>CM040760.1:20106101-20706101 GCA_022829145.1 Albula goreensis
GCAGGTATGAAAGTTGAAGCTGAAGTCTCAACGTTCGACAGTCAAAATACTTTCAAGTTTGCTAACTTCGTACCACATGCACAAGTCTGCACTGCATAAACCATATATTTCTGTAGCTCTGAACATATGAGAATTTCAAAGCTACATGACAGACAGATAGGCAGACTTACAGGGAAAGGGAGTGATAAAACAAGAGAAAGAGACTGAGAAAACTGACACAAAGAGCAATAGAACAGAGGAAAAGTGACAGAAAGAAAGTGATCAAACTTTGCGTTGCTGTTATATGTTGTTTCTGTATTTTTGTATGTTGCTTTGGCAATATGATTGTTGTTGTCCTGCCAATAAAGTCAATTTAAATTGAAATTGAGTGAAAGAGACAGAGGGAAGGAGAGGAAGTGAGAGAGAGAGAGAGAGAGGGGAGAAAGGGAGGGAGAAAGGGAGGGACTGAGAAAGAGAAAGGGAGAGGGAGTGAGAAAGAGAGAGAGAGGGAGAGAGATGGGTAGTGAGAGAGAGAGACATAGGGAGAGAGGCAGGGCTGGTGCTATGGCAGGTTTCCAGGCGTGCTCTGTGGCTGGGCAGCATGCTGAGATGAGGGGTAAAAATACCCAGTGTCAGCTCTGAGCTTGCATTACACTGCAGCCTCCTGCAGCAGCTCCTCTGAGCTCAGCATCTCACAGACCTTACAGATGACATCTCAGTCCGCCGTACGAATCCAGCATAATCCTGCACTTTTGCCAGGCTGCGGAAATTAGGCCGTCATCTTGGGCTCATACCAGCGCTCAGAGTGGAGAGGGTCATTTCACAATTATTCACAAAGAAGGAAAATGCTTCACCCCAACAGAAAATTATGGCCGACACTTTACATGCACCATAATTTCATTTCTGTATGAAAATATGCAGGAGTTTGTGTCACAGATAAAGCAGATGGTTAGGATATTTATAGAAGATCCTTTATGGCAAAGACTGGGAGTCCACATCAGTCAAAGAAGCAAGGATAAAATATGTTTTAGGTCGGTCAAAGTCCTCTGACTGATTGCTCTCTTGCAGCCTCTCCTGACTGGTCACATGTCTGCAACACTCCAAAATTGTTTGTATTTTGACTTCAGGTTCCTCAAACAGGGTAGACAATATGTGATCACTGTCACAAAAAAGTGAATGTCAAGTGAATCCTAGGAGTCACATGTGTACAGCAATATATGTAAGTCTTTTGGAGACTGTCATTTAGTCTGGGGGATAAAGAAGGAAAAATAAAAAAAAAAAAAATAAAAAAATAAAACGTAAAATTAAGAGCGCTAGTAACAATGGGGGTGTCTGGCTAGTTTTATGACATCACCTTCATGACAACCAGTAAAGCCATTGCCTGCAAAATGTCCTTGACAGCTCACGTCTCAAGTTTGGATATATAAATGCAGAAACCATGACTACATCTCCCCCCACTCATGCCCAGTGAGCAGCTGATGCTGTCTAAATGGAGGAAAATCCTACAGCCGCAATGTTTCAGTGGTGCTCCCTGTCAACTACAAACACACGGTTCCAATCATATTTGCACAAACAAGCAACGCACTGAACATGAATAAACCTTTCAGCTGCATCGCTCACTGCCGCGTCTCAAGTGCAGTTATGCATCAAGCTCTGCATTTTTCAAAAGAAGGTTTACTAAAGCTTTTACAGAAAAAAAGGGGTTTTTGAAGAAATCCTGAGAAATTCAAGACTGACATCACATCCTTTAATTTAGCTAGAGATCAGGGAATCTCTTAAGCTGAAAAATATTTGCTGGAATGTTCACTCAATTGAAAACATTAGTCAGAATAGCATGAGTTCACACTCACAATGAAAAAAAAAAAAGTTTTATAGTTACATTTTTACATTATTTTTCATAAGATAAGCATGGGGCTTAGCATAAAAAACAATGTCTTTGCTAGAATTTTAATGTAGGCACCTTTTTTGTTTTGAGTGAGAAACCTTTTATTCACACTAACAGATCCTGAGTTCTCAGCTCTCCAAGCCTGAGTATCTGACTAAGCTGACTCAAACGAAGTCCACCTGCTGCTACGAAACTCCTACATGCGCCACAGCAACACAGTGCTGTCAAGAGAAATGTCACCCTCACAAGGATGGAACAAGACTGAACTAATGAGGATACCGGGTTCATTCACACTGCTTTGTGTTGGATTTAAAGTGTTTGATGCTGCTAACATGCAGAACTTCAATGCACAGGCAGACAAATTTGATTCCACCTTTATGAAGAGCCCAAGGGAGCTGGCTTCACACAACATTTACTGTAAAGAAATTATCCTAACCCCTGAAAAGAATAGACACCCACACTGTTTAAGCAGAGTAGGCAATTACAGCTTGTACTTCTGCTTTTGAATTGCCAAACTCATGTTCATGAGGTAAACTTACAATCACAACAGTGGAAACTATTGTCTGGCAGTCATACCCCTGGAGTCACACAGATAGATATTGTTGTTTTCTTTCATATAGATTAAATCTCATTCCTTAAGGCATCTGAAAATGCATTGAAAAAGCTTAGCAATAAAGCACAAAGAAAAATTCCATTCAACTTATGCTGCATCTTTTCTTTTCCTTCATATGGCTTACATTTAGAAGAATAGTTCCCTACATGCCCCATTATATTATGCATTGCAACCTTACATTCATGATTTTGAGTGACTGCCTATGAGCAACCAAAAAAATAAGGAAGTCTTTTAACCCTCCGCTCATTTGCATAGAGACTGCTATTGGTTGCTTGGACGCAGACTGTTATTGGCTGTTCTTTTTACCACATAAAAAATTGGAAGTGATCTGTGAGAACACAAATCTGAGAACATAGCAATTCAATTCGTAGGTACAATATTCATGGCTGGGTGGATTCTGTCATGCTCCTTAATTAATATTGCCCGCTTCCTCTTCAGACAAACACTGCCTGCAAATGGCTTGATTTGAGATGGCTGCACAGGTTCAGACCTTGGCTCTCGGCAGCGATCAACAGAGAGAGATTTCCCAGAGGCCTCCATGGCCCTCCTCCCTCATGAATATTTATGTCCTCACAGCAGCAGTTAATCAATGGTCAGAACGTGAAGAATGGCTGCAGAATCCCGGAGGAGCCTGGCACCAATCAGCTGCAGGCTGGGATCCTCAGACAGGAAGTGGTGCTGTTCCCATCAACCGTCAACCATCAGCCATTTGGGGCGGTCCCCCAGCATTGGCAGCTGCCATTTGGAAGACTCTGCAGAACTGCAATGTGTGGAGTAGTGGTGCACTGGAATGAAGCCAACTGGAGCTCTTCACAGCTGGATGTCTTCTAATGTGTCCCCCCAGACTCCCAGAATCACAGAGACTCCACCCGTCTGGGCTCTGACATCATCAGGCAGACACTGACTCCTTTCAAGCATTCTAGAACCATCTGAACATTTTCTTTTGCTAGAATTCTTAACCCCTCGACAGTCTTGATGCTTGCCAGTGTCGTTCGAAAGATATACATCTAAACAGCCTACACAAAGCGTATTTTCACATTCATCGCCTTTGTTGTTAAAACATCACTGAGGCTGGTTAACCACACAGTCTCTTTGACCGTTAATGTGTTAACACCACCTCTTGCACATGATAATAGTCTCTTTCTACTTCCATGACAAAACAAATAACATCTAAAGACAATGCCCAGTTGATTTCACAATTATTCATTCTAATGTTTGAGCTCACAGAATAGTATATGGCCAATATGATATATGCACTTAATGATCAGGCATGACGTTTCTTTTCACCACCCTTAAATACAAGTAGCAAAAGGGTGTCATACAGAACATAGCACCATCAAAGTGATGTCTTACAAATTCAGCAATTTCAAGCCATCAAACCATGAAAATCAAACATTTGGCTATCTTACAATGACGAAAATCACAGTCACACACAGATCCATGTTACAATGATAACATCCACGTTACTCTTGGGAAACAGACAGTCTGCTAGCTTGGCCTCTAAAAATCATTACTAATTTTTCTTTAACAGATAAAGGTCTACAACTGACCAAGATTTCCACAAACTGATTGTTCCATGAACTGAAAAGCTGACAATAAAACTTGTGTAAAAAGCCCAAACTACACTGCACTGTAACAGCCAATATTCCAATATAACTCTCTGTTTGACTGTTACAATTTCAAAATGCTGTTTAAATTCACAGACAGACTGTGATTCAATGTGAAGCAATACTCCACCCCCAAATCAAGGACTCAAAGGTCAGGCGGTATTTTTTTACTCAGCAGACAATGAGTATTTAATGGGCTCTCATCACAGAGAGAGAGAGAGACATAGAGAGAGAGAGGGGGAGAGAGACATAGAGAGAGATGCATCACCATCTCCCTAGCTGTGCTAGTTGCTGAAGCGATGTACTGAACGTTGCACTCGTGGTGAAACGAATGAGTCTCCAAAAAGGTCAGACAGAAAAGAGAAGGATTATCAAAATGCCATGAATGCCACACATTTTACAGCAGAATAATTTAATACCCCACTCCCCCACCACCCCCCTGCCCGCGACTGGAGTCAAATGACAATGATAAGGTAATATAAACAGCACAACATCTCTGCAGCAATTCCTTGCACCACAGACACTGGCATTTGCTTCTGGTGTTTGACAACTCGGCTATTGAAATATCATGGCCACTGCCTTCCAGCACCGGTGACCTTGCGGCCGCGTCCAGAACGGGGTCATTCGTCTCGGACACATGAAACACATTATTACTCGAGTCGTTATCCCAGGATCAAAGAGGCCACGCATGCACACGGCAGAGAGAGCAGCACCGGGACACACTTACAATGTCAACAAGCAACAATTGTTACCACAATGTCGCCAGCAATATGCAAAAAAAAATAAAAATAAATTATGTGGCTGTCCATTGGCTTTCCTTTTGAAATTCAGTCATTACAAATGCATAACAATCTGTCTGGAGTGGGAATATTTGTATTTGCTTCTTGTTTGTATCGCCCTAATTCGGGATGACTTATTTGACAAGATTGTGACTAAAAAAGAAGCAAATGAAGAAATCTATAAAGTGCTGATATTAATGAGACAGCCCTACTTTCCTGCCTGAAGGGACAAATCTTTTAAATGAGCCCATTACAGAGAACATAATGAAGTGCAAAGCAGCATCCTTTCCTACTCTCTGGTAACTAAAACCTACAAGTGGATAACAGAACCCAATTTATATCCACGATAACCAAAAGAAGCACGTTGACCCTTACATTCTGACACTACACTGAAGTCAGACATCTCATCAAGAATATGCAACTGGTCAAAGAAGAGCACACAGTAATGAATGGATTTTATCTCCAATTCCACAGCTGAGAATTCAGATAAATGAATGAGTCAATGAATGCATGAATGAATAAATGAACGAACAACTAAACAAACAAGTAAATGCTTTGTTATCTCCATATAGACAGCTTTTAGTGGCATCACAGGCAAACATAAAATATAAAAAAAAACCCACACAAAACACAATGAGAACACCAACAGTAAATAAAGCAAAGTGCTCCTGGAGCAGACTGTTGACTTTAAGCATCTAAAAGGATCTCTGTAATGTAACCTTTTCCTTTTCAGTGGACATACTGTAGTTGTAGGCAGTTAAAAGAAATCAAGACAATCTTACGTGCCTTTGGGTCAAGGATATGCGAAGGACATCTTTGCATACAGCTGCTGTGTTCATTACCACACACTGAGCCACGCACTGTACCTGTAAGTGCTTCTACATTTAGCCCATAAAGTAATTACAGTGCATAAATGTGGCTTCACAAGCGTTCTCTTTTCTACAAGAAATTCTCAGTGGCTAACTGATTCTAACTGTTTCCAGGAAAGCTGGAAAGAAAATGAAAGAAGAAATGAAATATCAAGTGGGTGTTTAAGCTGATGTCTTTATTTCACCATATGTGGAAGCCGACTGAAATATTGAGCATTGAAATCATATCACGGGTTGCCATGGAACATGGGGGAAAACCACATAATTTCAAAATCCATTTCGTCAGAGCTGGAAGATGGACAGGCTGCAGCAGATGAGACAGAAACCAAAACCTTTTCCGTTGCTCTGTGGAGAAGGCCACAAGGAGTCAGGTGACCTTGTGAGAGGGCGAAAAACACAAAACCTCACGAAAACCAAACTCAAAATGCACTAGCAAACCCTCAGCGGACAGTCTGGCCTGTTTCATGTGATCTATTGATGAACTTCATTCTGATACACAAAATCATGGATTTGGAAGGTGCTAAAGTGCACAAAAAATACTGATGAAAAAGCAGGCAAAGTGGCAAGATTCCATGCTCAAAGTTAATGGAACAACTCACTGCAGCTTGACAGCACTGTGGGCTCTGACGCTCTACATTTATAGAAGCTATTAGGGAATTCACAATTTCTCACTCTAGTACTGGATCAAAGTGGTCCTCCAATCAAACTCAGCTCACAGAAGGAGAGGAGGCCCCTGTACAGGCCTATACGTTTTTTCTTCCTCCAGATTTGCCTTTTGAAAGCAGCGCCAGAAGTAATTACACTCACGCTAGAAACAGCAGAATAATCAATGGCAGTGTCAACCTGTAATATTCCAGTCAATAAGGGCTGGCTTTATTTGGGGTGGTCCCAGCGGAGCCCCCGTGTTATTATTCAGTCGCGATGCCGATGCGGTCTGGCACCCGCCACACTCCGCTGTCTCCCATCCCTCAAGAGGACGGACAGCCGCAGAGATGCACAATAACCTTTGTCTGCGATAATTTCCCTGCAGAATAAACATCGCCTTCAAAAAAAAAAAAAACAAAAAAAAAAAAAAAAAAAAAATCTGCCCGTTTCAAAGGACACGCGACGCTCCGGTGGAACGAGCCTGATGGGTGTCACGCCTTTTTAAGCAAACATGAAACAAAGTACAAAAAGCAATGGCTTGTGCCCGGGAAATGGCACACTGTTGCCGTGTATCACACCAGTTACATGCTCCTTATGTAGACAAGGCTGAAACACAGGAAGCAGCAAGGAGCCCAGACTGAAGACTCGAGCAGTGTGATGGTGTGATAAACACATAAACACAACGATGTGGTGAACAGATCCTATCAGATTACATCTGAATGCATTAAGACCATGGGAATCACTGCACTACCACTCCATTTACTTTAAGCAATATATTGGCCTAATTGACAGAATGTTTGCTGACATACTAGAGATTATTTTATGCTCTTCACTGATGAATGGAAAAGGGTACACACACACAACTGTAATGGCAACATTTCAAACTGTTCCCAAGGTGCCTCCAAATGTCAACAATGAATTGTAGCAAAACACTTACTTAAAAAAAACAGTTTATAGGCACAAATGTCTGAATTTGGCTCTGGCGATACACCAAATGCATGGATGCAAGACATCAAAGATAGGTAGGTGCTGGTTCACTGAGGATTCCTCGTCCATCACACTTTCGGCGGGGAAAAAAATCCCTCAAACAGCCAGAAACACCAGCCGAATGACAAGTCCCTACTGCAGCAGAGTTACTGCACCTGTTCACAATTTAAAACTCACAGTCAGCTCTGTCTGAAGGGCCCAACTGCTGCCGTCATCAGGGCACATCCATTCCTCACAAAATTGGCAAGCCTTCCAGCGAGCCAATCTTTCACACGGTGTGCCGTTATGTCGTTCACTGCAATTTACTCTTCATAAAATCTCTTTTCCCATCTGCGCTGGTCTCTGGATGACAAATATAACAGCCTCAGTGGCCACACGGTTATTATCATGTTTTATCATTATTCATGCACTTATCAAGCACCTGTATTCAGGACCGGTTACGATGTTTACGCTTTTACAATCCTGACACATTCCTACATCTGGCTTTTTATGGAGGTGACTGAAGCAAAGGCCACTGCTTGAGGGCACACCAGCTGTTTCACAGTGAGGCGCTTCAAAGCCACAAGTTCGCTCTTCGACCGCTGCACAGAAATCAGAACCAAAAGTGCTCAGTGATGCCACTCATGGTCCTGATTATGTTTCAGGTCATATAATTCACTGCCAGAAGATTTGCCAACAGCCTGAGTGCTTAGTTTGAACTAGACTTTAAACTATGCCAAACGTATTGCTTTCTCCGTGCTGGCACTGATGTGCTAAACCCTGTAATGCCTTAAAGTTGAAAACCATGTAGCGTAGCCTCACCGCTACCCCATTTCCTTTCTGTGCCCAAAGTCACACACACCGCACGTTTCAGAAGCTATACACAAATTTTCGCCGCTGGAAACCGCCGATCTGCCACTGCGTTTAATGACAGCTCTCCTCTACCCAGAGGAGCCACTGATTCAGACCCACGCTGGTGCGGTCCACTCGTCCTGCTCTGAAAAACCTCTCTCTTTTATTCATGTTATGACCTGCAGCTCTCATCCACTGCAGACCGCGCTGAGCGCAAAGGCCGGCTCGCGCCATGGAGAAAAAGGGGGCCGCTCAAACCCAGCTGAGGCTAAAAAAAAATAAAATAAATAATAATAATAAAAAAGGGACCTGCTTTCCTTTCCCCCAGAACCGACTTCAAATGAGGAACACACCAGCCCTTACCTGCAATTCGGTGGAGGGTCTAGTGTGATTTCAGCTAATTCCTTCTGAATCCTGGAAGAGAAAAGATGCAGTTTATTAGCACTGAAAACAGGTGATAAACAGATACTCTCAGATTGCAATTGAATACATTAATGCCGTAAGGATTACTCCAGGGTGCTGCTTTATTGAGTTTAAAAATAATTAGCCTAATTGAGAAAATGTTTTACCACCATATTACAGATTGTATTTATGCTATTCACAGTTTAATGACAAAAAGGTACAAAGACATAGAATTGCACTCCACTGAAGAAGCCTACCATTCCCTGCCTTTAGCATTGACTGCATTGGGTTACTACATGAAAAAATGCTTGCAGTCTCTAAAACTGTAATTCCCCTGTGACAATGAATTTATGATCCCTGTGATCATCACCAGAAAGATGCTGTTCATGTGACTTCAGGGTGGGCCCGTTAAAGACTTGTCTATGAGGCTACAGAATGGCAAAGGGGTTACAGTGACAGCGGAATCGATGTAGGAGACACCATTCACTACGATGGAATGCAGTTGTATTTAAAAAAAAAAAAAAACTAAAAAACTAAAAACAACCTGATAAATTGTATGATAGTGCAGAGCATGTATGAATCACACAGCATGAGGCAACATGAGAAATCTCCATGATATTCATCTCAATATTACACTATCCTTGTGAGTGTAGCTGGGAGGGGGGCAGGGGTAGATTACAGTGGCGCACACACAGGAACAAACACATTACACGGACTGTATTTTGCAAGGGCTGCCATAAAAATCGCTATGGTCAGAAACTCTCTCTTCGCTCAGATGGTTGCATAATTCTGTCCACGCAGTGTTTCTCCTGAGGAGTTACATTTTCACAGGCAGCAGGAGCAGAGGACGCTGTGCTCTACCAAACCAGAGGACTCAACATGACGATCCCCCTATACCGTTGGGTTTCTGTCTCTTTATCAGTCCCCATTCAATGACACCATGCACTCTTTATTTATTCCCTTATAGATACATTATGTATTTACTCAGCGGACACCCTTGCCCAGGGTCACTTGTGTAGCTCATATTTTTACATATCCTCTATTTATGCATGCAGCGGAATGTTTACTCAAGCTGTGCAACTTGGGTACACTGCTCAAGGGCACAGCAAGAAAAATGAAAAGTTACAACTGGGAATTCGAACCTGCAGCCTTCTGGTTACAGGCATAGTTCCTTAACTACTTGTCACTGCTGAATAGTGTCATGGACTCGCCGTTTGTTTGTTACACCGCATTTTGAAATGGTTACAGTATAGTTGGCCGTATCTGGTGCTGGAGACAACCCCCTGGTATGGATATATGAGTGTGTCACATGACAGAGTCCACCACCCCCACAGATAATAAGCCTTTAGCAACAGTGATGGAATGGAGAACTACCTCTTGGCACTGGTGGAGAGTTTGGCAGCCGTCTTGCTGGAGATCTTGGTCTCCTTCTTCTTGGGCTGCGTCTGTTCTCGTTCTTGTTCCGCGGGGACGGCCTCGCGCTGCTCGATATCCGAGCTGCCCCCGCTCGTGCTGGGGCTGTCATCCGGTCTCTGCACCTCACTGGACATCCTGGATCACATGAATACCCCCACCACACTCCAGTCACAAACCCTGCTTTCATGTGCTCTCCCTGTCTGCTCCATCTCTGATCTGAGAAAGATCTTAAAATACACTTACAGGCTTCAGTGTCTGGCCTTTAAGCCCTCAGCTGTCTGGCTCTGAGTCCACTGCTATAGTTTCAGACATTGCTCTAAAGCCAGCTATGTATCTCCATCTTATCTATTCTGCTTTAACATTCTCCAAAGACCATGAGTTTCAAGTCCAATGCACCCTGCATACTATTATGCAGGTAGAGCTACATGACCCTTCCAGCAGATATGGGTATTGGTATAACTGTGGTGATAACAATTCTGTAAACAATTTAACTGCATACCACCAACTGAGAATGTTTATTTATTTTTCACTCAGATTACATTTTTACTTCAGTTTCCACAAGGTGACTGCCACACTGAAACAGGGCAAACACTATATTAGGACAGAAACCAGATTAAAAAAGAATTTTACGTCACCTTAAAGGTTAAATCCACAGATGCAGACAATTTGTGTCTGTGTGAAAGCAGTCGTTTCCCATTTCTAGTTCACTGTAAGTCTGAATCAGGCATGTCAGTTGCAACAGAGGTGTCAACTATCAATATGAATTATTTTTGTGCACATGCTTTAAGAATATAACACCTCCAAAAAAAAAAGATGAATATGTATTTCCAATAAGAAGCAAATTAATGCTGTTCAAGTTTCTCAGCTTAAAGTGAGGATTTTAACACCAACCGTTGCTTTGAGTACATGTGTTGTCAATATTTGTTAAAACAGATCCCCAAGTATAACTGATCTATTTGTACTGAGTAAATACTAAGGTTTTGGCAAAATCTTGAGGGTGACAAAATGATCAGATATTTATCAGATACCAAGCGGGTTACAACACATCGAGAAAGCCACTGTTTAGACTAAACGAACCAGTGGGTCAGCTTCTTGGCCAACTATTATGTAAACTGTAAGTATAAGATGCTTATATGCAAGCGTACAAATTCATAATTATTACATCGGCTTTTAAAAGCGAATGTAGCAGAACTAATTTTGAGTTGAATAAATGTTTTTTGTTTGTTTAATCTAACTAAACAAACACAAATCTAGGCGTCTCTGTCAAAACTCAAAAGTGCAAATGCACTAAAAAGAAAAAAAAACTAGATGATGTACTCATATGGCTTTTTAGCTCATATCACATAGAAGTATACATTACAAGCGAGGCTATAAAGTTAATGTAACTACCTAAGCATATAGAGTTCATTAGAATAAACAGTTAATTTGTGCCTGTAGCCCGTATCATAGCGTCACGATATTTGGAGCGAAAAATCCCAAGCTCCCCCCCAACCCCCGCTTTGTTGTGTAAATATACCCCTCTTTTCATGCGGAGCTGTCAAAACGCCGTGGAGGAACATCAAACTGCAGGATAAGCACCAGATCATGTGTGCTAATCATTATTTAAGGAGGCCTGAAATTTTACAGAACGAAATAAAAGCCAGATAACCCGCATTTGCCTCGAATCTCTCTCCCGTAGAACCAAGGAATCTAAAAACAGCCCGGTCGATACGATGTGGGCACCAAAATGCGAGCAGCTTGGAATATGTGCAAATTCTGCTCGCTGCGTTTCTCCAGTGACCACAATGAGAGCTGCCTCTGGCTCTGCACAAAGACACGGAACACATCCCCCTCCGCGCGAAAACGCCCACTTCCACGGGGCATTTCCCACTTTATAAACACTTTCGAAGCACAGTCACAAAGACAAGCGGACACATTACCTGTAAAGCGACTGTCGTTGCAAAACAAAATCAGTGTTTTGAACCCCGGTGTAAAGTATCTCCCGTATAACCAGCCAGCACGTTCGTTCCCAGCTCTTTTCTTAAGCGACTGAAAAAAACGGAGGACGCGAGAAACTGAGGTAACCGGACCGCCTCCGCGCGCGCTCCCAAACACTGAGCGCGCTGCGCGGTCTTGTGCGCTCGATTAATGTTGACTAATATAGAATTACAGACCATCAACCTCAAACATATACCGATTGTAACTGAAATGCAAATTAAATATATATATTTTTTATCAGTGATAATGTTGTGAATTGGAATTCAGATGTTGTACATATTTTTATAGAATAAGCAGAACTCCCCCAAAAGACAATTTAATATGATAATTTAACTTAATATTAGCTGTAAATAAAAAGGGTATATTTTAAAGAATGGCTAATTATCTGTCATTAATCGAGTGTTAGTGAAATGGGTGGAATTTCACTCAGTTTGTCAAAAGATTCAGTGCTGCACAAGCATCACATGGTATGTATCTTTCATTCATGTATATTATGTTTGCAATATTTGTCTTTTCTATTTGTACAAGTAAACCCTGTAAACCCCTCCTCATTCATTTCAGGGTACAGTCTGCCTTGACAAGGAAAGAGGAAAGTACACTGATCACATATCATGTTTGATTTGTGTTAATCGGCACTGTCGTTAAAAAATTCTTTTCCCACTTACCAAGAGGAATATTCCATTTGAACTGAATGCTGTTCTGCAGGCAAACAGATCCACATTCAGGCCTAAATCTATCCAGGCTTTGGATTACCCCGTGTGGCCATCAGATCAGCATAACAATCGCCGTGGCAATGGAGGGGCCAGCAGGGCCCTGCGGCCTCGTGTGAATAGCGGAGGATTCAGCCCCAGCACTTCCTGTCAGGGCTCAAGGTCAGCGCTGTGCTGCAGCGTGCAGGATGGCTTTGTGATGTAAATACCGCTCACAAATGTGGAGCGATCGTACCAGGGCGGTGTTTCTCCTCACCCATCTCTCATTACCGCACCATAACCAATGAGAGAAGAATGCGCAGCATCTCCTGTCTAAGGACCGTCAGGGAAGTGGTTAGAATGGACAGCAGAATGGGTGATAACTTTTGTGAAAAGGTGCTTTTATTCCAGTGTGCAGGCACACCTTTCAGAGCAGCAGATTACTCTTCTATGTGGGAATCCACTGTGCCAACGCGTGGTGCAAGGGTTCATGTTGACTCAGTGTGGGGCTCTGGGCATTGGTCTTGTGGGTTCACATTTGTTTATTTATTATTTATTTTATACTTTTTAGAATTATGCTGGGTAACCAAGACTTTGTTCCCCAGCATAATACAGGATTTCTAGAACATTTTATAGAAAAAGCAAAGCAATAGAGTAAAACTGAGGAATCAACTGCAGAATTGCTGAAAAGAAAATAATTACACCTGAATGTAATTAACACAGTGCATTCACTGTAAATTTAGCCTACAGCATTGATCCATTACTGTGAGGTTCAGAGTCCTGGCGTTACCTTAAACAGCTGCTGGCACATGGATGTGTCTGTCCCCTTGTAACGAATGGAATTGGAAGGAGGATCCTGATTGGCTGATCACTTTTAGTGCTTCTGCGGCAGCTGGATCTGCTAATGCATCAACTCTCTCATGACTTCACAGATGGAAAAACGGGATGTAGACTGCAGGCTAAGTCTCTCAACTGCTGATAAATCAAGCAGAGATGAGCACATGTTAGATGAGTGTGTGTGCGTGTGATACTATACAAATGAATTGTGCTGTAAATATTCAGTTATTTGAGATCCTTTTGCACACATCAGCATGTATTTATGAAAGCTCAATTTAAACACATTTTAAACAGCATCCAGTGCAGACAAATCAGGGAGGCTGTGAAAGAACATCACTGTATCCATATGTAATCATTTTCTACCCTCCGTTCTGGCCCAGTGTTGCTCAGCTGGTTACTCAGTTGAAATCAGCTGCTCCGTATGATTCTGATGTTTCCAGAGACCAGACTGGATGGGCCAGTCACATTCCCCGTTTCTGTGCTGTTGACCATGTGGAAGATGAAAGGCGATTGGTCAGGATTCGTCTGACAGACGGTCATCGGCGTGTTCAATGCCTCTGCCAGACTGGACAGTTGAACATTCTTAAGACGAGTACATTCTGAGTGACGTGATCACCACTGGGTCCCCTCCCAAATTCCAGCTCTGGACTTTCAGTGGAGTTACAGCTGTCCTGAGTGTACCTTCAAAGGTAGACTAAAGTGGCACTCATGGCCATTGAGGTACTAAAATGTACCCTTTTGAGCAGAGAACTTAAATATATAAATTATGTATTAAATAAAAGTACATACTTACACCAGACAGAGAGTACAATCATTACATGCCTTGACAATTAATAAAACATAGATCATAGGCTTAATTAATTAACAACCATGTACAGCACCAGGCAGATATGAACCACACATAAAACAGTTCAGTGTCCTCTTTGAAAATGTATCTAGCTAGTTGTCTGTTCTCCCTGTGAAAGGAATGTAGAGAGGGGGAAATAATGAAGTTTAGCAGGGAGTGAAGCTCAGAGGATAGAAACTTGTGGTCAAATGGTGTAAAACTATACATTTGAAATGATGAACTATATATTTCAGTCATAGGGTGCAAACAGGGGCGTAACTAGTTGGGGAGGGGCTGCACCTGGGACCGCAGGCTGGTGCAATTATGAATCTTTCATCCAGTCATGTTACGCCTGTTAGTGCAAACACATGCATGTGACTGCAAAGTCATAAGTGTGGCCATGTGGCCCAATGGGATACCTCCCCATCCATGACACACTTTTGTACTTTTTTCTCCTGCAGCTTGGCGCCATTCTTGTGATGGTGTACACTGCACTACTGTTGATTCCTCAGATGATGGGGGCTGAGAGATAGGGCTGATCCTGTGTGTGGTGCGCTTTGATGGTTCTGATGCCAGGGTCAGCTAGACTCCCTGTGGATGACTCACTGCAGGGACCCTGTGGGCCCGAGGCAGAGGACCGTCCTGTTACCCCAAAGCAGCAGGTTTTGCCCTCGGGCAGGGCATTTCTGCAAGGCTCATGAACGGCACGCTGAACTTGAATTTCTCCGGTTGATATCCAACTGCATAACTGGATAATGCACAAGCTATGAGAGCAGCCTTAGATGAGGGTGTCCACCATGCAAGCTAATGAATTGATAAAAAATGAAAAAGGACAGCCTTCTGCAGTGCTTACGAGCACAGCCAGTCTCCCCGTCTCAAAGACTGTGAAGGGGAGGCTTTGTGTAATCCACGGAGACTGTGTGTTTTCATAAGACGCTTGCGATGAAATCTAATATTGCTACATCCCGGCCCAGCTGCAGAATGATGAAACCAGTCTGTACACGTTTCAGCTGCAGCTCTGAAAACCCCAGAGCATTTCAAACTCTATTAATAATAATGACGACCCACACACACACACACTCTCTCACACACACACACACACACACTCTCTGCACACACACGCACACACACACACACACACACACACACACACACACACACACACACACACACACACACACACACACACACACACACGCACACACACACACATTGCTTTAAATGATCAAAATATGAAGCATGAATGAAGTGCGATAACTCTCTCTGTCCAATACCACAGTATAACATCCATCAGGCAGATGCTAAGCAAGCATTTTTAGGTACAACACTGAACAGTGCCATTAGCACTTAAGGGGTTTATTTAGCCAGATGAACTGTGTGTTGTTTCATTGGCCAGTTTAGCAGTGCCAGAATAAATGGGAATTGGATCTAGTAGTAAGTGGTAAGTATCATTAGTGGTTTTGTATATTACAGCGGTGAACTGGAGCCTTGGTTTTATGCTTTGCCTGAAAGGTATCTATTTCTACGACACAGTGTCCCCATCCCTTTACCGTAATATTGATTTTTACTTCATCACAAAGAAATGAATTCCTCCCATTGGCCCAGCTACATAATTTCCTACAGCATCCTTGTTTTCCAGTGGTTCCCACCCCTGCAAGGGGAGAGCCAGGATTCCTCTTAACCAGAATCTGGCAGACCCCTGACCCAATGAGTGCTTCATCTTCTATCCAATGGTCAAGCTATTCAGGCATTTAAGACACTACAGTTAATGGACCCCAGAAACCTGTGGCTCTCCCGTGTACACCATTTACCAATGATTATCAGCTCCCTATTGCCTTAATGTAGTCCTGCCCTGTATTCACACTTTAGTGCCTTAGTGTTAAAGAAGCCCTTGCTTTTGCTTTGCTTTTCCTCCACTTTGTAACGCCACGCACACAAATAATTCAGGGGAACCTCATAGCGATGGTCTGGTTCGCACTACCCTTTGTATTAATTTACGCAACCGATGTAACATTCATGTTAAAGTTCAATAAATCACACGGGCTGTGCAATCATACGGACTCCAGCGAGCGCTGAATTACTTTCTTCTCCTATTCCCAAAACGCTGCTAGTCATAGAAATAAACATTTAATCAATACATTTGCTTAGAGAAGGCCAAACTCTTAAATTCTATCGTGACTCCCTCAGAACACATCTCAGAATAATCTATTTACCCACAATACAAAACAGTAAATAGAGGTTCTGAAGCTCGGCAGTGTTAATCAATAAAGTGGAGCTACAGCTGGAAATGAAGTGTTGACCTTTACTGGCCAGTATTGAGCCCTTTACTCAAGACATCACTCATCCCTCAGGATCTCCACATCACAGACTGTACACTTTCAACTCCTCTACAGGAAGAGGAAGACAGATAACATGGCAGCACCTCTAATGTCTCTCCGCGACACCACGTGCATCCATTCCAAGTTCATTTCATTAGACTCTCAGCTCTGCGATGGTCAAAGGAAATACCTTCATTTTCCAAGGGTAAGGATTTGCAGCTGTTGTTGTCCCTGCAGAATTAAAGCCAAAGCAGAATTAGTGGTGTGAACGGGTATTGGGGAGGGGGCAGGGGGGGAGGGGGTAAGATAAATAGCCCTGGATCCCCTATGCACTTGGTGATTGGTCTCCTTCCTGCCGTAAGGCAATGGTGATGGTAGCAGTGATACAAAACACTTGGGGGAATGTTATTTTGTGGGCTGAGCTTAAATGGATAGTAAAGCAGTTCTCTCTAATACTGCGTCAGGCTGGGACTCAAAGTGCTGATGCGAGCAAAAATTAGAACGTGAGACTTCATTTGGCTTTGGTAGCAGATATTTCCTGTTCCTGGTATAATGTGTATGTCATTGGAATATGAATCTAAAGGTTATGGGTTTGTAGTGTAGTATTGTGCTGTCACTGAGGCTGTATGCTGAAAGCTTTGGGGTTGATCCGCTGGGTTGGCGTTGTAGTAGCACCCAAGAGAAAGCCCTTTAACCAGAGTTTCCTCTGTAAACATCTGTGAAATATGTAAAAAAAACATTTATGAAAAAGGCAAGCTATGCAAGTCACCCTGGGGAAAGGGCGTCTGGTAAGCAAATAAAAACGGTAATGTTCTAATAATGCTGAGATCCTGGGTGGAGCACTGCGAGTACCCTTGAGCGAGATGTGTTGTCTCAGTAAGAATGTAGCGGTAGAACTGGGCCAGCGAATGAGCACACAGTAAACACCGTCAATCGCTCTGGAGATGGGTGTCTAAAATAATATCCTGCTGATCGTTTTCTGTGTGGGAGTGTTTTTTTTCTTATCATGTCTATGGAGTTTTTGATGAGTGTGCATATTGGAACCTAATAAACAGTAACTTTGTTATGTTCATCAGTGGCACCCTCAACAGTCCTATGCAGAATGTTGTGTTCAGCGTTAAAAGCTGGCTGTCAGGATTGTGCTGTGACTATGAATCTAAGGGCTGCTCATGCAGAAGCGTGCTGGATACTGCGTCTCCACAAAGCATTCATATCAGATCAAATGAACAGCATCTTGAAAGAACCTCTGAGTACAAAGACTGAAGGGCAGTCTACCTCTTCCAAGGAAATGTGCATGTTTGTCATTTCAGATCTACAATAACCAAAAAAAAAAAAAAAAATTAACATCAAGGATTTGAATCACCTGAAATAGACTCAAAGAATCATATTGCAATCTTAACTGCTTATGCCATGGCTTTTTATTCACATACATCAAAGCGTTGAGAGCTGGGCTCACCTTGGCTAGCTCATTTGGATATCCAGCAGGTCTATGGTCAGGACTCTGTTCAGTTAGCGGTTGTTTCCCCAGCTGAAAAATGAATGTGCGCTTAACTGCAGTAAGCTGTGGAGGCGTCAGTCATAACTGTGATTGTGGATGTGCTAATTCCTTGCACCAGAGCTCAGTGGGGCTCTGTTCTCTTTTCAAAGAGAAGAGAAGAGAAGCAATGAACAGAGGAGAGGTAACGCCAGGGCAGCCTGCTTTTTGGAAGGGAGCAAATTTACAAGCACTCTGCCATTTCAACTGCTTTTAAGGGACTAATCTAAATGGACAGTTCGACCCAACTTCCGGCCACAAATTACAAAAGCACAGCAAATTGGAGTTTCGAACCAGAATGTGAATTGGAGTTTTTTTTTTTTTTTTTTGCTGTACAAGCTGCCATCGGATAGATAAAAAGATGGCAGAGTCAACAACAGGGACTGACCAATCATAGCTTCTACAACATTTATTCTTACAGCCTATAGCAGAGAGCTGCAAGGTTATGGGGCATAAAAAATGTGTAATGTGGATGTACAAGCAGCAGACATAGACCTGTTACACACATGATCCATCCTGATAATTCTTGTGCTGCTCCAAGCAGGGCCTGCATTTCGACCTCTTACATCATCCTGTTTGTTATCTATTCACAAATCTTAGTTTTTACTGGAACTAAAAAGAAGCAGCCACAGCTGATGTCTCCTTTTGTAGTATAGAGACGTTCCTTGAGCCCTAATCCAGATTCATTAGCTGATACTCGATAATCCATTCTGGAAGGAATCAAAGCGTCGCACATACTGCTTCAGAGCAATGGCGCACTTAATTCTCAGATGTCCATGAAGAAGACAGCCTTCCTGCACTTCTCTGGGTAATTGTTGTAAATACTGAGGTTGATGTACTCAGAAAATTGCTCATTTAAAAACGTCACGTTTGTTCACCTATGCTTTGCATTAGTATGGCTGTGGGATATGAGTATTTGTGAGACAAAAGACTGGAGGCTACGTTCAATAAAACACAAAGAAAAAAAAATACATTCCAAAGAACGTTTGGTCGTCTCTAATAACATGTAACATAATCAAACAGAATTATTCTATAATGTTAAGTCTGACTTAAATTGGATTGCACATGCCTGCAAAGGCAGTAAAAGGCAACTGTGGTACTATTGGAAAAATAGCAGTGGCGAGGTTCACATCAGTAATATAACATGGATATAAAATATAATTGGATGTGACACTGAGTTTTCAGAAAACAAGCCAAAATATTTGTTACTAAACCCTTGGGAAAATTCCTGTTTGGTCGCACTCAGCACTCACTGGTTCATCACACATTGTTACAAAGCACATTTTGTGTCCAAAACCTCTTTTGCTACAGCTTTTTATTATCAAAGAGCCTTTTGTTCTTTTTATGCCACATTGAGAAACATAAGAAAATAAACACAGGCTTGCATCAAAAGGCATCATATGGAAGCAAGGACTAAAAATATGATTGGTGGCCGCAGTAGTGACACGATTGCTATCTGCAGCAACGTAGGAGAAGAGAGGCACGTTATGTGGTGAGTATTTTTTGTTGTGTTTGTGTCTCGGGCAGAGGCCAGTGCCGAAACCACAGAGTCAGTTGAGGTTGAAAACAGCTTGTCAGGCTGGAGGGACCCAGCAGGACGGCTCTCAGAGAGCTCCTTCGTCCATGTCCTCCGCTTTGTAGTCCTCCGTCCTCCCTGGCCAGCACCCAATCAAATACACTCAGTCCCTTTATGGGTATGTGCAATTCAATCAAATCAAAACAAACTTTACATCACAACATCAGTCTGTTTTAAGTATTTAATATTTCTTTGGAGACGAGCAGACATGTTCTTCGGGATACGCTCCCTTTTACTCTGAAACAGATTGGCACATGTCCTTAAAAAGACTGCAGCCCATTTCGATTGAATTTACGTATGCCTTTAGAGAGACAAAGTCTGATCGGGCTCTGAACTTTGTCAACCTGCCAAAGAAGAGGCTTTTTGGGGTCTGAAGGCAGAAGGCTGATGACAGTGGAGGAGCTGCTGCAGGTCAGACTCAGGCACATGTTTAAGCCCATGTGTAAATGATTTATAGTGGTGGCCAGCGCTGGTGGAGACCTGGTATGAGAGGTCTTTTATATACTTGCAGGACAGCGCTGCTCACATTACCCCAGCAATCACTCGGACAGGGGGACGGCAAGAGTTCAGAGCAGGAAAAAAAAAAATCAATGTGACATATTTTAGCTGTGAAAAGGGAAATGTGCTTTGCTCTGCACAGTTATTAGCTGTTTACTTCACACCTATAATTTAGCATGTACGTCTTAATTGAGCTGATAAGCCTTAATAAGAGTTTTGCTCTTATTAGGTACAGAGCACTCTCTGAAGGCTGCTCCTTATAATCAGGATTTATAAATGTTCCACACGTCCACCTCTTTCTCCGGCCCTCTCTTTCTCAGTGTGTAAACTTAATTGTCTTGCTGTTTAATCTAAAGCTACACTCACACTGCAGATGGGAACACAGGAAACGAATACTAATCCAGTTTGTGTCCAAAGTCTTTAAGTTCTTATTTTCCACATTAAATTTCCCTGACAGGGACTGGTTATATCTGACAGTGTCCTATGCAGATTCACTCATCTTGACATCATCTAATTGGCTAATTACACTTACTGAGCCCTAGAAATCACTGATTGTGAATTGGAGATAGCCCCTTTGAAATGGAGTTGTAATCAATTAACTCATATTATGAAAGCTTATTATGGTCTGGAATCACTGAGATGGTGTTCACCCCCCTTCAACGTCCAATCCGCACCTCCTCCATCCACCCTTGCCATGAACCCCAACACTCTACTCTCTTTACATATTTGGACAGACAGATATATTATCAGATTAATTATTCATGAGCTGAGCTGCAGCATGGAGCATGATTGGACGTGGACGAAAGTACAATGAGCTTGAAAACGCTTTGCTTTCTAAACATTGTTGTTGCTAATCCGTCTGAACCATGTTAACACCTGATATGCAACTTACGTGATTCAATTCGAACCAGTCCTGCGCTCTCATATTTAGATTGATATTGATGTTTTACGTTCATAGGATTGCTGCTAATGATTACAGTGTAAGGAATACTTAACATGTCATGTGATCGCATAAGCAGTGAGGCTGTTACATGTCTGTGGATGTTTCTAAGGGAATGTATCCTATCCACCAACGACCTCTTCTCTGCCCTGCAGATAAATGTTTCTATGTTGAAGTAAGCTTCTTTTGACCACTAGGGGGCACCATGAGTCAACAATATGTTTGAGCATTTACCTATCGCTCCCGGCAGTGGAAGCAATGTTCAAACTAGTTTGTAAGTGGAAATGGAAAGTATTTATTTTATTTTTAGATTGTTCACAAGTGTTGCCAGATTTGTGTACATAATAAGTATGGAAGAAAAAAAAGTAAGTTGGTATTTCTAGAAAAGACTAGCAAGAAATGTATTTCATATACATGGGGCATCATCTTCAAAGGGCTTATAATGAAATAAACGATTACATTTTCTTTATGCCCCATTTGTGTCAATGTGTGTGTGTGCATGTGCGTATGCATCGTGCGTGTGTGTGCGCGCGTGTTTGTGTGCATGCCTGTGTTCGTGTGTGTGTGTGTGTTTGTGTGTTTGTGTGTGTGTGTGTGTGTGTTTTGTGTGTGTGTGTGTTTGTGTGTGTGTGCATGCGTGTGTGTGTTTGTGTGTGTGTGCATGCCTGTGTTAGTGTGTGTGAGTGTGTGTGTGCGTGTGTGTGTTTGTGTGTGTGTGTGCATGCGTGTGTTCGTGTGTGTGTGTGTGCGTGCGTGTGTGTGCGTGTGTGTGTGTGTGTGCGTGTGTGTGCCTGTGTGTGTGTGTGTGTGTGTGTGTCCTCGGGCCACAGTGGGTTTTCATATTCATCACAGGTTTTTAGATGAGAATGCAAATGGCCACCTGGCCACAGCACCACCGAAGATGATCAGTGGCTGATTGGAAGGCGCCTCAGAATCAACATCAGAATTACAGCCTTCAAAGAAAATGGCCACCCACTTCCGGTGATCATGTGGTTCTGTACATCACTGCTTGATCTGAAAGGCAGATTTACATCAAATTGGCTGGATAATCAACAGGAAAACCTGGAGATTACAGAGGTCATATCAAACAGCCAACATTCCTCCAGCCAGAGGTGGTGTTGCCTCAGTGCATTTTGCTCATCTCTGAAAAAAAGCAGGAACAGTTCTGAAAAAGTTCACAAAATGCGTTAGTTAAGACAGTATCCTCAGCAATGATCAGTCTATTGCTTTTCAAATATTCAGTGCAGCGATTGCAAAATGACAGAGAATGCTGAAGTAGCTCTCTTCTACCACAAGGTGGAGCTATGAAACCCTGGACAGATTTTTCCTTACAATATTTTTTGTTTCCATTTTCCTCATGATACATGCCACAAATTTAAACAAACATTAGGAAAGTCTATATTTTTTCAATAATACCAGTGTTCACTTTACGTATATAGTTGCCAATAACAGGTCTGGTAACTTCTATTGCTGGTGTAATTCTTACTGCGATTAATGTTCTGTGTCGCAGTGACAGTGGCAAATTATGGAGAAATTGCTGTAAATTCCAAATTAAAATTCCTTAATATTACATTTTAACAATTATCTCCTAATATTTCATCGTGTTATTACATGCTTATCCTGAATGATAAAGTGAGATTTCTCGCACCATGCAGAATACAAAAATTTAAGCTTTGCAAAAGGGTGTTGCATGAATGAATAATAAAACATATGTTGGCTAGATGTAATCAAAAGTCTTTGCTGCCATATTTTTCCTCTCAAACACTGGACTGGTGGTGTTTTCTCTCAGATTAGTTTTCATAGCACACAAATATCTTCCCGTGTCTCATTGTTGCTCTGTGCTTTATAGCTGCTGTGACAGGGCTGTCATCTTAATGTCATGCTCACCCAGTGCAGTGCAGGGGCGAGGGGGCTGCCGACCTGCTTCATCTCTGAGAGGCAGGACTCAGCACCAGAGAAAGTGGGATTAGAGGGGGTGACACTGAGACGGGGGCCAGCGATAAGCCAAGGTCATCCAGACCAGACAGGCCACCTCACGACTCCAAATAAACACTCAGTCTCCAATAATAGCCTGTCTTTTGTCATAGTCAAGGAGGAGTGAAAATGTTGGGCGCATAAAAATGCGTCGCACATAAACGAAGGCCTGATCGAAAACAAATGTTTTGGTTGCCGTGGATGAAGCAGCTGTTGAAATACGGATCACGCAGCCATGATATCATCACCGTTCACTGCTGGCAAAGGTGTTACATGCCTTGATATGGAAAATGGAAATTTTGTGGATCGCTCAGTTTGATGTGTCTTTCGAATAGAATAAAAGACTACCTCTAACAATAGCCTATCTCTGATGAGTGCCTGGTGCGTTTAGTTTTTTCAATAAATTATTGGGAGCAAAGGTACGGATGTTTCTGCAATACTGATGCATGGAGAGGAAGAATCACAGTAGCATTTGGGTCTCTCTGACCGACATTAGATTTATGGCAAAGGAAATGGATGCAGTAAGGTGCGTTCAGCCCTCTTAAAACCCACGACAGAAACAGCAGCAGGCATTTCCCTGGTTTCTCCCGGGAAGGAGGACACCAGCTTTGGTATCTCTTGTTCAGGTATCCTCGGGATGCGGAGAGCGTCTAGAGATAAGTGTTTTAAAAAGGAGTCTGTTGCCCAGGCAACCACCATGAGGATGGTGACAGGTGCAGCTCCAGCATGTTGTGGCAGAAAAGATGTGTTTGGTGTCTGAGACGGAGATTTGAAGTGCTGTACTGTGTCAGAGGACACAGACAGCGTCGCGGCAAATTCTCCAAGAAGAGATAAAGAAGCACTCTTTCTCTCCGTCTCTGTTCACGATGACAAACACTAACTCTGCAAAATGCAGCAGCCTGCAGGCCGATACAGACAAACCTACTCGATGGATATGCTGCTGCTGGGTCTCCCTCCAGCTCTGGGGAGAGTAAAAAGCATCTCATCATTAGGAGAAAAAACACAGCCACAAGGGAGAAACAGACCATAACCATTAAGGGAGAATCTGAACTTTTTTGTTTGAGTTGTTTTGTTCAGGTCACAAGAACTGGTTTAATGAATTGGGAGAACACAAGAGCATAAGGCCAGCTGTCTCCTATAGTAATTAATTACCAAGAAGAAATGGCCTTTTATTGTGATCCATACTGATACTTTACTTCCTCAGAGAACAGATTACCTGCCAGTCCTGGAATCATGAAAACTGTCCATTAGGATAATGGGAAACATCCAACACTGAACACACATGCCCAGTGTGATAATTTCAGTGCACTGTAGCGACAAGGCATATCTTTAATAAATATAATTGCCCAAGAAAATGATTTAAACCACTGTAAAGGAAAACCACAGTGTAATATTTCTTATACACATTTCTTATACAGTACTTAATATAGACTTACTAATGAATTAGTGGTATTGGTTTTGACCTCTTATTCATTATATTTTTAAAGGACTCTAACTTTAAATGTGCAGAAAAAAATGTGTTCTAAGGTTGAAGAAGGTAAGCCGAGGGCTACAGTTTTCATTTCTTATGAATGGCTTTGCATTGAGGGACTGCTTCATTCTGACCATACTCAGCAAGTACAGAACTGTGTTTTAAACACTAGCCTTGGCTGACCAACCAGTGAACCTCAGAAGGACTGAAAAGATCAGGCAGGCTTCGGTCAGTATGCCTGGCCTGTCACGTCTTCCTCTGGAGCTCTGGACTTGTCCTTTTTGCTGCTCATCACAGATGGGCTTTCATTGATTTCTATAGCAGCTGAATCTTTGTGAGCCAATGGCTGAGGCAGAGGGAGGGGCTGGATCCAGCACACATCCAGCTGCCTGAAGCTGGCCAAAAGAACGCTTTTTATCAGGAAATCGATGAGAAGGAGCGACTCTGCTATCTTGAGGTCTCTTAGCTGAGAGAATGCATGTCTTAACAATATTACCCTTTATGGACTGTGATCAGTCTTCACTGAAGTACACAACAGAATCTGATTTATTTGTTTATTTGTTTATTTATTTATTGCATACTTATGCATAGGTACATTGCAACAGTTTATTGAGTTTGCAATAATTGTGTAAATTTACTGGGTTTAACCACACATGCATAACAGTATACTAACATTCTCATACAGTAACTCAGAATGACAGATAGATTACATTGCTTGCACCGCATACTTGATGACATTACAAGTCACGTTCCAAGTTTAAAACATGTTCCAGTGCTTGGAGCATGGCCTCACTTACTTTGGCAGTGATAATAATAATTGCTGAGTTTAGATCAGATAACCATTCCTTATGTAATCATAGTGCTGGTGAGAACATGATAGTAAAATGTATATGCCTCCCCTATCAGCTCATCCCGTCTTTTGTTATCGCTCTTTCAGAAACAGAGGGAGGTGTCTTTGTTATCCCCAGCCCATGTGCTTGCGGTCTCCTGGCAGCAGACCTCTGTTATTGGAGGAGAAATCCCCAGAAAAATCCCCCATGGATTTCAGTTCCCACATACAAAAAGAAAAGAAAAAAATGGAAAACTGGCCAGTTTACTCTGCCAATGTGGTGCAGAGACTTTGAATTTGTTTGACTTGTGTATCTTGTATATCAACCGATATGTTGAAAAATCAGCACAACCACACAAAAAGCTTTGATGTAAATGTTGTTAAAACCCTTCAGAGCCTCTTTGCTGGCAGGGCTGTGGAGTGTGTGTTTCTGAATGTGGTGCTGGTTCATAATGATGTGATAATGATCATGGGAAAGGAACATGAATGCAGGTTTTGCTTTAACATCAGATTCAAAATCACATTCATTTATCAGGTTGATGGTGGTAGATTACGCTCCCCTGGCAGCCTGTATATTTCTACTCTCTTGCGCCTCCTCCTTTTTTAAAAATATTATGTGCAGTCTGTCATACACAAACACCACACACACACACACACACACACACACACACACACACACACACACACACACACACACACACACACACACACACACACACACACACACACACACACACACACACACACACACACACACACACACACAGACAAACAATAGAACAGGAAGTTTTACTTAAACCTTTACAGAATTAAAAGTTTTAGAATTACAGTTAATTGACTGTTCCCACACAATCTGCAAGGATGAGAAAAGGAAAAGAAAACCACCTATTAGATTGCAAATGGGCTAAAATGGAACTCAGTGAAAGAGAGAGAGAGAGAGAGAGAGAGAAGAGAGAGAGAGAGAGAGAGAGAGAAAGAGAGAGAGAGAGAGAGATATGATCTGTGATCTGTGAACAGCGGACAGAGAGGGAGCAGTTTGAAAGACATATGGATTTTCTCCATGATTGTTTTGCACTGCTGTATCCTTCTTGAGCACTCCAGATAAACATCACTGTGAGCATTAACCAGCTAACTACACAGACACAGAACACCAAGAAAAGTGTAAAAATAACCAGCTAACTACACAGACACAGAACACCAAGAAAAGTGTAAAAATCATGCTTTGTTTCGAAAGTATTCTCACTTCTTTCTGTTGTGAGCCCAACATTTTTCTCTTTTCTTTGTATCTTGAGCCCAACAAAATCATTCGAAAATCATACATAAAAAATAAATTACCCTCATTTAATTTCCTAAAATTTAATAAAACAAGTACAGAAGAAATTCTGCATTCAAATTCCGCTCCAGTCACAACCTTCAGCTGCTAAGATTAATGGGTTTTTCGTGGCTGGAATGAAAATATTTTCAGAGAAGGTAAAGTAAGCTGATGTGGCTGTCAAGGCTAATTAATCTTCTTGAAAGAGACACAAAGAAGACCTGGGTGATGCTAAAGAGGACAATAACATTGGGAATATAAGTAATAAGGCGTGATCTGGTTATGAATTCAATGAATTATAGACTGGGGGGTTGGTGGTGTGTGCACAGGCTTGTAACTCATGCGCTGGGCAGGTTGGACCATCTAAGGTGCTGCAAATGCACTACTGCAACATACAGATTCAACACCTTCAAATATTTAATAAATCAGAATAGTTAAATAATAAAATAGTTAATAATAAAACAAATTGTATTTCCTTGTGGTAATTTGAGCATTCATTTTTTTTAATGTAGAAACAGCAAAACTGAGTACATGATTGGACTGCAATTAAAAGAACAGCTTGTATAAGAAACTGGCATTCTCAGAGCCCTCCAGCAATTGAGTTTATCACCTCTGGCTTTCCTATTATTCTATGAGGAAACACAATATGCACAGCATGTCAGTTTCCTCTGCCAATGAAAAGCAGGGAAGGTGCCCTTCAAGCCACTTAATGGAATTGAAAGCAAGTTTAAAAAAATGAAAGTAAGTAGTGATTGTTTTGCAGTTTGATGGGTTTGGAAATAAATGTTCAGTTTATTATATTTATATATAATTATTAACTAATATTTCTAGTTTATTATTAATTCATATATATTATTAGGAAATATGTAAGACATTGTACAGTACGAGCACATTATAAATTAAAGCCATTAATTATCCCGGCTGTGCAGCCTCCAGTTAAAACGTCATTTTGATTGGACACTACAGGCAAATGTAATTTTTCAAACAAAGCAATAGAAAGGTCAAACTAACAAATGATCACAAAGCCTACAGAACATGTCCCTGAACATAGGGAAGGTTATGGATCATTTTATACACTAATTTTGCCACTGCTCTTGTGTTTGCATGAAGCCAGTGTCTATGTGTAAATTCACTGCCAGAGCCAAACCCGCGACCCTTGCGTGCCTGTCTGTAATAGTTTTGGCATGTGACTCTGTTGTGTCCTGAGACTCGGGGACGTTTGTGGAGTTGTTCCTCTATAATTGACTAATTCCTCTGAGCCTGAAAGAAATACCCGCTCAGCAAAGCTCAAACTCTAGCGAGTGACAGGTTTATACAACTTTTGCAAACACATTCTGTTTTTTTTTGTGTGTCTAATATAAATCAGGCCTGGGGGAGGAGCTCAAATTCGAGGTCGATGTAATAATATCATGCTGTTTTGTCAACACATTCCATACCCAAGGGATACTTCTAACAACGTTGTTACTGCATTTATGTGTGTGGAAGCAGTGCCCAATAGCAGCTCCTGACAGAATACTCTGCCAGCCTGCGTTTAGATGTGTTTGTCCCAATTCAATCATTCTGCAAAGCTTTTAGCCATCTGTCTATAGCATAATCTGCTCTGCTGGAAGGGTTTAGCTTTTTTGAATAATCATCAGAGTCTGTTCCCTGCATATCTTTTCCAGTCATGGCTTCGTATACTATATACAGTATATGGCTCAGTACAGGTTGGCTCACGGCCTGTTTAAGACTCACTCCAAGTCAATGACCCTCCGATATAATACGAGTTCATTACTTTTGACAATTGCTCCTGGCAAATTCCAATAGAGGTTTTCAGTATTCACTCTAAAAAGTATTTTCAGTATTTAAAACTAAGTAGTTTAATAAATAAATGGCATCACTATAGTAGCATAAGAATTAATTCATGTTCATTGCAAATGTCACTTTACATAGCTCTGAAAGTTATCAGTGTAATGTGATACTACAATCTAATATTGTAATTGCATTTAGGTTATACAATTTAGGCCAGGGCATAAACATCAAGTTTATACCTCAAGTTATCAAAATGATGCAACAATGATTACAAAACCGTGCTTCCCTGAAAACCAGACAATAAAATCATTTGGCAGACATACTTGTAATCTATCAGTTATAAAACTGTGCGGCTGAAGTTTGGCCAGTTTTTTTTTCCACTCGGAAATATTCTGTACCAGCATACTTAATTTACTGAGTGAAGAAAATTTCCTACCAAAATTAGGAAAACAGACTGCAGTTTGCATAAATATGTATCCAGTCAAATAAAGGATAGGCTGCCTGGATTGATGGAAGGCACACACTGACATACAGCATCCTCCAGCTGCTTGACGAGGCGATTTCTATGTCAGCAGTGTCCAAAATGTAACATTACACGCAGGTTTGGCATTTCAAAACCCTCTTAAGAACGTATGAGTTCAAAAGTTCCACATACACCAAATTTCCCTTAGAATATTTATTTCTGAATCTTTCTTAAACCCCAATAGAACTCTGTATTGATGTTGTAAAGAACGCTCTCTGTGGCTTAGGCATATCAGCGGGACACCTGCTAATTTCTGCTCTTATCTGTCAACAGCCAATACTGTGTTCTTACAGGTGAGCCGAGATAACCGCCATTCCGCCACAAGCCAGTACATCCCTTTCAAGATGGAATGTCACCTGCATCATTTTTTTAAAGAAAAGAAGAAGAAAAAAACTCTGTTCTGCATTTCATTGAAAGTAGAACTGCAGACTTGAGCGTGTCTTATTAGCTCACTTCAGAAATCACTTAATATTCATCAGTCCATTATTCCATACAGGCCTACAGAACATTTTAAAAGTTCTGCATATGGAAATACATAAACTTTTAACCATGTATTAAATTTGCTTTTACTTTTGAAATCTGAATATAATCCCAGGAAATTTAAAATACGCACTGAAAGATCATCTCTTAGAAAGATAATGTCTTTGGGCTGAAAATCAAATTAGATGCAGAACGTTAAGTATTTTTTCCACCCTAAAACAGATTTCCTCAGCATGTAAGGAACCTTTTTAAAGGTTGTGGAGAGAATGTTATTTGAAATGAACCTTTCGCTTCATCGCTTCATCTGAAGCTTTGACGTGTGACATTTCCATTGACAGGAGATAAAAGTCCTGTTTTGTGGCTGTTTACTGAATGTCCAATCTTTAGGCCAATCCCATGTCCCCTGAATATCAAGATTAATGGCCGATTTGAGATCCATTTATCTCACTCAATTACTGTTTGGAGAACCACCCTAAATGCAGGAAGTACATGCAGGATATATATGTTTCAACAGGAAATGCTTATCTTCAAGCACAATCACATTGTTTACAGAACACTATATTTATATGTACGCATGTGTAATCCGGTGCTTGTGAACATCTTTCACAGATGAAGCAATAGCTGAAAATTGTTGAACAGAAATGACTGATTTAACTTAATGTTGTTTCATGTATCAGTTATGAGAATGAAATACAAATCATTAATCAAGCAATGGAATTTTGGTCAGACTGCTCCATGTTATTAATGATATCACTATTGTCAACATTCTAAATTATATTCATATAGCACCTTTAGAATCTGGGTGGTGGTTGGGGGGGGGGGGTGGTTCTTACATCAGCATCCAACCAATCTGTATTAGTCTTAGCAATGTTTAGAGTCTGAAAGAAGTCTCAATAAATTCTGCCTGAATTACAGTTGGATCACTCAGGACACATTGATGCTGGAAATTAGAACATTATATAAATTATCATGGGGAACAGTGTCAAAATTCATGACAGAGTATGCCAAATTAGAGAAAAGTGCATCAGGAAAGAGAAACAAGCTGAATCTGAAGTGTAAGACAAAGCCGAAGCCACATTAGCCTCTTCTTAACTGTTAAACATGATGGTGGATCTGAGGCTCTTTGATTCTCATTATTTCTCTGCATGGGAGAATTTCAGCCAAGGAATACATCCTATGGTGAAAATATTCTTTCCTCAAAATATTCTCACATTTCAGTTATTTGGCAGACATTTTCACTCAAAGCAACTCAGAAGAAGTGCATTGGTTAAAAAATGCAATTAATATATGCAAAAAAATTATATTTATAAAAAAATTAATATATGCAAAAATAATACCTGATAAGGTGGAGAGAAAGGGAATTTCAGGGGAGAGGTGGGTTTGCAGTCTGCAGTGAAGCATATTTTGTCGACCCTCTCTATGTTCTTTAGAGACATGGATCAAATAGATGTTTGGAAAGTGAAATATACGCATTTCTCTCTTGTGCCTTGATGTACATACGGTACTTGTCATTGAGTTACAAGTCATTCTGGATAAGAGTGTTTGCTAAATATCTGTAATGTAATTTAATACACTGCAATCGACAGTCGTATAATGCAATTTAATATCTTCTGAACCATTCAGATGCTGGTAAATATTGAATAAAACATGTTTCTAGCTAGAACATGAACTCATGTTGAGAAAGAATTTCACTCTAATTGCAGACAAAAGAATGAATTGTGTTAATAGTATACACATTGTTTAAGTATGTCAAACATTTATTTTAATCCATGTCAAGGACTGCAATTCTTCAGTGAAATCCAGATGGATAAGCTACCGGGGTCTCAGTGATTGCCTAAAATAGCCGGGCCATGTGTGTTTTCACACTCGTTTCAACTAGACAGAGGACGAGCTTACCTTGCTGAGCAGGATCTTGGTCAATGACATCTATAATTAGTAAAGGAGAGAACAGGCAGTGCGCATCCTGCCCTCAGCTGGACTCCCCTGCAGAGAGAGCGCTCGGCTTTTCACCGCACAGAACGCTGACTAAGCTCTGCAATCAGCCGAGCTCCCCAGAATCACACCAAAAACATTTGGCCAGTGAAAGTGATCAAAGCGGGCAAATATCCAGAGATGGAAAATTAATCATCCCAGGGTCTAACTTTTTATTTATAAATGTAGTGAGAAGGCATCATAAAGGGTACATGCAAAATATGCCAAGTATACTAAAATATTAAATATCACACAGCGATACGCTGGTTTTCAATCATGACACCTTCAACATGGAGTGCAGCAATTATGAAAAGTCTATTTCCTCATCCCACAGTCAAACATCAAAATGGCGAACACATGGTTATTTTGTTTTTGTTAAATGGGGCAGAGTAGATGTGTGCTTTTTACATAGATGCGTGTCGATGCTTGGAGCAGCTTGTCAGGAAATACAGCAGAGGCAGACACAGTTCTGAGTGAACACTGAGGAGTGCTCAAGCTCAGCCTTGATGCAGTGCTGGATGCCTTTACGTCTGTAGGTACACAGCCAGCAGAGATGGGCCGAGTAGCCTGCTCTCAGCATTATGTATTCTTACAGTATTCTTATGATCCTTTTACTGATGTAAGTGGAGCTTTGAAAAGACAAGCACTGCTGACGTCAGTCATCGAAATCCACCCAGCGTCCCAATCCCAAAAGCTCCACATAAGCATGGTGGGATGCAGGAGAAACTCTCTTTGCCTGTCATATGACTCAGTCATTTTTAAGCTTTGACTTAAACATGCTGTCCCACTCACCCCAACACAGCGTGACAGTGAGCCCAGATTCCTGTCAATAACATTCCCAACAGACAGATCCAAGCCTGATTCCAATGTGAAAAACAAGAATTGGAAATGACTATGTGAGAGGATTAAGGGAAGGGCTGGATATAACTTATATGACTTACATACATTCCTTTATGCAGTATTACGGACATGAAGTGCATTGTGGTTGTGCATTGTGGCTGAGGATCTGGTCAAAGCAAACCAACCTGGGAGTTCATGCTTTTATACAGCGCATGGCTTTGTACAGTCTTACAGAAAAAAACACCATAGAAGAATAAACAGATGCATGTATGCATGAAACTGCATAGCAAGTAAATTATTCTGGGCTGGCAGTGTAATATAATGGGTAGGGAGTTGGGCCTGCCACTCAGAGGTTGCAGTTTTGTTTTCCAGGAAGGCAATGTTGTTGCATAAATTGTTTCAGTAAATAGCAAGCCATTTAAATGGATAGTGTGTAAAAAATGGATGTGAAGAGCTAACTGCCTCAATGTAATGTAGGTCAGGGCTCTGTAAAATAAATAATATAGATGCAATATTATAACTAAATTACACCAGTTTACATTTCTTACATGATGAGACCAGAAGAAAGATGTATATGATTACTCGTATATAATTGCTCCGCCCCATGTAGTAACAGATGAGATAGCCTTGCTTTTAGAGATCATGGCTCGGCTCTGTGTGCATATAGCCATTTGCTACGTTTGTATGCTTTTGTTTCAGCACTATTTATGAGCTTGTTGTGCCTTCAGGTTTGTTACTGCCTGTTCCCATGCTCGTGTTGCCTGCGTAAAATGCATTAAACGTATCTTCTCACGATCACATCATAATTCATTTTGGACATGAGCGTCAGGCAAATCAAAACAGAAAAGCTCAAATACACGGCACAATGCATTTTTGATTGATGCCATCCAAATCAAATAAAACTGAGACACCCATGTGGGCGGAGTGTGTGGCATGCTGTGATTAGGTTAATCTGGGGTTTTTCTGTCTCAGTCACGTGATGCAGATTACAGGCAAGGCCCCCGCTTTGTGTCATAAAATACATCCGGAAAGCATCAAAATAAATGTCACTCAGAAAGTCACCAACTGTGGATTTGATTAATTATTCCAGAAAACAAGACTACAGTACATGCTTTTAAATAGGCTGGTAATCGCATTAATTTCTGAAATCATGGCAGTGCTAGTTATAGTCTCTGGAGGGAAAGCTAAAAGCCAAATTATAATAAAACACCACAAATTATGGGATTTGTCTGCAGTCCAAATTAATATGATGTAACACTGTGGAATTCCGTTGAAACAATGAGACATATTTTCTTCGGTACACGAGTTTTCTCTGGACTAATTGCATTTTCTCACGGTATAATCACACATTACATTACATTGCCTCCAATATTATTTAGCAGAGCATAACCCTTACACAGAACCCTTTAGTGGTTTCGTTGCGCATTCCCTCACATTAAATTCTGGCTGCCTATTTCAACGTTTCCTTTTTCTCTTGAATAGTTACTTTCTCATAGTCTCTTATCACTCTTGAATCATTCTGGGACTGCTTTACGTTACGATATAAACTGCAACGGCTCGGTATGTCCTGTTGTTATCTTCACAAGTTTCCTGTTTCTGACTTTCGTTCAGATATTGACTACTTCTCAGCTTTGAGTGGAGATGCAGTGCTACTGCCATAGTCTACTTTATTCCGTAGACGGAGGCTAATGTAGGAACGCATCATCACACTGACATATCATAGGTATCCCACAGAACTACGAGAGGGATTTAATGCGCAACAGCATCTTGGCTACGATTAAGTTTTCTGAAAAAATAAAAGTGGTGGGTGGAATTTAATGTCGACATCTGAACAATCGCAGTTAGTGCAGAACTACCCGAACGTGTTCGTTTAAAGCACCACTGTTCTACTACAAAAACCTGCAGAACGGTAAGAATTCGTTTTACTGTTGTACTTCACCCATTATTTTATAGCATTTATTTAATAAAAAGGATAAAATTGCGCATTTAGTGACACTAATGATCTACATTTTAAAGCCTTTTTTGGTCTGGACATAAAAACTTCATTTTGCCTCAGACATTTTATTTTTAAGCATGCTAAAGGTTACTTTTACCGCATACTCTAGAAACTTAATTTCCCACTTTGCCTCATTACCGTGGGAAAACATTATATAGCCTATCGCACGTTGTGGAATACATTTGATGAGCATTTGTAGCAAATTATGCAGGAAAACCTGGTAATGCAGTTATCTGCATTAAAGTACAAAGTAGTTTGGCAGCACTATACCTTAAAATGATTATAATCGATTTCACAGACGCTTGGGTGGAGAGGAAATTAGTTGATGGGAAATGTAAGATTAGGATAGAGTGTAAATAAAGCGAAGCTTGTGTTGAACCTTTAACCACACAACATCACTTTCAGCTAGATTTTCAGCCTCTTACACGAACATAAGAGGGGAAATCATATGCACGCGCGGGTGTATACAATAAATGAATTGCTTAAAATATACACATTCATGTGAAGTCTGTTTTTATTTCACATAAACACACCTGAAATCAATTTCAAACACGCTGAGAGCTGTTAAAATACACGGGTACACATTGCAAATTAGAGCACCTTGAAAGCTTGTCTCCCTCCAATGTCCTTGAAATATGATTAAGGACAAGAGTCTCTGGTGGGCTTTATCACCCTAGAACCCGAGCTTGGTGCTTGGTGAAATGCCGTTGATAAAGAACGTTGTTGAAACCATCACGTTTTTGTTTTGGTCCTGCTGGATCCGTTCCATCCTTGCTCCCCACAGAGCACGCCCTTTCTGTCCGAGGAAGTGTTTTGTTCTTTGTGCGACTCAAAGCTCCTTGGTTTGATACGCATCTGTTTTCTCAGGCTGGAAGTGTTTCTTTCCCTCTTCTGGGAAATGCGGCCTCCGAGTTTGCTGAAATCAAAGTGTCCTTAACACGCAGAAGAACGTGTGAAAGGGTGGATTCACTTAGTCCTTTGCTTTGTTTCGAACTGGAGAAAAAAGTGAGCGGCCCAGTACACGTCAAGTTGAAGCATATTTATTATTTGAACAAACTAAAGCAGCTTTATTGTTCCAGATAAAGGCCAATGACAAGATAAGAATGGAGAATTTTCTTGTCAGCGCACTGCTCTCATAGAATACAAATTGAGAGCTAAAAATAGAATCACTGTTGATGTATGTTCCCAGTTCCCTTTTTTGAAAACCATGGGTTTTAGTATTTGACCTCACTAACAATGAGTTAGTCAATTTAGCTGATGGAACACTGATACCTGGGTTAGTCACATTTGTCAAAACTCACTGGATTTTACATTTCTGGAAGCACATACTCTGTTCTGGGGCTGGTAAAACTGGTCCTGGCAGTTCTACAGGCATTTCTAGCTTTTGATTTATTCTGACCCCCAACCAAATAATTTTGTCCATTGCTATTTGTAATTAATTCTGGTGACCATGTGCTGGAACTGGAGTTGATTTTCACAACTGCTGTAAGTTATTGGACATATACATTCATCCCAGTTGTTATATATAGAGGAGGTATCCTCGGAGGAGGAATCAGCCTGTTCTCAATGCAGCGCTGCAGTCCACAGGCCAGAACTGAATCCTGCCTGAGCAGAAAATGGCTATGAATCTGATGAACTTTGGAAAATGGATTCAACTGTTTTTGGTGAGAGAGGGTCTCAGCAGTATACACCTCCATGTCAAGAACAGCTCCAGTTCTCTCTCTGTTGTCTGCAGCCTGTGTCCAGCAGCCCTTGTATGAATTAATTGTAGCCCTCTGACTGTGTAGCTCAGCTGGTGAAGTGACATCATGGTGGCTTGCAGGAGACTTTGGAGCACAGCTGTGTGCCCGTATGAATTTACAGAACTAAGTTGCAACACTGGAGTGACCTTTATAAATGTAATTTAGTGTACAAAATGGAATAAAAATTCAAAATTGAGAGTGTTTTGAAAAGGTATTCCAAAAAACTGTAGAGGAGCAGGTGAGACCCAAAAGAGTGCCATATATCAGGCAGAAAAAACAGAATTCTGTTCATTTATATAAACATGACCCTTCTCCATCAGGGACATGTGGGAATTGGGACCCATCTCACGTTTGATGTACCTAGAGCAGCATGCATGCTATCTACACTCATGCAAGCAGTGGGGAGACAGTGGAGGAGGCTTTGGCTCTGCATCCTCTTTCTGCAACATCTGGCTGAAGGCCCAACCTGAACCATCTGCACCATTCAGCTGCCTGGCCCTCCGCTTTAGGAAAGCTGGGCCTCATGCACCAGCGTTAGGCTGGCAGTCCCCACGGTTGGTGTGAGAGGAAAGACAGCTGCATGGGAAACCACCTGTGCCAAGGACACCTCACAGCTATCGGGGGCAGGCAGTTGCCCCATGGACCTGACTTTGAGAAACACCAGCAGAAGCAGTGCCAGAGGGAGAAATTCATACAGAACTACCACTAGGGACTGTAAAAATAAACCAAGGGTACAAAGCCACTACTGGCAGAGCTGCTAAGCAATGTACTCTGCTAAAGCAATGGTCTTTAGTGTTCTGACTGTCTGTATGGTCTGCTGTCCAGTGCTGACCATAACAGTGCTAACTTTGTCTGGCAGTTCCACAAACTGGCACACAATTGGTTTCTTTAAGTAAGGTTGTTCCTATCACACCCAAGGCTGAATCTTGACTTTTCCAGCTGTGCAGTCTGCCCTGTAATTCATCAGGTTAACCAATATCTCATGCATCTGGTTCAATGTGTATGACATTATTAGTTTTGATTGGTATCCCATATTAAATGTCAAGCTTTATGGCAACCCCATATAAGGGGAAAAGGAGTATTGCCTTTCCTCACAGGTAGTTTTGCTTGTCAAACTTATAACCTTATGATGCCGTGATCCTGCCCAGCCTGACACGCTTAATGTGAGATAAGGCTGCTCCGTTTCTTCTTCTGACAAATCATATCTTTGGAGGTGAGGCTCCAACTGGAGGTAGTGATCCAGAATGAATCAGCCACTGACCTCTGACATAGTGCTGGGTGGAACATGCGAGAGCCAATCAGAGTGCGCAAACACACTGTAACTTGACTTTCCAGACACTTTACAGATAGAGAAACCGAGACCAAGACAATATTTGTTGCAGACTCCAGGACATAGTCCATCAAAGAAATGACTGAACACAGTCATGAGCTGAGATTCCTCCCCGGAAGTTAAACAATAGGTGCGCAGAGCGGTCTCCTGTTGACATAACATGTCAGATGTGCAGTATGCTTACAATAGCCTCTCATGTGAAAACAGAGATGCTATGATAACGCAACGCACTTGTGTCCATTGTGATTTCTTCACAAAAGGGTGGAGTGGATTGTGTACTGTCAAAGTGTCAAAGATTTCGGCTTGGATGATGGATAGCTTTGGAGCCTCATGCAAGTTTGTGCTGGGAGGTATTCAGAACCTGTGTGGGCTTACCATGGTAGAACTATCTGATCACAACAGCTGACAGCTGTCCTCTTCAAGTCAGCCAGCCAGCTAGCAAGCTAGTAAGCAGCTTAGCAGGCAGGGGGAAGGGGGAAACTGATACTCTGGCCATGTGCCCCTCCTGAAGGAAGAGCATACTGGACCAAATTTGAATTGGAGAAGCTAAGTACATCCTCAAGGACAAGAAAAGCACTTTGTATTTTGTTTGGTTTGCTCCTAGCAAATATATATAGAGAAAAATTTGACTACAGTATGTATGCATATTTGTACAGTATATGGGATTTGGGGATATATATTGATGTGGGGCTGAATGAGTGAGAAATGAATTGATATAAGGATGGAAATAAAAAAATGTGCATACAGTACAAGGTGTGTGTGTGTGTGTGTGTGTGTGTGTGGATGATAATGGCCAAGTGCTCTCATTAATAGGGAGGGGGATTGGCGCTGTAATAAATGAATGCTTCTGAGCTGAAAGAACAGTCGTTAGTCACATGGTAATGGAGGGGGTTTGTGGCACCAACTGACTCTGCTCTTCCTGAGAGATTAATGTGTGTGTCTGAGAAAAGGGTGGGGGCTCTGTGTATGCACAAGCATGGGAATAGAGCATATCCATTTCTAAAGATGTACTATGAAATTACATTTTCAATCTCAAAATTTCAGATTTAAGGTGGCCTTTTTTCCCTATTGACTTTGGTCATAAAAAGTGCTTGTTTTTCCTCATTTCTCTTTCGCAGGTGGCAACAACCTCTCTTACCCCAAATACTTCTCATGCCACGACACACTGTGACCTGGACAGCTGACAGAAGAACTTCTCGCCCTAGTCCCCCCTTCGTTGCCCTCATCGTTGTTTTGGATGTCTTCAGTCGATGACTGGAAATGGCTCACGTCATCGAGGCTAACGGTCAGGGCTGGGAACTTCTGAGTGATCGCTGTGTGGAGAAGGAGGACTTTGATGACACCACTGTCCGGCCTCACTTATGCACAATGTGCAACCTGCAGCTCAGCTCACCTGAGCAGGCCCAAGTGCACTACCTCAGCAAGTCTCACCTGAAGAGGGTCCGACTGCTCACCACCAGTCCTGCCTCACCTGGCACGGGTAGGACCCCTGGTGACAGTGTATATATATGTGGGGATTTTGTATATGGGAGTCTTGGTGGGGCTTTCCATCTAGTTGTTATGGTTAGCTGTCTTTAACATTTTTTTTTCTCATTTGACAAATTGACCCTTCATTTCAATGACTACAGACTGGTATAATTTATTGTGCAAAACTGAACACCGAGAAAGAAAATGAAAATGCATGCCTTGTGCTTTTTTCATTTTGGCCTTAATCATCAATGCAAAAAGTGAAAAAGAGACAGAAAATGCCCTAGTTTGAAATGTTTTTTTTATATGCTCACACACTGCTTTCCCATGCTCCCACTGAATCGCTTACTGTGGTACCAGCATGCATAGCCTTCCACTGTCCTCATTTGCATATCCTTTGAATTGCTGCTCATCGTGCCACTTTGATTGGATGTTGTTGTGTATGCACTGATCTGTCGATCCATTCAGAGCAGCAGGGACAGGTATTGGGGTGTGGCCAGCTCCCTTCCCTATAGGAGACCACTCATGCAAAACTGATTCAGTCCACTTAAAATGGTGCTTCTCAAGGCCTCTACTCATCAACCCAATGCCCCCTGACAAGACAGAACTGACAACTTCTAGGGAGAAATGACCACGCTTCAGTGTTCAGGGCACAATGGACCCGCAGTCCGTCTCTGAATCCAGCCTCATGCAGATGACAAAGTTTACACTCTTGAAGGCTGTTGTAGAGCTTTCCTTGCTCTCATCTTAATACATCTAGAAATGCTAGAAAATGCATATTTCATTCTAAGATTAGCAAGATTTTAAAATGAATACATTTGACTGATTTGACTTATTTACCTAAAGTTGGACTAACTGTGTAATTTATGTTTATATTTACTGGTAAATATTATAGAAATTATATTGGTATAATTCACAAGTTGAACCCAGCCATATACTCATGCTTGTGTGTCAACATCTTAATGCATATGCAATTTCTCTTGTTTCTATTTTCATAATGTATAATGTGTGGTGAAAATTTCCCCTATCTCTTTGGCGCTGTGTTTACTTCAAAAGGACACTGAAGTTTCAGGCTCTTGCTGTCTGATTGGCTCAGTGGTTAAAAGCTGGTTGCCAACTGCTGACTAAGACTCTACATGTTGGGGGATTCTAGAGAATCAGGAGGGCTGGCTCAGGAGTAGGTCGGCTGGGACTCAACTTGGCAGGGAGCTGTGAGCTTGTATTTAGGAGAGAATAGGAGATGACAGGAATTGAGACAAATAAAGTGAAGCATAAGGCCAGGAGCAATAACAAGAAGCGAGATTGCTCGATCTGAGTAGTCCTGTGATGTTGAGGCCGGGGTGGCCTGGCTGTCCGTTTGCATCGCGAATAAAGAGACTGTGGGGTGACTGCATGCATCTCACTGCGCACACGTGCCGGTCCTCAACAATGCAAACACGAGCTATGGTTTACGAGGCACTTTCAGCATTATCTCTATGTATGAGTCTTACTTACATAATGTGCTAGCATAACATGAATACCTGCTTCATCACCATCTCTCGTTCAGAAGTGTTTAATATTGTGCGCATAGGCACAGTACAAGGAACAGTATATACATCCTGAAGAGCACCAAAATGCTGATTTGTCCCAATAAATGGACACTCTGTCATGGGTCCTACAGGTGGCTTTATGGTATGTCTTTTCATAGAGTGGACTGCTTTTAGTTTCACCAGGTGCTTTGCCGTGTTACAGAAACCTGAGAAAGACAGGGTCTGTATCCAATATTTGCATGTCAGGGCTTATGGCAGATGACACCCAATAAACAGCTAGCTAGTTTTATCCTTTGGGATGTGACACTATTGACCTATGTGAAGCTCTAACTAGCTTGCCAGCTTTCAAGATGATTTTCATCATCCTGATTGGCCTAGCTAGCGTCATATCGCTACATACATTGTTAGAGAATTAGGTTGTTCCTTTCAAAGGGTGGATAAGGCACACATCAATGTGTTTTCATCATATGGTGCGATCTCATATTTATAATCCAAACAAAAGGAAGATTCCTGGAGACAAAAAAATCACCTCTGCCCAATTTGTATTATTGCTGATGTTCAAGACCTTCCTCATGATGTTCTTCCAAGACATGCCTTCAAAAAGCCCATATATGTCTCCATAAGTTATCATTTCAGCCAGACTGGTAAATAATAAAGCAGATACCATTTTATATCTTGAAAGATCACCAACTTATTTACTTGAACTGGGCATTGAATTTAGTTTTTAATCTATGTAGCAATAACAAATCAGAAAACAACCTGTCATTTTAGTTGGTTATCCCATTTGAATGTAATGTATATTGTGGTATTTAACAAAAAAAGAAAGTCACATGCTACAAATGTCAATTAGCAAATTTCTGAAAATGGGAAAAGTTTTATTCTGTAATTCCAGGCCTGTCCTACAGATGGCAGCAGTATCATTTCAGCAATAAGTATCATTGAGGGTGTTTTGTGAAGGGCCACACAGGGTCTCCCTGATGAAATGCAGCAGTCTCTGGGCATTCTCACAAAAGACTGAAGTTCCATGACTACCCAGTGGCCTACTTTGTTGAGGTACTCTGAGCAAATATACATAAAACTTATGTTTTATTTTTGTTATATACCTGACAAAGTCCCCGGGGTTCTTTGTGTACATCACCCCTAAGTAAAATAACTCATAGATTATAAAAATATGTATCCTGTAACACAAGTGCAAGCCTCCCTCTTTGACTGCTCAGTTTTGAGGCCCTGTGGCTTTGGAAGTTTGTGCATGGGCTACTCCCTGTTATACAAGAGGCTAACACTCATATTGTCTGGACCAGAACCTTTATAGCCAGAGCATGTGTGGTAGCCCTGTGGCCTTCCATAGTGCTTCATACCCACATTAGTTGTATAGTTGTATTGCCCATTGTATAGCTAGTTAGTTGGCAATTTAGTTGGGTACTTAAGATTTAAAGAGACAAATATGACACAGAGGTAATCGCAGAATGTAAAAGCTGTAAATAGCATGCTGCATGGGGTACAGAAAATAAAATCTGTGGGAAGAATAAAATATTAGAAGACATAAAGTCCAGTCAGGTCTGTTAACACCATTAAGAAACAAGCTAGAATCCATTTGCTTTAGCTGCTTCTAGGGTAGGGCTGTGGTTTCCTCTCATGTTAAAATACCAATTAATTGTAACAAATGAAAGGTCTATAGGCAGCCTGTATTGTAATGGTTTTGGGAGGCTATCTTCTTTGCAGAGACTACAAGCAATATAACACATTCCCAATGTGCATGTCACTTTATTATAGAACCATTGGTTGATACTAAGGTTGACTGATTTTTTTCAAGAAAAATTATAAATGGATACAAAAGCCAAATTCATCAAATAGAGATTTTGTGCATGCAACTGTTTGTTGTATTAATGCTCCCTTTTTTGACTTTATGATTGGAGGATTACATTTTTTATCAGCACCAACATTTGAAGTATTCAAATGCTACTTTGCTACAAATGTGATTCCTTATCATATCAACACCACATATATATATGCAAAACGGCATTTATCCCTCACAGAGTCTCCCTATTTCAAAATAAACATCCACAAAGATGGGTGTGTTTTCCAGCCTGACGTAACATAACTCAAAACTATTTATCAATCAACCTGAATGAGGATTTCTGTAGGTGGCTTAAAATGCCAGTCATCTAGTTGGTATTTGAGTATACACCATACGGACTCGATGCTCAGACTTGTTTAAGTGATTCCAGTTACATCATACACTGTGGAATATCAAATAGATGTTTGATGTATGTGTGCCTGCTACCATAGGGGTGATCTTCAAGGTAACCCGCCTTTCAAAGGCAGCGTCCCACTAGCGCTGCCATTGCTGTCTCACAGTTTCACCGTGTCACCCCCAGATTGGTGAAGTAAGAAATAAGCTATTAGTAGTTTTGTGCTGGAGTGAAAAATGGATTTCTTAGAGTTGTGTTTTCTCTCAAAGTGGGGTACATTTATTTTACAGTCCTGCACAGTTCCAATAACAAGCGAGAGATTTGAAGTGCTGAGGAGGGCAGTTTGGGCCCAGTTGTAGCGTTCGGCGCCCCCAGAGCAGTATTTTAACAGGAACCACTCAGGAGAAGGAAATGGGTTTGCTGACTTCTCACTGCCATGTTTATAGTTTCAACAAAATGTATTTGGTTTTGTATGGTGGTAAACCTGAAATATCTCTTTTGAATTACGACCTGCGTTTGAGTGGCACTGAAGTACAGTCAGCTGGCCTGCAGTTTTCTGCCTGACCCCATGTATTCATATTAAAGCATTAGTTTCATGATTAATAATCTTATAAGTATAACCAAGCAAAATTATATTTTAAGCAAAATTTTCACAAAAATGAGAATCTTTAGCATTTATTGTTACAAAAGGAGTTACCAAGAAATAAAAAAGTCCAATCAAACCTTGTTATTTTCAGAGCAAAAACCAACATTTTAAGCAGGTTTTTTCACTTGTAATTACAAGTCTGTGGTACTGAAGAAAAACATCTGTCACCAAACGTGAATCAAAGAGTATGATAAATATTGATCAAAGTTTGAAAATACATGCTGGCCAGGCAACGTATTGTTACATGAAGCACCCATCAATGTATTGTTATATGTTGTTTGTTTATCATTCCTTATACAGTTTCAGTAGACTGTAGCTATTTTAATAAACATTTATGTAGCAGGAAAGCAGAATCATAAAGAAAAGGGCATTACTTCATTGGAAGATACTGACTAGACATCGCTCCATTTTCAGTAAGATTCAAGGTGTCCATCAGTTTCTTCTTGAACATAAACTGTCAACGGCAAATTATCTTTAACAATGGACAGAAGTGTTGGAGCATTTCGGTTCTCAAATGTGTGAAGTCTGTCCAATGTGTTGCCGCTTGGGAGGTTATCTGAAACCAAAGAACAGTATGCTGATGTATTATGAGGCATTAACAAATACTTTGATCAATTCCTTTTCAACCAGAGACAGATCCGTTATCTACTTTTTTTATTGGAAAAGAAATACATGGCAGGTGCATATGTAACTCAAAAATACAAATGAATACAATCTCTGGAATAAAAACAGCCGGTGGAAGCAGCATATAGAACAATCTGCTGTCCAGCCCTGCCCAACCTGATCCAAGGGTTCACTCTCCACGTTTGGTTGAGCGTGTCTGTGCCCAGCTGTAGAAAATACCCCGTTTATGGACCGGGTGTGTGGAGCAGGGAGGGGGGAGGGGTGGGGGGGGGTGGCAGTGGTCTATGGTGTTTAGCAGAGGGACAAAATAAAAGCGGAGAGACAACAGTGAACTCTATTAACTGAGGGGGAGAGACACCACTGAGGAGAAATGTTTATTCCATTCAGAGGTGGGATAAGGAGATGGGCCCCCCCAGGTCAGCAGTCCTGTCAGTAGCTCTGATTAAACCGAGGAACAAAGCTACAGGGAGGGGAAGCTGGCAAAGAAAGCAATTTAAATGATTTACTTCTTCTCCATTAAACATTGCATGCATACTCTAAATATTGTCGCTGTCTCTTTTGATGGCGGCTCTGAAGGCTTTTGTCACCCGCCACCGGTGGAGAACAGCGGCTGGCCACAGTTTCCAAATTGCATAGATTGAATTTTCCTTTTTGTATCCACAGACATAAATTGGGGAATGTAGATTATGGTTGTTTGTATACTTTAGGCATTTGATAAGAGGGCTGTTTTCATGTCCACGCTTTTCTACGGCTTCTTTCACCTCCCGCTCCTTGGGTGCCTCCCTGACCGAGTAAGTTAATCCAGAGGCCAGAAAATCTCTCCCGATTAATAAGGGAAGTAGATGGGCTCATAACCTCCACAGGAAGCGGGTTTGATTCCCAAGGCACTTAGCCAGATTACTTCGGCAAATGTCCAAATGTCAGTGGATTATATGTAAAAAAATCTGTTTCTGTGGAAGTCACCCTGAATAATTAACTTCTTCCATTAGTGTGGTGTATGACTAGCCACTTTCTATATAAGGCTCTCCAGTCTCTGCACTCCAGGCTCCAGGTACGATGATAAAAAGATCATGGTAGACTGAATGACTGAAAATCCATATTTCTGACTTGTCTGTGCCAGGGCAAAGTTAATTTGTAGCAGAAATGTAATAATTGCACCCACATAAGTTCTGCATATTAATTGTGTGAAAATGACACTGCATAGTTTTGAAACAAGCATGGAAATTAAGAAAGGTAAAAAAACATTCTATTTTATAGCACCCCTCCCCCTCCTTTTCCATTTTCCCACCTCCAGCTAAACTTATCCGCTGTCTGCAGCAACCTTCTGCTGCCAACTTGACATGTGACTTCTCAAATTCACATGACATGTGTCTCAACTATGTGAGGGACCCAGCAAAGTGGGACTATTTTTTCCCGCTGCAGCAGGGCTTTTGATCATTTGAAGACCCCTTAATGTCTCATTTTTACTATGATTAATTGGGTTTTTGGCTCCAGGCTTTATATGCAAGAGGGTTTCAGGATGTGACTCACAACATGGCTGGTTTTAACTGTCCCATATGTTTGGGTTAGGGCAGTATACTGCTAGCTATAATGTACTTTAAGGCATAAAGCTTCAGAATAGACACTGTGAGCTATTGTAACTCTATATGTGTTTATGAGAAGAACCAGATTAGAGACATATGTACACTTTAACATGCAGGACCGTAACTATATTACAGGGGCTTTCAGCACCAATCTTGATACCACACTCTTGTTTGAACTATTCATTTTTCTCCAAGGATCTAGAAGAAAGTCCTGTAAATTCAATGTAAGCTGAATTTCACATCGCAGAAATGTAAACTGCCGTGAGATGTTGTGGGGAAGGGGAGACATGGTCCTCGCAAGAGTCAAAACATGGAAAACATGAAGAGAAAATAAGGCTAATATTTTTCCCATGGCCTTCAATCTCTGCACATTCTTCAGACAAACACATGTTGGTCTGGAGGCCTTTTCCTAGAGAGCCTGTGCCATCTCTGCCTGTACTTACTTCAGGAGGGCTGCACTGGTGGCATTGAGGAGTTCTACTGGCTGAGCCTTCATGGGCCTGTGGTTGTCTAGGGTCGAGTGAAAGGCTTACCTGATATTACCAGTGCGGCGTGCCAACTGGAAGAGCAAAGGCGATGGGCCAGGTCACATGGTCTCATTATGGTGTCTGTCCCCGTTGACTTACACAGGAAGATGCCGAAGCCAGTGCCAGTGTGGACACAATGGCCTGCTGCAAGACACTCATGAATTATTAAATGGAGGAATCTCCATGGAAGTCAATCATTTTGATATGTTATGCATTATGTATCAGACCCTTACTTGGGTGATGGAGAGCCGGCTTTGGTTCACCATATGTTCCAGAGCTCAGTCCCCACCTCCTACCACTGATACACCCAGCAGGCCCGCTGCTACAAGCACTTAAGTGACTCGGCGGTGAGGAAATCCACTCTCTCACTGCAACAGTGTGTCTTCACGTGGCAAAGAGTCTGATTGCCTTGAAACGCAAAACAGACGGTATGTGACTCCCACGTGTAAAATAAGAAATTAAGAATGACTTGGGTTCTCACATAGAAAATGTCATTTGTATGTTAGCAATATTTCAACTTGCTATAAGACAAAAAAATGTTATACTTTATTTTACGCAGTAGAATAAATAGGAAACAATAAAGACCATTTTAATACCTACGCTACAGTTAATTGATATTAGAGCTTGAAAGTGATGTTGAGAATATTTATCTTCCACTATGCAGATAATGTGTGCTGCAACCACTATTTGGAAACAAAATCATCAGACTAATTTTGGAGCTTCCTGCAAATGAGAAGCACCTCTCCATACACACTCATACCTGAAACACACCTGCATTTATATCACAAATAACATATTTTGGCTGGGTATCTGCTTTTGTACCTTTTCAGCGTTACAGTTTAAAATCCACGAAAGGCATGATTTTTGTGATTAATGTTTAGTCTGAAATGACACTGATCCTGTTGTACAAAAGAAAAGGACATTGGAATTGCATTCACTGTCAACCGGTACAACGTGCAGCAATATACACATTAAGACGAATGGCGAACTCATGTTGTTGTTTTAAATCGTCCTCTTCCTTATATCTTATTACCGTTGTTCACCCTCCCCAGCGTTACAGTCAGTGCAGCAGCCTTACCGTCAGCGCTGAGGCAGAAATGCGTCTCCTCTGCTCAATCCGGCTGATTGCGTTTGTTTTTGGGCCACGATGATAAAGAAGAGGGGAGATAAAGTGCACGATATCAGGGGCGACAGCGCTCTTTTCTCTAACGAGATTACGCCGAGTGGCGTTTAATGGGAGAGCGCTCCGGAATGTAAAATTGGACATTTATCTGCACCAGACAGGGTCTTTATGTGATAAATAATTAACGTGTGCTGGACGCTATCTCTGTTTATGTGGAATAATCGTAGGCACAGGTGTTTGGGGATGTAAAACTGATTTATTCATAAGGACTGATATGACAGTGAGGTTTTTTTTTTTTTTTTTTTTTTTTTTTTTTTTTACCCTCTCCCCTCAGTCACTGAAATGAACCAAATTTAAACACAGCTCTTACTAGGCACTGTTTGAAGGTAGTGAGGGGCTAAATGAAGCTTTGGAGAACAGGACGTGGCTGGGGAGTCAATATGTGATGTGCTTTACAGCTCCTTTCAGATAAAACCACAGCCCATTTAGCTATAAAGGAGCCAAGGTCACAGTAGCAGATTATTATTTACGCATACAAGCCACCCACATTCACAGCCCTTCAGATAGCGTATATTATACAAATTTACTGATCTGCATTGAAGGTTTTTTACTCAAGCGTTTCAGGTTAACTGTCTTGCTCTGGGGTACCACAGCAGTGCATCACTTAGATTTAAACCCGCAGTGCTGTAGGTAATAACTGGGTAGCATTTCCCCAAGTTAATTACTCTGTGTTGCACACTGAGGTACACAGGCACATTTGGAGGGCAGGGCATAGCTTATCAGCTGTGTACATTAATTACTATGTGCTAAAAACAAGAATTATTCAAATCGCCTACATTTTACAGATTTATTTTACATTTTAGTAGTCCACATAGGTTGATATTTAGTGAAGCAATTCATATTCAGTGCCTTTCTCAAGGCTGTGGTTTACCCTATATGAAAAAATATAAGCATGTGTTTTATTAAACTAGTTAAATAATGAGATTTAATAGATATAACTGTTCTGTATAACAGTTGTCATAACAGAAAACATTTTTCATTTTGCAGGCATTTATTTCATATTCCAAAACAGCTCGTTGTCAGTCATTGATGAATGATTTGATTACATGTATTTGCGATGTCTTTGTAATTACCTCTGTGTGTTGTGCTGTGCAGAAGGTGCAGTTCGGCGGTGAAAGACATTATGCAGGATCAGGGTAGGTTGATGCACTGATGCTTAGCTTTAGCTCAGGGCAGACCTAATGTCAGTATTCAGGGGAGATCCACGGAGTAACAGGATTACTGCCCTGCGCTGTAAATGTTGTTTTCAGTCTTGTGACGTCCTTGTGTGGGCCTTTTGATGATCACAACTGTAGAGCATATCACGCTTCCTGCTTCACACGTGCACGAGGTGTCCAAGCGGGGTCGACGTTATGAAGTCATCATTTCCACACATTTATCAGATGCAACTCGAAAAGAATGTTGGAATAAGCTGTTGATGCATTCAAACATTCAAAATTCTCCAGAGATGGGAAAAAAGAATGACATTGCTATGTTCCATGCTTTTGAACTGCCAGACAGACCACATATTGGGTGCTTGGAAAGGGAGAAATAATCTGTGCTCTGTTGCTGTGAAATGAAGAGCAGGTAATTGATCTAACCATTCCATTTTGTTGTCAGGGACTGTTAACGAAGACACTCAGAGACTGGTGCCAAGAGGTGAATGTCATTTGGATTTGACTTCTTTCTCCTTTGTCCCAGTTGTTTTCATATTTTTGATTTTTCTGTGCACCTGCAGGCTGTATGGATACAGATGCTGAAAAGTTTGTCTGTTGGACCGTGACAACGCTGCAGGCAAGACTTGGAGCTGGAGATTGAGATAGGCTTGCTGCCACTGTCTTGGAAAAATCTGGAACACCCAGGAGTACGGGTGCATTGTGGAGGATGGGAGAAGATGGGGTGGCTGAGCTTATTTTTACACAAAAAAACAAAGTGCTCTGAGTTGGAAGTGAGCAGAATCTGGGGCATTTTGAATAGATTCACAGCCAGATGATACAATTTTAAGACATTCCTGGACAACTCATTCACATAGCAGGGGCTAAGCCTTTCTACCGTTATTCCAGTTCCACATCCCCAGGATTAGAACCAGGCATTGTATAACCACAATGATGTGGTTATAAAAATGACAAAACAAACATGTCAAGTAGTTTATGTTTTTGGTTTACTCTCCTGCCCTCTAAAATAAAAGCCATGCTGTAAAGGTACTGGTTTTGCCATTCGCAGTGGTCTGTTGGGAGGCTTAGGGGCTGGATCCAATACCAGAGCTATTGTAAGTGCTGCTGCCCCAACCCCCACCCCCTCCCTCTTTTCTTTGGTGGGGCTTTGTTTCATTAAGCCATAGTCACGGCGGAGCATAAGAGAAAAAACACAGCAATTCAGTCCAATACATCTGCTTAATTTAAAGATTATATGAAACATAATTAAGGGGCACATTATACTGTTTGATGGAGATTAAAATATAGGACGGGGGTAAAAATGGTAATTATGTACCTGCCAGTGAATTTAATTACACAATACATTATGTTAAAAAATATTTTTTGTTGTTGACTTGTAATACCCATGCCTGTTATTACAGTGTGTCAAAGGCAGATATGTCATTGTAGATTTGACGGTCTCTGATAGCATTACAGCTGGCATGTTCCATAGGGCCATGTGTTAATTAAATATACCGTTTTCGAGGGCTAAGAGGATGTGAACTGACAGATGTTCCTCTCCATCTCTCAAAGCCTCTTAAAAAGCCACAGTATTGGTGACGTAGCCCCTTTAATCAAATGGCGCCTTCTTCCTCGCATCTCTGAGTGTGCACTCTGATCTATGTATTTCACATCTACATATGTTTCACTGCTTAAATGCCTTAGTTAGATACATACACATACAGGTCAAACTTATCAATTAAAACTGTTTGTGTCAGAGCAGAATTATAGTAAACCATACTCTCTCAGTAAACATGTTCCCTCCTTTTATCAGAATTTACAATTCAATGAAGTAAAATCAGAAAAGGAATAAGTAGATAATAGTGGAAAAAGAAGACTAAGAAAAAAAGAGTCATCTGTTTGCTGATTGAGCTTCATAGCCTCAGATTTTGTGTAAAATATATAACCTTATTTTAAGAATGTACAAAAATGCCCGTAAAGTTTAATTATTTCCTGTGCAATATAATTTTAATGGAGTAAAGCATATGGTTAGCTAATCCATGGCTCCTTGGGTTGTGGAAATTTGCAATGACACATAAACCCCAGAGTTATGAACCATAAAGCACATATTGGTAGGTTTTTGAAAACATCGTTATTTTCCCAGCAGTCATAAAAATACACGTCTACAGATTTTGTCCGTGGCACACTGGGACAATCTGAAATGTTACTTTTCATTTGCACAATGAACATTTTTTCTCTTCTCCTTTACCTCAGTTCATATCTGGACACGCTAATAAGTTACTTTTTATGTCTTACAAAGCAAGATCCCTTTAGTGGTCTGTGAAAGTAACGGAAAATACAAGAAATATATGTAATGTTAAAAAAAGTAACATTTTCTAAATTGCCACCTCAAGATTAAGACCAAATCACATTGTGGTTGGATTTAATGGAGGAATCGGTGTGCATTTTATTGTATCCATTTCTGAGCTGTTATAGTATCTTCCCAGATGGCCAGACCTCTTGCTGAACCCTCTTTCTGAGGGACAGCCAGTGTGGCCTTTGGGTCCCACTTCTATAAAACCGAGATGATCCGTAATCAGCGCAGTCAATGCTGTATGCATTTCGCTGCCTCCAATCTGACATGTGTGTCACGTAAAAAAGGCCTCTAAATCTCAGGATGCTCAATGATCCGACAGCCGAACAAGATTTCACTAGCGGGCACCGTTGGGCTGTAAATCCCGGCGCGAAGAGGGAACCCCCCAAACCTCTGACCTACTGGGGTTTTACATCTGTCGGATCACACCTGCTTCGGGTTTATGATCCCCCTGCTTTAAGCTCTGGGTCCTTAGTACTGAATGCACTCGGCTCTTAGTAGAGCGAGGCCCAGAAAATCCCCCTCGTAGCTCATGTTTCTGTTAGCGGTCCTCTGAGCATGTGTTTCACATCACCCAATACGCCACTGCGGTCCAGAGGAGAACAGCAGGGCTGCAAACTCGCTAGCGCCGGAGCTTTTGCCATCTGATAAATGTTCTGTAAGGGGCTGTATCCCTCAGTATCCTGTCATACATCCCATAGTCATTTGCTTTAGTTATGTTCCTTTGTGGTGCTGCGAAGAAAGACAAAGCATCCCCAAAGAAAAATTGTATAATGTTGCATAGAAGTGACATTGATGGGATTATCATTTTAGAAAGAAAAAAACAGATGGATGCTTAAATGCAAGTGTAATCGTGTTTTATCTTTTCACCAAAGGCCCTGCGGTTTTCCGTCGCTCCTCAAAGCATTGTGTATCTCTTAGGACTGCCCGGTCAGTTTCTGTGTTGTGCATATTTCCACAAGTCTTTGTTTCTTAAGCAGGGAACTGCAGGCCATCACGGGACTAGATGGATTTATTGTTCCGCTTTTGTTTTGTTTAATCAATAGAGAACCTGCCTAAGCACAGTCCGTTTACTGATGCCTCCGCTGCTGATTGAATAAAGCAGTACAATACCCTGCCTTTGGTATCTCTCCCGTGTGCTCTCTTCTCTCATGATTGGCTCTGCCCTTCCTGTCAATCTAATCTCTCACCTCTTCTCAGTCTGAAAGCTGATCCCCTCTGTTTGACCTTATTTACAGGCTACATCTCTCATGTGTAGCTGTCACAATATGCTTCTTTTGAAAGCAGCATGTGTCCAAAAGCTCCCCGCGACCGAAAAAAAAAAGACCACGAGCATGGATAAATATATGGGAAGGGCTGCATATGCGAGGCATATTAATTCATGCCAGTTGACATGGCCTTTTCATGTGGAAAAGTCCGTCGTGCTGAGCGCGGCGGTCCCACTCTAGGCAGTATCTGGTTTCCTTCTCCGTTTCCTTCCCTCCAAGGCCTCCTCAGTTTTCATGAGCATTCATTGATAACACTTTTCTATTTTCACAACAGCGCGGGATAGGTTTCAGCCGAGCCGCGCGCTGTCCGACTTTTCCATCCAGTTCCTTTAATCCGGCAAAGGATGGAAGGAGGCCAACAAGGAACTTCCTCCTATTTCATTCTTCAGCTGTATATTGATATGCTCTTGTAGCAGAAGTGGTTTTAGAGGACCAGTGGTGACATAAGATGACTGTCCTTAGGGATGAATGTTATTGTAATAAATGGAATATTTTATATTTATACACACACATATATATATATATATATATATATATATATATATATATATATATATATATATATATATATATATATATATAAATATCCTATTTAGTGCAATAACATACATCCCATACATACAAAGACAGTCATCTAATGTCACAACTAGTCTTGTAAAACCACTATATGATTTATTTATTTATTTTTATAACACACTGTCTTCAATATTGTTCAAAGTGCTTTACATTGAAATAGATCATGATACTGCATACATGGTTTAAAACAGTATTGCACTGCTTTTACTTAAAATATTTTCACTAGTACAGAAATGTATTGATAAGTCCTGCTTGTATTTGGCAGTGTGGTAGGGTTGAGTGTTGAGGTGGGGAGACTGTATGCTCAGTAGTATCTAACCCGTGTTCCCCAGTGGTAATCCAGCTGTATAAATGCACGGTGTGTAAAGTGTAAGCTGCAGATGTCAGTGTGGTTAAGGGCCTGTGCTGGGAGGATGGAGAGTGATATCTGTGGGAATCCAGGCTCTCTCTCTGAGGGGCCTAGCTGAGTGGATCAGAGGTGCAGAGTATCACAGTACCAGGGGATCCCTGCTTAACTCCACTTTGTATTTCTTAAGTCTTTCAACTGTTTTTTTTTTTCAGTATCTGTACCCTAAACAGCAGTTATTATTATATAGAAATCATATTGTTTGGATTGAGTGGCCTCTACCAATTTATTGTAATTTTTAACATAAACATTATAAATTTTGATCACCAAATGCTACACTTTCTACCAAATTAATATTAGAAATGTGAGGTTCAGCCACTGGGAAAACGGTAAAGATGCTGTATATTCAGACTATTAAATCCCCAATCCCTTTCTACGGTAATGTTATGAATATATCTTTTTTGCATTGCTAATATAACAGTGTTTCAGCTTTATGCAAGATCATTTAAATGTTTGTCCCGGATGAGAAGGCAATTTTCCTCAGAAAGTGCGCCCTTGCAGTAAACTCTGAAGGTTTTTTCGTCTCTGAAAAGCTTGGAGGGAATACATTATTTAAGCAGGCAGTGAGAGTTGGTATATATATTGTTTTAGCGATTGTATTTCTCTCACACTCCTCAAATATAATCTCATTAGTGGATTATTTTTCTTGAAGCCATGAGTTGAATCAAACACATTACCAAAAGATGAGATATATGACAGACAGCGTATAAGGCGTTTGAAGCAGTGCACTGTGATTAGCATGAGCAGAATACACATACATCTGAGGCAGTGTTTCGTGGGCCTTCATTCGTCAAGGAGGTTTATTTTTCATTTGATTTACAACTCATTTGTCATGACTGGGCAAAGAGCAGCATTTATTCCACTTCTTTTTAAATGTTTGCACATTTTGGTGTTTGGAAAATAATCCCGGAAAGTGTATAATACTGAGGTTTTTGGAGTTCCGGCAGGAGACCACAAGCACAAAAAATGAAATATCAATGGGTATTTAACTTAAATTCTGAGGATTACTCTTATTTTTGTGTATATAAGATTAATGGTCTTGCCTTACAGTTAACAACCAAGATTATTCTCATTAAATTCATGCTACAGTCCTTGGTTTCAAACATCTAATTATTTAATTTTTTCATACCTCATTCATATCCCAATAACTCATAGGTATTTTTTAAATTTTTAAGTTGCAGCATAAGCACTGGGGGACGTGAATCAAATGACAGTGTTTGGTTCAGTTTGTCTCCTCATACATATCGTATCTATACTACCAGAGCACAAGAAAGAGTCAGCCAAGTCTGGTACAGGGCCACTGAATGTGGAAGGAGGAAGTGATGTCATACAAGAATGTCTAATGACGAGATCAGGCATGTCATCCCATGCACGCTCTCCGTTTTACCTGCCTGCATAGTGTGGAGGATTGATTATAGGCTGTGTCCTCACCTGGGAGATGAGGTAGGTCCATTCTGCACATGTCTGTACAGCTCTACAGTGATAGTTAGCTACTTCACATAAAGAAATACAGGTGTAGTCACCTCACCTTTGGATTTACTCAGAGTAAAAACCCTGCTCATGTGCATGTTCAGGTCTGAACATAAATCATGCAACACAGGACAGCGTTTGCCTAGCAAAGAGAAAGTAGTTTAAAATGTAAAATGTGTCTTTTAGTGCATCTTACTGTATGTAAATGTACTGTGCTACATTTCAGAATAATATCCTGTGTAAGACAGAGACAGGATTTGAACATACAGTGAAAATGGTCAATTTTTGTCTGTGATCATTTCTGAGAAAGTTTTCTCATGTTGCGCATTGCATGTACAGAGGCTTAGCGCAACGCTATCCACGCCTTGAGCTACTTATGCAGTATCTGTCCTGCTTTCAGAACCCTACCTACCTCTAAAACCCATGTACATGTGCAGACAAATCACCAAACCAGGAAGAGACACATAATGAGACTGTAAATATTAGTCTTGTCCAATGACTTCCAATGACAATAACCTACTTAAAACAAATGAATAGGACCTTGGTGAGTAGCTCATCGATTATCACTGATCAAGCTGTAAATCTAGGCAATTCATTTTACAGTTTAATGGATGATACCACTGTCAAAAATCTCTCAACTTCCCATCATTTAACTTTTAACTGTGCCAATTTTTAGCTCCCATGTGAGGGAAAAACTGGACAGAAATAAGAAGATAGCCAACACACAGTGATGTAGTTGACGATATACTAAAGTATGTGGAGTATACTCAACTGAACATCTGGGAATTTGACAGTACTGTATATCCAACTATTTGCCTTATTACCATTAATATATATGGTCTTTGGAGATGCCGTATGTCACAGACAGTGTAGACACTGTGTACATCTTCAGTCCAAACCACCTGGGACGCATCGCCAGGTTGCCTCTTGCTGGACAGCTGGGATTGTCTAACAGTACGGGAGGCTTTTCTCTCCCTATCCGTCATGCACTCAGGTTTAGACAAATGCAGGGACAATAATGATGAATGGACGGAGGAGGTGTAATTATACCTTAATGATGATGAGGTGAGACTGTTATCTGCCATTGAGTTCATCCAAATGCTGCTGGAATGAGTGTGTCAAAGTCGTGGTGATTTAGATTGTCCCCTGGCTGGCGTTCTGACCTCAATTTCAGGTCAGGTGAATAGCGATCGGACGAGGGCGTTCTTTTTTTGAGCACATTACTGACCACTGGTTTCGCTAGTGATGAACAGAGAAAAGATCAATACATATTGTTATTTTCATTTATTGACTGATAAATCAATGTAGAACACCAATACTCCACCTCAATTAAAATTCCTGTGCATGTCTGGACGAGGTAACAATGCATAACATGTCAATTGGTTAAAATTCTCAATACTTTGAACCAAAAAACAAACATTAATTTGCAATGGCTGAATTGCTTTATGAGAAGCAAAAATACATTATTCATTTATGCTAATGCAAGTCATTCGCTTCATATGTGGAGTTTCGGACGTGTTCCGCTGTACCCAATCATGACCCCATGGAAAGACCATCAACGGATAATCTGTGTGTGTGTGTGTGAGTGTGTGTGTGTGTGAGTGTATGTGTGAGTGTGTGTGTGTGTATGTGTGTGAGTGTGAGTTCATATGGGACCCAAAGCCTCCCACTCTGTTATGCATGAAAGACCCTTCACATAAGCCATTATTAAGTTGCCCTAGGCACATGCAATGAGAGTCCTGTGAAACCCATGCTTGCTGAATCTAAAATCCGGCAAACTTCCTTTACTCTGATGGTTTGAGGAGTCTGATTGCCTTGAAACAACATAATAAGGCAATTTAATCAGTTTAAGTTACTAGCGGTCTTTGACACTGTTAACAGATAAAGCTGTCCTACTCAAATACTTCAAGGCATTCTGTCATAAGCCAGCACAGTAAACTGATCTTTCAGTGTAAATTTTAAGAGTTCAAAATCCCACGCTGAGTGAAAGGTGTCAGTGTTATGGACAGGCAAATCAAACTGACTGAATATTTGTGATTACAGCATAGCCTATCATCAGTAGATTAGTAGCTAAAATCACTAAAATGCCTGTTTAGGTTTTGAAAGACAATGGAAGAAACTCACTGTGCTGGATTTGTTGCTTTTAACTGAGCTGAGTTTGAATGGCAATAACAAACGTGGGGTTTATGAATGATTTCAGGCAGCAGGCCTTCTCATTTTACCTCTGTATCTGATCACAGATCTGCCTGCTTTTTATTTACTTCCACCGATAAAAAGCACAGAGTGAAATATTTGGAAATATCGTATTGCATTCAGCGGGCATGTATCGAGCAGAGGTCACGGCTGTGTGCTCCATTCGTAGTTCTTCTGGGTGCTGAGATGTGTTTGTTTCTGAACGATGGTCATGACCTCTGGCCTGCTGACCTCGGATCGGTCCCACGGTGCAGGTGTGGGTTCATTGGGTTGGATCCCCATGCACCTGAAGGGGAGGGGAATGTCGATGCCAAACACACACAGCAAACACCCTGGAGCTGCGTGGGGAAGTCATGATGAGCGCTCTTGGGCTGCACACCTTGGGCTATGCTGATAAAACACACACTCAACGTCCCCTGCAGATCTGCTTCCTCCTCTCTGTGAAGGAGTGGGCGGTTACTCTGCTCTGGAAAAGAAATACAGACATCGAGCCTGCACACTAAAGCAGGCTCTCAGGGTAAGCTAGTCCATTGTTAACTAAATCAGGAACAATCAGTAGTTGCTAGACTAAAAAAACAAGTTTGAATGAAAATATAAAATACTTTGAATAATATTGAAAGACGTACATGACGTACATGACTTACGATTGCAGATCAATTGTATCTTTTCTGTTACAATGTTTAAAGCACATGAAAGGTGAAAAGATGTTCAGGTTACACAACATCACCTCCAACAAGCCAAGATTATCCATGTGGAATGTGTTGGATTGGGTCTGGTACATGTTTATGCAGTGTGGAATTTCTGTGTAGAGAATCTTGCTTCCTATAACCAGGGTGTCAAAAGGAGGCTTTAACTTTAACTATGCAACTCAATTCTGACAGCTAAGCTTCTACACTGAGAACATAAGTATCAATACAGGATATTCTGTGTGACAAATGCACATGCAGTGAGTGTGTCATGTTACTACGGTCCTATCAGCAATGGGCCTTCCCTCTCTACTACAGGACTGTAGCTGTCACGGGCACCTCCTTTCTCTTGGCACCTGCCCCCTTATCTCTCCGTAGCCTGCTTCTAGAGGTAACATTGAGCAAAACTCAACACATATATATTTGAAGGGAAAAAAGAAAAGGGGTGCATTGTTTTGAAAATATATATTTTTAAAATATAAAAGTGTTATTGTATGTAGTGTTATGTTTCACTTGCCACCAACCTCACCCAGCCAGCTAGAAAACTCGGTGCAGTAACAAATTCCACATCACCAATATACTCCGATACTTGTCTGCAGGAATATCAGGACTTGGGAAACAAATTATGTTACAATCAGTGTCAAGCCAGCTTAGTTTTGAGGGGGAAAATACTTACGTTTGGCATTGTTACCGTTGCCAGCTGGGTTAAAAAAACCTGAATTAAGGCTACAGTATTTATTTAAAAGACATTCCAACATAATGGAGTGCAGTACAATTTATTTTGATTGAATGTCACCCCTGTCTTGCTTGTTCCAGGATAAGTTTGAGTCACTGCTTGGCTTCACTGTGAAAGAAATGATTTAATTATGTGTTATGAGTAACTCATAGCATTTTAAAGAAAGATTTGCAAACACACTCTGATAATTGTCACGGGTGTATCACTTTTGCTACAGTAGGCAGTAGAATGTTTGTTTGTTTTCCCGTTGGTACTGCTGGTAAGTTAAGCCTCGTGTGTGTCTGTAAAACCCATTATGTGTTCTGGAATATATTCAAGGTCTTCAGCAGGAAATTGATAGTAATCATAGTATGTGTGCAACTAAAGATGTAGCAGAGAATTTGTCTTTATGCTTCAGTTAGTAATGAGTAGTAATTAATTCAATTGCGTCATCATTATTAAAATGTCTGTTGGTGGTTAAAACTAAGATGAGTCAACAACTGTGAAGAAGTACATACTGCAGTTTTTAATATTTAATTATTTATGTTTGCTATTTCTTACCAGTTTTGTCTCAAGTGAAAATAAATATAAACCATATGTGCTACTTTAAGATGATCTCCACTGAAAGTTATACACAGATAGGGTCATTCAGTTTATAATCATGACAGAAGCATCGCTCTGTGAACTAGTCCTTAGTGACAAGGTTGTGAGATGGTGTATGTGTCTGTGTGGTCCCAGGAGAAACAGGGCTTATGAAGGATAGTTCCCCCCCCATCAGAGCCAGGCCTGTTTGGGATCACTGAGGTGTGTAATGAGTGTTAACACTCTGCTCTTGTGCTTTTCCCACTTGCATTCATCTGTGCCTGCTGCAGAGGAGGCTTTCATATTACCCTACCTATCAGGATTACGCTTTTCATACATACAATATACATTATTATACGAATATCGCTATTGTAATTAAAATAGGATAAATAGACTGAATAAGGGCAGGGCCTCCATGCAGTCTGCAGATATGTTCATTTTATCAATATTTTGCATCCCACCTGGAGATATCTCCATTTCAGAAAGACCTTCCTGGAGGCTCTCAGAAAAATGAGAAAAAAATATATCATCAAATAAATCTGGTTTACAAAGAAGTCTGGTTTACACATCCTTGAAAATATTATGATCATCTATTTGTGACACATTTACACGAAATGCATTTCTGATTTGGTCGATATTATGTGACACGTTGTTTACGATGCCAAAAACTTGGTGTTGGATAAAGGTGTGTAGTTAGCAGTTTTTTATTAAAATGGGACTCATTTTCAGAAGCCTAGAGATGAATGGTTTTTGGAACCCCTGTGCTAAAAGACAGCGGAATAACATGGCATAGGAGCCAGATTCGAGTCTCCGCTCAGTTCCAATCTCCATTCGGCTTTTTGTGGAAATATTAACATAATGGAAAGTCCCTCTACAGTCATACTAGGTACGGATTTGTCTTTACAGCCTGTTTCTTATCTTTGGGGAGTGCCAGCCCTTTCTGTGAAATAATTACACATTTTAGTGGGACAAAATGAACATTGTCATTCTGTGTTTTTTGTGGCCAGAGTGGGAATTTGGCTGAATGAAGTCAGTGGAACATTCACTGCAGAGGTCTTCAGACGTGTCCGGTAGTCGTGATTCATGACGGGCTCTTTGAAACTCGCAGCGCTTAGGGCCGCGGCTCCTTCTGAGGGGCGTCTGGTGTCTTTCAGGGAACAGTGGTATTGCTATCGATTACGTCAGAGGGCGGCGTGGGCCCAGCTGGGGCCCTTTAGGGACCCCATTACAGTCTCATGGACATGGGAAGGCACATCCCTCTACGTTGTCACAGAGTGGAATCGCTGTCCTATGACTAAGCTGTATGCTACTGATTCTCAGTCTTGATCCTGGGGGGAACCCCGTGAATGCTGATTTCTGTTATCGCCAATTTCTCCATCAGTTAAATTATACATCATGTAACAAATGGGGTACTTTCAATGAAATAGTGTCTACACTCGCGCCATCTATGATCCCAATGATTTCATCTGTCATTCTATGATGTAATCAATCAAAACCATATTCTTTCTGAAGGAATTATTTGCTGTATACCACAATAAGAGAATGAAAGCATTATTTCATGAAAAATGCATAAACGTGATACAAATGTGATACAAATTTACTGTTTCTGGCATACAAGGCTATTGTTACATAATGTGGCTTTACAATTATGAACAATTAACAACTTTTTACTATTGAAGGGTTATAACAGTGGTAGGAACAAAATGCCCTGTACACAAGGGTCCCCAAGGTCCGTGTTTGTGAGACACTGCTATGCAGTACATATTCGGTCTAGCAGTGTAGAGCAGCAGTGAGGAAACATGTTCTCAGATCCAAAGGTCAAAAGTTTATAGTTGGAATAGGCACCCGTTTTGTGCCCTTTAGCAAGTTAACATGAATGGCAACAGTTCAGTATAAAATCCAGCTCTATTAAAATTAAAGCTGTGTAAGTGATTTTTGCACAAGGGTTTCTGCAAACTCAAATAAAAAATGTAATAATCTGTTTCACACTCTTGCATCAATCTCCCATAAATCACAGACAGGGTGCAGTTAGACTAACTAAATCCTTAAAGTGGGCTATGCAAACCAGCTTCTGAGAAGAAGCATTCCTCCTGCTTCATCTTTTAATCCTTCCTACTTGTGTTTACTGTTGCTGGTCCATCCTCCATTACATATCACGTTGGTTGTGATATCAGCTCTACGACAAAGACGTTTTACAATTAGTAATTCAGTGAAGTAGCGTTTGAATAAAGTGACAGGCGTACTTACAGGCTTAAATTTCATCCTGGTGTGTGATATGAGACATGCTGCTTGAATAATTTCTGTGTGATGAAGTAAGCTTCTCATCAGTGCCCCCGCTATGAATTCCATTCCATCAGCTATTTTTTTTTTCCAAAGCAGTCTGTCTTGGGTTAAACGGCCCCCCCATTAATCAGGTGGTTCATGCGTTCCGGCAAACTGCTGCATACGTCAGAAAATGTGCAAGGGAGGCAAATACTGTTTGCGGAGCGAGAGAAGATGGGGCGGAACACGTGAGCGGTCAAAGGATAATTTTGGAGCGAGAGCTGAATGATGAAAGAGCAACACGGCGCCGAGTAAAATGATGAATATTTTCTGTGCGCCAAACAGCCTAACCCGCACATGTAGCGCCACTCGTGGGTGTGTGTCGCGCTCAGTGCGTTCAGAAAGGCGCGTTCAGGGTCAGACCATGCTGCTCGAGCCCATAAAAGAGATAGAAGAGAAGTAAGGGTAAAAAGGCTGGGGAAAGCACTCTCTTTCGGATGCAGTCCCCCCTCCTTTTGTCTGCATTTGCAGATCTGCCCAGCAGATTAAGAATGTTAATTTGGGTTGTTAAAAGATATCGCATATGGAGCACACAACCTTTATTGGTACAATTACTGTCAGATGCTCTTACGCACATCCCTTATGCAGAAAGACCAAAAATAACTGGTAAACTCAATGTATAATACAGACCAGCTTGATGCACTGGCTAATGAATTGGAAGATTACAGATGTGGTCCCGAAGCTGTGCCATTTTTTTGTGGGGTGTTACTATTAAACAAAGGCATCATTTCAAGAAAATCCTAATCTTTATCTGATAATGCTTCTGGGAAATGTTCCTGAGATTTTATCATGGATTCTTTCCCCTGGAGGATTTTCCTTCTCAGTATCGCTTTACTCATGGTGTGCCAATGTAATGAGCGGTCTTGTGAAACGTTCCCTTTTGAGGCCACTGATACTCCTGAATATTCCTAAGGGAGACAGCTGCCGCATTACTAAATACTGTGCAAAGGTCAAGAAAAACCTCCAAATGCTAAATCAGAGCCTCTCACTGATTATGTGTAACTTTGTTTTTGTCAGATCGCCCGTGTAGCTATTTTAGTTATCTTTCCCATCACTGAGAGGAAGAAATTCAGACTGTCTGCCTTAGTGTGCGAGTGAGTGAGCATGTGTTTGTGTATAGATGCGTGTATGCATATTTGAGTGGGGATGTGTATATATAAATGTGTGTGTCTGTGTGTGTGTGTGTGTGTGTGTGTGTTCACATTTATGTGCATGCATGTGGCCACTGTAATTGAAAAGCAGGTGTTGGCTTAAAATGTTGTGATTATCTTATCATGTGGGAACACAGCCGCCTGGGCCTCTTCCACTCAGTGCGCCGTCAGTGCTGCTATCTGCCCAAAAACACAGCTACGTCAGTGGAGCAACAACACAGATATACTGCACTGCTGCTCACCTGCAGATTATGGCCCTTCCTCAGCTGCTGATGCCATACACAGAGGAAACTGGAGGCCTGTATTTCTTGCAAATCAAACCTTCATTATAGGTGGCTGATATCCGGTATTTCAAAATATGTAGATCAAATATGGCAATAAAATTATTGACTGGAATTGTTGCGTTCTTATTATTATTCTCAGTGCACTGATATGAATTTTATATACATTTCCCCTTCTCCCCCAGTCTGGAATTCCCAGTCGCATCCACAAGCCACACTCATTGATGCCACCTCTGCTGTCACGTCAGGAAGGCACAGGCATGCTTTCGCTTTCCCCCCCGAAAATGTGTGATGTCAGCTGCTGCTTCTTTTCACTCCGCGGACCTCGAGTTGAGCATGCCCAGACACGAGTCTGAGGGAGACACCCCGTGCCCAGCTCGGAGAGGGCAGACTGCAGGTGCATGCATGACCGAAGGGGCTAGCAGGAGATTGATGGGACATGGATGGCCCTTTTGACTCAGTCCCTCTCCGGTCTGCACTAAGGCCAATTATACCTCTCTCCACTGTTGGCTACAGTTGGCACTGGTATCTTCCATATGGGCTTGATAAATAATAAATCCATTGTTTAAAATCAATGTAAATGCATTGAAATGTTTGGATATTAAATACATTATTATTGGCCCTTTCAAGTAGTGTGACCAACATGTTTGTGAACAAGGGCAATTATGGAGACTGTTGGGGCCCTAGGCTGAAAATGTCAGGGGCCTCTCTGATTCACACATTCCTTGCCATTATGTTACCCTTGTTCATTGCACTTGGGGCCCCAAGTAGTTGCTTGCCTCACCTATCAGTAAAATTCACCTCTGTTTGTGAATCTCCACAAACCTCGTGATTGTCCTCACGGACACATTTATCTCCTCACCCTTGTTCATTTTCATACAACCCCGATGCACCGTTAAATGGCCGGAGTCTTTGCAGAAACCTTTTGTGTTGCTTAAAATATTCCAGTCTCTGCTCTTAATAGCATTTGCCTTATTCAGTGTATTGATTGGCTTGGTAGAGTGCATTTAAGCTTTCACATAGCCATTTGTCCAGTCAGCAGGTTATGGGCATCTTCAGTGGGCTGTGTAAGTTGAGCCCTGGTGAACACGCTGCGAGCCAGAGGGCTAAATATATCTACCCCTGGGGATGGCAGGGGACGTTTAGTAATGAGTTTATGTTAAAATATGCACTCCTTTTGTGCACATAATGGAATGTGTTATTACATCATCCAATGAGTGCATAAGAATAACATTGACAGTATCACAGTGTTGACAGTGCAAATTTACAGTATGGACATAATATATTTAAGTCAGCATGCATTTTTAGAAAACAAATAATAGGTTTGGGGGTGGTTGGGGTGAGTGAGATGATATTCCATACACAGAAATATAATTGTCCAATGATTATAAGGGTTGTCACGTTGTTTCTTTTTGTGGTAATTTTTAAGTCAGTTACTATAAAAGCGTCTGATAAAATGTTTAATGAGGATTCAGCATGACAGAATTTTAATAAGAATAAAATAAGTGGTGGGCTTCATTACATGTACAATCTCAAATGATCATCATTTGTTTTAGCCTTGTGACAATAATACCATATGTCAGCATTCCAAAAAGGGCAATTAGAAAAAGCTGTCTTTTTTTTGTTACCTTGTATTACATTAGAGAAGTTTGTCGCATGTTGTTTTGAAAAAGCTTGATTAGCTCCAGAGCCCTGGAACACTGACAGTGCACAGCTGATGATGTGAATTTTTTATTCATGTATCAGACTCAAAAATTGGAGATTGAAAACATTTGGAAATACAAGGATTTTTTTCTGATGGTGCTGATAAGCATGTCAGCATGGTCTAATAGCTGAAAACCTCCATGTGTTTTCTTTCTAACAAAATAAGCATTTCATGAAAGTGCTAGGATTAAAATGTTAAAAAAGCAGTATTGACTATGAAATACCTCAACTTAACATGTGTATGAATCATTTATATATAGACAAGTATAATTTTTGCACTAATTATCTCTCTGCACATGCATGTCATATCTCCATATGCTCTGTGTTTGCATTTCAGTACTCTGTCTGCTCCTGTGCTTTGTAGAATGCATTTGATTGCAGAAACATTGACATGCAGAAAAATCTTCACCAGTCTTGAGATGAACACATTATTTTTCTCTTTTCCAGTTTACAGTTTGTAAGATGTTGTCAACTGTAGTTATGAGCGTGAAATGTATGAAGTTATGGCATGCACCTGCATTAGATGACAGCACATCCTGATCAAGATTCAGATTCTTTAATTTAGCATATTTTTACATCACTTTCAGACATATGAATGCTTGTTTTCCAGTTCCACGATATAGTTAATACTACTTTCATCTGGTGTTGTTTGACCAAATTTGGGAGAAAACTGCATATTAATAAATCATTATCATCATCATTATCATCCCAATGGCTAAAAATCTTAGATTAGACACTACACAGTTACTTTGCACTTTAGATACAGATATGAAAGACGAGACACAGATGCTGATGCCCTATAGTACACAGACCAGCATTGTGTGCCCTTTGGGATGACAGAGCAATCAGAATAATCTACAGTGAATCATTTGCACAGCTGAGGATAACAGCACAACATCACCATGGTGTTTTTGTCACACAGAAAAGCCATTACATTTGAACTGCTTTGTCTGAAGTGTGTGTGTGGACATTAAACAGTGACCTTGACTCTGTCTCTCCCTCAATAAAGCCACATTAATTCAGACTCATGGAGACTGCCTGACGTCCAACATTCCTCTAGTCTTTTATTAATAAGATTTTTTTTGTTTCTATATTCATGCTTGATTGTGCCTTGAATTCTGGCTTTGAAACAGTGTGCCATTGTATTTATTTTGATCTAGTGATATGGTGAATTGTAGAACTGAAGATGGGCTCTCACTGTATGGGGACCCCGCGGGCAAAAGGAAGATCCATTGTTGGACTGAAATTAGAATCTTAACATAAAGCGACCGGCACTTACTGCTTTGAGATGGTCTTTGGGAGGTAATTATCGGCCCATGGAGTGAGGTTAAGTACGCAACAAATGACGGGGAGCTAATAGACAACCTTAAATGATGATAACGTGACTCATCTTGCAGGTAATTATGCGACTTTGTTAAGAGGGTCTTACTTTGTATAGCCCGCTACCTCTCGGGATGAACAGAGCGTGTGCCCCTGAGACTCGGCTGCTCCTGTGCACACCGTGCATCGGACAGCTCAAGCTTTGTGAATCAGCCGCTGTGACCGTGTCCCTGGCGCAGAAATGGCTGCTCATTGCTGCCATTGTTGCGGGAAGGTCAGGTGTCCATCTTGGGAGGAGAATGAATATGGTGACACAGCATTGACGTGGAAGGAATTCAAGCTTTGGAAGGACCAGGCATGTTCGATTGACCTTGTCAATTGTTGCCATATCCTGCAAAGGCCCCGACACCTGCTGCCCCTCTCTTTTCTCCACAGTGCAGCGGCTGGGCTGTTATTGCATTGAAGGAGTATGCTTTAAATGCAGTTTTTGCTGGAGGAGTGTAGCTGCCAAATCGACCAGAGAGGACTTCTTCTTGTGTGGCGACTCCCGCTGGGCCATGCTATGGCCAATTATTTTCTGCCCTGCATGGCTGCTGTCCCAGAACTGGAATGGTCAGGATTCACTGCGTTCAAATCCAATGTTTAAAAAAGGCATGTTATTCAATTCAGTTAAATTCAATTCAATTCAGTTAAATTCAATCCTGTTCTGTTCACTTCAGTTCAATTCAATTCAATTCAGTTCAAGTCAAATTTATTTGTGCATTAGTTTTTTTTTTTTTTACTTGAGCATTGACACAAATCAGCCCTCTGTCATTCTTTCTGATCAGGGAAAAAGAGAGAGCGAGAGAGAGAGAGTTTATGTTTTGTGTTGCTGGATATTAATTATTTGTTGTCAGGTCATCCATATTTATTTTCCACCTTCTCTCTTCTCTCTCAAACATACACAGGATGAACAGGCTAACCTGTTTTATATTTTAAAAAACCTTCCATTACAGGTGTCAAAGGTCAGCACTGTCAACACATTTGTTCATATTGTTATGCTTATTTGAAAAAAAAAAAAAAACAGGAATGCTTGGACACATTAAAAGTTGGACTTATTGTTCATATTTGTGCCAGACAGAAATGTGGCTGGGAAGATTCCACATGAAACTGGTATCCAATAGCAACAAAAATAATGTGAGGTGCTGAAGGTAAATAACAGCGCTGTAGGTGGTGCATGTCCCCGTTTCCACGCATGAGCTCGGTGAGGGGTGGGGGCCCTGAGAGGGACTCCCCTGCCGTTACACAGCAGTCCTCCATGTTTCAGAGGGGACGACGTCAACTGCATCGCCATTTCCCTGCCTTTGAGCTCTTAACCCTCAACAACACTACAATCTACCTCTACAAAGTGACTTCACACAGTCCAATCTCTGTTGGCTCCACATTAAATGAAAGGAAAGCAGACCTTGGGAAAATAATGGCCTAACCCACTTGAATCCTGGTAGGAAATGCACACAGCACTGCAATCACACCGTCTAAAGTGTTTCATAAGATGCACAAGAGTCTTCCCACAGACGTGTAGGTGTCGCAGAGACAGAGTGGGATAGATCTGAAACCTAACGTTTATATCACAGAAAAACAAGCAACACTTCTTTATTATTTTAAGGACAGCGGAAAGGAGCATGACCTTCGTGTACAGTTCTGGTTTAATTAAGATTCTGATTAAGGGATGGCCACCTAAGGTCTAAATCCTGTGTCTTTAAGAATAAAGAACTTCCTTTCTGCATGCAAACCATTTGGCATCAGTCTGTGATTTTCTCAAAACAGGGGAAATGTCACTTTTCATAATCCTAAGCCATTGGCAATGGAAAGATATTTTTCCTTAGGGGAATAAAACATCTCTGTGGAAGAAAAACACACAGTCATATTGTAATAGCATAAAGCAAACAACATTTAATCACATTTTAAAGATTTGCCTCCATTCAGTCCTAACACATTATATTTTGTCCTCGGTTGTAACTGAGTTACAAATTCAAGTTTGTTCCATTGTCTTGCTTCATAACATCTTTCTTATATATAAAATAAGCAGTGAAAACGGTTAAGCCAGAAAAGCATAAATGTAACTTAAATCCATAATTTTATATACAAAAGACATGGTGCATTGCATTATAGTTAGCTTTGGAGGAGACCATTGTGCGTCTTTACTGGGATAAAGACAGCATACTGTACATTATAGATCCATCATTGACTCAACCCAAGAGAATCCCTTCCTGCCCAGACTAATGTAGAACAGCTGTCCTGGAGGAATTAGACCAGATGAAGTGACCATGCTACAAGTCAGTACAAACCCCACGGCACGCTGCATAATCCCCACTGATTATTTTTGAATTTGCAGAGCTGTGGCTCAGAGCGCAAAACAAACACCCTGGCAAGAAATCTGGTCCCAATTTCAGCCGACCCGTTAATGGAAGTCTGTGAACAGATGGAGTTCGGAAAGCGGGCGATCTCAGACTTTACAGTTGGATCAAAGGAGTAGCGAGGGATGACAAATAACGGAGGGCGGACGTCTGCTGGAATTCAAACGCGAGACAAGCCTTCAGAGAGGAGGCGTTCAACCCTCAGGAAAGGGGGGTTGACTCACCTTCTTTGAACGCGATTTCCCCTTTGCTTTCTTAACAGACCGTGCGTACTGCTTTTTTTTTTATTCGGAGAAGAAAGACCAACAGGACGCACTGATTCACTTTTCTTTACAACCATTCCAATCTGAGGGCAGACAGCATCCATGTGCTGAGCTCCTAAACACAGCAGAGGATTTTGTTAGCCAAAACAGTAAAATGAACAGAAAGAGAACAGTTATTTTAATGTTACCCATTTGTTGTCACGCACAACTATTAAATGAAAGTGTTGAATAACGCTTTATAACAAAGGTATGCATTGTACATATGAATTCTTTTGTAATAAACATGTAATATTTTGAACCTACAAACAATGTGATCTTTTCTTTATTACAGAAATTCACTATTCCCTGTGTAGTCTAAATTGTTATACATTTACAGACAGCTGAACTTAGAGAAACAGACAAAAACAATGTGCAAACAATTTTGATTGAGACATTTCCACCTAATGAACATCAATTACAGTGATAGGGTGGAGTCAAGGAGAGAAAAACAAAAAACAAAGCAAAACTTGGCATCTGTTCTGTATCCTCCTGGCAACTCTGAACCTTGGCATGGTGTAGGGCTCTCAGTATGCTATTAGGTAAATGCATAAATAACTACAGATTAACTTAATTGGGCAGGATGTAAAAATTAAATATAAGTAACATCTGCCTCTTAAGTGTATGAAATATCAATATTTTTGTGCATTTGTTTTCTGGATTTTTCATCAGTTTCCTGGTTGTTGATTTGTTTACGTAGAAAAACACACATCTGAGTTTTCAGTACTTTCAGCAACCTCACAAGTTTCAGAAAACCAATTCTGTTGAATTAGAGAATGTTTTGAAAAAAGGAAGATTTAAAAAAAAAAAAAAACAGGAAATAAATTTACCGCATTATTCCAAATTCCAAACACGCAATGTCCTCCGGCTTTGGGAGAATTCCCAGTTCCTGAACAGTGTGAATTCTGATCATTTACACACTTCCTATTTTCAACTCATTTCCCCCCAGGCAGGTTTTATGTGAGGGTTTATTGTGTTTTCTTACACAGCTCCCAGACCGCGGAAAATGGGTTTTAAAAAACTATTGCAAACCAAAAAACCGCAGACAAGTGTCTTTTTATTCTGATAAGAGGCACACACTTTTTGAATTATCTTCACTTACAAATGCAGTTGATAGTGAAGAGTGAGTATTTCATATCTCTTTGAACAGATAATAGCCATATACTTCTATTGTGATTTAAAGACGGCTGGAACAGTTGTTTAAGCCTTTCAAAGTTTTATACAGTGAACAATGATTCTCCTAACTTCCACAATACCATATAACATCTTCTATTAGTCTATATGCATGGAAAAAATATCCATTTTACTTCTTTAGAATTAACCAAGCAATAAATATATCTATCAGTGTTATCATATTCCATATACTTGTGGAGGACATGGAGGATGTGGTATTCTGAGCAGAAAGTAAGAATTGTATCACATGATGTAAATAAACAAGTCATGAAAATCCTTTGTTCTCTTGCTGTTGCAAAGAATCGTGAATCACAATTTTCTGGGACTTGAGAATCCTTATGTTTATTAGGGCTCAGCATAGCAACGACTGGTCATGCTCTACACACAGCAGTCAATAGGTTTTCCATTTATTAAACAAAGCATGAAATGAGCTTTTCTTCTTTACACGGGAACCATTCCCATCTCCAGCACATTCTGCCTTATGCTGGCTGGCAGCGGGGTCGCAACTACCCCAGCAAGTAAGCGGAAGAGCTTGATTTGTATTATTTGCTCATTAATAATGGCCTATATGTTATGATGTCATAATGAGTGCTGTCAGTCAAAGACCTCACAAAAATTCAAGACATGTCGCTCCACTCCACTAGCTTTCTGCGCTGAGCTTCATGGCTCATGCAGAGAGCAGTATATAATTACAGTATGTACACATGAACAATGGTCCATTTCCTTGGCAATAGGTCAGGATGACCATTCAGTGAATTTTAAACAAACAATTGATATTTATAAAACCTATTTTTAAATGAACAAATTATTTTTTTTATTCTTGATTTAAATTGCACCTAACAAGAAATTATACAGTAGGCAAATAATCTAGGCTACACTCAAAAAGATTGCACATTGTTGTGTACATTCAGAAATTACGCTGTGTCTCAATTGCTTATCCTTACTATGAAAAGGTATTTTTTAGATGTTTAACCTCCAATATTAAACAAATAATTGTAAAAACTTTTTTCCCCAAATTTAACAACTTCCTGATCCTGTGTGATTTCTCTGTGGTGTAATTCAGGGTGTACACACGTGTGCAGTGTCTACCATACTGATGTACAGTACACTCACCTATTAGCCATATTACCATTAATACACACAGGCTTTGGAGTAACAGTACATCCTACTGGGACAGTGTTCTCACCTCCTCAGTCCCCACTACACCAATGCCCTGGTTAGAATGGCACTCACAGCTGAAAGCAATTGTGAGCTCGCATCAACGGGTGGTCAAGCATTCGCAATATGTGCAGCACCAAAGCTGTGGCACCATTCGCATTCACAGCACTCACTCCACCAATGGAGCTGTTGAGTCCTGGCGCCAGACAGCTGTACAGCTTGTGCAGGTAGTGCATGCCATCTGCAGACTTACCATCTGCAGAAGTTGTAACTATTGTGCGATGAAGTGGGATACACCTTATGACATATTATCAAAGCAAATACTCCTTCCTGGGTGAAGCTGTGGCCAAAATTCCCTGCCACTGATGTCACCAGAACAGCATAGATTCAGTCCTGTTCTGCGTGTTCACCTGCACTAGGAGCCTATGCTTTACAAGCCTATGTTACAAGCACACAGCCCCTACAAATGTACCACCCAGCTAATACAAACTAGTCATTCCGTTACCAGCAGGACATCTTGTAGTTTTGCACAGTGATCTACGTTTATAAATCAACGTTACTGAAAAGAGCATTTTTGCCATAAATGCCAATAGTCTGGCCTCCTCTCAACTTTGTACATCCTTGAATATATTATAGATGTGACATAGTCATCCCATTCATGAAGTAACTGAGAAAATGAGGTATCCTTACATTTTCAGCTAGTTCCTATGTCATGAAAGTTTTATTTCTTTATTTTTTTTGAGTGAAATCAGGAAGTAGGATTGGCTGCAGTTGACATTTAGTGCCCACCATTGCAAGGTCGTTCAGGAAAATCAAACATTTTTTCACACCTCAGGCATGTGTTCAGTATAAAGCACTATACACTGTCTTTAGCGTTGATGAAATCACACGTTTTTGTATATTTGTGCCCATTGCATTTGTAAGATAAAAGTATATAAACAGCTGCATCACATTTATTTGAAATGCTCACCAGCTTTTTTTTAGCATAAAGCTACAAAATGTGTTTTTAGAGCTGCATTGCAGAGCTGAAGGAGTTAATTGTTAAAGGGAAATGAGTGAAATTTGTTCCAAAACAAACTGTTTCCATCTGACTAACAACGCGTATTGAGTCCCTCTGTACTCTCTGAAAAGGAAATGTAATTCTAGAGAGGGAGTAATGGATTGTCCTGTCCAGTATTGTATTGTGTTTTCAATATCCGGTCCTGACTGGTAAAGCTGCAGCTTTTTTCTCTGACAAAGCACCAGTTTGCCATAATGAAAGTACCTTCTCATCTCATCCTGCCGCCCCACTCGTTTCCGAGGGCAAGGCTTATTCAGGATTCCTGGGTGTCTCAATGTGCTAAAAATAATAATAAATAAATGTACAAATCAGTACATTAAATAATCGCAATGAATACATAATTACATATATAACTAACAAAAAAGAAAAAAACATTTTCAACCTTAACTTTGTGTGATACATCACATACTGTATTTTTTTTTCACCTCATGTCAATGTAACCAGATTTATGTCTGGGTGAAATTATGTGATCATTATTATTTTTTTATGGCTGTTTCACAAAGAATAGATCTAATAAACCATCATTCTGCACGTATTTTATTAACTATATTCATCTGTAACAGCCACAAATGGTTGTATTTTCTGGTTTAATTATCCCCCATTCAAGCAGGCTGGGGATAATCACAGCACAGAGCAGCGTTTACACAGATTGAGGGGAAGGACGAGGAGGGAGTAAAAAAGAGGCAGAGAGAAGAGAGGTTTGAAGGATGGGGAAAAGCTGAATTTTAACCTTCGGCGTAGTTTAGTGTTATGAATAGAAAGCAAAATTTAGAGATGGGCTAGAGAACAAGAGGGAAGAAGGATTCAGAAAAAGAGTGAGAGAGATAGGAGAGTTACAGCCACACTTCCTCTACGAACGATACAGGCACACTACCCCCAGACACACTACAAACCTACAGTGCAATCACACTGGTCCTACACAAGCACTGTCCCTGCAAACCTAGAGTGCATAAATTACAATACAACCACGCTGTCCCTACAAGCCTACGTTACAAACAAATTGCCACAACAAATCTACCACCATGCTAATACAAGCACACTGCCCCTTATAAGCCTACGATACAAAGGCACAGCACATACAAATCTACCACCCAGCTAATACAAACTCACTGCCTATACTGCCACTAAAAACCAATGAACACACCAGCCTTAATGTCTACAAATACTCATGAACACCTGGACTGCTGACCATGTTATGTTCCCCTCCACTGATGGGTAGTCATTCAGTTACCAGCAGGACAACAGTGGCATGTCACGTCCAACTCCACAGTAATCCCAGCACAAAATATTTAACAGCACAATATTTAATGTCTGCTTCTTCAATGAAAGTTAGCTAGCAAGAGTCTTATCAAGTAATAGGTAAATAGGCTTGCTGATGAAAAAAATCATTTTTCTTTCACTCTATTTTTTATGAATTCTCCAATAATGTAATCTATTTTTGCTGTTAAACTGTGTCTTGGCAGCCAGAAATGAGCAACCTCAATCTTTGAACAATCTGAAAACTGAACAATGGGCTCAAAAATAAAGGGTTGCTTTGAATGATAAAGGCCTTGGTTTTTCACAACGAGTGAATATCTTTAAATAAAAGTCATTATTCACAATAATTGCCATTGATTCATTGACTTTGTCCAAATCTCCTTGACACCTTAAATGGGGCTTCCATCACCTCCGTCATTTGTCTTAAACTCATTTTCCAAAGAAGGTCGCACGGATGGCTGCAATCACCTTCTGCCTGCATCAAGGGGACATCCCGCTGTCATTCATCTCATTTTTTTTTCTCCAATGGCTTTAGGAGTAGAAATGGCAACTGCACTTGAAGACCAAGTCCTGAAACCTGTCTAATTCCTTCCTGGAACTCCATGATGTCACTCAGAAGCAATCTGAGTTTCTGGCAGATCAGATGCTGTAGAGTGACTGTTTTCCAGTCATAAATTAGACTTTTAGACATCATCTCCACACTGTGCACCTGCAGGTGGTATTCTGTTAAGGGTGATCCACATGCTTTGCTACAGGATGCCTTCTTCTTTAAAGGGCCCCTATAATCAAAATGACACTTTCCTGTATTTTGTATGCCATTTGTGAATATAGGTATTAAACAAACGCAACTCAAGTGTGAAGCCTGAGATCAAAGACATTCTGTAAGGGTGGGATTTTTACATTTTGTATCCACAACGAGGTGTTTAAAAGTATGCTTTTCAGAAGATTTTTCTATGGCCCTCTGTGTTGCTGGATTTCTTTTTGTTTATACACAATTTTAAGATATCACATGGCTGGATGGGAAATTTGAAAATGTCTTTTGGGGGGTTATTTTGTTGTTAAATTGTTCACACAACATTGCCTCTAAATGAGTGGTGCTGTTAATAAGGATTTTTAACTATAAGGATTTGTAACCGCAAATCCTAGCGTTAGCAAGACTGCTCCACCTAATTAGTGCCTATTATTATGTATTTACTCAGAGCATTTGGTTGTGGATATAGCAAAAACATCTTTGTGTCTGTGCACACCAACAGTATGGACAGAGTAGACACACAGGTGTGAAAGTGTTTAGAACCAGGACACATACCTCAACAATTCTTACACTGGTGGACAGCTGCCAGGTCTACCTAGACAGCACACCTGAGGGCTGCTATAAGCTTTAATGATCCAGGGAGAAGAAAATTTCTTGTATGGCATGGATTCTTCCAATGACTTGCTCAAAGTCACCTGCTTTTTCACCCAAAAGCTGTAACTAGGCATTGCTAGGTAGACAATATGTTTATATTACATACATATTTCATGTAACATTCCAACACGATTTACACAAGTTAAAGAAATACCTATTCACTATGTTTTGGTCTTTAGTCGTTATTATGTCTCCCTATTGACAACCAGCAAAAATGACAGCTGTCATCTAATGTATGGCATGTCTGTTTGTACTCATTTGTACTGCAAATACACATGAATTTAACTTTCCTAATATTGCTTTTAGGCTTCGTAGATCATATTAAACATGCTTAAGTAATCTATTTACATGACCTCCTTCCACCAGTTTGTGAAGTAATATGGGGATGCCTAAATTTTCATATTCATTCAAAACCCACAAAAATATGGGTGTCTCAGTATTAATACACACAGTCGTCTTTCCATCTCATTTGTTGACCACCTTGAATGTTTTTTTTTTCAGTGTGGTGTGTGGAAACAGTTTTACATCTGATTTTGTTCACAAAAACCTTTAGTAAATTGATACCTAAGTGTGGTAATTTGAATCTAGCCTTAAGATTATTGCGTTGGGTCAGAGGCTGTTGTTCTACCATCCTGAGCAAAGTGGACTGTATAACCAAGCAAAAAAAATCACATTAGACATTTCTGCAATGATGTGGTCAGCATGCTGCTTTTGGAGATATTTAGGGTGCCTTAAGGCAGTACAACATCTCTGAAAGGGAAATACAGGAAGGCAGTTTTTAAAGACGTCACACATTTGTTTGGTAATGTAAAGGAAGAAGCGGTGTTGTTGTAATTATGAAGTTCCAATTTTAACATTTGTTATTTCAAACAAAAAGGCAATTATAGTTTACTTTGAAAGTGCTTGTTTTTGTGTTACTCGACTGACTGACCCCTTTTGCCGGGAATTTAAAATATACAAGGCACAAACAGTTCCAGCAATTTAGGAACTCCTTTAGACACAGGGTCTCTGTCTCGAGAAGCTGACTGCTAACTGTTAGAAACTATATTTGTCAAGACAGTCCCCTATGGGAAACCCTGCTAGTGATTGTTGTTGGAGTCCTCACCCCTTGCCTCAAAGGTAAGCCTTCATCTGTCGCTGTCATTTATTAAATACATGTGTTGTGGATTGCAGGCGGCTTATAGGACAGAGAGAAAGGTAGCCGAGACGTGACTGGAATTCTCCGGTTTCAGAGACACGGTCCTCTATTGGGGGGTTTTCATCTCTCACAACATCTCAATGCCCTACAGCTGTGCGAAGATGGATTTTTTTATATTTCACAGAAATTTGTGCTTCTAGGTGACACTGTTCATTTTCTCAGCGGGCAGCCCAGGTGAAAACACATAATTTACATTGCCAACATGTACCGATTGATTTACACCAGAGCGGTCTGGGCAAGCGTCTTCTCTCAAGTGAATAGGACATGCTCCACCTACCGTTTGGCCTCCTATGACACAGCTCTTGTGTAATGAGAGAAGTGCCACACCCACTTTCACTGTCTGTTCTTTTGAAATGACCTAGTGCATCATTTTACATAATATTACCCTAGAGAAATCTTACCCGAATATTGGAACTTTGTTACTTCAGTTTTGGCTATACCTTAGTTTCTTGCGGGGAAACAGAATGGCTATCAGTGGGTAGTTGTGGGAAATAATGGCCATATGCCACTCTCCCAAACTGACTCACTCACTGAGTACCTCAGTGCACCCTTCCTGCAGTAATGACTACATTATGTTGCTCTATATATTTTACTACTATATTTTAGTAATTACACAGCAATAATGCGCATCATTACCTTGCTTGAAATTGTATTCCACACAAGGGGGAAGTAAAGTGACAGTACTCGCAGTGAGATGCTTTATTTCATAAATGGGAAAAATTCCAAAGATTTTCTGGAAACACAGCCCATGCCATATTGACATGAATTCTCTATAATATTACATTACAGTCATTTAAAAGACATTGTTACCCACAGCATCTCACAAAGAGGACAGTGCTTTCGCCTGATAAATATGAGTGCTGCTGTCAGACATCCACGCTCTTGTCCTTGGTCAATTCATATTTGAGAAAGTGAAATTTGAAAAAGTAAGAATGCCAGAATATTAATCTGACACACTTGAACTCTTTAAATTCTCCTCAGTGAAAATTGAAAACACTCCTTCAGATCCTTGACAGATAAAACATGTTAACAACCAAAATGTGCAATCATATGAAAGGAGAGTTTTGTTCTTTTTTTTCATGTTGATAAAAAAAACTGACACTTCAATGTTTTTAGGAATGTGCAGCAATTTTTCCAGTGTCAGAAGGTTTAAGTGTTTCTAATAATTATGTTTGAAGCCTGACATTCTCTTGTCTCTCTCACACGCACACTGAGGAACATAAGAATGTTTGATGACAAGGGCGTGTCATTTTATCCAGCGCTTAGACAGTACTTGTCACTGTTCCATTCCTGTTAGGGAACAGCCTAAGGGCCTCTGCCTCTCCTCTCTGCATGATCTGGCAAGCTGTACCTTGCATTAAGAAGGCACACGAATGCACTCACACTGGCATGCAGTCCTATTCCTGCATGCATCCTCCTATTCACTGCTTTCATTGTCCTCCCAGTAGTCATCTTTGTCTGCAACAGTGTGCATGTAACACATGGATTGATCCTGGTGATATTGAAAGGCTAAATCAAGACCACTGGTATGTGCCATTTAAGTATATTGTCTGCATATCGGCAGACTCTTGGAAGTCAGATTTGTATGTGGAAAGTGCACTTCGACAGTTTGTAACTCATGCCAGGATTTGGCCTGAAGTGACTGCAGTGTTTGCTCTGTTTTTTATTTGCCTAGCTGATGCCATCTCCCTCCAGGGTGGACCTGTTGACACAGTCAGAGTAGACATTATCACACCCAGTAGGGAGGAACTCCACCTTTGTGCTCAACCCAGGAGCATGCAAAGCTGCTGATACTGGGTTAGCATGGTTACTGTCACAGGGACTCTGGAAAGAGCTGGGACACTTCTGTAAAGAAGGGTCATCCATGCAGATACCAGTCTTTGTATTTATCTGTATGGTGTAAGGCAGGTGTACCATGTGTGTGACTCCGCTGGAGTTGTGGAAGAGTAGCATGGCTCATTAAGGAACTGCAATATGATCATTTTCCTCCATTAAGTGTTTAACCATTAATTGGAAAACAATGTGACAAAACACAAGCATAACATGATACTATTTTTTATGTGACACAAACATGGCCAAAAGTAGCCTTGAGAATATGACAGATCAATTAGTGGGATTGTATTGACTAGTGCACGCATACACACTAGCCAAATAACACATACATAAACCAGAAGTGCTCCTGACTATCTCACTGGCTCCAGTGAAAGCAGATGGATGTCCTTTTGAATGTTGTGTGGGCTAGAGCTTGAGGTGCTGGACTTATAAGGTTGAAGGTTGGGCTACTTTATGGGGAGTTTCTACCCTTAAGCACAGTGTTCAACCTAAATGTTTGCAATGAAATATGCAGCTATATAAATCTGTGATATTTGAAATCCATGCTGTCTATGTGTATGTAAGTCACCCTGCATAAGGGCTTGTGCAAAAACAAATAACTACTATAGCGTAAGGTGATAAAATGTAATGTTGTGGGTGGAATTATGAGAAGCTATAAGGAAGAGGAGAGAGGAAGTGTCGTTCACTGGCTGGAGGCAGTGAGAGACCTCACGGTTGAAAGACTTTCATCGCGTCACTGCAGATAACAGTTCAGCACTGACCCCAGTTCGGTCAGTTCAATCTTCTGAGGAATGTGAAAGAGACGCTCTGTGCCCCCACGTTAAATACAGGTCACACCAGGGCTTGGATGCTTGTAATGTATCTGAACGGCTGCAAGCAGCCCTGTGAACTCCACAGACTGAAGGAAAGGTTGCTGGTAATCTCTTAGCTGCACCACTCATTAGGTCTAACGAATGAAAATCCCATGAGTGTCAAAATGAATGCTGCAGCAGCACAGCACACACCAGAGGGGTGGGGGGGTGGGGTGGGGGCGGAGGTGGGGGCTAGTCAAGGAGGCCCACGTTTACCCTTTCTCCTGAAAATGAGTGCAAACAGACTGGCTCTTGTAGTTCATGTTCCAGTGGTTTTCTATTATCTTTTTTTGTTGCATTGACCTGTGCCAGCTTAGCCCGCTAGCTTCACTGGTGCTGGCCTACTTACAAGCATAGCATGGGGTCGAGATGGTGAGCTGCGCCGCTGTGCTGCCCCTGCCAGCGTTGGAGCTAAAAACTGAGCAGACAAACGCCTAGGGGAGAACTGGACCACCTCCACTGCTGATCACAGCAGACGCCCAGAGGTTCAAATAAATTACGTGAAGTATTTCACATTTTTTCAAGAAATACTCACCCTTTGACTGAACTCCAATGTCCATGCTTTTGCCTCTATCTGCCAGTCTTCAATTTATTGTCATGTGTTCTAGCTGCGGTTGTGAATAATTAAATGTAGCAATCACTGCACTGGGTCTGTTAGTTATAATTCCTTGTTACCTTATTTGGCTTAAATCTTGAGTCATCTTTGCTATCTTTTTTTAATGGACTCGTTGTTACTGTTAATGTGCTCTGAAGATTTCTTTGGAGATGTGCACAGTATGATGTACTGTCTTGCAGCTGTCCACAGAGAGAGGCATACTCTCCCGCAGTGGTTAAACCACTGCTGAAAAGTATGCATACATATATCCAGATTCAATCTACCACTGATACACTCCAGCACACACATTTAAGTCTTGCACAATGTATTACATAAAACCACAAACAAACACAAAACACTTAATTGAAATCGCTACTCAATAGGAAAAAGCATATTAATGTTAGACTGTGTGTGGACCAGACACTCAAGGCTATGTTAATGTGAATAGGCGTTTTGTCCCTCCAATGACCAGATTTTAATTCTGGTAGTACACTTCATAACATTTCGTAATGATATTTACCATGTGATGGTAATTTTTTTTTTTTTAATTTCTGATTTTTAAAATGTTCTTTTCCTGTTTTGCTTCCAATTTTGAATGCCAGATCGTATTCTCAAACCATGCTCACTGCAACAGCCTCTGCTGTCTATTTGGGATATCACAGGCAAGCACAGGCTCTCCTCCTCAACATGTGATGTCAACTACCCATTCTTTTCACACTACAGTCCTGAAGTGGAGCTTGCACAAACTTGAGTGGGTGGAATACCGCGGGGCACAGAATGAACACCCCAGAATGAGCCACCCGGCAGCCGCTGTCATTCCCGATTTTAAAACCCCTGGTGTATCCTAAGAGCCTGTTACAGGAAAGAAGCAAGCTGCAAAGATTTAGCACGACAAGCTCCACGTTCTCAAAATAGCTTTTCTGGTGTGGCCCGAGAAACTCTGTGTTTTACATTCACTCCCGCCGAGTGGAGATGTAGGCTTTATTTGCAGCCCGTGTTTCCCTGTGATAACCTCAAAGCCGATGTGTCAGCAGTATTTCCAGCCCTGTTCCTTCTCGCTGGAACAGAGCGGAGTATCTACCGCGGCGGCCCACTCCCGAGGTCATTACTCAAGCCGCTCCATTCAGAATCCTGACTGGTAATTATACACCGTGATCTGTGTCTGGCTAATAAACAGCTTGTTGAGGCTCCCCAAGGGCGTCATACCAAGCGACCATCCCTCAGCTGTCAGCGTGGCATGGACCCCTCGCAGCCATGATTCTGCCAGCCACCCAGACCCCGCACGCCAGGAAATAAAACACGCTTGATCTCGGAGAGGCCCACTGCTCCCTGACCTTGATTGTAGCTGGGGAGGATGGGCCTATCTGTCTTCAGACGTGCTGCTGGCCTGCAGATTTATTGGGCTATCAGTGTCATGTGTTGTTAAGATGCACATTCCGCTGAGCATTATGAGTGGTGTAAAAGGCATCGGAAAGTAGTAAATAACCTTGGGCCGAGGCGATATCTCGTCTGAATTGTGTTTTAAACTCAGAAGCATGAACTAAATTCAGTCTTTGAAAAGGCTATGTGATGACCATTCCATTAGCTCCTGAAAGGCATCCGACCACTTTACAAGGCTCCTTGTTAATATCCTTTCAATAGTATGACCCAACACATGTTAAAAATACCATTTTTGTAGGTAACATGTATAGTAACACAGCAGAAGTGCAACAGTATATACCTGTATATCACTGCATTGATCTGCTTTGGCAATACTATCGTGACAGAGGATCGAGGGTAGGAAGCACACTAATTCCAGAATGAATATGAACTGCTGAACTGTCCAGAGTCAGACAGAAAAGTAAATGACAACCACTCACTTTCAAAGTGTAAAGACTTAACATTTACACTGTTATCTGCCGTACATGATGAGAATTAAACAACGTGACAGGTTGAGAGAGTTTATGACAGACAGATAGCATTACGCTGAAAAACACATCAGCTCCCAGGGGGTGAATTACCTCATTCCCCCAATGTCTTCTTAATGTCATCACTGATATTTCCTGGTCAACTGAAATCCATGCTATCAAGGTGGCAGTTTTGTACAATTATTTCTAAAATGGCGTAAAATAACTGTAATTGACTCTGTCTGTTAGATTCCATTAGTAACCTAGAGCACATCGGCACTCTCTGCCCGAAAGACCTTTATCTGGAGTGCGGTGGCGGATTTGACTGATTAGAAATGCATGACCAGCACTCCTTCACAATGAGTAATTGTGAGCGATTAAGATTTCCGCAGCCTCTCGAGGTGCATTTGGTCGGCTTGTTTATGAATGTCCACGTGGTAAAGGTGGAGATCAAGCTGAGAGATTGGCTGTTGACTTTAGGGTGGTAGGTATTAGTGTTCCCACGGTTTCTGTGCATGAGAGAAGATTAAATGCAAGAGGTCGGAAGTCCAAGGACTATAATTATATATTTATGGCTACATGTGCTATCATTCTTTTTCCATTCCTAATTAAAAAAAAGCAATTACATTACCATACTGGATTGGTTAAATCAGATAGTGTAATTCATTAGTCCAATTAGATCTGGTATAGACTAGTACTGGGCAGGTAAGATAAATTAGTCTATGAATAATAGCTCACTCAAATAGATCCAAATTGAAAGGATAACGACATATACGATCATACAAAAATGATAACTCATAATTTACCATTGCATTTTCTTCAATGTTTCCTGATGAATGAATAATAAAATCTCATCACACTATATTTCCTCATTGATCATTAGATTGATTCCTTTCTCTGTTGGAATAGAGGGTGAGACTCGTAGAGTCCTGAGAGGGATGTATTTACTCACATTTTCCTCGGATATCCAGCAGAGATCCAAACCTCTGTTCTCAATTACAAGATAAGGAGGGCCAGGAGGAAAACAAACAAAGATGATTAAGTGATAACTATTTCTTGATGTCAGTGAAATAATGCCCATCTATTTATCTTACATGTGAATAAAGTATAATGGAAGTGTCTCCTAGAGGTAGGGATCGCATGCCGTTTCGTGATTTATGGTCGATTCTCAAATCCCGAAAGCTTTCGCTGAATATTTCATCCTCTTGCTGCAGACTCAGCATCACTCGCGCTCTCTCTGAAAGATATCTGAATATTTATGGTGATCCGACTAATTTGTTGCACAAATCAAATCCATATTGACCCAGTGCCCTGGAGGCTTAAAAGCACTGAGAGAAATCAATATACACACAGCTGCGATCTGCTTCAGAGAATTGGTTCTGTCTGGCACAGGACTGACTCTCAGATTAATGTAAAACAAGAAGTTGCAAAAGCAACCCCTCTCTCTCTTCGGGGCATCATGTGTGCAATTTTACAGGTACTGGGAGTTACAGGTACTGCAGTTGTGACTACTGTCACTGCCCACATGGATGAGCCTGTGTGCGTCTGAGGAGAGGGCATTCCTGTGTTAGCATTATGCACGGTAAGGCTGCTGGTGAAGCTGGGGACATGTCCCCAACACTTTCTGTCGTGGCCATTTCGTCCCAGTGAAATAGCCACACTGTTAACGTCGTCGTCCCCAGCACTTTTCTGAGCAAACCGACGCCCATGCGCACAGACACACTAATGGAACTTTGTCACACCAGTGCAATCACATAAATTCATCAGAAAGTAGCATACCTCCCACAGCTTTCTAAAAACCCACTAAAGTCACCAGCTTGACATTTAATAAAGCTATTTAGAGTGTATAGACATTTTAATGGCATAAGAATAAGAATAAGATTCTGAACAAGAATAGAAGGATGTCTTAGCACTGGATGTCCTTGGTCCTCTGAAATAGAACAGCTTTCATCCGCAGTGGGACTCCCAAAGGAAAGGGGGTTAATAGCCATGACCAGAATCCACATCTCTGACAGCCACATTGATAACAGCCATTTACAAGTGGAAATAATACACTGTAAAAACCATCAGCCTGTACGTCACCATGGTGATGGTGCAATGATGCTCAAGTAGGAAGGAAGGTAGTGGGCTCCATTCAAATGTATGCCCTGGTTTGTCTCATTGTCCTGAATATGACAGCAAATGAAACTACATGACATCACCTTTGTGTTGGTTATGACTGTTTTTGTGTAGCATGAGGTATTACTGATTTGTATTTCATAGACGGATGCATGTTTACATGGTTAACATGTGTTGCATTATCCTTTAGGTACTCAACTGATTTCCCTGGCCTATCTATGACCTGCATGCAAAGAATCTTTATTAAATTCCATCTCCAAGCTAATCTGCTGATTTATTCTTTTTGTGGCGTGTGCAACCCTTACATTTCTTATACACTTGCATATAACTCTGCATGCATACACACCCACATACTGTAGTCTTTTGAAAAATATCCAGTTTAAGCTAATCTAGTCAGTAATGAAGTTAAATGTTAATGACAAATTCAGAACAAGTTTTATCATCAGAGTAAAACAGGCTCATTTAGCATTGTGCATTTAATTTTGTGATGGTAATCCGTTACAAGTGGAGCAGTTAAAGGTAATATGCTAATAAGATTATCCATTATGGTGTGCTTATGAAACTATCTCAACACTATGAAGACCAATATGACAGGAGGTTTCATCAGCACTATGGAGCACAGAAGCAAGAGGTGGGACTCAAAGATCTTTGACAGCTGAAAATTGTGGGAATGTGTGTATTTCCAGATTATGGGGAGCAAGAAGGCTTACGGATCTTTATAAAAGTCAAAGCATGCTTCATACTGTGTTCCTAAATTTTTGCCTTCTTGAACCATTGTTATGTATATTTACATGTTGGCAAATTTTGACTGTGGTAAACATTATGCGTGCTAGTATGAATACTTTTACATACATATCTGTAAGTCTATTCCTCTTTTTATATTTTTTCCATTTTCCGGCTTTACTGAACTGAGTGTAAAACATGCTTCTGCATGACATTTGAGCAGAAAATAGCTTCCTGTACTGTTCCTCTGCTTTTTGCTCCACAGAGACTGCAAAGCAAGCGCAGCATATTAACAGTGATTTTAACCTCAGCTCAAAGTAAATGGCAGAAATTGAATAAGGTAAAATGGAGATAGTGTTGAGAGTCATGTTCTCAGGCCATCCTCTTAAGCTCCCATGTGCACTGGGAAAGATGATTTTTATACCTGTATGGCACATCCTTGTGAATTAGGATAGTTCCAATGATTTTCTTTTCTTCTCTTTTTTTTGAATGGCCAAATTATTAGTTGATACAGAAACCATAACTCTGTTACTGTTGTATCAATCAATATGCCACTGAGATGCATATGCACACAAATAAGATTATAATTGCTTTTACTGTGGTGTTGGTATTTGGGAAAGATCATGTTAAAAACATTATACACTTCATACTTCTTTGTTTGGGTCTTTGGGTTTCCACCTGTAACTTGTGATCTACATGGAAACAAGATGGAAAGCAATTTTCACTGAAAATGCTTTTTCTGACATTTGTTTAACCTACAGGAACAATTAAGGAATGCACAGGCATACAAGTGCTCCTCCCAGGTAGTGCACAGGGCCCATCTAACCTTTTTAAAGGTTAAGAACAAATATTACATTCATTAAAATAGATTACAAGAGCTTAAGAATTGCCAATTTGTTTGCTCTCTAACAATCTTTCGTTTTGAAGACTTTTTTCACTAAGAAGAAGATGAAATCAGAATGTCTGATTATTATACAACAACACTTTTTTATGAATGTATTGACTTTAGACATCATCTGTGAAGTTTATGGAAAATTACATCACATCAGAGAATCAATTAGCAAATTATGTTAACATTACATTCCGTGGAAATTGTTTGTGTGGATAGGAGGTTTTCAAGAAAATCCAGTCTCTCTGCTGGACTGCACTATAGAAATCATGAAAGCACATAAACATTGCTTCACAATTTGACAACATGTTTGAAATGAAATTACATAAATGAATAGTGAAAGCTTTTGGTAGTGTGAGGAAATAGTCCAGGTATAATTACTGATTATAAAATTTGCCTTTAGCTGCATATTAGCTCCAGTGGAGCTATTAAATCTACTTCTGCTGTATATCAACAAACTACACTTTCCTGAGAGCATGCTTTTAACACCATTGTCAAAGCCATTGCCCTTAAGATAAAGGACAGTTAAGTCAACTCTCAATTCATTAACAAATAGCAAGGAATGCAATTACCCTGTAATTGTTCCTGTTTCAGAATGTTCCCGACAGCTTTCAGAATTTAGTGCTGTAAAGGCCATGGACACCATTACAACCCATAAAACACCTTAACGTTGGCAGAGGGTCACTACCGGGTTATAAAATGGCTTCAGTTTCTCTCCGGTGGGGACATGACAGGATCAGCCTCCAAGCATCATCACCATAAAACATGCTCCTTCATGAGGGAGTCCCAGATTTCCCTTCATGTTTGCTTTTTTCAGAACCCTCCCTCACGTCCCAGCCATGATAATTCACTCATTACTAAAATCCTCATCGGACCCTTTCTCGGCTTCCTACAGAGTTCAGTCATTTAGGCAGCCATGCAACTCCAAGGGATTCGGGTCCTTGGTTTGTTTTTATTCATTTGAGTTAATTTGATGTTTGCCTGAGGGTTAGATACTGTATCTAAATGACTGGCCAGGGACACCCTGTCCCTCTGCATGAGTGTACTTATACAGATTGATGGATGCTGGAGTTAATAAATGGTGGAAATGTAGCATTGGGGTCTGGAATATTCTCTCTCGTCTTGGTTTGATGATACAAAACATATGTTGAGGAAATGGTGGGAAACCAAAAATGTAGTCCCTTAAGGCACACACAAGGAAGACTACCTCACTAGGGTATGTTCTTCAGAGGTGGTGGATTATGTAATGAGAAATTTACATGAAATGTGCCGCCGTCTGCTCTCAATCTTTCAATTTGTAGCATTGGACATCAATCACGAGACGATCTGGAAGTTCATACCCCAGACAGGTCCTGCAACGCCTTGTTTCTGTTTTGTTGTTTGTCTCTAATAAATTAAAAATATTGTCATATTACTCCTCTCCATAGTGGGGAATTTTGTGCTGCATAAAGACTTCAAACTGGAACAGTTGGTGACAGGTTATTGGACTATTTACAAAAGTAGAAATCTGTGTTCGATCCAATAGAATACGACCAGGAGACCAATTCACTGACAGAAGTGATCTCTGAAACACTGAGCTTCAGCTGTACCAAAAGACTGTTTCATTTCACATCAATGAAAAAGTGATCAGTGACTTCACACTTCACATGGAAATCATGTATCACTGTTTTTACTAGATTTGGCTGAATGTGCACAGAATAGGCAGCCAGACAGAGACAGACAGACAGACAGACAGACAGACAGATAGATTTATAAAATTATTCATTTTCAAATTTTAGAAAATACTGTCAGATGAAAACCACACAATTTTCTGACTGAAGTCCCGTTGGTGGGTATAGCACCAATTTCTGTCTTATTCTATCTGCAGTTTTTTGAGTGTTTCAACAAATCAGTTTAAAGTAAACATCTTGGAGAAGCTCAGTGATTGTTTTGCTTTGAAATCTGAAATGGTCCTTCCAGACTGTTATATGGCATTATCATGAGTTTCTTTTGAAAAACCATTTCAACAATTTCATTTCAGTTCTGCTCTAGACGTGTACATGGGGAATCGTATTGAGAGGAGCCTCAGGTTTGAGTATGGAGTCAGAGGGCCTAAAGTAATTGGTAGCTAAATTGAACGCCATGTAGTGACATCATCTATATCTTTTCAAAATGTACAGTTCAAAATGTAGGTGATCTATATTAAAGTTCTTAGCTGAACATAGGGGCTTCCAGGCAGCTCATACTATAAAGACTCTTGTTCTGAAAAGATGACTTTAAAAACATTCTCTGAGAGGCGTATTATTGAAAGAGTCACTCACCTATCACCAATTTGTGTTGTGTGTTAGGTGTACTCTTTGGAGCTTGGCTGAAGAGATCACCACTGGTAGCCATTAAAGTCTCACTCAGCAATGAAACAGCTATACTATAACTTATAACATTATTAAAACAAACAAAAAATGAGTAAAACCAATAAATGAGTATTGAAACCCCTCATGATCATTTATTGTCTTCAACGTCTTACCTGTAACATATAGATGCCCTTGCTCTCTCTTTCTCCCTCACTCTCTCCCTCTGTCTCTCTCTGTCCAGCGAATACAAATGCAGAAAGAATCACAGTATATAACCAGTATATAACATTGGTAACCAGACATAATCATGATGGTGCCCTTTCGATCCTCCCCCCACCAGGATCTCAATCTGAAGAGACTGCTGTTCACGGATTATTCACTGGATAATCAGTTGCCGTCTTAATGCATGACTGGACTGTGAAATGGGACCAAGCTTCATTGGTTCATTGGTTCATTGGTTCGTTGGTGATTGGAGCAGCTGGTGACTGTGTCATGGAGCTGAGCGCACTCTTGACTCTCTCTTAGTGAAACCGTGAATGGTCAAGCTGTATGGACATTTTAGGGTTATGCTTATTAGTGATAGGCACAAACCCAATGGGATTTGTGGGTTTCCCCTCTGGGCCGGTACACATAATGTCCATATCAATACGTAATTAGATGAAGTCTCACAATGGACAAACAAGTTATTTTAATGAACGTGTTCTTTGGCTTGAACTGATTGTTTTTTTTCCCCCCCTGTAATTAATTTCTTTATTTGAACAGGCCTTCCTCATTGTTCATCCAGTGTTTGACCTTGAAGAGGGACGAGCTTGTCCGTGTGATGTGACGCGGGGTGACAGAGTCCGCTGGTTCACAGCACTCCGTTGTCCACAGGAGCCTAATGAGGTGTCACCCTCTGTTAGTCCACGATGGCTTTGTCCTCCAACATCACAATTTGGAATTTGCGGGCGAGTTCATTTGAGGTCACCGGAATCGAACGGCAAAGCCTCTTCTCTTTCCTCCAAGCCCAACCTAGTCTTGCGCCCTCTCTCTCCCTCTATCTCTCCCCCTCACCCTTAGATAGCGGTTAAAAGCTTTTCCAAATACAGACTATGCTCGTTGATCAGATAGCACCATAACTAATGGAAATTGTCATGGAAGTGACAGCAAGATTAATTAAGTTCCTCCCTCTGTGCTCGCATGTGGCTCAGCACGGCTCCTCTGGGTTCCTGCGCAGTTAAACGCTATTCATGGTGACAAATAATGCAGTTTCCCAGCGCTGACACCTCAAATCCAAGGTTAAAAAACACATTGGCCAGCCTGGCTGTGCGGAACCTGGCCAAACCCTGGCTGGAGTGGCCGCTGCCGCTGTAGATATGGAATCAACGTATTTTCTGAAAACGGGCTCAAGGGGGCAAGGCGGGAAGGATGAGGGAATTTAGGATTAATTGGAAACAGCTGTGCCGGGCGAGACTGCCGTATCAGAGCCTCAGGCTGAGGGAGGGGAAAAACTGCATCACTCTGTGAGCCTGGAGACAACTTTTTATTTCATTATTTTTTTTTCTCTTGTTTTCCCACCAAGAATCCCTGCACAGATCAAACCTAATTGTGCAAGGGTCATGATTATCAGCATACACGCAGTCTAAGGCGGGGGTGGTGCCCTCTGTTTTTGAACACCCTTGTGATCAATGCTCAACATAGGCATCATGGCTCTTTTGATCTCAATGTCACCTGACCTTCAGGAGCCTTATGGCGAAAAAATCGGAGTCAACCTGTGGGATACAGGCTTAAAGGTAGAGATTTGGGGACTGCGTGGACAGGAGTCAAATCCACACAGGAACGCAGTCACAGAGAGGTGGTGTTTGCCACCCTGGGATGTGGCATGGTGTTATTTCAGCCATGTTTACAGCAGGTGTGCCCTTGACGCTCTCGCCGGACCACCGTGTCAATAGGGGGACCATGTCGCAGGGTCATTCAAGCGGCACGTTCCTGGAACAGAAAGTCAAAGAGGTTCTCCTGCTGCCAGTACCGATGTCAACGGCGCTAAGAGAGCTGCTCAAGGAGGAGTCAGATTTCAGGCAAAGAGCGAGAACAGTGGAGCTAGGACACAAAGAGAGAGAGAGAGAGAGAGAGAGAGAGAGAGAGAGAGGAGGAAAGAAAGAGAGTTAAAGAGTGTGAAGGAGGGAGGGAGAGAGTGAGGGAAGGGAGGGAACGAGAGAGAGACAGAGCAAGGGAAAGACAGCCAAGCAGAGGAGAGGCAGAGACACAGACGTAGAAGAGAGCAGTGCACAGGAGTCACCCAGCGTGGAGGAACAAGCAATCAAGACAGCAGAGCAGGGAGAAAAGTCAGATAGGGACTGAACAGCAGAGGAGAAAGGGAGGGGATCAGGAGAGCAACGCAGGAACTCCAAAAGAACAAAAGGCAGAAAGAGAGCAGTGGGTAGAGAAGAGAGGAGGAGTGACAGCCTACAAGAGTGCCAGGAGGCGTGAGAGTACAGCGCGCGCAGATAACCTGCTGAGGAGATGGAATTGTTACGCGCAACAGCGAGAGAAATACACTCCCGCGCGTAGAATGAGAGATGTCTGCAGTGCCCGCCGACAAGCTGAAGTTGCCAGGGAACCCGCGAGGAGAGAGTTTTTGACGCGTGATCCCTGAGGAGCAGCATGTATTTCGGTAAGTGCCGTTAGTCCTCCGATGCATTTTCTCTTCGAGGATGGGAGCCATATGCATAGATTAACCGATGAACGGAATTCGTCAAAGGCAATGTTTTGCAGGGTAACGATGTGTAGAGTTCCCAGTGTTGTGCAGTGCTGTGGTTTGAGCGCGTCGTCGTAAATTATACTAGAGAGGATCCACATGTTAGTCTGAAAGTCAGAGGTTTGAATTTCAGCTTGTGCTTTGTTTTATGGAGTGTGTCAAATATTTTACGCTATGACTTGTGGTATGAACGCAGGTACTGATGGAATGCCCTGATACGTTACATCAACATTTGACTGTGTATTATTATTGAAATATATTTGTTTAAGGCACATCAAATGTAGTGTGAAAATTAAAAAGTGTCAGTTGAAGTACGCTCGATGATATTTATTAAGAAAAGTCCTATAAGGTCCATACGGTTGTTATTCCTGCAAGAAAACTGATACTAACCCTGTGCGCCTTGTAAAAAAAATATTGAAAAGTTAGTCATCTTGTATAATTGCATAATAAAACTATGGAATATTTTATAATGAGTTGCAGTCAGAGGAGTGAGAACTCGTGGAGCCTGTGCTCACGACTGTTGACGTGTTATGAGCTGTGTGTGCTTTTAATCTCTGTGGATTCAAACAATTTGATAAGGTCCCTTGTGCCATGTTACCCTATCGCAGCTTGGGGGCACGATTCTTGGTTCTCCTCACTTAACTGCATGCGGGTGCGATGGAGCAAACGGAGGGACCCGGGAATTCGTCCCTGGCGACCACATTTCGCTCATGATGGTTTAAGAGCGATAGCGTTTCAATTTTGCCTTGTATTTGGTGCAAGTACGAACATACACGAACCTTTGAATATAAGTGTGGCATTGACATTATCTTAACTGTTAGTGTCTCATCTCTCTCGCTCATATATGTCTCATATATGTAAGTAATTTTCTCGATGTTTTAGTTTCACATTGCAATTTAATCAGCACATCGAAAGGCTGGGATCAACACAGTTTGTTATATAATTGAGATAGATTATCTTTGTTGTTTTTTGTTTGGTCAAAAATAATTATTGTGTTTGCTAAAACATTGCTATTTTAACTTACGGCAAATGGATGTTTAGTAATGTTTTGCAACTGCATTGGAAACCTGTATTGAAACCAATAACAACACAAGAAAAAGGGCCCATATTTAAAAAATGGTTAAATACAATCAGGTCAAAATACAATCAGGAGGACATGTATGTAAGAAAATGTACTAGTCATTCATTAAAACTACTATACACCGACGGTGTGACATGCATGCATACATTACATGGCCTGCAATAAACATTGTTCATAAAGAACCGTAATGACTCATGGTATTAGGCAATATTGTGTGAATTATCAGTACAACTGAATGCAATGTTAACACAAGGTGTGGACCATGGGTCTGATTTGTAAACAGCATGTGTTCTGTGGCCAGTAAATGGCTTTCTTCTTAACCTGGTGCTGCAGGTGACATGGTGAATGTGTGGGACCGATTCAGCGGTTTTAGAGAGGAACATCCTGGCCAGACAGTGTAGAATGCCATGCAAAATATATCCAGCCAGAATTAAAAAAAAAATAAAAAAAAAAAAAAAAAAAAATCAAGAGGTAAATCAATAATTCAGCATGTAAAAATATAAGGAATTTAAACTGCCTTGGGTAAGGTTGTCAGATAAGCAAATAAAATAAATTATGGAATTTGATGAGCTTTAGAATTCCACATTAAGAGAAGACGGAGAGATCTGGAAATTTCTTAAGTATTAGCTGTCTTTTGTGTGTGTGTGTGTGTGTTTGTGTGTGTGTGTGTGTGTGTGTTTGTGTGTGTGTGTGTGTGTGGTGTGTGTGTGTGTGGGCATGTGTATGTGTTTGTGTGCATTCATGTGTGTTTGTGCATGTGTTTTTATGTCCACATACTTCTGTGGAGGTGTTAAAATTCATGAGTTTTTATTTGTATTTATTATTTGCTTTCCTTTAAATTTGAATTTATGTGCATGTCTTTGTGAACCTGCTAGTGTGTTTACAATGTGAGTTTTGTTTCCTGTGTGTATATGCCCACCTGTGTGTTTGTGTTTGTGTGTGCGCGTGTGAGTGCGTGTGCATGTAACCCACTGCTGATGGTGAGATATGTTTTGTGAAACAACACAAGCGATCATATCTGTGTTGTGAGAGATGTAACTGAGTGAGTAATGATTGTGGCACCGGGCTATGCTGATGTATTGCTGGAATTCTGCACATTCAGACCAGTGTAGCCCGGCGTGTTTTTATTTATGTGCTCAAATTTCTCTCGACTCACACTTTTATCTACAACTGCCAAGCCATCTCATTGTGCTTAATTAATGCAAAGCAAAGATAATGGAACATAATAGCTGCCATGATTGCAGAGATTGTCAATTTCACGGTGCGCTTGGTTTCTTTCTCATAGCGTTTCAAATAGGCTCCCTGAAAAAATGTTTATTCCAACGCCCAATTATGCCTGCATAGAGAATGGATACTTTTAGACTCACTCTTGGCCTCCCATTGCCAGCGCATAAAAAAAGAAAAATGTTTCTGATGAAATGAAAACAAGATATTATTTTGATTTATAACAATTTTGCCAATTTTGTCGCAGTCATGCTTCTTGATGAAAATCGATGCGTTATTTGAATATGAATGAAAGAGTTATGTAAGTCTGTATCTGCTGTTTTGCAGCTGTGCCGAGCTTTGCATCTGTGGACCGGTTGATTTTATCAGACGTGTTTGAATCAGGGCAGAGGGAGATAGCATGGTGGGACTGAGCAATGGAGAAGATAAATAATTAATTCTCACATTCCTCCTTTGGATTTAATTTACAAAAAATCAGCCACAGCTTAGTGGCATTGTAGGATAAACAAAGTCTGCTCATGTCAGGGGAGTTCTGTTTCATTTGGGGGTGATGAGGGTGGTACTGTACTATAAATACACATGTAGGTGCACATACATAAATTGTGCCTAACAGCCAGTACACACAGTACGTGTTGTGTGCTTGCTTGTCCCTCAGTGAGCTGGTGGTGTGATTCAGTGCGCCTGCAGCTGGCCAGGCAGCAGTAGCTGTGGTCAGTAGCCGTGGCCTCGGCACCTCCAAGTGTCAAGTGGTTGGAGGGCATACGCGCAGATCCCGTTACTCTTTCCCAGTGCGTGGGAGATAGCACTCAGACCTCCCGGAGAGCTATGGCCCTCCCGGCAGCGTGCCCTCTCACCCTGGATCGTCCTTGTTATGCGCACTGAGCCAGAATGGCCGTTGTGCGACCTGGGTGATGCTACACTGGAGGAATGTGCCCGATGCCCAGACATGTTGGGTCCCCGCTGCTATTTTGTCATTCCTGCCTTCACAGTCAGAGAAAATAACATCTCTGCCTCTTCGCTGGTGAAATGAGGTTGAGGGGAGTGTGGGTGTGGGTGTTGGGGGGGGGGGGGATATTGGCCTGGAGGAGGTTGCATGTTGTTTAGACAGTTACTCCCCAGGTATTTCAGAAGTGCATCTGTTAGTTTAGCGATGAGGATTTGCATGACCCCTCGGTCTTTGACACTGTTTTCCCGTGAGGAGAATCTGTGCCCCAAGGCTCCTTCATCTGATTTGTAGCCTGATTTTTTGGATTAGTTTACAGGATCTATTTTGGGGCTTCTGAAATACAACTCTGGATGTTGGCTATTATTAATGAGGAATATGTTCAACTTCCTGTGCGGTCAAACTTGAAACTAATACATGAAGTTTCACATACGCACAAATGCACACATTAGAATAAAACAGGATAAATAAACAGAGTATGATTTTTTATGTGTGTATTTTTGAACAGACAATGCTTAGAACTTACAATATTTAGTTTTTAATTCCTATTTATAAACTATTTAAAAATGTGTTCCAAGATCCAATTTAACTTGTAATGCCCTTTGTCATCAACAATGAGTAATTTGTCTACATTTAATAGTGAATTATGCTTTTCATTTGCCAGTAATATCAAAAACATCCGAGAAAATCATAGAAAAAACAAAACGCAAGTTTGTTTATCATGCTAAGGACAAAACACTTTGAACATGAATCCAGTTTGGATGCATTGAAGGCCTGGGAGTGGTTGCACTCCAAGAAAATGATTTCATCCTCTTAATTTTTTAAACCCGGGGGCTAATGTTCCCAAACAGTTACATTAAACAATGGCCACTTGTATTAAAAAAATCGATCAAACTGCCACACACAGCTATACAACATGTTTTTTTTTTTTTTTTTCAAATTTCCCATATTCAAACATTATTATTTATGATTTCCTCACATGAATTAAGGCCTGGACATATAGAGCAAAACACACAGTGACATTCAAATATGTTCGCAATAAACCACAGCTGTCTATTCAGTTGTATGAAAATGAATCACACCGGATCTGACCCATACTGTGATGAGTTAAGCCTACAGGACTCATGCTGAAATGGTGTATATAGCCCAGAACCGTTTAGCTCATATATTTCAAGGCTAGTTGCAAAATAAATAATTTAACACTCTTCAGTTAAAAAAAATGTTAGCAGAAATTATGCTAACCTGTTTTGTCATTATTTTCACTTGCACATACACACACTATGTATTGATTTGCAACAGTGATAAAGTCTATTTTTACTGGAACAGCTTCCTAGTAATGCATTATACTGGTGCTTTGCACATTATTGGAGAAGAATCATCATCGTCTTTTGACCAAATGGAATATTTTAACCAAATAAAGAGATTAAAGTAAAGAGATATTCCTTTGCAGAGAAATCAGTTCAAGTCTTTCCAAGGACCATTTTCCATTTGAACCCAATAAAACAGGAACAACCAAGCATGTCAGGAGTCAATCAGTATTACTTTATAGTGTGTGTTGAACTATCCTGTACTGTCCGCTCTCCTGTTGTTATACCAAGTTGAACAGTTTTAACATATTCTGCTGTCTAGTTTATGCATAAATATAGTCCCTGTACATTGATAGCTCAAGTATTTTCGTGGGTTTAAAAAAATCGGACGAAATGATACCCTTTGTTAGTTTTCTGCCTCGATGCTCATTTAGAGGTGCCAGTATAGCTGCGTTCTGATTAATATTGTTTTGTCAGTGAGAATTGGACACACAGAAGAGGCGATTTGAGAATGACCTCATTCTTCATGTTGCAATCGGGTTTGTTCCTGGAGGGATCGGGGTAGGAGAGGACAAGCTTTGTTGTGGAGGAACTTGAACATGTCCCCACATGAGAACGTGTACGCCATGCTTCAACAGATGGCATAGTTTCTGCAGGAGGCCCATAAAGAAGTTGCAGCTTTCATTTTTATGACTCATTCTTTTTAATTTACTCTCTTGTAGCCTTTGGGTTAGAGCTCAAGTATTGTGGTGTTTTCCTCTGTTAAAGTTGCTATTTTGTTTATGGCATCTGCTTCTATTACATGCTTGTATGTTATTGTTCCTCAGTCTCTACCTCATGATGGTGCAAGCTTCTGCTTCTCATTGCTGATATGAAATAATTTATGTTGCTCTATTTTTTTTTTTTTTTTTCCATCACAAATGCACCGTCTAAGATTCTAATTCCTTCTGCAAGTGCTAAAATGTTGATTCTGTGTAAGAACTGTCAAGGGTACTTCACAAGCTGTCGCTTCACAAAACTTTAAGGCAAGCCATACATCTGAATTTATATTCTGTCCTCATAATACCTTTATGGCATATTTTATATACAGGATATGATTTCTCCTTTTCCTTTCTACAGTAATCCCATAAGGCAGAATTTTCTAGGCTATTAAATTATTTATTTGGTCAGGTCAGATGTCCCTGTCATTGGAGAATTGCATAGTTTACATATTTACCTAGTATACATTTATAACAGCTGTATGTTAGACTGAAATCTTAACCTCACGGCCACAAGTCTGGTTGCCAAAACACTACGCCACATTGTAGCCAATACCAGAGCTACATGCTTTCGGCACTTGTTCAGAAGTGGTAATTTATCAGCCTGTTGGCCCACCACTGTCGGCTTCACCAGCGCCGTCAACGATATAATAAATGATCACGATTCCTTTTTTCCCCTTAGTTTCTTTAATCATTGAGAAAATTGCAAAATAATCAGCAAGACATACGAGCGCTGCTCTTGATATTTATTTTCAAAAGCTTGATTGTAGAACAGTGATAGTTTAATGATGGTTAATAATGGCGTGTGTGTTTGAAGCAAATGTTTACATGCTTACAGTATCCATGTACACAATCTTGGATAGACCATTTGCCTCTTTATAGCTGCATATTTAATCTAATGGAAATCATGTAAAATGAACAGATGCGAGATAAAAAACAAAAAAAAAAAAACAAAAAGGGTAGTTAATGCACAGTGAAAAAAAATACCACAATACTGTGGTGCATTGCACAACGTCTGTGGTTAAGTGCAATTCAGGTTAGATCAGTATCCTTTCATTCCTTCAGGGCATCAGCGAGTTCTGTGGGAAGTAGAGTTTACTCTGACCAACGCTGAGTAATTTATTCATCTTTCCCTTTTACTTTCTGTTGGTTACACTACAGGGCGTATCTGACCAAGTTAAGAGTGCTGGTTTCAGGTCCTGTGCGCTTTGCGTTTTTTGTTCAAATCAGCTCCACTGACTAATTGGACCGGGTAGGCCACATTATATGTGCCCAAAATGTATTTCAGTAAAATATTCATTGATCTCAAGAGATAGCTAAAACCAGAACATACAGATCCTTTACAGTAAAAATAAGGAGGAAGAAAGAAAGATGCCAAGATAGTGATTTGTAATTAATTAAGAGATGTGGTTGTAAGCAGACCCCAGTGGGGATTGTGTTTGACATCCCTGGACAGAGCGATTGTGGCACAGCAGATATTGTCAGGCGGCTGCGAGATGGACTGCTCCTCCTACGTGCAGTCTGCACCATGGATGCATCTCCACCAGCAGTGCGACCTCAGATCAATGGAGCGGCTGTCTTTACTCTGTGGACCGGCTGAAACCAGGTCACATAACAGAGCCAGTTTGACTGACAGAGCAAGTATTTCCAAAGAGACAGTGGGATTTAGAACAAACTTAAAGTAATACCTTAACTTTGCCTGACTTGTGTTACTAAAACAGGGTATTGCCATCCTAGCTGGATTTGCACAAAGCCTTTTTACAAAACTGCACATGAAAGGTCCTGTTCTCAGCATTGGATTTGTAGAAAACTGCAGGTCGATACATGGATTTAGCTAACTGATGGAAATCCGGGAGCATGGCAGGGACAAACTTGCCGTGTTCAGAGGCTTGAACTGAGCACTGAGAGGATTATCTTTCAGACACCTACATTTCTGCACCACTCTGCTACATTTAAAGATCCTCAGCAAAGTCATACAATATGCAGGATTTGCACAAACAAAGGTGATAAAATGCAGGCTCAATTTTACAGCTTGCAAGGAATTTTCTAGACATTCCTTTGGCATAAACTGCAGAACACAAATTTAGTGATATTGAGGGATGTTGCAGTGTGCGCACACAGTATATCATTTCTAAATGAACACTAATGGGGACCTGCTGGACTGCTTGTCCTTCATTTTGACCTTCACATGTAAACAAGAATTTAATTGAAATGCATTGAACTTTATATAAAGCATTGCACTCTAGTATTGCGCAGCCATGTGAGTTTTATCACTGAAATTAACAAAAAACACTATTTAGCAATTGCTATTATATAGACTAAAACCCTGCTTGCTTGCAATCATGCATGTACTTTATGCATGTATTAATATTCTACAGTCTTCAAACTGCAAAGCAAAGGGCATTAATTACATTTATTTTCTTCTCTCCTGGCTCCTGCGTCCAATTTATTCACTATGCATTTAGTGTTCATAACCTTAATCTGCAGATATGCATAAGGTTGCGGTTCGTACACATTAACGGGTCCTTGCCAATGCTCACAGCATAATGCTCAAACCATACTTTACATACAACCATTTAATTTAGCCAGACTGACAGCTACTAACGCATATCTGTTATATTTGAAGGGCATATTTAAAAACAACATTGCTTACTGTGAATGTAATACTGCATATTAGCATTATGTCAATGAATTTTACCTTTGCAAACAGATATTTCAAATTCAGTATGAAAGATCAGTCATATATCTTGAATGCACACCTCTGCTCCATAGATATCACTGTATTCATGATAAAAAGTTAAAGATGGGCTTTCTTTGCTCCAGGGCCAAATGACAAACTCAATGCATTATTACCCTGAACTTGGTGCTTTTTTGAAAGCATTCCCAGATGATAAAATGAGTTACGGAGAGGCCTAAAACCTCCTGGCACAGTCCCAGTGATACTGCCTAATAATCTCTGACATGTATATAATTGCTTAATTTAATTTAGTTTAGGTCCAATTAGCTGAAAAAAGGAATCTGCACATATAATGAAGCATAATATATTATTAGGTGGCTTTTTAGTTTATGAGATTTTAGCAAAGTATCTCTAAAAGGAAAACTCTTCACCAGGAAGACTATTGCATGCTGTTTTGCACCTATGAAATGTTCTCATGGCACTGGTGAACAAGCCAGTGAAAGTTTCCAAGGTAAATATATGGTGATGGATGAAAAGGCCATGTATGCCAACATTACTAAATTAGTTCTGATGATGTCATAATTTTTGTGAAAGAGGAACAAAAGGCTCAACAGTTTGTGTTCTCCTGCCGGAATGATGAGAGGTAGAAAACCCCAGAATGTTGTGGTCCCACCATCACTCTTCCCATGAACCAAAGCTGCTGATTCTTGTAGGCACAACTCCTCAGCCCGGGGGCAGATCTAATTACTGAAATCAGCTGGTTTAGTGCATAGGTGAATCAAATTAATTGGTTCTACTCTGAGTATGACTATAACTTTTCATTGATTACATGTTAACATGAGGCTTTGGCACCTTGTCCTTGTTTTGCTGAGATTCATTATCCAATTAATTTGTAAGACACAGATTGGGACCACACTTTGTGTAGTGGAAAAAAAAAATACTCAATTTGCTTTGTCATTGAGTAGTGTTAATGATCTTCTTTGTGGTGCGGTGTGAATAGGAGTTATCCCATTGGTGTAGCTGGCCCTCATGACTCTGTCAAGAAATCACAGACAGGGTGATGTGACTCATTCAGGGAAGCTTTGAACTTTGAGGACCAGTCAGTGACAATCAGTGTGACGCTGGATTAATAGGGACTTACTCATGCTATTCTTTTCCTGTCATTCTACATTTAATATACACTAAAAAGAGAAACCCACAAAAGCACTTAGAGCATTTTAAATGGAAAATAATAGTGTATTTTGTTTTTCATGCGTGCGATGGTGCAGAAAGTTGATGTGGAAAATGTGCGTGTGATTGTACTGATTCAAACTGTTCATAATTAAGGGCGATTAAAACACAACAAAATTAGTCGTTGTTGGATCCTGGATTGGGAGTCTGGTTTTCATCTGCACTTAAAGTGTCATGGAATCCTGCCTGATACTCAGCTAATGTGAATGTATCTTCCCTCCTCTTCACTTTGCAGCCAAGGCCAAAGACATGTAACTTTCCCATATTATATACTATACATCTGTGTGGGATATTACATACGTAAGAATGTAATATTGTAATAATTTTATACTCATGTATATAACAATTTTATACCCATTTTAGAGAGCTATGAGTGTTCAGCATTGGTTGTATAGTGAGGATAAATTCAATTATATTTAAAGATAAATTCAATTATAATGAGACAGTTTCAATTATATTAAAATGACCCCCTGGTGCAGAAACTAGGCATTACAGTCACCCATGTTGAATACCTGCAGCTTTTGATCATAAAAATATCCTCAGAAGATGGAACAGAAATGATGAAAAGCCTTCTTCACAATGCAGATGGACCCAGAGATACCACCTGAGTTGCACAGAAAAGTCATGAAAGCCTTCGGCAAAGTGCTTTACTCAAAGGTGCAGTAGCTCCCCTCTCCAGATTCAAATCCACACGCTGTGGGCTGTGAAGTCAGTCTCTTAACCACTGCACTACATCGCAGACTGATTTTCTCTGTGTCTAATGAAAACATGAGAAGGATAATTCTTCATTGTGCAAATATATTGGATTATCACCCCGCATATGATATATTTTATTTTGGCGATTCCTGCAGCGGAGTTTGGGGCCTGGCCCTCTCCCCAACACTTCGCTGGCGGTATTTTGCATCTTAGCCCTTCAGTGTCTCGTCTCTATGACCGAATCTCTGGCATCTCCGCAAAATCAACAACTAAGCTGGAAAACTGATTTAGTGAGGGGCTTTCCAATGAGAAATCTGCCACGTTCATTCTCACAAGTCCGGAGTTACATAACCCTTCGAGAGAGGTGGATTTCAGGCTTTGGAGAGGTTTACATTGAATGTCTGTGCCAGGGACAGTGTTTTCAATTAGCTGAGGTTGATTTACCTTTCTTGGAATGACTATGATCTTGGATCATGAGTGCTCTCTTGCACTTGTCCTCTTTGCCCTGTTCGGATACTCTCATATTCAATTCAATCATATTGTGATCTGATGTCCTCAACATTGGATTTTACAGGTTTTTTTTTATGAATATTTCATCATTGTTCATGACTGTCATTGACTGCTGAGGTCACTGTATTGTAAGTTGTAAAAATAAAACACACTTTTATTGGGAGTTTGAGTTCAGGTCACATAAAGATGAAGGCATCCTAGAGTTTGATTTTGCTTTTTGGCTCTTACAGACTGGCATTACCTCAGCACCACAAAAAATCCTTTGTAATCCGAGGTTAGTCTTCTGTACAGTTTCAATAAGCACAGTGCTCTTTTGAACAACTCCTATTTTTTTTATGAAGTTTGAACCTCAAAGACAAATGTCCTAAAATATTCTGTGAGCATTCCATGGCAAGTCATACATTATTTTCCTCTAACTTTGTTGGCACACATGTTGTCTGCAGCTGCTTATATGACGGCCAATGGGCTGCTTTTCTGTCTACACGCACTGCTGATTGGTTCACATGCATTACAGGTTTTTCCCTGGACTGATCTGACATGACATGAGGCTCACAACTGTGGCCTCCGTCCCCTCATTTCCTGTACTTATCCTTTATTTTAGCAGGGAAATCCCACTGAGATGAGTACCTCTTTTGCCAGTATGCCCTGGCCAAGAGGCTGTGCTCTGTTTTCATAAGATTAAAATACCAACAAAAAATCTGATGGAAGGTGAAGTTAGAGGTTTTATTCATGTGAACATGCTATATACAGTGTCTTCCTTTGTTTTTTTGTGTAGGAAACACATGTCAAAATGCCATCCTGCCAACGCTGGTGCGTCCACCGCTGCCAGCTGTCCAGCCGTCCCTGGACATGAAGCAGTTCCTCCCGTTTCCCCTGGATACGGCCACCGCTGTCAACCTCTTCCCCAACTTCAGTGCGGTGAGTTGAAGGTCAGAGGTCAAAGAGTGCCTTGAGGAGGGGTCATGTGATGTACCCCAGTGCTTCAGTAGCAACTCTCATTATTTCCTAAAGTTAATCTAAAAAAACGGAACTGTTCGGATGTTTGATATGGTTGCAGGACTGTATTTATAAAGGAGTGTTGGTGTAGTGTGCTCAAAGTATGGAAATTGCAGGGGATTGTGTCTGCCATACTTTTCTGTATAAAATACATTTTAGTCCATTTTTTATTTTCATATGAGGGATCATGAAAGGCAGATTATAGAGGTGTGATCAGAACTATAAGTTGAGAAGGTTTACTTGTGAAATAGAATCGGTGATCTCCTTCAGATGTTCCCACAGAATATTTTTCGAAGTATTGAAGTATTCCAGTCAATGGTTCAATGTTTTTAATTAGGTGTTTTCGTTTTACTTCATGAATGCTTTTGAATAGCATCTAGTATACAATTTATAATACAATTTAAAGCAACCCACTAAGTAGTAGCTACTATTAATTCCACAACAATTAGTTTGCCAGTTATGTTGAATAGGTGATGGCTGTATTTCAATACATCTTTAAATGTTAAATAAACATGGTTTGATTCTCAGAAAAATGGTGGGGGGACCTGGGGAGCTATCAGGAGTCTTGGCCACTCCAGCAGCCTATTATGTTAGAATAACCCAGCTGTGATTGTGTGGCCTCTGTTTGGTGTTTGTAACAGTAATACACTTGTGATTGCTGGAAGGGTAGGGGTAGATTATGGCCTGGACAGAGCAGGTGCTGAGGTGGAGGAGAACAATAGGTTTGATTTAGGCAAGGCCTCTGTGTAATTTAACATTCATGCTACATATCTGATTGCAGCAAGAGCTCTGTTATTGTGCTGGGCTGCATGGCTATTTTCATTTTGTTTTCCACCTGTATCCTTTTTCTACAATCTTAGAAGAAATTTTCCAGCAGAAACAACACTGGGGTCTCTCATATATCATTTTTACAGTTGGAATATGAAGGAAATATATGGCACAGTTGGTCTTAATGTGATATGATAAAATGAATGCTGAATCAACACATAATAATAATAATAATAATAATAATAATAATAATAATAATAATAATAATAATAATGTTATTTATTTATAGAAATAATTTTAAATAATAACTATTATTATTATTATTATTATTATATAGTTGTTGTAAAAATGCCTGTAGTAAAAATGCAGTTGCAAGGTGCTCTTGATTGTTCATGCATAATGTATACCTACAGCCATTATGAAGAAAAAAGACCCGTAGTCTTGCAAATGGGACCACTGCAACATAAAATATAGTTGGCACAGCATTGCTCCAGTCAAATTTATTTTGCATATTGATGTTAACAGGGCCATTGTGGGAGAAATTGCCTTTTAAAATAGCAATAACAACAATTATACTTTCATAGTCATGAGGCAATAATTCAGAAAGGGTATTTTCATCCATTTAATGTTAGGATCTTATTTGCCTCTGTATTCATAACTCCCTTGTGAACCTTATGATTGTCTTTAAGTGGTCAGACCACAAAACACATAACCACACTTATTATAACCACTGCAGAAGCCAGACAGAGTTATAAAATATGCAGATGAATGGCACAGCTTGTAAAATCACTCATCTTCTGCTTTTCAAAATCCATTTTTTATAATGTGATTTATTTCCATTACTACAACCCAGCAGTATTTTATAAATATTTTCTGACTTTGTTTATTTTTCTTTGTCACTGAATATCACAAGCTGAATATAAAACAAATGCAATGTGTCTACTTAGATGAATTTTATTATTCAAAACAATTGAACCCAGTTTCTTGTGTGGTGCAGCGTATTGTTTAGAATTTTGGGAATGAAGTTAGGGACGTATTCTCAGAAGCCGGTTGTTTATGTGATGTAGGCTACGCACCATTTACAATAGAAGGCATGCTTTCCATTTTGTCTTTTTAAAAACAAGACATTTAGGGTAAAACGATTAGCTTAAGGTATGCGGGCTGCATCCTGTTCAATTAGAAATCACCCGCAAGCCATCCTGTTTCTTTTCTGTTGGCAGCGACGTTCGGGTCACTGTTGGTCACTCCTGTGAGAGTTGCGTCTCCTCTGAGAGCTGCATATTTTCTCTAGATGAGCAGGCGAACGCAGCCTGTGAGAGCATGGGACACTGCAGGGCCGCATGCAGATCGTTTTTGCATTCTGCTGGGTATCACGTTTCCCAGCACAACAGATTAGCCACCGTATTTTCATTAACCGCTTTGATTCACTGTTGAGATATCTGCCTTATCGTCCACCTGAGCGAAACACACCACCTTTCCCCTGCTGCTCATTTCTCTCTCTCTCTCCACTGTGTTGGCTCAGTTTCTCTCTGTCTCTGTCTGTTAGTCTGTGACTCTCAGACCTCGCTATTATTGCCAGTACCCCTGTGGCAGTCGGGCATAATTGTTTGGAAGCCAGAAATAAAGGCGTGGCACTGCCCTGGTACTCTTGAGTGAGATGCTTGCCCTGAATCAGTTCGGTAAATGTGTAAATGGCTCGGTTTTATACCACTATTCAGCTGTATCATTTTAGTTCATATCACTCGGAGACCCAGGGGGCACTAGATTGTCTCCATCAGACATCTGTGTCAGTTTTAAGAGGTTATGACTGTGACTTCAGCTTAGACTGAGATGAGGTTACAGAAGGCCATTTTTAGCTGTTAGGTGGATTTCAGCAGTTAACTCCAGAAGAAAATAAACATGAATACTTAAATTGCCACTCCAGCTGAATTTACTTCCTTATTTCACCCAAAGGAAAAGTCAGAAAACAGAAGACGAGAGTGATGCCAAAGGACTTCGTCAAACTACATAGAAAAGTAACACCCCATCATTGACTTTCCTTTCACTTTCTTTGCAAACTGGGTTGCAGCACCCCATTTGTAATGTATGCAAGCACACATAACACTCAAGAAATTGCGGTCAGAAAATTGACTTTTAAGGTCCAGTTACTTGTACTTCCACTGACAAGTCAATTTGTTGTCTTGTACCAAACTGTTTTCAAACGGCAGAAAGTAATATAGAGTTAAAAACATCAGGATGGGTCAAGAGGGCTTGTGTCTGTGGAAGACACTGGTGCTTTGAGGGTGATGCATGGAGCATGCTTAGAGTCTTCAGGAGCAAGGGCAAAATACTAAAAATAAAATGAATCGAAACAGTCCAAAATCACCACCCCCTTCAGAAGTACCAGTTCAATAGCTGAACTGAAATGTGCTGTAATTAAAATCCTGCTGTCAAACTCAGCGTGAACATCCTTGCATAGAATGTCTGCACATGATAGACATCTAAAACAAAATGTGACTGAAATCCCACCTAATCAGTGCCTCAAATTGACTAATTAAAGCCTGAAGTAAATGGAACACAGAGACCCATGTCTGCAATTGGAATGGACACACAACTGTAATCACATTTTGGTATATGAAAACCATCATGGCATTATGTATGGGTAAGGGGGTTTGTGTCTTGAAGGTTTTATTTCTGGCTTCCAAACATTAATATCATACTCTCAAGCAAGACACCAGAAATGCTTTCGAAAATATCCAACCATATGACTATGTTATAGCTGCAAATACAAAGGGCAAATAACAAGTAAATGACCAGACATGGTGATCTCACTGCAAAACTGAGTTCCACATCAAGTCCCCCAGCTTGAATTCCATGCAGGAGTTTGCTGTGAATCGTGGGGTATGAATTGTAGTGAAAGTCTAATCTTTGGTTAACAGATTTCTCTTTGAGCGGTTGGAAATGGCCTGGGCAGCGTCCAGCCTCTGGAGCAGGTGATTGCAGCAATCTCCACTCTCCCTGCAACAGACCCTGTGTTCTTGACTTTATCACTTTATTGGCAGAATACACAATTCCACAATCCATCTCCCCATATGGCCGTGTGGTAGTAAATGCCAGAGTGCGCTTTATTACTGCTGTAAACAAGTTTATGCACAAGTAGCAGTATCTGAAATTTTTTATAACATCTTTATAATGTTGCCCACTCATTTGGAAAGTTTGTTTGTTTATGAAGGGAAAGGACCATGTGAAAGTAGAATATGAAATGGAATTTGAATTCTACAGAGAGACAGAGAGAAAGAGAGGCAGAGAGAGAGAGAGAGAGAGAGAGTGTGTGTGTGTGTGTGTGTGTGTGTGTGTATGTATGTTTCTGTGTGTCCCCTAATGTCTGCACCATTAAAACATTAAAATGATATTTGAATGAGCAATTTTCTGGACAATTCCTGTTTGAATTTTTTAGTCATTAAGTCATGTGTTGAATTGCATCATTCCCTGTGCATACTATTTCATAGCTGGGTGTGTTTAAGAAAAAGCCACATCTGTGTCTTCTAGTGATGGATATCTGTGATATCCAGTTACAGACCCTTATGTTTTAACTCTAAATATTCTTTGATTACACATGTTTTGAATTGCCTTCATCTTTTAATGCCATATTAAAGAAGTGTTGTCTTACTTATTTTGAGGCCTGCTTTGCATCTCGACTTGGTTGGGGGCATAGCAGAAGTCTCTTTTCGTGCTTGTTTGATTCCTGTATGTGGGTTGCCATGGTTTTCTGGAACGCGCGCCTGTCAGGGAGAGCTTTTAAACTTCCCCAGATGGGGTACATAATTTGGCATGAAGTATGTTTGAGAAGGAAACATGTCCTGAGGGTTCAGACTCACTAATGTGGCTCTGAGCTACGCCAGTCTACATTTACTCACTCAGTTCACATTCAGAAAATGCAAGCCGCTGTACAGCAGTGGACTGCAGCTGGCCTGCAGCATGCCTTCTGAACACTTCTAGGTTGTCTTGGCGATAACAGGGCCTCTCAACATGGACCGGACACACTACTGAGGACATCCAAAGGGTTGAGACAACTATGCCGCTAGCCAATTATGGGTGACTGTATTTTGAGTGAAAAAACCCTAAACAGCACTTTAAAAATTCTCTTTCAGCCTCATTTAGGATGGTAAATATCGGCTCTAGTCACTTGCAAGAGTGTTTGCGCCTCGCTAGCATCGATTTGACAGTTATAGCTATGCACCGTGTGAGTGAGAGGCGCAGCCAAAGCGCTCATTGCATTTTACTTTGATTGATCCGCTAACTGGGTAAACAACACCTGGGGATTCAGCCCATTAATTATCATTGTCAGAGGCAAATCCTGGAGTCAGAATAAGATGCTGCAGCGCTGCCTTAGTCACATGCACCTGTTCTCAGATCACCTCCCAGTATTAGAATTAATACTACTTGGGGATTCTAGATTCAATCAAATGGGATTAGAGTCTTGAAAGGCATGTGCACTTAAGTCGAACCCTGAATTGCACATGCCCTTTAAGAGGCCAGGTGCATGTGATTACTTACGAAAGTTATCTATCTTCAATTATATGTTTTAGAGAATCACATAAATGCAGCAGTGCAGAGCCACAGTAACTTTGTGGATTACATGTGGCTAACAAGATCAGAGATTTGGGGATTCTGTCACGGAGGGCTGCAGTGTCTGCTGGTTTGAGTGTGTTTTAGTACCTAGGTTTTTTAAGACAAGTCACTGATTGGCTAGCGTCTACACGCCTGGTTTCCAAAGCCAAAGCATCGACAAATTGAAAGGAAAGCACAAATATGTGTAGATGGTACGGCTCTGTAGGACTGGAATTTGACACCCCTGAAGCAGATAGTTAGACATTCACATTCTCTGAGTGGTATTTTATGAATTGTGTATTATAAATAAGATGCTTTAGAGAGCTTGAGATTTAATTGTCATTATAGCGAGTAGCCCTGATGCCGCTGAGCTCCGGCTCTATGTCCGTGTGAAATGGATGTTCTGCCCAATCATTGCGGATTTCCTCCAGCCATTTAGTGACATGAAGTCTTGCTTAATTGGCTCGCTCACGTGTGTGTGTGTGTGTGTGTATGTGTGTGTGTGTGTGTGTGTGTGTGTGTGTGTGTGTGTGTGTGTGTGTGTGTGTGTGTGTGTGTGTGTGTATGTGTGTGCCTGCCCTACTATGCATGAGTTTTTGCCATAGATGCTAAGCTGCCTATGCACCTCTCAGCCTCTAGGCTTGGCCCCTACTTACTGACATGTTTTATTGGATAATCCATTTGCTGAAAATGGCTGAATGAATGTTAGGCATATTTTGCCATATAAATAACTAAGAAAAATGTAGTTTATTAAGCTTTAGTGAAATGGATTATTGACTTTTTTTAAATTGCACTGTGCTGACTTCTGCTTTGGCCTCAGGTTTTACTGTATAGGGACTGTGTCAGTAATATAGTACAACTGTTTTTTTTTGTACATTTATTTAAACATATAAGTGATGATTAATTTGTAATAATCATATTATATTTCTCAAAAATCTGTGGAAATTTTAAGTATAGTTGATTTTGCAGAAAAAAAATATGAAGTCATTTTCATGACATGGTGATGAATTATTGCATACATCAACGGAGGGATTTGTTCGACATTTTAAGAACTGTATGGTTAAGCTGAAAATACAGTTATTGAAGAATTAATTGACTGACTGAGTGACTCGGGCTTAGCATTACCTAATGTCTATTGGGAGCTTTGTTCCCACAAAACCACAGATGGGTATGATCATGCATGACGATAGTTATTAAACACACCACGGCGTTTGCCTGTATTAAATATGAGAGAACTGAGAGACTTTTTTTACATACTGTCCTTTTGAAAATATTTGGAAAGCACCTGTAAGCATTCAGATTGCCTCAGTAGTATACATGACTGGAGTAGCCAGAAAGGATTAGTCATACCAGAATGTCTTTGTTTTAAGTATCCGAGGAATGAATCAAACATGCATGTTTTGAATTCAAACGATGGTGAAATTGATCAGCAAAGCAAAATAATGTTTGCAGCTAGTTTTACATTTCTTTGTGCCTATAAATATCTATCAGGATTGCCTAGCAATATTTTGCATGATATTAATTGAGGTGGTTTGCATCACAGCATTTATAATTTAGAAGGCTAACTGCAAAGAATGATTTGAAAAAAAAAAAGAGCTGAGGTACAGCTTCCATGGCTGTTAAGCACCTCTGTTGACACGTATTTGAAGATGGCTTTTAGCATAGGATTCTTAGCTGGAATCTGCCCATCAATGTCATGCTACAGAAAGCGTGTGTGAAATGTCACAGCCGGTCCATGCTCATTTCCTGTAGCTGCGTACATCTCATGATGGAGAGTGTGGAGGCACAGTATGTTCCCCAGCACCGCAGAAGAACTAAACAAATTACCACAAATGTTTTACATCATCACCGGTTTCCCAAGTGTGTTTGGAGAAATTGACTGTACCCCATACCCTGTCTGTATCTCTGTCACATAATGAATGTCTGCACGTGATCTGAAAGCACAATCACATCTCAAATGTGTAGGGTGGAAACTCCAGAAGAGTCAAGGCAAAATACCCGAGATCCATTTAATTGCAATTATGAGACATAAGATGAATAAAGCTTTTAGTTATGCACCTGAAGAGGGAACATGTTGAGCCATCAAAACAATTGTACAATGTTTAATTAGTTTTTAAACTTGTGGATTTTTGCTGTTCTCAAGATTTGTTTTCATTGCTAAAATATGTAAAGTGCCTCTTTGCAACTGTCTAAATTATTTGAATTAATTTTAGCAAACTCCCAGCTAACCTAACCTTTTTCCAAGAACATTTTTCCCGCTCTTGTTGCAGAAATTGTTCAAATTCGCATTAAACTGTTGTCTTCTGAAATACCAAGTATAGCTGTTCTTTTTGTGGGCTTTTTCTAGCTGATAAGAGTATCTGCTTTAATTTATAATACTTCTCAGAATTTGTCAACCTGTGTCATAAAAATGTAGAATTCTGCGGTTTGCCATGTCTATATCTTTAATGCAATCTGTGCACCTTGAAAAAGGTGCACTTGAGGTCCACAAATGGGTCTTGCAAGTGATAAAAGCTGGCTGAAGGAGAGGGAGAGGCGGAGCTTTGGGAGAGCAGGTCACCTGCTGGAGTGACAGAATGGAGTGACAGAGGTGGAAGGGAGAGAGAAAAGTGCAATCACTGCAGCACAGAACAGAACATTGCAGAGATAAGAGCCAGAGTTTGTATTGGATGTGAGAACCAATGAGTCGCAAGTGTAGAGAGAGAGAGAGAGGGAAAGAGTGAGAGAGGGAGGGAGAGAGAACACAAAGTAGACTGGAGAATTCTAGGTGAGCTGGACACAGATCTGAAGTAATAGCAGATTTAAGTAAAGGCCTTTTTTCCTCCCAGGCTGGGTGTGTTGTTTGTCATGTCAGTAGCCCACATTTGTCTCTGGGAAACAATACAAACTCTATTTCCCCTGTGGAGCAATCAGTAGGTTGAGCCATCGATTTCTCCCAATGCTGTTCTGCAGAAATTTTCTATGAAGCGCTAGAAAAGAGCTTGACATATATGCCCCGGCACAGGGTCCCCCAAGCCGTGGGAGGCGCCTTCACTTTCACATGCTAATCCCTGCATTGCGTCAGCTTTGAAAAATCACTTTTTTAAGAGTATGACTTTTTTAATTGTTAGTTCTTGCAGAGGGGCGCGGCGTCAGTGGAAGGAATTTGCAAAGTGGAAGCACCGATGAGGCGTTACACTGTATTTGCTCAAGGCGTGATTAGATTTGAAAGCTTGGCGTTGGTGAGGTGGCCCTTGGCAGCGGGTCCCTGGGAAATGTTTAAATGTTTGCGTATTTGCCAGCAGACCTGCTCCCAGTCAGTGGTGGAATGCATGGATAAGTCCACCGAACGAACGTGGGACTCCGCCGGGAAGTGTTCGCACTTGTTTGCTGCGCAGCCGAGCTCTGATACTTCTGTTTACTTCGCTTGTTAATTAAAATCCTTTGTGCTGTGGGGAGATAAAAACAGGGCCCGACCGGAACCAAAGTGCTGTGGCATTCAACTGGAGACCCACAGACAGTTGCCCCAAATCCAAGAATATCAGATGGAAAGATTTATACAGTGAGCAGTCCTGAGTCTAATGAATATTGCACCCCTTTAGAAGTAATGACTATCGTAGCACAGTGAACACTTTGCATATCTGTGCCAACTGCCATTTTTGCATTCTGCATTTTTAAGGACTTCTTTTGCTCAAAATAACTGAGAATATGGAAATCAAATGTGTCTGAGGACACTTGGGAGCGGGAGATATTAATGCTTTGTTTTATTTATATCCTGTCATGGGAGGGGAAAGAATTTTAGTGGAAATGCTACCTCTTCCAGACAGTAACCTGGCGGAGTCGTAACACAGGAACATCAAAGTAACACAGCACAGCCAGTGAGGGAGCCCTGCCAGGTCAAAAGCTGCTGGTGTGCCATTCGTATGTATCTGCAACACAAAACAGAGAGCAGACGGACACCGAACACCGAATCTGAAAGTGATGTGGTCTGAAAAAACTCGTATTAATGCTTGACCCAGTTGTGTTAAAAATGCAGAAGCCATATTTAAAACCGGAGCAAATGATTCATTTGTTTTGAAAAACGAAAGCACGTTAAGCTCATGTCCTTTATCGCTTCCCATATGTACTGTGGCAGCAAAGGTATGCTGTATATCGCAGTGACTGCATGACATAAAGATAACGGGCAGCCCATCATTTCTGATCTTCTGAAGTGAAAATCTGGTATGCTCTGTATGTAGATGAAACGGCTGGGCATAAATTTAGCATCTGATATGGAACCATATGGACTGGCAACAGAGTCGGGTGCTCATATGTCTTGATAGAAGGTCAACAGTATGATCATTTTTGCCCATCTTATCCACCAGATAGTGAAATAAGCCACTCAGATCTGTATGAAATGGCCACAGTTGTAATGGCTACCCACAACACTGTCATATAGCATAAGGGAAACAATACTTTTGGCATTCAAAAGAGAGGATATTTTTCTATAAGAATTATATAAAATAGCGTTTTTTTCTGCAAATACATTCAGCTTTTTGATGGTCATCTGATGCCTTAATAATGTCTTAATTGCTCTCTAATGTCTTAATTGCTCTCGCTAAATCGAGTTGTATGAATGCAAACAAATGACTGTTGGCATTGTAAATGTCAATGCAAGGTAATTACAGAATTGTCCATCACCCTTCAAATGAAAGCTGATACCTAAAATCAATATACAGTTATCGCACACTCAGTAAATATGCCCAACACATAAAATGATTGTGCACAATGAGCTGTAAACAAGCTTTTCAGAGAAACTTTCTCTTTGAAAGCCAAAAAAAAAAAAAAAAAATCCTGTGTTCCCCTGGCAAAGAGAGTTTAGTTCCTGATATGGAGGAATTGAGAGAGTGCAGTTTTGCACAGTGAAGTAGAGAGAGTATCTGGTTTCTTTCTGCAGTTCACTTAAGTGCAAATATCCCAGGGTGCTTAGCAAAACTCACAGAGGAGCTCCGAGTCAACACACTGGAAACAGCAGGGTACTGAGGCTGGGAGGAGGCAGAGATTTCACACAGGAGCATGAAAAGCGTCACTAATTAACCTGAGAGAACACAGGCAAACAGGATGCACAGTTTGCATATAGCCAGTAGGCCTCAGTCAGAAACACTAACCAGCTAAAAGCTAGGCAAACTTGGCTAGAAAAACACCTGTTTGGGATATTTAGTGTTGCTGTCTGAAAATTCTCTGTAGTTTACTGTTGTCTTTTTACATGTGTATGCAGTTAGAGCTTGAAATATATTTAAAGCTGGATTTTCCTGGAAAGAAATCAACATGAATTTGAAAATGAACCCCAGGAGAAATGTTTCACTGGAAGTGCCAAACACACACTGATTCAATAGTCTCAGCAAAGCTGATTTACCAGTGAGTAGAACACCTAACAAAACAGTTATCCTCATACAGCCGTCTATAGCTGTTTTCCTGCATAAGCACTGACTAAATCAGCTGAGTACATTTCTAAATGCCCAAGCAGGTCTGAATTCATTCGACATCTGTCCAGCGTTCACACTCAATTAATGGCCTACTCCTACAGAACTTACGCCCTGATCTCACCCAAAGAAATACTCATGAAACGGAATCAGAGAGCGGTTAAGTAGCATTTCACAGACTAGTTGGAAAAGTAATGTTCCATAATTTTCCTCAGCATTTATACAAACAGGAAGGCACGTCACCTCTGTAATATATGCAAGAACTCACGTTATGGCACATGGGGAATCAGGAAGTCAGGAAATACACTTTTATGGTCCAATTGCTCAGAATTTCACTGAAATTATCCAATAGACTTGGATCTCTGTGAAATTCTGTTTTTCAAACCACAGGATTTGATGTATTAGGATGAGTCAATTGAACCTTTGGGTGCTTTTCCTGTTCGCAGAAAGGTTGGTGTGACCAGCCATAACCAAAAAAACTTGCATGTTTGCACAAGGAAAACTTATGCTTGCACGTCATTTCTGAAACAAATTTATGGACAAATGGAGATTAATAAGCGACAAGTAAATATATCAGAATGCATTCAGTATGTGAGTATTGTTACTGCAGACCATAAATGACAGAGACAGCTGTTCTGTAGGGGCTGTTCTGTATTCTCCCGATCATCGTGTGATGGGAGGACGGACCCGCAGTCTGACAGCCTTTGCCGTGAGACGCTTGAGTTTTGCCGGCATCGTAGTCCATACCGCAAGATGAGAAACAGCTGGACTGTCACGCAAGCCATTTGCACCTGCAACGCCTCCCCAAAATAAGAGTAACATGCCCTAATCAAAAGCACGCTTGCCATCCGGACTCCCCATGGGGCGGAGTGCTGTTTTCTTCTACAGCGCAAGGCTGATGGGTTTTTTTCTGAGCAGATCATCCTTTTACAGGAGGGCTTCATGCCAGGCCTTTCAGCTAGGATCTGAGACCACCGCATCTCCTCTACTCATTTAACACTTTCTGCTCTCTTCAGAGCTCTTGGCTTTGCCCCTCATTACTCAGGGCAGTATACTTACATCTGACTATATGCAGCACAGCTCACTATGTACCAAGAGCTCTCACAGCTGGGTATTTCAGTCAAGTAGTTCACATATAGCAGCTTTCTTTATGGCTCTACGGCTGCGCGGTGGTCCATCAGAGATACAAACCTGCAACCTCAATATGTCATGCCACTGTCCTCATGCCAACCAACTAACTTAGGTCAGTTCATTACTTTTATTACTGGAGGAAATTTTATTGAAAGAAATAGCAACATAAACAAATTTAAAAAAAATACTCCTTACATAGACTTTTTTTGTGTAAAATGGCATTGTGGCCTATCTAAAAAAAGAGCAAAATGAACTCTCAACTTTAGATGCATTTTCTTTACAAATGGAAACAATATCATGAAGCAATATCATGCAAACAGTAAAGGAAGAACTCCCACACACTGCCTCTGAATGAATTACCATGACATTATTTTCTCTTAGTCAGAGCATTATTTATTTGTGTGCATTTTCTGCACTGCGCCTGCACACACACACACACACACACACACACACACACGAACATGCACACACTTACACATACAGTATGCACACATTAGGAACAGGTATCTTTATTAGCTATGCTCACTGGATAATCTGATTTAATTCAAGTATGTTTTGTTTATATTTTGTAATAGGGAGCACCTCTCCAGGGTCCACTTGTCTGGTCTTTGTTGTGGCCAGCCTGGTTGTGTCCTCTGTAATGCTGAGCAGGTGGCTTTTCTCCGCTGCTGGGGTAGCACTTTGATGTCTCAGGTGAAGCAGCGCAGTGTGTAATGTATCTGTCTCTCTCTCCCCACCATCAGAATAAGATGAGGACCGGGCTGACTGGCAGTTCCGTGCCCTCGGTAATTGAGAATAATAACCCCAAAGCGATGGCCAATCTCAGGTCTGAGATAATGGCTTATCTGTTCCTGCTTTTGCTCCGTTCAGAGACGTAATGTTGACAGGCTGCTCATGAAAACCTCCACCAGTCACTTTCTGAGTGTTTGTCGTGGAAACCGTCTGGTTGTCATGCACTTCCTCAGCCATACTTCTCTCATTACATAATGCCAAGATGTATTTGATACCATTTGGACCTGTTTTTTTTCTCTCTCTCTCCTGGAAACATTGATACAAAAGATGTTTTACTCCCAATTTAATCTCGCCCCCTGGCCACATAACCCCTCTGCAGTTTCATCACTGGAAATCTCACGCTGCACTGAGCCGAGTCCATTTTGATATCCGTTCATCTGTTGGACTTGTAGAAGTTGTTTGAACAGATGAATTGTTTCTAACAAATTGAACCATGGCCCTCGAGCATACTCTCATGCTTTAGCCTCTCCTGTGTGTGCAGAGAGGTTTTGCACATGTGCATTATGGGTGATGCAGTTCTACTGCTTGGTGAAAGAAGATAGATTAGATAAGGGATGCTCTGGGAACTCGGCTTTGGCGTTCAGGACACAGCTGTGATCATGGATTGTCAAGGAATGTTTGGAATCTAGTGAGTCCTTGACCATCTCAATGGAAAGAAATATACATCCGCACTCTTTGTCTCTCTCTCTCTCTCTCTCTCTCTGTCTCTCTCTGTTCCCCTGCTGAGCTTGTGATGATTCCGCTGAGCCATGACAGGATACGTCCAGAACCTTGGCACACTCCACATCTCCAAAAACTCCAGCTCAGAAATTCCATTATCCATTTGTCCTAAATCATTAGAGGAGAAGAAACATGCAGCGTACGCTTTTATATTCCCTAATAAAAGCACAAAATTGGGATAATGCTGGAGGCAGAATATTCAGTTCCTAAAAGCAGAGTACGCGCTGCCCCTCTTTTTGAGAGAGAACGGCGTACCCAGCTCACCCATGTTGGGTGCTGTCAGATTGTTCCGAGGACTGCGTAGGCTGAGTCAAGGAAATTGTGGAGAGATTGAGAATGAAACAATTAATCAAAGCCTGTGTCTCTGACAAGAGGAGAACAGCTGTTCAGTGTCAAAGGACATCACTGCAGTGGTGCCATGCTGGAGGAGAAAACTGAGGGCTTGAGTGTTTATATTGGTAAGAAATCTCACAACGTGGGTGTGTTCAGGTGATTTTACTTTTTTTTTTTCAAAGGACCACAGGACCAGGGTTTGGAAAAGAGGACAGGAGAAAGGATTGAAGTATTACATTTTATTCCTTGCCCTAATTGGATGTGAAGCAAATGCGCGGCAGCTGGGTGACTCCGGGGGTGCGGAGATTGCAGGAGTCGTCCCGGTTAAATTCATCATCCTGATGAATACTGATAGTGTGAGAGGGTCAGGGCTGGAGCTGCTCGAGCGTTGCCTCGCCTCTGGGGATATCAAACGCTTGGGTTTCATCTGAGGGGAGAGAGAGAGAGAGAGAGAGAGAGAGAGAGAGAGAGAAATACAGATTCTACAACTTCAATCAGAAAAAAGGCAAGAAGAGATACGAAAAGTAAAGAGAGAGTCACAGCAATGGAGTCACTGTGGGAATGTCTCTGTGAGACAGTTACAGTTAAAAGCAAGAAAAAACAAAAACCATGGGGAGGCCACTGTGCTACAGTCCTAGTGAAACTGCCACAGCAGGAAACTTATAGAGTTAGATCTAATAATACTGAGTGTCGTTAAGGGCATGTGCAATTAAACCAAAATTAACTTCATTCTCTTTAACAGGATTCACTGTTCTATTAGAATTCTATTCAAAATGAACAGGTCATATTCCAAATGAACTATTTGCTTTTATACAATAGAATATACACAATACAATATATTATGTCCATCCATTATATTATATAGTTATTATAGTTATTGTAGTTATCATAGTTATTTAGCTGATGCATTTATCTAAAGCAGGTTATAAAGCTAATTAAACTAACAAGGGGCTCATACCCCCACCCCCAACAACCCGCTCCCTGCCAGGATCAATGAGGTGCTAATCGAGCCCACAGTCACGGTGAATCGCACAGAGGGTCAGAATAGGGAAGCCACAGTCAGGGAGGCAGAGCTGGAAAGTGGCTGTGATACTGTGGGGAGCAGACACTAAATCACCGCTGGAGAGTTCCAGTCACTCGGTCACAATGGGAGGGTGGCAGGGATGGGTTCACTGCAGGAGAGTCACAGCTGGAGAGTCAGTCAGACAATTACGCACGCGGTGTCACACCGCGTCGCGCTTTCACACTTGCGGCCCGCACTTCTCTGCATTCAGCGCAAATCACGCATGTTCAGATTAAGGGCGTCTTAAGCTGGAACTCTGAGGGGTGACTGCGTAGCTGAATGGAGGGACCCGCTGTGCCACACAGCACTCAGGCAAGCCTCTGCATATTAACATGCCAAATTCTTCACACTCCGTCTCCTCTTTCTCTCTCCATTTGCACTGATGAGAACTGATTATATGCTGAAGGAGCTCAGATTCCCTTAACAGTGTATCTTTGCATTGGGAGCAACATGTGCTACGATATGATGAATGTTATAGGCAAGATTCCTTTGTGATATTCATCATGTATTCTCCTAATACATGTTTACCTGCATTTGCATTGATCCTATTTAGTATTCAGTACTTCTAGTTGTATTTTTTTTTTTTTTTTTACTTTTGCTAATTGCAAGTTTCAAAGGGTATTGAGAATATATTTTTATAGATATCCTAACTGACTGCATATAAAACTGGATATCATGTATATCTGGCTGCATTGTCATATTAATTTCAATCAAAGAGGTGACAGGGATTACATGTTAGTAGAATCCACTGACATTGCAGTGCATAATAAAAAGAAAATGTTACATATTTATATATATATATAATGTATATAAAATCTGAACTTGATCTACCACATACTGTAGAAACCTTAATGTCACTCTTTTCTTGGGTAGGTTGAAACTTATTTGTCTAAAATGTTATACCCTACAGAGACTACCTTGTGGAGGATTTCAGTAATCCCTATTGATTACATAAACCTTTGTGCCCTGTGTGCATAAAGTGGCTTTAGGTTATGCTCAAAAATACACCAGCCTGGTCTGTCACAGACACACACTGCAGACGCAGAGGTGAGTCTAATTTTGAGTTCACCCTGTAAGCACAGTCTTTAAAGGACATGGTGTCTTACACACTGCCCATGACCAAGTTCCGTGTGGGAATTCATTGTCACCTCCAAGCCTATTCTGAACAGTCCCAGGGAACAGCCAGGCTGGCCTGTCGTCGCTCTTGTTAATCTGTACTGATCAGCCATCCCCAGAGATGGCTTTCTGACAGAGGATACGACATTTCATCATGTGGGGGCATCAAACTGAGGAAACAATGTGACGACAAGTAACATTATTTTCAGCGCTAACCAAAGAGGGATGTGAACGACCCAAGTGGCTGTATCAGAGGTTTCGCTGTTGTGAGTGTATCTTCATTTTTCATTTAAATGAAATAGAAATGTCTGCGTTTTGACATTTTTATCTAATTTAATAATTTTGAAATAAAATTTCTGCTTTCTTCGTGGACACAATTGAAACATTTCAGTCCTGGCATACTGGTTAAATTAATGTGATTTCTTGACTGATGGTGTGCATTGATTGTCATAAATTTACAGCACAGATTACAGGCTGCGATGTGACCAGCTTCTCTCTGCCAAGAGAGTAATGAGACTCCTCTTTCCACTGCCGTACATAAATCACGCTCTCTGACACTCCGAGGAAAACCGAGTCAATGGAAATCGCATCAATTTCACACGCACTGTATTCATTCCTCTGGTCTGCATTACACAATCCTTTCAGCACACTTCAATTTGGCCGGCCTCCGCCTCAGAAAAGCTCAAACAGATGTTTGGTAAACGGTGATGACGCGAAAGTGTTTTGTCAACCGGAGCTAAAAACAATATCTGTTCCGCTAATGATAAAAAAAAAAGTGGTGAAAATGTATCCATGGCAACTTGCACTCTTGTTCAAGAATATGGGTGGAGTTTTGAAACGTGCTGCAGAGCAGTGCTCTTGTGTTGATTTTCAAGTTAACAGTTGAGGTGAACCCATACGTGGACATGGTACAGCCTCTCTCACCTCTGCCTTATGTTTGAAACCTCTGCTCAGGTGTTTTATGTTTATTCTTTCACCTTTTTTTAATGTTTCGCTCAACAGCTGTTAATCGTTCTGAACCTGGCCTGTTTTCTGAAAGTGTTTCTATGTTCACCCTACAGGTGTCACCTGCATAGCTGTGGCTGTTTTTGAACAACTGGCAACACATTCATTTAAAACATTATCAGAGAGACATTACATTACTGTCATTTAGCTGACACTTTTATCCAAAGCGACTTACAGTTGATTTACTGCCAAACAAATCTCAGGGGCCCAACAGCAATGGAACATTCATCAACCTCAGGGTCCCAGTCAGTCACACTAGGAAGGCTGCCCCTAAATGTCATGTGTGTTACATTTACTGAAACAAATCTTGAACATTCATCAATTCACAGTCACATAGAAGCACAGGCTAACACATAACACAACAACACAACCTGTGTTTACGTTTGCAAATAACATTGACAGTGTTATTCATGTTTATATGTATACTTGTGGGATATTTAAATTGCAAATCACAGATGAATGTTAGAGTGTACATTGATAGTGTTTGAGGTAATGGGTAAAACTGGTGCTTGTGCTGCACTGTGTCACCAATAAAACATGGCCCTCAGCCTGCGTCTTCTATGTACTGAACTCCCTTTCTCTTTCTCTCTCACTCACTGTCTCTCCCTCTCTCTGCCTCTCCCTCCCTGTCTCATTCTCTCACTCACTCTGTGTCTCCTCCGGCTCTCATTCTCTCTCTCTCCCTCCTTCTCTCTCTCTGTCTCTCGCTTTCTCTCTCACTGTGCATATATGCAGTGCTGTAGGCCCTCTCCTCCTGTGAAGTGACACAGCAGTTAACACTGCATGACATGGACAGGCGAGTAAGGCTATGGTCTCTATGTCATTTTTTTCCATAGAGCATGGTTGGAATTTCCCGGACGGATCAGGGTTCCCCCATTGGCAGCTGGAAGGCCGGACTGTCTGGCAGGAGGCTGTGTGTGAGTGTGAGTAAATAAAAGCGAGACACCCACAGTCTTTGTGCATTAAAAACAAAAATTCCATTGTGCGTTGTGTTGCGGTTTATCATCACGCCCAAGAGGTTCTGAGTGTTTGAATTGCAAATCTTCGTTGTGGCCGCAATCTATTGCAGTGACGAAAATACCGAACCGACTTTCCCAGGCAGACTGCATAATTGGAAAAAACATGGGAGTGAAGATTATTTCGGACAGGCCATTTATCCCACTTTAGTTAATGGTGAGTGAGCTGGACGGGTGTTAATCGGGGATTCAGACCTCAAGGTGGAGGAGTCTGTTTGCATCACCCAGCTCTCCATCTCTCACACCATCAAATCGCACCTAGGGGTGGGCTCCCCGACAGCCGATAACTGGTTTATTATGTGGAAATGGCACCTTTGTCACTATAACGCTTTCCAGACTCTACCAAGAGCAGGGCTTTGGATGCTAACGTGCAATAGCCAGCCAGGAAATCTCATTTGGGTTTTGATGCAAGTATTTGGATAATTTGCTGGATAATTTGAGTGCTTGAGCAGGAGAAAATCAGACCTCTGCACTCATTATTATGGTAAAGTTATATGTTTTTTGGATTAATCTTCAGGATCAAGATACAAGGTATAACATATATAACATTGCCCATGTATATTACATTGCCCATGTTAAATAATAAATTGTATTATCTCTATTTTCTTTCATTTTTACCTTGTAAATATACAAATAATTATTTTGCAGTAACTGCCAGAAAGAAGGTTTCTTACTTTGTGGTGACATGTCACTATAAAGGTAACGGCAGGCTACGTGGTGCCCAGTTTTGTGTAGCATTGACATAAGGTTAGTAAGTGTTGTAGTATGTATTAAGGCAGAGTATGTTGTATATTATGACCCGTGAGAGAGTGTGCATGTTTGTGTGGGTGATTGAACATCTGGCAATGTCTATGTGAGTGTGAATATGACTGTGCTATATGTAATAGAACATTCTGGAACCATTTGGCTGCCCAAGACACATACATTAACACCTGCATATTACAGAAATGGGATTATAATTAGAAAGCGCTTTCACTTTTGTACCGTGACACTTTGATAGATGATGATGATAAATATCTATCGATACGTTTTACTGACTCCCAGGGTGTGCATATTATTCTTACGTGTGAACATACACATTAAATTTACTTGGACTACATAGTAACACAAACAAGTGTTTCTAAATACTGTACACCATATTCTCAGAAAATGCAGCACTGTTAGAGCCAAGAGGAAGTGATTTGTGTTTGAAGTTTTGCACATTTGATTTGCGAAAAGCGTTTTGCTCTCTGGTTTTATGTTCCACACTTGATGAGGGTAATTTGAGGCTATTTGCATAATAATTAGCTGGTATCAGAGGAACATGCCGTCTCTACCTCCGGCTCTCCCCCTCTGTGCTCTACATGACTTCACACCTCATGCGGCAACATGTATCAATGGAGGTTTGACGTGTTTAACACGTGTTTCTGAGTGACAGTACCGCCCCCCCCCCCCACACCCCACCCCAGCCAAAGTCCCACCCACCTCAGCAATGTGAAGGCTCTTTAAACTATCCACAAGTAGCGCTTCCAGCAGGGGTAAAATGAAATGGCACGTAGCATAGAGTCCATGTCCTGGCATCTGGGAAGTGACTGCGCTTAATGTGTGTGTGAGATGACAGTAATAACACACTGTACGTGACTTTTCTCCTATTACTCTGACCTTCATATGATGAGGGCCTCGACTGCTACCAGATGCTCTAATACAAACACACAAAGTGAATATCCTGCTGAACCATATCACACACACACACACACACACACACACACACACATGCAGGCACACACACACACACACACACACACACACACACACAAGCTATATATACAAAAATATATAGAAAACAGCTGCTACTGCTACATTGTTTGCACTTCAAAACACATAAACACATTGGCAGCTATATACAAAAACATAGAAACATAACAGCCAGTTATGCTAGCTCATCATCTCAGAAGCCATATATAGCACATCAACAATGAACACAAGCTACATTAAACACAGTCATCATATAACCTATTTTCGACAACATACAAAGACAAGGCCCTCCGCTACTGTACATGGTATACACTAACACATAAACACACCTATTTCCACACCACACAAGTATGAGACTCTTTCAAGTAATTACACCAACACAGAAATACAATAACTTAATATATGCTTATAGGCAATACAAAAATCATGTTTCCAAGAAATATGAAGGGCACAACATATTAAATGCAGTATTATGCCTGAAGTACAGAAATGTAATTAAGAAATATAATGAATGTGTGAAGCCTGAGTTAGCTTATAATAAAATGTCTCATTACCTTCAGTCAGTTGTCAGACTGGATCACCAAACCCTATTGCTGTTATAACCTTTTTATGTTACAGTATGTTCCATTACACTATAAGTAATTGTTTTGTTTTGTAGCAGGAGCACCATTCACGTTTTATTTTTAGTTGGACCAATAAAAAGCTTGCGGGTAAAAAAAAAATCAGAAATATGATAGTTTATTAGATGAACGTTAATTAAAATATAAAAGTGGGTGATGTTGCAATAGATGTTTAAAATATTGTGATTGTTTTATTTATTTATTTATTTAGTAGTGGAGTTTTACAGAGCTGTAAATGACTGCAATAGCGTGCCGATGGAGCAGCAGGGCAGGTTAAAGCTCTCTGACATTTCGCTCTGGCACAGGCCCAGTCAGTGCTAGGAGTCTAAGGCACCACTGGGATTGGGCCTTTTATGAAACCAGCACTGATTGGCTCATCTCCTGCTTCACAGAACTGGCCATTACTCGCAAAAAAAAACATTGAATTATGGACTGCCTGTAAACACATGACACACATTTGCCCGGAAAATTAAAAATATGACAACAACAATGTGATTCGACTGCAGTTCAGGGATACTATACAAGCAAAAACACTGTGAAAGAGGAAAAACACATTTTAATTGTTGTTTTCTCTTTTTAAATATCTGTGCTTAAAAGTGATTTGCCTGGCACACAGCTCGGCACAGAATGACTCGTGTGGATTGCTTTCTGCACATGATCCGTTTATAAAGCTGAATGTATACTTAAAGCGAATCAGCATAAGCACCTTTCCCTGCCCAGGATTTTGGCTGTGCTGGTGCCAAGCCCGGTTTTCTGATCCCAAACACACAAGCTGGCCAAGCATGCCATGTGACCTTACCCTTCAGCGGAGAGCACTGCAGCAAGAGTGAGCTGAGCAGCCAGCGATCAGGAGATCGGAGGAGCAGGAGTTTCTGTCGGCTGTCAGGCTGTCAGCATGCAGAGACAGGCGGGAGACAGGCACCGGCCCACTGATGCAATATGGGGAGAAGTTAGGCCATGAGGAGACGGAGGCGAACGGGGGGCGAATGATGTCATCTCCAGGAGGGAATGAGGATGTACGCAGATGGGCTTCGACTTCGTGTGAAGGCTTTTGGACTTGGGGAAACATCTGAATCCCAGAGCTCCATGACAGGATGTGGCGTGTGGAGACGTTGGCAGGGTGGGCAGCTGATATGGAAAGCTCAGAGCTCTGAGGATAGTGTTCCACTGCACATTACATCATGCCAGACACGATCATCACCCTCTGTTTGTTTTTGACGTCCTTCTCTATGGAGACTTGAATAACTTTCGGTTTGTGTATTATACATCCCTTCAACATCCCTAACAAATGGTTTTTTATTGAAGCAATTTCTTTTACTCACTGGCACAACATGTAGGAGTTCAGACAGCCACAAGCAGGATTTCTACCTGTAGCGTACTGTTTACTAGACATATGTGTGCATTGATTCCAAAACCTTCAGGAATCACTACCCTAAGGTTTTAAATTCCAAAGTCCCAGCCAGGCCATTTCTGTTGTACCTATGATCATATTGTTTTATCTTCATTGCTACAAAAGAAAGATGACTACAACCACTCATTGACTTATTAAATATAAACACAAATAACCAATGGTTTAGCACTGTGTACCGTCATAAGGGTTCACTACAAATGAGGGCACACAATGCTGCAATGTGGATGTGTATTTATAAATACGTATTTAATAAATCAAAATGTATGCATTCTGCTTTTTTAACATTTATAATCCCATAATCAGAACCTTGTTAACTATGGGATGTCCAACTTCATCTCACTGCTACAGAAAAGCTTTGCAGAATGTGCACGATACACTATTTTAATAAACACTTTATCTTGTTTAAAAAAATCTGAAAAACAAATTAAATGATATTGTGCAAAATCCTGCAAATGTCATGCACCGTAATATGAGCTGCAGTTAACTCCAATGATAAATAGTATTTTATATATTCCCAATGTCAGGGAGGGAGGATTTGCATGGAAAAAGAAACTCAGAGTTATCTAAGTGCTCTTGTTTTTATAAACAGATACCTGTAGGCATGTTCAGAGAATGCCCCACGGTCTTCTGTGAGGGTCACCTCATTTTTCCCGCTCTTGTCACAATATTTGTTTTTCCATTCCTGCCTTGGTGTCAGAATGAAAAATGGCCTCTAGGAACTTCTCTGTATGCAGTTTTGGCAGGAAGTCTTCCCCATCCCAGCGCCGATGTTTCTCCCTGGCGATCTGTTCCCAGTTCGCTCCGGATTGCCCCAGATTCCCAGCAGGTCCTGGCGTTGTAGTTGGCCTGGGTTCCCGGAATTTGCGCCAGTTACACGGACAAAGCTCCTCTAGTCAAGTAGTGGGAGATCTGAGTTGTTCTGTTGCACAGAGTTGTTTTTTAAGGCCGTCTGTGCCAGCAGAAATCAGCACACTTTGCACATGTGGTACGGATTTGTGCATGTATCTACATCCATTACAATTTTATTCAATTACAGTCCAAAGTGTTTGGAAATAAAACTGATTTCGTGATACATAAAAAGTGATTTAATGCTCATTGCATGAGGTTGTTTCCAGTTTTCCATGTGTAACACGAGAGACACTGAAAAGATGTCACCTCTATGACAGTTCTGTATTGTGCACTTCAAAAATAAGGTGTGGGAAACAATTTAAACTGAATGGCTTTTGTAATGAAACCGATATGAATAACATATGAACACAGATGACATACAATGTGTACAAATGCTTTTTATTACATCAAAGGCTAGAAATACATGGTCATTATTATTATTATTATTATTATTAGTAGTAGTATATATATTTGAACACACATTTTTTTTTTAGTATCCTCATGAAGAATTTCACATCATGTGCTTAAAAGCTTTAGATTTTTAGATTTTGCCCATTAGTAGAGATTTGTGTACTTTCATAATTTAGCACATGTAAACTGAGCTTTGCTGCAAAGCGCTGTCCATTCCCTGAGAGCTCAGGGATATGGGACCCAATACTCCGCGTACCCCTGGCAGTTCCACGCTGCATAATCTCCCCTAATCCCCGGGTCAGAGTGGCCCACACAATGCTCCCTTCCCAAACTGCGGCACACACATTTCCAGGGACCCACTGACACTTTCACTTACATCCTGGCTGCGTTGGCAAATGAGGCACATTCTTCCGCAGCAGTGAAAGGACGATGTTTGCTATCTCCTTTACGCTGTGCGACCTAGCAGGGGGACTCAAACGCAGCGAAGGAGGAGTGGAGCTTGACTCAGGGAGATACACCGTGTGCGGCGGAGGTGCTGGGTGTGATACTGCAGCTTTCTGAAACAGTCACTCACCCTGATGGGTTTATTTAGGTTTGACTTTCAGCACTGGTGCTCTTAGTGGCCTCACTCACAGAGTTCCGGCCATTCAGGCCTTGAATTTTATTTATCTGGACATTTTATCTTATCTATGAGAACATCTAATGACAGCAGTGTGTATTTGCAGTGGTATTTGTTGTAATAGCAGTCACAGTAGGAATAGATGTCTCACAATACTTGCTACTATGTTAGGTATTTCTACTGGTAACACTACTTCCACAACTTATACTGTTGTTGCTAGGTCGCTGCTGTTGTTAGCATTATTAATCTGTTTTAACCTCTCCTCATAATAAACTAGAATATAAATTATAGCAATTATAAATGCTGTTAATATACCATTTTACAACACAAAGTCTTTCTAACCTTAATCCCTTGTGAATGGTTGACACAAAAATAATGAAGTGTTGAATATTTTAATTAATGGGACTTTCATTGTAGTGCCACAGAACAGACAAAACGCTAGCAGCTGTGTGTGTCCGACATGCCCTTGGGAGGAGCTGAAGTTGAGCCCGACATTTCCCTGGCCAGTTGTGTCCTACAGGGGTGGACCAGATGAGTAATGACATGGTCCAGGCTCGAACCTGTGCTCAGAGCTGCAGGGCTCAAACTGAACTCCTGTGGAGAGTCTATACCAGCTGAACTGCTTCGGAAGCCCCCTAGCCATTCATCACTGTCAAAACGCTGACACGATTAAAATTTAATCAGAAGATATGTCTCTATAATATTACTGTAAGGTGGTCGCTGTTGCATGTAGCCATACAAATAAGCCCGGAGAAAAGCCAGTGAGTCATTTAACACTGCAAACGCAATGGGTGAATTGTGAAAGGTCAGCGTTTTGCAAAATCTTTTGGCAGCAGTATATCATGTTGGTGTAGGTTCAATCCCTTCATCTGTGGCTGAGCTCTCAACGTCTCATCCCTCTAGATCTTGTTGCGGGGCGGCTGTGAAAATCGGTGGGGTGTTGTGGTAGCCAGGATACAATAAAGCCGTAATGCAGATACAACTGGAGGTTCATCTTTGAAACCCCAGTCCTGTTTACAGCGGGAGTTTGGAAATGTACCAGGCTTTGTCATTTTGTACAAACAAAAGGAGACAGGGAGAGTGGGGGGGGAAAGCAAGTTTGTTGCAAAAAGCTCTGTTGAACAGCATGTTAATCGCATTCTCGTTTCTCTTTTCACAGATGGACCCAGTTCAAAAAGCCGTTATAAATCACACGTTTGGAGCCCCTCCACCGCCTAAACGAAAACACGTTGTCTCTTGCAGCGTGTGCCAGCTAAGGTTTAATTCGCAGGTGAGTGACGTCAATCATCCATCATTTCAAATTCCTTTTTCATTGCCCTTTGTTTTTATAGAAGCATAACAAACGGTAACATGTCATTATAAAAATGTCTAAATAAAAATTCTAAACTATTGTAGAATTTTTTTAAACACATAAATAGATTTTTTTTTCCTGGCTATTGCACTGCTATCCATAAACCTTAGTGTAGGTTTTAAAGCTTTGGCCTCACCACATTTCTGGTGGTTAATCTGTAGCTCTTTGATTTGTAACTCCTTAGCTGAACAAAGCACACAAACACTCAAATATATTTGTCTTTTTTTGGATAAAATAGCGATTTGAGGCAAAGAAATGGAGTCAGGGGTGGCGGGGGGGCTATGAGGGGGGAAGGAAGCATTCTTAAACCCAATGAAGTATTGTGACTGACAGGTTGTAAGCTTTTTATTTGTGTATCCAAGAGCACAGCCTGGATTATATTTTAGTTTCCGTCATTGTGTGTCATGTTATTAGATTTTTGAAACTGAGATTTTCTAGCACTGAGATTTCACAGAGGCAGTTAGGCTTTACATTCAAAAGAATGCAATTATGCTTAACAATGGCTGGGTGCTCCGATGTACATTTTTTTAATCACCCTTATGTGATCTGTCCACCCCCACTCTCCAAGTTCCAGAAGAGAAAGTAAATAGAAAAGTAACAAAACTGAAGGAACATTCTGTGAGCTCCATTTAAAAAAAAAAAACAAAAAAACAAACCTGTATTAGTTGAGGCCGTTATAAGACAGTATATTCAAAATGTCATTGAAGAGGCTGTTTATTTTGACAGAGGCCAAATATGTCATTATTGGATGCAGAGTTGTTATTTCCCCTGAACATAAGATCATTTCAGGATAATAACCCTCCATCAGGGCCCATCAATCACAGCCACTGCCGGCCGGCCGGCCCACAATTCCTCACTGCATGGATCCAAAGGGTGCCTGGGACATGGGGAGGCTTTGCATTTAGATGACAAGGATAAGTAAGGCAACTTCATTTCCATAAAAAAATAGCTTATTATCATTGCCAATAATAAGCATGAAAATGCGTGGCGATAAATACTCATTTGGGTGGGGAAAGCTATGGAAATTGGGTCTCGTTAATGTGGCCGTCAAACACGTGATGGACCCCTGCATCACTGATCTGCTGTAGATCAGGAGGGATTTCAGGGAGAAACAGATAGCTGCTGTGGGATAGTGACGGAGGAGCTGGGCTTAGAATCAGAGCGCTGTGGGTGAGCATCACTCATGGCACACTGCTGTTGCACCCTTGAGAAACATGCCATTTCTAATGTATCACATTTTCATTCCAGCATGTAAGTCACTTTCCATGCAAGTGTCTGCTTATCACCTAAAATGTGGTGTCACCAAAAATTGTACTTATGTATTTTTAAAGAAATAAGAAATTCTGTTTCAGAATGAAAAAAAACTGTACAAAAGATATGTTAGCTTATCTTCAAAACATAGAAAATACTCAGAGAAACCTATGCTATAATTGTCTTTTTAACTTATGTAAAATGTTTTGATTGAACTGCATAAGCTCTTAAAGAGACCCAGTGCATTTGTTTGGGTCCTCCCCATATTCCTGCTGAGTCATGGTCTAAAACAACATTAAGGTACTGAGAGCATTTTGAATTTCTGTTCTTAAAAATATAGACAACTGAGGACAAGCAGAGCAGAAATTCAACCCAATGGATTCATGGACAGATGGGACAATTTCATTTAAAAAGAACATGGAGAGTATCAAATGGAAATCTTACTCCACCCAAAGTTTATCAGCAGTGTGAGCCCTACTGTCAATGTGAGGTCAGAACTTAAATCACCTCATCTCGTCCTCAGGATCTTCCCTCTGTTGAAGATAATGTAACTGCTTAAACCTTTCATGCTTCATCATATGGTTGATCACATCTACTTATCTGCACAATGATAAGTTTAACACTTATTTTTGTTTCCCTGTTTGTATAACAAACCAGCACATTTAGTGCACATTTTAAAATATCTGTAAAAAATTAAAGTCCTTGACACTGATCCTGTTCCATCTTATCCTTCCAGTTCATCAGCTTGAAACGACTGCAAACCAGTCTCGTTCCAATACGTATCAATTAGGCCCAAACTCTTGTCTCTCTGGAGTCAAAATAAAAACACAACTTCAGAACAAAGGCCCATCATATAAACCTTTGCAAAAACTTAATGAGGTTCAGAATGTTCTATAAATAAATGCAGAGTTAGTCATGCAAAAATAAACTGTAGTGAATATCTTTTATAAAATGAACCCAGTGTTGCTCTAGGTTTTTTTAATTGAACACAATATCCTGGATCTTAAAAACCCAAAAAACACTGTATTTATGCATTATTTGGAAAGAGCAATCTTACTTCTCTTGCCACTATAAGTCTCTAACTATATCAGTAAAAAAGAGCGAATAAATTGCATTTTAGAAGTGTATTACTAGTACTACTACTACTACTAATAATAATAATAATAAATAATAATAATAATAATAATAATGAGGGACAGTTGTATAGCATTTTAACAAGTCCAAAGCTATATAATGAGCAGGTGGTAGGAGTATTTAATACACTTGTATTTTGTGCACATGTGGGTAAGACACACTGTTGTAATTTGGTAGATGTTTAAAATACCTTGGAATGTTTGATGTGCTCAGCCCGTGCACAACAGCTTGGTCTCACGGCAATTTCCTTACATCTAAGCACCATTTCCATGGTTACCGGGAAGGACCTCCCCCACTAATGTTGCAGTGCACATGAGGTGAGAGCAGTCCATTTCAAACTGCCCTACCCCTGATCTCTCTCACCCCTGTCTCTTTGGAAGCCTTGCTCTCACAACATCACTTGTGTTTATTGAGAATGCAGGGGTCAAAATGATTATGTTCCATTAAACTAATTTGAACAGAGCTGAGTACTTAACATGTTCTGCCATTTAAAATAATACATTAAAATAAGTGAGGTTGCTGTATGTTGGCATGATTCAAGCTGTAACTCAAGTGTTTCTCATTTACTCTCAGAATATGTAGGACAAAAGAAAAAATAATACTTTTCTTAAAGTAATTTGGTAAGAAACAGATTCAATATCAGCCGAATATCTGTGTATTTCTTATACCTTAGTGCATATTTAAACGAAGCACTAAATGAATACCATTCTTTCACTGCTGCTCTTTTAGGTGATGTTGTGACTGGGAACACAGATGAAACCTGTATCACGCGTATTCTAGGGTTAGAGGCCTTTAAAGTCAAGCAAGAATGTAGATAAGAATTGCTCCTCATCTCCATTTGTATTCAGTGGAACTCGTTCATTTTCCCCTGTCCAAATTCCCAGCATACACCACAAGTGAGCAGGCGGGGAAATTTTTGGCAGCTTTATTTATTCTCTGAGGCGTTCGTATTTCTCCTGATACCATCCGCTGGGCTACAGGCAATGTCAGACCGTCAGCAAGAACGCATGCAGAGGTAAACAAGGACATCTGAAAGTCTTTTACAAACGCCAGCAAGGCTTTCTGTCACGACAGTAACTTATTGCCGGCAAACAGAGTTATGAAGATAGCGTAGTTTGCCTTCAAACGATAAGTGTGTTATGAAGGTGAATTCAAATGCTGCAGAGATATGTCTTGGACTGCAGGGAATATGTTCAGCAAAAAAAGCCACCTGTTTCCAGCTTTGTTATTTGACATAGGTATAAAATGAGTGCTTCCCATGGAGTCAGTGTTTTGTTAGGCTAGCTTTTTTCAGATTTGGTCCAGGAAATGTGACCTGAAATCATAGTTAGACATTCAAAGCTTACTCCAGCCAAACCTACTTCCTGATTTAACTCAGACAGGTAGTTATAAAACAGAAGCAGAGAGTGGTGACATAGGAATCTGTAATGTTTGTAATAACATATGCCATGGCACATAGGAAGTCATTGCAGGAGGATGAAAGAAATGTGACTTTTTTGTGCTCATATTTTATACACTTGATTGCACTCATAAAGTAGGGATATGCATGAGAAAGACACTGCAGGGTAGGTAAGAAACCCAAGAGCAATTATCAAGTTACCTCATATATATCGCTACATTATCTTATTAATGTAATATGTAAATAATGTAAGTGTTAATATTCCAAACAAAAATGCTGTAAGTGAAAAAGTAAGAAAGTGTGTTTTTTTTTTTAGCCAAAACAACTGACATGTCAATTTTAGGGCTAGATAATTGTTGAAAACCATCTTCAAAGTACAGGATGTGATATACAGCTGAAAATATTCAGATGAGTGAAGTTGGGCAATAAGAGCAATAAAAGCAGTGGAACATAATGGTCTTTCAGTGTTCTTGTAATTTTTTTTAAGTATGCAGTAGCTTAACTTGGTCCAGATTGAGTTTGCTTTAAAATTGTGGATATCGCCTCAAAATAAAAATCTGTTCATGCACTTGGGAAAAAAGGTCCATAAACAATGAATTTCTCCTCTGAGTTTCCTCAGAGTTTTGTATCTGTGAGCATCTTCAGCTACATAAGCAGTGTTTAATGTCATATTTTAATGAAAACAACATTTTATGCTGTACCTTATTGTGATTTCAGTGTCTAAGAAATGCTCAATGACCTGATCAGCTGTTTCAAAGCATATTCAATGCATATTAAATTCTGAAAGCAGATTCAATGCATATTAAATTCTGAAAGCAGATTCAATGCACATTAAATTCTGGAAGCAGATTCAATGCACATTAAAAGCCACTATTCCTCTTAGATTTCTGAAAAGACAGCAGAAAGCAGACTGATCAACAAAGAAAAAAGTTCATCGCCTTGCATTTATACTCTCTCAGGCTGTATTAGTCATACAAAACAGACAAAGAAAGACACTAATCATATCTCCGCATAAAGATGTGTCACAGCTATTCTGTTGAGGAGTTATTGATTGTGTTCCGGTAATATTTACACTTTATTTTTTTTCTCCACCCATATATCCTCAGGTATATTATGTGCATGAGTTAATTTTTACATTTCTTTTGTGTGTCTTTCATCTTGTCATTGCCAAGCGAGGCCCAGCGATCACTATCTGTAATAGATCCCCATCAGATAGCTGTTGGAGGATGTGAGGAGCTGTTGTGTTGAGTTTGTGGCGCAGTCCGTTAGGCTGGCACAGGAAAAGTACAGCACATGGTCTTTATTTGTGATGCCACTATTTTAGCAATCTCCCGAAAACAACACGCTTGCCCACATGGTGTGGTATGGGTTGGTGCCTTGATCTGAGAATCATTGGTGAAGACATCTGGTGACTGTTTAAGCCGTAATTTTGCCCATCTGAGGGAGATCTCAGGAAAGGGAAGGTCTGGAGCCCCGGGGGGGGTTTGGAGGCTTTGTCCTGGGCGGGCTGAGGCAGCTGTGGGACCGTGATGGAGACACAGGCTGGTTCTGGCCTTCACCTCCCCTTGTCCCTTTCCCAGTCTCTGGGTTTGCACTTCCAATAAAATGCATCAACACTAAATAAATGGGCCCCAATTGCCTTGCCTTTCAGAAAGTGATGGATGTTCTGGTTTCCTCTTCATCTGCGGGCTAAAGGGAGAGTTTGTAATGGCTGAATCCTGCTATCTTTGCTAAATCTTTTTTTGGATATAAATGTATCAGAATTGTTTCATCTATATGGGTAAAAACAATATTTGCATGTTCTTTTATGCTGTTATGCAGAGCTTTTAACCTTTAAATACATCTCTAAAATATATGTTAACGATACATGTAATGGGTTTGTTGTATTCATAGACTGAAGAAAAAGGAGGTGTCTGTGTATGTCTCAGCTAAATGCCAGTTCTCTTTGTTCATTTTTTTCCTGTTTGTTTTGACCTTCTCCTCCTCAATTTATTTTTTACAGCTCTGTGAATTTGGGTATAAATGCACCATCAATACGACCCAGAAAGATATAGATGGCTGTATTGTCTACTGTGGCATGCTATTAAAGTGTAACTTAATTAAAAGTAGCCCTGGCACAGAAATGCTTTAAAGAAAGCAATGCATTCCGTTTGTATCAGAGGAGGTCACCATTTCCAAATGTCTGGCCTTTAATTCCTTTATTGTGTCCATTTTAAATTCATTAATAACTACTTTTATATGTGTTCTATAAATTGTGAATGCATGAATTAAAGGGAACTTTAAATCAAAGTTAGCTGGTGAAACCTTCAATTAGAATGAAATTTGCTACATTCAGAGGAATAAAAATGAATTTTCACTGCATACATGCAGAGACTGCTGAATTAAAATGTTGCAGAGAGGCACAAAAATAATTATTTCATATTATACTTCTGTGTAGAGCATATGGTCTCTTGTATTATGAGAATGAAAATGTCATTTTGCTGTCAACTATCACTGTAAATTAATGTAATGCAGAGAGGGTTTCAAAACAACTTCTGTTTGTGGAATATGAAGAAAAAGTACAATTTTCCTACAATGCATCTGTGAACACACCCAAGCTTGAATTTGATTGGACCAGTATTGATGGCACTCATAAGCAATTGTATGGTCTCTCACCTGGAAGTCTCCAGAAACTTTTTTTTTAAAGAACGGTCTGTCTTGTCTTAGGGTTGGCTGTCTTAACCCGGGACAAGCTTGACCCATGTTTCTTCTTGCTGATGCCTGTAATTTTTAACACTTTCAGGATAACTCTGGGATTGGCACCCACATTCTACGAAGACTTTAATGTTAGCGGTTGGGCTGACAGAGGCCTTAACCTGGAGCCACAGTAAGACACAGGAGGACAGCAGGTGTAGCCCTGTGGTCTGACCTGCCATAGCTCTGAACTGATCTGTTCTCCCCGGCTGCTCCCAGTGGAGGTGGATCTAATGTGCAGCCAGCTTGCTAGGTTGTGAACTGTCTCTGATCGCATGGCATGTTGTTGTTCCAGAGCCAAGCCTCAGCCCACTACAAAGGAACCAAGCACGCCAAGAAGCTCAAAGCCCTGGAGGCTCCCAAATCCAAGCAAAAACCTGCTGCGGTCGCCAAGGAAACCACAAACAAGGACACCCCAAAGAACAACTACTCCCCACGAATTCTCACCAGCACTGACAGAACAGGTTAAGCCCAAATGTCTTTGTCCACGCACCCTGTATTATTATTTTGACCAAGACTGTTGCCTTTCCATCTTCTCCTGCTATCTTATTAAATACATTGAAGATTATATATACATGTGTTATAATGAGCAGAACTACTCTTATGCTATTTTAAATATAGCTTAAAGTTCAATCAGGTCTTCTCAATGCAAAACATTTGCTATATAATATATAATAGCATCATAAAACCATCGTCTTGTTTCTTCAGCAGGTCATCCACAGGGTTCAGTCCATGCTAACCCTTTAATCACTCTGTGATTTAAAACACATCACAATATGTTGATGTTTTTTTATTACTTTACATTATGTTACATTATAAACATCTAGCAGATACTCTAATCCAGAGTCATAAGAGCGTCTGCTAGATGCCGTAACGTAATGTAACGTAATGTGAAGTAATAAAAAAACACATCAACATATTGTGAATTGCGAGGTGAGGACAAAAGTGTGACTTATGCTAGCAGTATATTTATCTGAAGCCCAGGGTGAGAAAATAATCAATGGATTTATAACAGGCAGAAGATAACATAAGTGATCATGTGTTAATTAAACAAACACAGTAAAAATCATTCAAACTACCTTTGGCATATCCACTTAACAGGAGTGAAAGACAAAATCAGCATTCTATGAATCATAAATCAACAGCTAAAACAATTCAGAAATAAAAAGTAGGACAGCAACCCTTTCTGTGATGCTTTCCAGTGAACCATCAGTCATCTTTCAGGACTTCTGTAGTCTTTGGAAAAATACTTTCACATACCAAACAGCTATCTTACTTTTGTCTTACCCTCTTCGTCCATCAGCTACTCTCTGCAGCTACATTTGGAGCAGATGGCGAAGAACTGAAGAAAAAAAATTGTTGGATAGAAATCTTAAACAGATGTTATTTTATTTATGCCACCATCTCTTTTTTACAAAGGGAAAGAATTTGAGCTGAAAGAAAAGCCTATGACAAATAGAAGCTAATCTATGAGAAAAGTTGTCAGCTGTCTGAAGTCTCATCTCCTTTGATATGCCCCCCATGTGTGAGCAAGCTTGCCCCCCTATAGACACACCTAGGAGCATCCCACTATGCTCAAAGATCAGCTCTCCAGCTCTGTCAGTTACATTTACCGTTTAACACCAGGACTCCTTAGTTATCTCACCATACATGGCTCTTGGCTTTGGCTTACAGGAAATTACACCTTTAACCCCTTACAAGCTGCAATTTCCCATGACTCCTCTTGACGATGAAAGTCCACATGGTACACAGCCCTCTTTTAATTTACATACACAAGCACTCATGCACACACACACACACACACACACACACACGTACACACATGCACACACACTCAGAAACACAGACTTGCTTTGGCCTAGCTGTGACATACAGTGCTCAGCCACTGACCCACTCCTCCCTCTTACCCCCTTGATACCCCACCATGTGTTTGAAAACTTTAGACACTGAAGGTGTCTAAAATACTTACATCAAGTATTTCTTTTAGATTATAATTTTATATATTGATAGAGCATTTGTGTAAGACAGAAAAAGTGTAAGTATACTGTAAGAGAGGGGACTAAAGAGTAACAAGTGCTGTGAGTATTGTGAGAATGCCTTGCGGTCCTCGCCCCCCTTTAACCAGGCTCTTGAGCATTTGTTGTCACAAATGTCAGTCAGTAATGAATATTAATGCATTCAGGTGTCAGTGAAATTAATTGCGGAGGCGTGTGAAGGCAGCGCTATGTGGCAGACTGAAGTATCTGCTGGTATATTAATGTCTGTCTGAGATAGTAATGAAAAGCAGAGGTCAGTGAAGAGTAATGGCAGTGCTGTGGAGCACAGATATGGCGGGGGACAGCGCGAGAGGACGAGAGGTGAGAGTGAGCCCCAGCAGCAGGCTGCCTGGGCCCCCGGTGGGATGCCCAAAGTGGAGTCTCAGAGAGGCATCGCCTCGGTGATGAGTGGAGCTGGTCGCTCAATGAAAATTTAATTAAGGGATTAAATGTCTCTCAGCCAGAATGAAAAAACAGTCAGCTCCTTGAGTGTGTTTTTCTAAAAGCAGTCAGATGGTTTATGCTCTTACTGTTTTAATGACAAAATAACAGGCGGTTTGATAAATAATGATATAATATGTCAGTGTCAGTGTTTCTGAAAGCTTTTTTCATTTCGGAAATTACAAAGGCTTATGAGAAATAATCAGACATGATAGAGCTGAAGTGTTACGTGTGTGTGTGTGTATGTGTGTGTGTGTGTGCGTGTGCATGTGCTTATGTTTGTGAGTGAGTGTGCCAGTGAGAGAGCGTGCCTGTAGCCCAGGCGCTGTGTCCCGTTCCAGTCCAGTGCCGTAGGAAATGTACCCTGATATTAGCTATTAAAGAGGAGATTGTAGGGAGACCACGTGCCAGCGCTGACAGCTGCACTGTGTGGCTGCCGGAGAGGCAAAGACTAGCTTCAGCTCAATCAGCCATTTCCAGCCCAGCTCTGCATGGCTTTCACCCATCTTCACAACCATTTACCATCCGTTATGCTGAAAAAACCTCTACACCGGGGAAAAAAAACTGCAGAGGGAGAAATATCATGTATCTCCTGACCCTTGAAATGAAAACTGTACAGACCTTTAAGACACGGTTTGACATATCACTCTTTACATTTTTTTTCTGCCTGTGGAGTTAATTGCTTTTAAGTTGTGTAATGTGACATTAACAGCCTTCCCTCTGGGGATTCAGACTGAATGAGATGGGACTGCAGAATCAGTCTTTATGAGCTCTGAAGTGTTTCTGGCTGCAAGCTCTCTGGAATGGAATGTGTACAGACTTTGAATATTACTTGATCAGGAAAATCAATAGTTGCGAGCAAAACTTCTTCGAACAGAGGGCCCCAGGGGGCCCACTTACTTATAGCCACAGTGGCATTTAATAGACCATAATAATTTTAATTAAAGTTCGCAAATCACCAATATTGAGTAATGCTAATCAGATCTCATGGGGAATCTGATTATTTGGAAAGCTAAGGAGTACAGGAGAATTTCACAAATGCTAAATATTTTTATGCATGTGTTTCCTGTATAAGAGGTAATTAAAAATGCTAAGGCTGGCTTGTTTCCCAGAGGAAAGACCAGAGCTATCAAAGAAGGCAGTAAATTGGACGGAGTCGTGTTGTCATTTTCTGTCACCATCTCTCCCTCTTTCCTGTGACTGTCATACGGCAGGATGGCAATTTACATATTTATTTAACCCAGAAGGTCAACTCATTTCTCTTTTACAGCAATAATCTGTGGAAACAAGGCGAGGGGAACAGGCAGGGAGGCTGAGTGAAAGCATACCAGTATGTAGGCCTCAGCTGTCAGTGTACCTCCCAGCCGCCTTCTAGATTGATCACTGTCATTATAGTCAGTAATGAGAAGGGATTGAGTTATTTACACTCCTTTACACAAGCTCAAGGGTCACAGCGATCAGGAGTATGGATTATTGGAGCCTTGACAGAGAATAAAAGTAGATTTGGGGTCACTCAAAGTGCCTTTTAACGACTAGTTTTCAGAGGCTAATTATTCTATTAATTACTTTTTTTTGCTGGTGGCAGATGTAATCATACACACACTCATGCAAAGATGGGCAGCCCGCTGTTGCTAAGCTCAGACAGAACATGCAGATGGGGCCTTCGTGAGGAACAGGGTGACGGTGCAGTGGTCCATAGGAGCTTGAGCTTCAGTTACACCATAAGCAGCTGTGGCTAAAGCCTACATCGGCAAGGCGAAAAACAAGCCTGGGCTAGGCTAACTCAAATCATCATTCTCATACAGCTCTCGCTAACATATGTTGACTTTGCGTTCTTCCAGTTGCATAAGCGATATGTAATTGGAGTTGCACTGAAGTGTGAAAAAAGCTGGAAGCTTCATCTCATGTAATGTGTACAGGCTTACAATCTTACTTCATCAGGAAAATGGAGAGTTACAGAGTAAAATTCCTCAGAACAGTGAACAATAGGGGCTAAAAAAATCAGTGTCTTCTAGCATTTGGGTGTCTTCGGGTTTGTAAACTTAACATGTAATCTGTCTGTTCTTTTATCTTATGCTGTTCTTGGGCAGTATGTAATTGGTATCACATCTGAAGTGTGAAAAGTGTGAGGAAAAAAAGGTGAAAAAGCTTTGTACAAGAGAGACCATTGAAATTCTCTGAAGGAGGTGTTTATCCCTCAAACCACCCCCAAACACAAATACACACACATACAGACTTACACTCACACGCTCTCACATACGCAATTTCGGTTTGGAACACAACGTTTTTCAGCCTGAGAGAGGGCAATCATGTGTAATCAACACTGAACTCCCACAGCTTCAGCCGCTGCCAGGCTAGAAGCTCTCAGCCTGAGACGTGTGTCCCCAGGAGAGGTGCCTTGGCTGCTCTCAAACAGGTCCTCCTCTCGAACACCAAGAGAACGACTTTCTTGTGGATCCATGCATGACCCAGACATGTGGAGTAGTGGCTGGTCAAAATCCAGGTGTGACACTGCTCTTTTAGGATTCGACAGGTCGATTACATGGAACTGCTTTAGTATATATCCAGTTGTAAAAATGGATGATACATAAATTCAAGCCCTGTATGCCTGCCTGGATGGATGTGACTATTACACTTGAAATACCTGGGTGGGGCATGGCTAGCATCCTTTGAGGAAGGTACAATAGTGAAACTGCTGCAGCAATATCCTGCCATAATCATAGGATTTAATACAGAAAATGTAAGTTTCATAAGTTTCTTTTGAGAAGAGTCTGGTAAATGCTGCAGTGAAATGCAGTGTGATGTAATGTGAATGATGGAATGTAGTGTCAGGTTGACATTGGCTGTGAATGACTGTCGATAGCCCTATTTTAGCCGATCTCCGCAGGAGGACTGACGGACTGCTTACTGGGCAATGACTGTTCATTCTCCTCTTTGTGTCCGCCCTGATTATCAGAGCTGTCAGTTTAAGTCTCCCTGATAGACAACAACATGGCCCCAGTTCCTTGCTTCGTTGGTACGTGTCTCTGCATGGTCTCAGTTTGACAGCTGCGGGTATCATATAAGTTCAAATATTTTTCAACTGTCAGTATAATACAGAGAGCATATTATATTTTCCACATTTTTTCCAAACTGCGTGTGTTGGAGAGGTAGGATTCTCCCTGACACGAATCCCTAGAGACTGTAAACACTGTCTGATCACTGACCCCCTCCTATGAAAACATATCCCAGCAAACACTATATAAGATATAGTGTATAAAATACACTATTTAATATAAACACTGAACACACACATATATATATATATATATATATGCATATACATACACAATATGTAAAGACTGTAAGTGGATATTTCAAATAAATGTTTTTAAAAGAAGTTGTCAATGATTAATACCGATTATAGGTACCTCATTGTTTTCATGCTTTTATGAATGCATTGCATTACAATATAACAGTATAATCAGCATAAATTATGTTAAAGTGACAAAAAACAAGGCTATATTTTGACCTGATTTAAAAGACCAGTCTTTCGAGATTTTACTATTTAACGCGTTTCCTTTGTGAGAGTGTCATCAGGATCAGACTGCAGTTCTATAGTGTCTCCTGGGGGATCGAATAAGAGGCGCGGTTAATGGGCAGCAAAAATAGAAAGACATAATTCAGTATCGATCCTGGCCTCGCTGCTCTGGGTGTTCACTTTTTGTCACTGCTGTGAGTAATGTTAAGGAGAACTGAGAGAAGATGACATCGATCAGGTCGCGCCTCCAAGAAGAGCCTCCGTCGGGGTTAGGATAACAGATTTCATCTCAGTCATTCATTACGGTTTTATTTAATGATATCGGTGCACGATGCATGAAATAATATTGCCCCAGAAAGGCATGAGGTGCAACGCTGCTCTTCAGATATTATCCATTAATGCAGTACATTAATCTTGATACGTGTTCTTCCCCGGCTCAATAAGTAAGAATCATACACTCACTTTAGTCTTTGTACAATCTAACTTCGTTGTACTTTTTAAAAATGAATTTTATGTTCTCTCTGTAGGAATTTGCCTCATGGTTGTTCTTGATATTAAATATATAGGACCAGATGTGACACTTAAGATATGCATGCTGATGAAAGGTTACAGGCAAATCAGTGCAGCACCTGTGTTGATTTTAAAATATTGGCCATAAAATAAATGAATCATGTTTCCCCCTCATCTTCTCTCATTGTATTTGCAGAGCTATGATCACACAGATCACAGAGCACTCTAAAGCCAGGGCTGAGCAGCACAGGGCCCATCTCACACTCTGTTGTTTACATGCTGCTGACAGACGCACTTTGTAGGGTACAAAATAAGTAACAACTCCCTTATGTGCGTGGCTATGCGTTAAGGACAAATTGCAGAGTGTTTTCATCGGAAGCCTTCACTACTTTTCTTAATGACGATGTTATTTTGGATGAAATGAACACAGAGAATACAGGAGCTTACAGAATGCTGCGATTTCAGATATTGTCCTTTCCCCCCCTCTAAACTGATTTCTTACTCTCTCAAAAATGTGGAAAGACGTATGAGGGTGAGATGAATAAGAAGAGAGAAGTGAAGTAAATACCATAGTGATGTCTCACCATGGCGACAAAATAGGTCACAAGTCTTTGTTAGCAGCGCTGGCCATCTCATCTGTGGTCCCCACTAATATGTGCCTGGCAAGAGACGAACTGCCACAGCCCAAACCCCCAATCCCCCCCCACCCCCAGGGCGCACAGATCTGTCATAAGACTCTCTTCATTTGAGTCTCTAAATGAGATGCTGTCATGCACCGTGACACTGACAGGAGGAAGAGTACACCAATTTTGAGCTTTAGTTATTCATTTGACGATCCACCATTGACATTCAGCTCCGTGATGATCACTTCTGAAGGTATAAAGATACAAGAATCCAATGAGCCGGCAAGCGACATAAATATTCATTATCCAATTGCTTAGGCTGCTCATCAATGACAAAACAGCGCTCGCCTACGTTTGAAAGTAATGGGGCAAAACACACATTACTGTATACATTATAAAACTGTGTACTGCTTTACTTTATTTGCGACTGTCTTCCAGGGATACTTTCAAAGCTTATATTTATTGTCGTATTTAACCCTGGCCAACTGAAAATAGATCATCTAGTATTTTGTTACCAAGTGAAGCTTCAAAACCATGGCAAACCAAACCAGGGTCACATGTTCCATGTTTTTGGGATTGTACAAAAATGATGGAGTTTCTATTGCTGGTGTCGTTCACATCTAAATGCAATATATTAATGTCAAACAATAGTATTTTTTTTTTTGCAGGGTAGTGAAATGGGTAGTACATTGATACTTCACACCACCAGCTTTCCCACATAGCAATTTCATGCCAATTTACAGCCATTCTATTTGCAAAGCACTTGCTGTGTACAGCATTACTCATTTTCAATGCCCCATACTGAGCCCTGGGAGAGAGGGTCAGGAGGCAACAAGAATGGGAAGTGACATCACATGAAACCAATGGTTAGATTCCATTTCCTCATCAACCATCTTTGACTGTCTCTCCTGCAGACAATGCGGCCGGGGCAGCGCCTCCTCCGCCCACAGCGACGTCTCCCTTTGCTGGGGCTTCGCTGCCCAGTCTCAGCTCGGTGACAGGGACCGAGGCCAGCCCCACGAAGGGAACGATGGAAGGACCATCGCCTACGCCCCCGGGGCAGTGCGCCACCTCCCCCTCCCCCACCCTCCCGGAGATGGAGACAGAGGAGGAAAAGGCCAAGCGCCTGCTCTACTGCTCTCTCTGCAAAGTGGCCGTCAACTCAGCCTCTCAGCTGGAGGCTCACAACAGTGGTGAGACAGAAAGACAGAGAGAGAGAGAGAGAGAGACAGAGAGCACTATTTTCAGCTCCATAGGGACCCAGGCCTATCCACCCTACCTGCAGAAACCCTGTGCAGTTCACCAATCACCTTTCACAAGACCTTCCAGAAGTGCTCTAATCAAACGTGCTAACACACACATGAAAAACACACTTGCAAACACACACAACATAATATTAATATTACATTATATATATATATAGAACATGTACACTTTTATTTTCCAGTTTTGTGTGAGGTTTGCTATCTGAGCAATTTATATCAATCTTATCTTAATGCTCTTTTCCTTTCTTTGGTCATGTTTCAATCTAAGGGACCGGTCTAGGTAATAAAATATTGAGATCACACTATAATAGGAACTCATTCTAATTTGTGAAGAACAAACATCTTCAGGTCTTCTATTATGTTTGTAACCATTTTTCCAAGTAGAGGTTTCTCTGAGCATTTCTCCTGTAGGCCTTGCAGACCCCTGTTTAGATGGGAGGCTGACCAGACAAGATAACTCTGTACTCAGTAATCTTCCGCCTCTGGAAAAGAGGAACGGGCCGTGCTTTTTCTGGGGTTTAGACTCTCTGGCTCTTGTGTCATTGGTGCCAACTTGGACAATTACTGCCTCTGCATTAGTGTTCGTGGATAATGCAGATGGTAATTGCTTTGCAGTGCTGAGAAGTCTGGCACCTGGGAAACATTGAAAGAGAGCTTTCTTGCCATTAATTGATGTAATGTCTTTATTGTATACAATGGAATCTCAGATCAACAGCTGCAGAGCACACTTCAGTTTTACCCATTTAGCCAATGCCAGCGTGTTACTAGCAATGGTTTAACTAGGCTTTAAAAATATCTGAAAAATGGTTGTATGAAGATAAAGATAGTGATTTGCCTTTTTTTTTTTGCAAGTGAACATCAGAAGTGGATGGGCTGTAATTTAAATGATAGATGTAAAACCACTCACACCTGGGGCTTCTGGTGGCAAGCATCCCTCATGGTTACTGTGTTTGGTGAAGAAATGTAACATGGAGCCTTTTCTCATAAAAGGAAGTGTTAAGTAAGCAAGAATAAATTGCCTTGAGATTTTTTTGCTCTGTCCTTGAGCAAACAGATGTATTCTTATAGAAGGAGTATTCGGCACCTCAAATTAACATTCTTATGGTAAAGCTTAAACACTTCATGGAGGGAAAAAAACTGCACATGACTAGCCAATATAAGGAAGTCTAGATTCTTATTTTCCCCATGGCAGTCAAGAGTTATACTTGGTCTATGTGGGCAGAATATTTAACATGACTTTTTTTTTTCAATGTGTTCCTCCTATCAGGTACGAAGCACAAGACAATGATGGAGGCTCGGAGTGGAAGCGGAACAATCAAGTCTTTTCCCAGACCCGGGGTCAAGGGGAAGCTGGCTCTGACCACCAAGTCAGCCACGGGTCTGCAGAACAAGACGTTTCACTGTGAGATCTGTGACGTGCACGTCAACTCCGAGACGCAGCTAAAACAGGTGAACAGGACTGGGCTGCGGGGTTAAAGACCACCCCGCGTTCTGAGTTAGCCTCACTTTAATGGCGGGGCTGTGATTCCAAAACCCTTCAAAGATCATAGCCCTTTAACTTTCGGTCTTGCGCAAGTCCTCTATGGCAGCAGGGTAGGCCCCTCTGAACAGAATGTTGGCCTTTTGAATAAATGGCAATGCATTGCTATTGCATCTCTCAGTGAAGCTCACTCTGTGAACGTTGTGCTTTATTACTAGATAATAGACTAATTGTAACTAGATGATAAAGTGAGTTTATCTGCTAACCACATTAATAACATGTTCATTACTGTTTTTTTCCCAGCACATAAGCAGCAGGCGACACAAAGACAGAGCAGCAGGGAAACCACCCAAACCCAAATACAGCCCCTACAACAAACCACAAAGAGGACCGAACGGGCAGACAGTGAGTCTCTCAATTCTCCCTTACAAAACAGCACTGCACATACGCCACTGTCTATTAACAACCTGATGGGTTATACATTATTTCTCCCAGTGAGATTTGTCCTTGGCTATCAAATGATGCTGGAGCAAATGTGATTAGGTACTACATGCACAGCACCTTTGAAATTGCTTGGTGGAAAAAATTGTTTACGATATTGGATTTAGCTGTGGTAGTTTTTATTCGTGGTTAATGTGTCCACGTTTGTAACGGTCTTGTTGATTGCAGAGGTTTCAGTTCCACACAAGCATGACCGCGGTTTGCTCATGACGTCCTGTGTCTGATCCCCAGGTAAAGGTGGAGCTGAGGAAAGACCTGGGCCCGTCCATAACACAGAGGATGTTACCCAATCACCTGCAAGTGGCCGTGGCCGCCGCCGCTGCTGCCGCAAACCCCACCTTCCCTCTGCGCGCCAACCATGCTGCCACGCTCTTTCAGACACAGACCCTACCCGCAGCGCTGCTCCGCCCCGCCCCCGGGCCCATCCGGACCTCCCACACCCCTGTCCTCTTTTCCCCATACTGACCCCCGTGTGGAACGCTAACCTTTCTGTGACCCGGAGCTGTTTCAAAACCTATTTCACTGCTTCACCTTCCCGAACACCATCCATTTTGACTTGAACCCCAATGGATGACGATCAGTCAACTCCCATCACACCCCGTGCCGTTCTCGGTCCTGTGTTTTACAGCCTGGGTCCAGGATGACGCTGACTTGTTGATTAAAATGAACTGCAATAATTTAAAGACGAAGCCAGGGAACTATGCAGTGTTTTTTGTCTGGTAGTAAGGAGAGATACTGGGCTGTAACTGCTATAAGGAACTAATGAGGCTACAGATATACCGTGATGTTTCATGAAGACACCCTCCCTTAGAATTACATGCTTAAAGCAGTGGTGTTACCAACAGTGATGACAGTGATGATTACAGTAGATTTACAGTGGTTGAAGAAATGCTTATTGCTGTGCTGTTTGCACTAAAATTCCTCCTGTCCATGGATATCTTCAGAGCAGAGGTCAGAAATATATATTTCACAGGGCATTATCTCTACTGTGTGTGTGTGTGTGCGTGTGTGTGTGTGTGTGTGTGTGTGTGTATACACTCCTGTCCTGTCTTAGCTGTGTACGTGTGTGTGTATGTGTATGTGTGTGTGTGTTTGACACCCTGTTCATAGCAGCATTCTTCCTTTACTTGTATGACAGAGATAGGGAGAGAGAGAAAAATTGATGGATAGTGAGAAAGAAAAGGAGGGAGAGAGTGAGAGGATCACTGTGAAGATTAAACCCACTTTCCTGAAGCCATCTCAGACAATACCCAATGAACATTTCCAATGGCCACCTCAAGGACCACAAAGACTGATGTCAGAGGTTTGTCTGTGCCATCCGTTAATGTGTTAAAAATGAAAATGTTTCAAATAAAGAGTCTTACTTTGTTAGCTTTGTAGGTGCAAGATTCTTAGAGCCTATCCACTCTGTTTCTGTTTCCGTTTCTGTGCCTGTGTTCTGTTTGTGATGTCACAATGGCTGCCTCTGGGGAGGGAGGCTCCAGGCTGAATATGGAGCCTCTGGCAGTCACCAGCAGGTGTCAGAGCAGTTGTGTGAGAACCCCCCATCTCAGAATCTATTTGCTGCAGTACAGAGGCACATTTGGAGGACTGCGACCGCGAGCTAATAATGTCTGGGGCATGCAAATGTGACCGCATGGAAACACTATTGATTCTAGAATGGGTTTTGTGGAAAAATGGATGGAATGACACATTTAATAGTATATTCAATTATCGGTATATATTTATAGTGGAGGACTAATGAAAATGGCTTGGGTACCACCTTAATGCGATACACACATGCACTGAAAATGCTATTCAGTATACACATTTGGTACTAAAAGTGTGTGATAAATATTTTCCGATCCCCTGGAGATATCAGCACCGGAGTATCAGCACTAATCCTTCATGAATACAGACACCATGGCTGCTGTTTGAAGTGTTTTCTGGAGGAGATTAATCGAAATGTTATAAGGGGAGGTCACATTGTGCAGATTTTGCTCCGATAAACTTATCTTGATATCTGATTGGAACAATCCCATTCACTCTTCCAACTATATCAGGTCGATCTACATACTATTAAGATCAGTGAATCTGCAATGAATCTGAGTGGCATGGCAGGCTAAAGTAGGAGCACTGTCTCTGTAGCCAGTGGTAGCTTGACCTTGACAATCACTCCCAGGGCACTCTCCAGCATCACAGCCCACAGCCCCGTATGCTGCCAGACCAAGGTCTCAAAGACAGAATTTAAATATCGTACTTTCTCCCAGGGATAATATCACCTTAACACTCAAGTCCTTCATTGATGAGAGGTGGGGGAAAACCAGGACTAGGACAATAAAATCTCCATTATCTGCCATTAGTTGAATGTATTGACTGCTACTGAGGTAGCGGTAGGCTTTTATGCTCCGGGAAAGAAAAGTAGGATCCATCACCATCATTTGCTGACTTCCACAGTGGAGCTTGAGTGAGGGATTCCATTAAATCGTGGAAACTTTGTCAGGTGTACAAATCTCAAAGGATTAGTACACCTGACAGTATTTGAATACTTAAATGAATTCCAAGCCAAACCACTCTTCAAACTAAGGAGACAGCATATTTCATAAATATACCACTGGCCCAGAGGAATTTCTCTTTTTCCACAACCACTTTCTTTTTCTTGTGGTCGGCGGAATATGACTCTCATAAAGCATACAATGCATGCTAATATATGACAACATTTGTTGATTTTTCCTGCTGCAAGTCTCGTGTCATTTAAAAAAGAAATACATTGACAAGCCAGAAGAATTCCACAGTACTTTATCAGAAACATGATCTCAGTCCCCTTCCACATTCCTGGACTGGTTTCAGACCTCCTATCTGTTTACAGTTCCTACTGTCCTTAGAGTAAAGGAATCTAGCACTGATTACTTTTTAATATAAAGGTTCTGGAAGGATAAAGCAGCTCCACCAGCACAAATGAGGGCATGCGAGACCGTGAGGCTGAGTGTGAGCACTGGGAGCGCTGAGCTGGCGCTGGGAGCGCTGAGCTGGCGCTGGGTCTTTATCCCCGCTCAGTAGCATGGATGGTTCACAGCACCTTTCTGCGTGGAGCTGCTGGCTCTGAGCGCGCTCCTCACTGTAAAGGTTAGTCATAATCAGTCTCATCTGGGCAAAGCTGATAAGGACTTCAAAATATTGGACATACATTCGATCTGTGGGAAAATAAAAGGATAAATATCCTCTCTCTCTTTCTCTCTCTCTCTCTACATATATATATATGAGTTTGTTTGCAGAACCATGTGTGTAATAATGGTCCAAGTGGAGATAGAAGAGCATTGATTTATGGACTTGATGGTTGCATATACTTATTGATTGCACATACTATGATTGGTTCTGCATAACAGCATCATAAAGCATAACAAGTATCTTCATAAATAAAAAAGGGGCAGGGCTGGGGGGTGGGGTGGGGGTGGTGGTTGAAGGCCATTTCATAACCTTCCCCTAATTAACTAAATAAATACCTCACCTTTCTGATGTATTACAGATATGTATATACTTATTCTGCATATTTTTAATCATCTGTATGTGACCATGATTAGTCATGACCAGAGTAAGTCAACCAATGTCCAGTATTTCCACTTCCTTAGAAAAAATAGTGATTTAGATTTCTCTAAACTGAACTCATGTAAACCTGCTAGCGTCTGGTGGGTTAGTAGTAATTAGAGGTTAAACTGTGGTTCTAACCCTTCATGTTTTTTTCTGAGTAGAAACAAATTCCTGCAAATGTTTTACATCAACGCAGCAGTTGACACCTCAGCAGCAAGTGTTCCATGTGTAACCCAGAGCGGTAGAATAACAGAACTCATGAGGTGTGTGTTAAATCTAGTAGCACAGTCTGGTGTGGGCTGTGTGCTGTCCTCTGGTATCAGACCTTGAAGACTGATGTCAGATTCCCCAACATGTTAAAACAGTTCCTCCAGCCAAAGTAACCGATCCCCAATTTTGCTGCTGTTCCAAGACCAATAAAGTTCCGGGCAGAGGAGCAAATTGCATCTCCCTGAATGACACCGCATGCACCATCTTGCTCCCATTAATTTTGTGGAGCAGTAATGGTGAACATCTGTATGTGGGATGCAGGCTTTGATATGCACTGCTCCAGCCTGCTATCTGCAGGCTGATGGAGGCTGGTCTTCTCCCAAACAGCAATAAATATGTCAGTGCAAGGGCCTTCACATGCGACTGTGTGCTCATTTGCAGTGCCGTCAGAGCAAAGGAATGTCTTCCAATTTAGATAATAAAATTTCAAAAAAGAGGGCGGTGAGAAATACGGTAGCTCTTTCAGTAATGGAATTGTAATGGTGACATGTTTTTATGGTTCAAACTGGTGAATTGGGTTGGGTGAGGCAGGAGGAGAGGCGTACTTCCTATTTATTGCTGACTCATACAAATGCCATATGGATCAAATGCTTATTATTATTTTGTGTAAGGAGCTGTGTAGTTGCTCCATGATGGATCCTTTAAGATGGAGTACTTTACATACCAAAGAAGACAGACAGTATTTGTGATAAATGTGAATGCCGTGGAGCATGGTTTGCTTCATCACTACAGGTCTGTCTCTCAGACATCAATACAAATTTGAATGAAGATCAAAGTCTATGGATTTAAAGCCAGAATGCAGCCTAGGTTTGTTTAGGAGTTACATAGTCTTCACATTGGTTCACACCTCCAGTGGATTTCGAATAACACACTGCCCTCAGTGATCCCACTCTAGTGGATCAATCAGAATCTTAGTTTTGTCAGGTGATTGACTGTAATGAAAACACATTGAAAACTATATCCAAAAATACATAATAAAAATACATGATTTATATCCTATATATATTATTATATTATATTAAAGGACATGTCCACTTTCAGTACATGACAACAACACCAGAGCAGCTCATGAAAAATGAAAAGCTACATGTTCCACCTGTCAGTTTTCTCAGAACTTTTGCCTCAAAATGTATTAAAACAGAGGCATATTGCTTTCATACTGTGAGCGTGTCACTGAGATTAATTTAAGTACACTGTCTCAGCACCATCAATTAACTCTCAAACTCCTTAACATTTGATTTACAGGGAAAAAAGTCACAGTTGTACTGTACATTTATCCGTAGGTGCAAATGAATTTTTTAAAAATATCTTTAGGCAATCATTCTTGGAAAGGGGCCTCAAAATTATAGAGTAAACACCTGTCAATTTTATTTTATACTGCACTCATTTTTTGTGGGTACTTAAAGACAGGAATTTGTATTTACCCACAAAATTATAGCATACATGTTTTTGACATTTATTAGATCCTGAAAAGATTTCACAGCCAACTAAAAGTCACTCCACTTTTAATGTTTTTATATTAAATCCATATATATTTTTTCTAATTTCAAGAATTTAATTATTAATTGTTGAATTGTAGTACATGTCATTTTTTTCCATAAACGTTTGTTACTTTCTTCATTATCTTTCATGTCAAAGAAAAGGCTACAGTATATCCTGACTATATTGTGAATTCTGAATACTTTGTCATCAAAAAAATCAGAATTCCAGCTTAATGTGTATTCGCCATCTTCATTACTGTTATCATTAAATTTAGTATTAAAATGGTAGCAAAGGATTAGAAGCTCTGCTTTCCAGGATGTGAGTTACAGTAATTTTAACCTTGAGGTCTTGCTAATACACGTCAAAGGCCATGTGAAAATGTGAATATATTTCCTTATTTCCACATACATTTGCTTTTATTTTGAAACATGGCTAAAGGCTTCTTTAGGATACAAAAAAAAAATCTATACTTAACAAAATACGTGCAATTGAATTGTTTGAAAATATGTATATTTATTCATCTAAAATGTAACTTTGCTGTTATAAAAATGTATAATTCTCCAGAGGCTGGTTTTCATTTTCCCTCCAGTTGTCTACCACTTGGAATGAGTTGTTCACTCCTACTCTAATTGAAAAGTGCTGAAAAGCAGGTATTTCTCTGAAAAAGTGGTTTAGAAACTAGGCACAATGCAAGAAAAGGTTCTGGCACTTACAAGCAATACAAAAATGCATCTTTTGTGGAGTGCTTCTTTAAGGGAAAGGTCAATCCAATCCTGAACCACTCTCAGAACTGCTCTTATTACTTTTCTCAGGGTTGTTCTTGGCACCAAAAGGAGGGCACTCATAATATTCATTAAAGTGATCCAAAGAGACTTACAGATCCTGGAACTGATTCTTACAAATAGGGCATATTACTGGGATACTCCAGGAAGGCTTCAGCAGCCAGCTGGAATATCCCATAGGATTCTCAGGAAAGAATCTTCCTCCCTCCTTTATATTAATCCACTAATATATTCCTCACTACAAGTGATGGAGTATTTTGTCATGTATGAAGAAAAATAATAATGTGTTTATTACGCTTCACTGAGACACAAGTTTTATCTGCTTGCTCTGTACATTGCAATTCAGCTCAAGTACTGTATTAAACATTATACTCAGTGCTTAATTCATATGTAATCTAGGAGGTGCTGGAATCAAAGTACACATTTTGGGGGTGAGAAAATCAGGTAAATATATTTCAAAGAATATTACTAAAACCAGTTATTCTGAATGAACATACTGTGCAGTTTCACTCAGATGTGAATGATATACAATATATGGCAATCCTATGGCTAGCTAGGTAACTACTGAAAATGGCAGAACATAGTGCAGTTTTGTTTTTTCCTCATGTTTTGAGGCAGAAATGCATAAACATTTTTTGCAACATTATAACTTAATAAGCAGACACCAGGTTTAAGAGGGCCAGAGGAAAATGCTTTCAGGTGCTTAGACCACACTGCTGACACTGAGAGAAGCGTTCCTAAAGTCGCAGGTGGTAAATGGGTCCCTTTGTTTCAGAGCTTTATAACGGTTAACCTTGTTGGTCGCCTTTGCTTTCATATTCAAGTGGAATACTCTGTTTTCCATGCACATGAGAATTCTGAGCACTGAAATAAACAGCCGTCTAGAGAGTGCGTCTTCGTCCCTCTGAAAGACAGACACAAAAACATGTTTACACCTCAAATCTCAGCTCGTTCAGCTTGTTCTCAACAGGCATCCACATCTCAGAGCTGCAGAGAATTTATAACGGCTCCTTTCCTCACAGCTTCTCAGCTACTGTTACAACTGTGGAAGGAATTATGGTTTTGTGTCAAAGGTTCACAGCTTCATATGATAATATGGTAGCCCATGAATTGTACCTCGGTACTGCTGCCTTGGGGCTGCCTAACATAACAGAGAGACAACCTGTCTCCTCCAGTGAGAAAACACAGCAATAAGAGAACCACATTATTGTAGTATGAGTGTGCATTTATTTTACATTAAATGGCTGCGCTGACTATAAACATATCATCAGACTTGGCTTATCCGTCAGAACATTGTTACGTAAAAAAATTGATTCAGCTGAGGAAAAATAATGATATCAGTTATAGGCTTCTCTTCAGGAATATCAACCTCAATTTTTATTATTTTTGCTCATTAACAGGCATTTCAGTTCTGGTACAAAATCATACATCAGACATCTCACACTCTACAAAGCTGAAAAACAAAAGCAAAAGGTTGATATTAGTTTAAGTACATTGATATAAGCACCATTTAACCCATTTTCAAGGCATAATTAATTTTTAACAAATTCCCAAATAACAACTTCATCAAAATTCAGGTCTATTACATGGTTTCAATGCTTGAAAATTAGTCCTTGATTGTATCACAGATACGTGAGAGGAGAACAAAAATAATTGCATGCTGGCAGTGCTGTAGGCTCAGACATTATTGTGATATTGTGTAAGGAGGAGTGGTGTAAACAGTAAAATGGGTTGAGAACTGACCGTCGGTCCAGGTTCAGGTTCTTGGCACAATCTTTACGTAATGTTTCTTCTACCTGAGGGTGTGTGTGTGTGTATGTATGTTTGTGTGTGTGCGGGGGGAGGGGGATGTATCTGAACGCACCTCGTCTTCAGGGGCCGCCATGAGCGAGCCCTATATTTGCAACCACTTCTGTGAAATGAGTCGCGGTTGACACGAGTACGAGACCAGAATGCACTGCCCTTGCAATGGTCTCCACCGCCACACGATGGGAGAAATTATTGAGCTATTTACAGCTGGGAGAGCGGTGGCGCGGAGCAGAGAGCTCAGCCCTGATAATTCACTCACCTCCACAAACCCACTGAAAGCATGTAGAATTATTATTCGCCCCCGTGCCGCTAAGCATGAACATATTTGGCGGACTCATAAATTCTGGGAACAGAAAGCTGTTAAAAGGGACGGTCGTGTGTCAGTGATTTACCCCGCTCATGAACGATGGAGGCTCTGACTGCTCCATATCTCCTTCAAGACCACGGCAGCGGCATTTTTTCCCTCTCCTCGCTCTGATTTCAGGAGGTATGCAGAGAAATAAAATACGTGCAATTCTTTCTCGTCCAGGATTTCAAGGAATATTGAGGGCCTCGTAAAAGTTTTGTATTGAACAGTGAATTGTGTTACCTGCGTTGTTTGTGAGGAATTCTACATTTGGCATGATGGATTTTATAGCTCACTTGGTCAGATGTGCACCTGTGTGGCAGATATGTAAATTCAGTCTCAGAATTGTACACTTTTTGTACGGTTAAAGTCATGTTGATACTGTACTTAATTCATTAGAGCTTATTCATTAGATGTACAGACATATTTTCTCCCCATCTCTGTTAGAGTTGCACTGAGTGGACATCCAGCTAACCCCCAAAGAGCTTCTTCATTAACCACAGTTTGGACATGAATGTGATCATTATTAGCTGAGGCTTTTAAAACTTTTTTTGAAGTTTATCATAAATTATTCAACGTTGAGTATTAAGATGTATAAGCTGAACTCAGAATCATAGGGAATACCAAGATAAAATCTAGATTTGTATTATGTATCCCAGAAGTCAATTGTGTTTTTGTTTTTTCAATATGGCAAATGATTTTTGCCCAAGCTGTCTGATGTGCTGGTCTTCATTTTGACACTTGCTGCATGATTCAGGCACACTGAGGGACATGCACTCCTCCGGCTCCAGAGCAGCACATCAAAATGTCACTGAATCTCCCTCATCCTGTCACCGTGGAGCCACCTCGGCGAGAACGGTTCTCTGATTGCCAGAGCGGCCCCTGTTTCAGAGTGATGATGGGGGAGCCTTATCTGTTCCTTTTAGCCAGTCAGTCGTCCCTGGCAAGTTGCTAACTGGGATCCGCAATGGAACATTGCTTGTTTGCATCATTTCACTCCAAAACGACATCCCAGAGACATCTGCTATGTGTCTTGGGGTATTGGGCCCAGATATTAAGAGAAGGGCGGCTCTCCGTTAACTTAGAGGCTTGAGCTGCTCACCCCTGACGAATGGCCTGAAGGCCTGTCTGTGCCTGTGGTTTATGTGCCTGCCTGCTTTACTGCTGGCTGGCTGGGGATTATCTGAGGGTGTAAATTTGTTCCTCTTTTCATACCTTTCTTTCAGCATGTGCCACATCACTTTCAAGCCGTGATCTGCACAGAACATCACCCCGGTCTCCATCTTTATACCTGTCATAAAATGAGCCCTCTGATCTGTTTCAATACTGCAGGGACATCATGAGTACCATATATCACAAAATCTATGCTATGCTGGTAATATCATATACATGATCATCTATATGTATGCCATGTGTTGTAAAATTACTTTCACATGAAACGTGTACAATTACATTTGCACAATTATATTTAACATCTATTACAATAGATTACTAAGATACTGCAAATATGGATAGATGTGAAATGTGGTGTGAAAAAGTACTAATATCACACTGTAACACATATAACAGAAGCTCAGAGATACAAATACAACAGGATCTGCAGTGGTTCCTCTGAAAATTATAGCAAAATAAATTGATTTTAATTGTTCAATCACTCATTGAAATCATTACTTACATAATTGTTGTACAACTGCAGCTATCAACAATCATACCAACATCAGGAGTTCCTGTCAACTCCCATAAGCGCATATTGTAAATACATGTGTCTTTGTAACTGATAGCTGCTCAAAAGGAATAACACTTCTCATTTTTTTCTGTCAGAAACAAAAACATTACAACCTCTGACTTGAAATGGCAGCATGTAATAACTCATGTGTATGTCTCAGAGAACCAGAACTATTGACCAAAGAAAAAGCTAACAGAAGGATGGATTGTGAGGAGGGATTTTTTAAGGGGAAACAGCAGCCAATGAGCAGAAAACCTCTGATGCAGAAAACAGCAGAAAACATTTTTGACTGTAGGAGTAAGTAAGTCCCCTTATTTTTATTGATTCATACTGAGAAAAACTCCATTTGAGAATCAATAGAAAGCATGATTCATTTTTCTTTAAACTTGACCTTTTTGCATTGGTGATGATAAAGGTAAACTATTGCTAAATATTACTGCGTAACTCTTATTTTGCCTAGCTAGCCTCACTTTTCATAAATTATTTTAATTGTGTCTATTTCATACCCAAGCTGGCCTCATGCATGACCAATATTTTTGTGAAATAGCTTTTGCTGTTCAGCCTGTTAATCTCCCAAAATTGCATTCACATGCAATAGTAGCAAGACATTTCCATCCGGGGCGATTATATTTTGTTTATAAGCATAATTAGAATGCTACATATAAGTTTATACCCATTTGGTAGTTGGTGGCTGGCATTTCCCAATGTCTGGGTTCCAATTTTCTGAAGTTGTACTGTACATACAATTTAGCAGTCCTTCAAGCTTGTTTTTGCCTGTCACTCCTCTTCAAAGAAGGTTTCATCACAGAAAGCTTGAGGCACCAGGGAAAGGGTCTGAATAGAGGGAGGTGTCCATGCCTCTCAAAGCAGCAGCTGAGTCATACCGTCTGACTTTTATTACACAGTGTCATCCATATCTTACATTTACTTTGTCCATTTTGTGTTGCAGGTGGATAATTTCTGACAGCATTGAAGTGAAGCTTTTTCCTGGGCGGCGAAACAGTAGAGCACTAACATATAAAAGTATAACATTCAGGTCACGGGTTTGTTTACTCACCTAGGCCATGTTGTCTCTGCTGGTCTTTACAGGGCTGAGTCATGCTTTGGTGAGGTCTAAGACACTGCTGCCACTTTAGGTTATCCTTTACACAGCAGTGCAGTAACTGAATCTGTTCAGCTCAAGTGTCCTGTTCAAGAGCATGATGGTGAATTTAAGCTGCAACCTCTCAGAGGCAACGTAAGCTTTTGCCATGCTGCATTCCTTATCTTTGAATTTTCATTCTATCGTATTCATATATCGTATTTTCGGAGATCATATTTTACCTTCTATCAATCCATGTGACTTACTACAAACACCAGGATGTTTCCAAGGACACATATTTGTTCTTTCAAAAAGAACAGTAAATTACTTTACTGTTATCATTACTTATCTAAATGAAGCTTGAAATTACTTTTTTTATGTCCCTAAAGAAAAGTGAAAAGTGAGTTTGAATCAAAGTCACGAACAGAGATGGATTAACTATACACATTTCCTGGGTTTTCATTATTAGAGAACCATAGGTGCTCTTGAACACCAACAGATAATTTCAGCTGGGAAAGGAACAATTCAGTCATGTATTTGTACAGGAATGTGCTTTTAGAGAGGAGATCTTCAGTTAAATGAATGAGAAGTTTCTTGACTGCCAGGCTCTGATTAATTACCTGTCAAAACTGCAGAAATTGCTGTCACTCTCTAACTCATGATGAATAAGACTGTGCCTGAGCAGTGCTGCTATTAAACTTTCTTTGCCTTCTGTGTGTGTGTGTGTGTCTCTGTGTTCGTGTGTGTGTACACGTGTGATAGAGTAACTTTGTGTGGGTAACGTGTGTTTGTTAGAGAGAGAGAGAGAGAGAGAGAGAGAGACTTTCTGTGGATTGTGTGCATGTGTGTATATGAGTGTGAAATAGAGCAAAACAGAGTAAATGAGATAGATTTTAATTAAAACATGTGCACATTTCCACACAGCCTTTTTGTGTAAGTGGGTCTCCTTTTCTCTGGACTTTGCTCTGAACCCTCCTACTCCCTGCTGGTCAGCCTGTCCAGGTGAATATACAGCACCCCTCTCCTGGTCCCCACAGCAAGACCTCATGAACAACATTACATGTGCAAAGAATTAGGACCAGCTTCCATTAAAATACAGTAAGTAGTTCACATACAACGCCTCAGGGTCTTTATATAGGATACTAAATAAACCAGATGTTTGAGCCACACTGGCGACATGTATATTTCTTTTCCCTTAATTGGTTGGACTGTTTTGGCAACAAAATAAAACAACAAAATGTCAATATAATTTCTGTATACCATTTTACTTGTTGTTCCCTCCATTGCAGCATTGCAGCAAGGAGTTTTTTTTTTAAATGAATGTAATTTAGACAAGGTATACTTTGAAATTATATGAATGTCTAAGGGATAATAATATGTCTTACAAAATATTGCATCTTGGAATGCACAATAAAAGTCTACCAGCAACAAACATGGCAATTAAAATCACAGTAAAATTTCAACAAAAGTAGATACTGTATATGAGGAAAAGAGGGAAATTTTGCATGTTTGCCCAAACACAGATGACTGTGAAATCAGACATAACTTATTCAGAAGAATTGACCTGTTACTTGTGTAAGTTAATATACGTTTTTACTTTAAGAGCCACTATTTGTCTTAAGATGCAAGACAATAAAAAAATGTTAAAACGAATACATTTTTCTGTAAAGCAGTATTTGGAATTAAAGTGAAGATGCTCTTTATGTTTACAATATATACAAAGCAGGCTTATGTTTCTGTCTTTTGTCATATACTTCAAGCGTAGTATCTAGTCTTAATTAAAATTCAAGCACAAACATGCTGTTGCATAGCCATTCTTGTGTTTGTTTAGAAAATTATTAATACATGTGGCTATAAATTTCTTTGTGACTTTGATCTATAAAGCACTGTGATAACTCATTTCATACAATATGGCAACATAACAATGCACTCTCCCACACAAGCAAAAATAGCAGCAGCCCTTTTATCAGCAGCACAGTAAGTCTTAGTTAATGCTTTCAGAGGAAGAAGTCATTTTTTGTCCTGTGTTCAAAACTATAAAGATCAGGAATCATATTGTCATTCCACTGCTAATGTCAAATGATTGTGAGGTAAAATAGATCCTTTAAAATTCCTGTGATTCCAAATGACAGACTTTTATAGTAACATTTTTTTAAGTAACTCAACAAAGATGTCAGAAATGTTGAGGGACGAAAATTGCCTCTGCTCCATCAGACCATAAAATTGTGTAACACCTCTGCTCTGGTACAGAAAATGTGTATGTCACAGAGCATGCTCAGCAGAGTGGCAGCACAGAGAGGTACTGGGTACACAACCAGAGCAGCACTGCAGCTTAATGGGGAGGTTACTGGGCTTGGAACTTGGAGGTTGCAAGCTCAGTTCCCAGGCCACGGTGTTGCTATTGCACCCTAGAGTACACTACCTCACCTAAAATTTCTTCAGTAAATATCTGATTGGACAATATGTGGAAAAAAATGGGCAAGTCACTCTGGGTAAGACCATCTGTTAAATGACTTAAATATAAACTTAATGGCCTCGTAATCACGGGGCTGCTTCACAAGTCCTTAATGGGATATTGCTACGTTGCCTAAACTCACTTTAGTAACAATCCAGTGCCTGAAGTAGACATTGTATACACAAAATGTTTTAGTAGTAAGTAAAGACCTAATGAACATTCTAAAAACTCACTGAAACAGCTAGATTGATCATCTCTTCATGTAATTATAACCATCAGGGCTTTTCAATATTAAGATCATCACAGATCACTAATTTCAAACTTATAGTGGGCTTATGAACCTATAAAATGTGTCCACTCCTGAGAGGAATTTGACAGCTGGTGAATATAATTATGCAAAGGTATAAGAAATCATGTTTCAGAAATGTATCAAAAACATGTATCTTGGATTGAGGGAAGCAGCGATGGCAGTGTTGCAGAAGAAGGACTGAAGAAGGACTCTCTTAAAGCAGCCATCTTCTCATACACTCATTTTTATGACTTATGGTGAAATGAATTTAACTCCCTGATTCCAAAATTATTTCCAAATTTTTTATTCATGGTATCTTTATATTTGGTATATGGATTTGTTCCATGATATGGATTCAAAATAATACCATAACTGATGTTAAACTGTTGAAATTTGACAGAGTGGTGCTGTAATGAGACATGAGGGAACATCCTGTTTTGTTATTGACAGTGTTTTTGAGATAATTCCAAAATGGCAAATTCCAGGGATACTTCTCTATAGGTAGATGATGGCAAAATGCTCATCATTAATGCAACCACTCTATCAGACTAAAATGTCCTCTGTCGGATACATTTAATATGTAATATTTTGCTATGTACATTATACTTTAAATCATGTCCTTATCACTGACAGTTAATGCAACCTCCTAACTTCTCAACAAATGAAATGACACCCAGAAACTCTTCAAAATGGTTGAGGGAGTGAGACAAACTACTGAATCTGCCTAATTAAGGCTTTTTGGTAATGCGATCACCACACCATAACTTCAGATGACAGGCTGCTCTTTTTTCAGTGGGATTCTGGGGGGACATCGTGATGAGATGTAGAGGAGTAGCGCTGGACCAAAGTGAGCAATTCTTTCTGGAGGCATTTTCATTACCGTCTCCACATCTGTGAAATGTCCTGAGAATATAAAGTAACACGACGGCTCAAGACGGAGCCTCCGAGTTAACGGCTGACAATTTCATTCTTGCCAATTTCACAGTGTTGCGGACCTCCACTAAAAAATACTCCAGTCAGTTAGTAAACAGCAACGGGATATTGTAACTTTCAATGGAAGATTTTTAAATGTCATACAATTTCTCCGCTATCTGTGTTTCCCTAACTGCACAACAAGCATGAAATGCTCATATCGAGAAAGGCCATTTAAAGTCACAAAGCTGTAATGTGTTTTCAGACCTTGATTCAATTTAAATTTTCATTTGTTGATCTGAACAAATTTTCCCCTTCATTCTTTTCTTGATCATACAGCAGTTTGTTCAAAACGGACTGCTTTTTTATGTAGCAGTGGTAAACACTCAAAGGATAATCATGTTTCTGCTTGTGCGCTTTTCGCTCTTACTTTTTGAAAGCTCTTCAGAATCATATGCAAAAATAGTGGATGTCAAGAACACAGCCCTCCAGCAAAACACACACCGGTTCATTTATATGCATGAGGTGAAAACACAAAACATCTGCTTTCAGCGGGTCCGTCCAGGCAAACGTAATGGTGCTGAACAGCTCTCCCCCGTGCCCCACTACTTTACCTTTAAACGCATGCTTTACGTGTGCGGTGGCATATCTTCCACAAGGTCTCAGAGAAGAGAGGATGAAGGTCAGCACCTTCGAAGCTCTGTGAGGTGAGGGTTGGGGGGGGGGGTGGAGGAAGAGAGCCTTTCCCTGTCACCCATGTACCGTGGCACCACCCTGCTCTCAATGCTGAATTTAGGGCCCAAAACGTTTTGGAGGAATTAAGGACAGAGCCGGTCAATCACGGTCACAATAGGGCAGAAGGTTTACCTGACTGATTAGCATCCTTTGATCCTTCTGAGATGCCTTTCTTCATGTATATGTAGAGCAGTGTTTGTCAAACGAGGTGCATGGACTCTTAGCCAATGAGTGATTTGCGTAGCTTACAATGGTGCCTGCAGCCGCACACCAGCACTGGCTGTGAAGTACCACTGGAGCTGCGTGCTTTGTTAACCTGTAATCACGTGTGATTAAACTCAGCTTCATTTTGCTATTTCTAATGCCCAAAAAATCTAATTATGGCAATTAGCGGTCATTAGTGAACCGTTTTTGCATTCTAACACTTGATGAGTTTGAACTTCATCCAAGTGCAAGTACAGAGAAAATATGAATTCAGCAGAGCTTTCTCACAAGGAAATGCACCACTTTGGTTAGCTTTAGCATGCAGTTTGTGTGCATCATAACATCATTTTCCTAAAGACTACCTAATTTAGTGCTGAAAGACACCCAAACCAGCAGCCACAGTGCCTGCCCTGCACTGAATCCCCACACGTTCTATAGATTAATGATGTAGATGTTCCACATTCACATATTATGCACTCAGCACACACACATATGAAAGTACCTTGCCCTCTGGTACAATAGAATTTGACCAGGATATTAAGCCTGTTACCTTTGAATAATAATTCATATTGCATAAACCCACCTATGTTACACTGCCTCTGTTTTCTGCTGGCAGTCATGTGAGATCCTTGTGGTTTATGTGGCCGTACTGAATTCATTTCAAGCAGTGTGCCCTATTGTAGTTCTTTTTTGAAACACACATCTCTTGATTTGTCATATAAATGTATGTGTGTATCATTTACTAGCAAGACCAACATAGCCATCAGCAAACAAAGAATTATTTCAAGAACTATTAAAAAGAAAATGCTAGAACAATATTGCTTTCTTGACTGATTGAAAATGGTTTTCTGTGATGTATATTTTACTGTCTAATACAAATAAATAAAATGACTCCACTGTCTGAATTCTATCACAATGAAGGCCTAAAAAATGTTTCTATAATTTAATCAGGCGCCGGAGATATCATCTAAACAAGGCTGTCAGAGAGGTGCCGTCTCGGGGTTGCTTAGTGACAAGTGCGACAGGTTGATGCAGGCCTCGGATGGATGAGATCACAACAGACAACAGGGTTCACTTTCGAGCGCGGGTGACCCAAAATGCCACCTTGCATTTCAAACGCTGGGGATTGGTGCTGTTGGTAACGTGCCACATACCAAAAATGAGTAGAGATGATACCGATGCCCAATAGGTGGACCCAGAATTTATATTAAAAGACAGGTGAGCTTTAGAAAATGCTAGAACAATATTGCTTTCTTGACTGATTGAAAATGGTTTTCTGTGGAGGTTGTGTCCGATGTATATTTTACTGTCTAATACAAATAAATGAGCGCAGAGCAAAATGTTCAACAGATAACAGTGTAATCCATATTTCTACAGAATCCAGGCGGTACTTAATAATAAATAATAATGACCATCAGTCGTCAGTCGCCCTGAAAATTGCCTGTGCCTGTTATGATCTGTGATGCTATTGTTACGGGACACCTCTGGAACCAGCAGACATGCCAGTGCACCTTCATACCCAATAGGCAATTTGAGGGGGGACGAGGGGGCATGCCATCCCTCTTGTTAGTGAAATGATCAAAAAGCATCCGCCTTGTTAACCTGCCATCCCCATTTTACACGTGTGTGTTGGTTGGTGGTGTGGCAGCAGGAGGTGCTCCCATTGGGCCATCCCCCCTGTTAAAAATGAACAAATCACCTACTGTTTATACCCAAGCACAACATTCCCAGACCAAATGCTGTGCCTGTTCTATAGAACTGGTTACTAACAGCCCCTCCTGTTTGACCGCAACAGACAACTGGATCCCAGCTCGGGACAACGGGAGCCCATCTGCTTCTGTCCAGCTCCGGGCAGACAATGAGTGAAACTGGCCAACAGGTTATTCATGTTGTGAAGTAGGCATGAACACTAGACATGGAGACCCAGAGATATGTGCCGCGATGAATACAAATGCTTTCCTCTGCTGGATGATAATGCGATCACCAGCTGTGTATAGATCAGGACATACAATATTTACATTATAATACATGAATAATACCAGATGAAGGAAGTGATGGTCTGCTGATGCAGTCCTCCAAAATAAAAGATGTCTTGAGTTAATGAATCCGGGCTCTAACTAATTGTTCAAATTCTCCTTGTATGAATAAAAGAGGTGATCTAGAGCATGCTAACACCCATGTAACCTCACCCAGCCTCAACGGCAGGGTGTCCTGCTTAATGTGAGCTCAGTGATAACTGTGTATCTGTGGTCACTGAGGCAGCCTCTGGTATCAGCGCGGAGGACAAACAAACACAGACCTCACCATAATCCTTATCAGAATTATACACAGGCTTCCCAGGCAGGCTGCAACCTAACTCTCCAGGGCACCGATGCCGAAAAACAACCAGATCGATGTGAGACAATAAGTACGCTTTTCTAACAGTGAGAATGGTGTGGGGTCCTCCCATCCCTGCTTTTCTCTCTGTGCTCCTTCTAGACAGAGTGAGGACTGATTTACCACCACTAGCATCATGAGAACAACAGTGGACATGCACAGCTACTGTATGAGTGGAAACCACCGGGAAAAAATACCCAGGGCTTGCAGCACATCTAAAAGCAGGAGATGTTTAAAATGGTGGTGTTTACAGGTTAAGAAAGTGGATATAACCAGAAAATCCACTTCCTATATGGCATATGACTGTTGTGCCATGCTGATCTCCCTCGTTTTTACCATGTTTCAATCATACATTGTAGCACATCAGAAAACTGCTGGAAAATGAAACTCTGCCACTAGTGCTAAAAATTTGAAGCTATAACAATGACCTTGTTTTGACCTCAGACCCCACAGACTGTTTATACCATGTTGTCATTATGATGATAAACACCAGAACAAACTGAAGTTGGATTTGTACACCATATTCATTGAAACTTAACATTCTCATTATAATAAAACTTGTGTAAATTTCTGTTTCCTATTCTGAAACATTTTCAAACTATAAAACATGGTGTCTCTAGTCTTACTCTTGCCTACAGCCATGTAATCATTAGTCAGTGATCCATTTACCTTAAAAGTCTGCCCTCAAAATGAGCCTCTCATTCTCACCCATACGGGAGAGAGATTTCTCATTTCTGAATGAGGAAATCCTCCAACTTAAAATAACTAAATTAACCCTGCAAAACAAACTCTCATCATTGACAGTAATTTCAGATTTACCCATCAAACTACTGTAAAACAAAATGCCCCCATGAGCAGCCTACCTGCCAGGATGAAAGTGACTTCTTTCTTATACATGGCTGTGTACTTCATCTGCCACACACTTGGATGGAGTACTTACACAGTTACATTCACATACAGACGCACAGAAATTGTTTATATATAAAATATATTATGTGTACAGAATGACCAAAACCCGGGAACCTAAGACAAAACTTGTAAAAGTCTAATTTAAGTTTATTTTTTGTGTTATTAATGCAGTATGATGTTTTGCAAAATGCTAAGAGGGTTCAGACATGCTGAAATACGGCACTCCTCCTGAGTGAGGTTAGCCTCAGCAGGCTCTCTGATGTTAGCGCGGGGCTGTGGACACCGACGCTCCCTCGAGTGGGACTCGAAGGCAAATGAGACGCGGCAATTCAGAAGGTAAAAGCGCTAATGAAGTGCAGGATGGAGGGCTGTCCACAAGGTTAATCCAATCCCTTCAACAGCACTCTGTCTGCTGCATCCAACAAATGCTGTCATTATGCAAAAAGAAGAGATAAATCCAGGCAATATGATACAAGAGCTGGAGCTGAACTGTTCAGGCCATTTAGGCTGCATGCATATGAATCTCACTTTCAAATTTCAGCACATGAATAATGACACATGGGTGCCCTCTGTTCTCGTATGTTAAACTATTCTGAGTGATTGAACAAAATATCACAAATACTTCTTCAGTTGAAGCATGAGACTTTTTTTTTTTTTGCTGTGTTTGGAGTGATTGTAATGGTACCATATGTGACTCTTTTAAAAGCCACTTGGTGCCAAGATCCAGTAATGCACCACATGTTTTTCTGATGGGGGGCGGCACAGCAGTGCCTTCTTCTCCCACTCGGACTGAATGGATAATAACTGGACTGTGCTGTTTTTGGCATTCCGAAGGATGGACAGCCTGTTATGACTATCTCTCCCTGATATTGAACCAAAGCACACTGCCAGACTGGTGACACCTTCAAAATGCAACGATTGTTTCAATATCAAAATCAAATCTGAAAAATATCAGGTTTATGGGGGGGGGGGTCAACATTTCAGTGGAACAGCTGTCAGCAGCAAAGTCACATCTGCAATAGTGACAAAGGTTTGAGTCCAACATGCATTTTTACATGGGAGAAAACAGAATGTCAAAAATATTTAATGCAAAAAAAAAAAAAAAACTAACTAAAGAACTCTGTGACAGGGGATACGTGCTGTTTGTTTCCTTGTCAGCACTTCCATTATACTGGAAAGAGCAAAACGCTGTGAAGGAATTTATTGCAAAGGAATTCAACATTAAAGGATCAGTTTGCTCTAAAAGCGAAGGTTATTTATTCATTTTACCTTACCTTGAGAATTTTCGTTTGACCTGAAAACATGCTCCAGTTCCAAGGATTGAATTACCAAGGAAACCTTCTTAAAATGAATAAAAATGAATGTCATCATGTACAAAGAGTCATTCAGACGTCGTATGCGTGATTAGTACCATTGCCAAACAGCCAGAGCTGCTTAATTGGTTAATTGTTTTAATTATAAACTTGCCAACTACCTAAAATGGCAGATGCAGTCACACCAGATAAAAGGGTCATAAGCTGGGTACAGTAGATTAGAGGCTCCTCTGGTATCCATTCTGATTGACAAATGTCATTTTTACATACATAATTCAATGCCTGCTATTTTTGGAGAATAACGTGAATATTCCCCAGAAACATCCATCCCCACCATACATCTGCTCAGTTACATTGACAAGCAATCGCAATACAACTGTCTGAATGGATCTCGCATCCGTGACATTGAGGACACCCAAGCAGTTCGCTCCTCTGTGTGAGGTAATCAGTCTGTGTACATAATGCAGTTGACAGTGATTTGTGCGTCACATCAGTGTAATGTAGTAACTAATGCAGAAATACACAATTTGCAGTTTTAGTGCAGTTTTCACTCCCCAACTTCTGATGACTTAGCTGGTGCAATGGCTCCTGGCAGTTTAGCTTGTCAGCAAGATTTTAATGAAAACACTTATATTGTTATCGATACGGTTGTGACTGCAAATACAGCCTAGAAATGATTCATTGTCACAAATGATAGTGTTCATTTTTTGTACTTTGAAGAAATTTTAATGCAGAAACCTTACTATTCATTGCAAAATGAGACCTATTGGAGCCTGTTTGAGGGACTAATGAAATCTGCAAAGGATGCTATAGGGAGCTGTCATTGTTGAGTCAGGGGATATTTCTCAGAGTAAGAAAATCAATAAATAACCCTCATTTTTACGCTGCGTTTTACAGTGAACTATCCTTTTAAAGGAGCTCGGAACATGGCTACACAGTACTGCTCAGTGTTAATGTAGCTCTCAGAGAGTTTATATGAGCCCAACAGGGATAATATGTACTCTATCAGAACTGATTTAACTCTGAATATTTTACTGAGTGCATGCCCTCTAGACTTTTACAGAAAAGACTGTGCCCCATTCCTGTTTGCTGAACTGTGGCTGGGGCACTTGTGTCTCGCCCTCCTCGTGCAGCCAGCGGGCTTTGTTCTGGAGCGGACTGAGCAACCTCAGCAAGGGCAGGGTAAGAGAGGGGACAGAGCGTGCTCTAAGCATGCCGCGCACACAGAGGACACGGGGTAAGGGGGGTGCGAGGCGGGAGGAAAAGCCACATCTCATCAGAGCTCGGGTGTGTGCGCTGAGCGAGCTGCGGACATGACCTTCCCGCTGTACGTCAGCGTCCTGCTCCTCCAGCCGAGACCGGACAGGAAAACGAATAGGCAATCCTGGATTTACAAGGCCCCGGGAGATCGGCCTGTTCCTATTACCTTCTTTTATTATTTCCTCATCTGAAGGGGGAGGTGAGGGTATGGGGGGACAGCGCAGGTCACCAAGTGAAGAGGCAGAGATGACTGAGGATAGCCCATACTCACAGCAAGGCATTCACACTCACCACAAGGGTGCTTCTGCATTTTTAGTTTCAATAATCAGTTTATTTTTTTGTCTCATATGGTTCACTTTGATTCAATGCACACCAAACTCATAGTGACAGTTAAGTACAGGAATGATGCATCGCTATTGATGATAACATGCATCCTTCAGTTTACACAGCGAACCAGATTTGGACATTTAAAGGCTCCAGTAACATGCTTACAGAAATACAGCATTCACCACGCAGTGCAATCTTCAGCACTGTGCCTTTTGTTTGTGAATTTATCTGTCCTGAAACTTTGAGTGCAGTTTTTTGTTTTTTGAAATCCTTGGCCAGAGGACTACAAGGTATGCCTAGACAAAAGTCCTCTGTTGATTTATGTGGTTCTGTGTGAATTCCAGAGGCTGCTGTAATGTCATACATACATGGCTAATGGTTAAAATCTCAGTGGTTCCAGCAATACTTTACAAACCATGATCAACCAATCCACACATTGGATGGTATTTATCTGACGACCTATCTTTTGCTGGCTTCCACCAGGGGCATCTCAACGTTTGGTCCCTTGCTGAGTAAACTGTCTTTCAAACACTGTCTTGCATAAGATAAGAATCACATATCATCCTTCATGTTTTGCTCCTATCAATAATTATGTCACAGCCTTTTTGTAGTCATGGAAATGGAAATCATCTGCATGTGTATTTAAAAATTATCAGTCATCTTTCATTTCCTGCTACATCCCTGTCATAGAGAATTTGCATTATTTGTAGTGCCAGATTTTTGTCAGTATATTTTGTTCAGCGTTGAGCTTGTTTGAAATACATTGTTCTTTTGGCATCAACTTGGCTAGAGCTCAGGAAAGAGAATAAATGAACCCCTAAATAGTTACTTAGGCTCCCCCTGGTGGTGAGATTGATTTTACACTATGTACTTGTTTTTCTGTCTTGCGTCTTCCTCCTCCACCCGTGCGATTATGATTAAGGCAACTTTTAAGTCCGCATTATTATATATTCATCACTTAGTTATCTTTAGTTAATTCAGCAACAGCCACGGTTCCTTAGCTTGTTAGATGTGGATGGTCTAGGCCTACCTGGTGGACAGTCGTTTCTGCTTTCGACCATGAATGTTACACTGTAGGTCACGTTTTCAGACCTTGAGGAATTCATAACTGTATTATTAATTGATTATAATGTAACAACGTGACAGCTAAACTGTTATTGTTATTATTGTTGATGTTAAAGATTCGTATTTTCTTTGTCTTATGAGGAAATCGTTACCTTGCGTAATTGGTTAACATCTAAATGTGAGCCTTGGTAAAATATTTTCAGTTTCAATCTTAAAAGTCTTCCCTCTGGGTGCTGTACTGTTTCTTCATCTTAGTGTATCTTAAACATACGTGAAGAGTGTGACCATCCAATTTAGGTGAGTGCCCATGTGTTGGGATATATATAGAATCATTATAAATCTCGTCATTAATCCTCCAGATAATTACACGCTGGGTAGTTTAATTAGTACACGTTCATCCGAAGGTGGTGGCAATAGAGACGCCTGGTGGATAATACGCAGAATGCGCCTCCAGAAACAGAAAAATGAGAACGCAAGAACCACGGAATGATAGTCTCCGAGGGCAGGTACATTCTTCAAGTTCTACCAACTCTGCATATATTTATACAAACTAACTTATACAGAAGGCTAGACGCAATAAGGCAGTTCAGGGACCTTTAAGAGATGTACAACAGTAGTTTATTTTAGTACTTTTTGCTAGCAAGTGTCTCAACCACAATACCGCTATGCCATTATTAGTTTCTATTGTTAGCCTCGATGAGGTACTGGTGACTACATTTTCCTGCAATAGTCCAGTTTAGAAATTACTAAGGTTGCTGTCATCACGACCATTACCTTCTTTGGTCCTGTGTATTCATTCACCTAAACATCAATTGATGTCATATATGTAAAATATTTAAGCCTAAATATGTTGGGGGGAAAAACACATTGTAAAACTACTTACGAGTAAATTGTATTTTCTCTAGATTTTAATTTTTTTTATTGAATTCACTTAACTATCCTATGCCATTATTATGTCATTTTTACAAATCTCTATGCTAAAACAAGGTTTACTTGTCATGTGCAGGTTAATTAGTTAAGATGCTGAGTTTTATATTCTGTCCTTTGAAGATGATGATGTACATGTCTAATATGCACAGATGTGGACAACAAATAGTTGGGAAAATCCTTACACACTTCGGTTTGCAGAGGTGGTTGGCCACCACACAATCACCATTTGACAACTGCACCAGTATTGTCAGACAGAGCAAAAGCTGCCTTTGAGGCTTTGATTTTACAATGAGGAGGTCCACCTTAGAAAGAACCAAGCCATGTCCTGTATGGTTTCCAAGGAGACCGATTCCATAGACAGGGTAGTAAACAGCTGGACACACTACAAAGTACTGGATTTTTTCTTGGATCCCTTAGCTAGAGGTGGGCGTTTTACACTTGTTCATTTTTCCATCGCTAATTGTTGATGTGCTGAAAGATGAAGTTGCTTGCATTTTAAATGTGACATTTCATAGAAATAGAAAAACACAAAATACTATTTTTAAACAATTAATTTGTCAGGAAGCACAGGGAGAAGTGGTGGTGGCGTTGAGATATCCAGTTAAACAAAATCAGGGCTATGTGTATGAAGACTGCATACCTGTTACACGTTTAGCTATACTAGAGCACCCACGCTCTGATGAGGAGAGCCAACAGGCTTTCAAAACAGTCTTCAAATAATCTGAGCTGCCTCCAAGCTATAGTCAGTACCAACCCGTTTTCTGAGGGAGTGGGCTGTCATGCGCCCTTTTATCGTGGAGGAGAGCACACCAGATACATCATAACACCACGTTAGTACCTCTGGAGGGGAGTTTCCACCGGCGTCTTTGGAGATGAATACACCAGTGACTGGGACATCATTAGTACATTTGGACAGGACGATGTTTCTGTGAAGTCTCCTCACGAGCGCATGGCAGCATCGATGATCTATCTGCCTCAGTGTGGACTGGATGCATTTCAGATATATTGTAGCCGGATTTGAGATTTAGTTATGCCAAGTCATGTTTAGTTATGCAGTAGTTATGCTTTAGTTCTGCTAATCACACATATAATCACACAATATATATATGTAAGTACATGCACACTGCATATTAATATACTCATTTCCATAAGCCGAGGATATCTAATTTTGTCCTAGATATGCGTCAGACAGTGGATGGAGTATTTTACATTTTTCTTGAACCTTCTGCCAAGGCTGCTCTGAGCTAATGCTTTTCTGGTTTAATAATGTGGTTTCATAAAAAAATGTACTGAAAACTGCTAACCATCGAAACCCCAAATTTAGTTCTCACAATGCAGAAAGATGCACTACATTGATATGTGCAAAGTGAAACTATTTAAAACACGGAGACCTTCTAAATAAGGGACCGACCATCTCATACTGTCAAAATAGGCAAGTGATCAAAAAATTGAACCTGAACAAATGGTCTGTATGAGTGGTAACATGCTTATGTTGTGGACCATAAGGGGGCCCAAGTGGATGAACCAAATGTTCGGTCACCATGGAGACCACAAGCAGAAGAGTTTGGTGAGCCCTGATCCTGCCTCCACGTCCCTTCTGTGGAACTCATCCCTCCCGGCTTGCTGTCATCCAATTATGCGGGATGAAAATTCCAGGTTAGCATGGCACGTTCGGAGCCAATCTACACCTGCTTCATACTCAGGAGCCACTCAAACGCATGACAAGAGCGCTCCCAACACCTGAGACTCTGTATGAATATCTGGGCTGCACAGAGAAGCTGGGGCAGAGAGGAAGAGGAGAACACAGGAAACCACAGCAGCTGGCCAATCACAGGCTGAGGAGGGAACCTGGGCCAGCATTCATCCTCAAACTGAGAGGGATTTAAAAACACAGTGCTTGAGCCTGGCAGCTGACTTCTGCAGAAAACGTGTTGAGTGCAAACAACACATATATAGACTGGATTAAAAACATTTCAGTTACTGTGATGCCACACCAACAGTTAGTGGCATATATAAGCTTATGAAGATGAACTGTATGCCATTTTACCAGATAGGGCAAGGTTTCCGACGTCTGCAGTTGTACGATACAGTTAACCAGAACCAAAACAGTACTGCGTTTAAGACTTGAGCTGTTCTAAATGTTGACAGCAAGAAAGTATACAGTGTATTCCTGTTTATTACATTATTTATTCATGAACTCGTATCTGAACATTAGAACTGACCAGTCCGTCACCGTGAAAGTAGTTACATTGTTAATGTAATCTGTTCAGCTGTTAAGAGTGACTGCCAGTTATTTTCTCAGTTCAGCTACCTGTCTTGCCTTGATTTACAAAGCACTGACTTACAAATCCAATGTAGCAAGATTTCAATGCTATGTTTAATATTGAATGGGGTGTTGTTGTCTGACCACTAAAATTAGTGCAATGCAAAAGAAATTATCAAAATTATAAACAGACAATTTTGAGAAAAGTACAAGACAGACCACTAAGGAAATGCAAGTTCATTTGTTAATAACACTACATACATTTATAAAGACCACCATTGATTATAATTTAACCTTTTTTTGTGAAAAACTGCAAACCCATAGAAGAGCTGCCCCTTGGTTACTGTACAGACTATAATGATTATCCTTAGGCAACTCCCTATCAAGCATTAGTCCTCCAAGTCATATATTGAAAAAAGTAGACTACATTGCAACACCCTATTTACAGTATATTGTTTATATCACACAGGCAGTAGACGGGGAATATTCATGAATTGTTAGTGCAAGGCATGAGAATCAAAAGACTTGTTGATTTGATGAATATCAAAGGTTTTAAGTCGGCTGGAGTGTTTTGAACAAATCTGTTTTTGTCGTTTTGTTTTCCCAAATTAAAGACAAGGTAATAATGAAGGACTTTTTAAGGGGCCCTAATGGGACTTTCCATGTGTGGGTGACTCTGAAAACAAACAGCCAGTGCGCTGTCCAGCCGCCGCTCTCAGCACAGACACCCTGAACTTTCACCTAGTCACCTGCTGGTGAAAATCCCAGCAGAGCCCGCGGGCGGCTCAGGGGCCCGAGGCGATGCGGAAACTTGTGTTTTGGCCAAAGCGTGCTGCTGACGGGCTCGGGGCGGCTGCTGGGAAGAGGAATGCTTTGTGCTAAAAGGGTCCTTGCACACAGTAGTCACTGCATCAATACTGTAAACCATTGCACAAGGCTGCTAGAACAGCTAGAACCAGGCACAGCCCTGGGGCCTAAATGAGTGTGAAAACTTGGCTCTAGCACTACTACAGATTTTGCTTGAAAGCAATGAATACATAAAAAATAATAACTTTTTAAGATCCAAGTCCATAATTAATTTCCACCTCTTTCACTCCCCTGCTGATGCAAAGCAAGCAGAAAGGAGACGGGAGGTTACTCTTTCTTCTTAACGCATCAGTCCTACAGAAAAAAAAAAAGAAAGAAAAAAACAGAAAACCTTCCTTTCACTCACTTTGTTAGTTTTCGTTGTTGCTGGAAAAAGTTAAAACCTTATGATTTAGGCCTTGTAGTGATACATGCATCCATAATTTCTGAAGTACTTAAAAAAAAATAAACAAAAACATAAAAAAGAAAGAAAAGAAGAAATTGTATTAGAAATGCAGCTATACAGAGTCTTTAGCTATACCGGGGGTGGGGCGGGGGGTGAGGGTGGGAAGAGGAGCCCCCGGCCCAGATGTTATCCAGAGTTAGGAAGTGAGGTGTGTGTTTGTGGGGGGGTTCTGGGAGGCAGGGGGTGGGGTTAGTTACTACAGCAGGGACCCTTGGTGGGTTGGGCTGTTTCAGTGAGGTCCACGCCCCTGTTCCGCCCACTATTGGGTCCAGGTGCTTGGGGCTCGTTCTTGGGCAATCTCTTTGCTGTAAGACAAACATACAAGCTTGTTTTAATCTTGTGGTTTGTTTAAAAATGTAGTGAAGACCATTTTTTATTTCTTGTGATGCTTCAAACGTTCGAGTATTCAATCTGACACTTTGACACAGTATTCAAAATGACACTTTCCTATCTTGGCAGCATCAATTCTGTGCCATATGCATCATTACATCAGCAATTTAAAATATCAAGAAAAAGAAAAAGTTCCCAACAAGCAGCATAACATACAAAATATGAAAAATAATTAACTTATTTAATTATGAATAAAAAGTGAGTAAGTGTGGCTGTTTTATGATCTTGCATGCCTTGAGTTTCTGCTTCCGCCCTACCCCCACCCAACCCACAACACAACAGCCTTGAGCCTTGATGGTGACGTTAGCTGATTGACAGGTCATGGTAGAAATGCCCACGCATTGACGGGATGTTATGCATTTTCATATTGCCTCAGGTGCCACACACTGGCAGAAATAATCCGTGAAGAACTGAAATTTAAACTAATGTCTGTAAAGCGTGGGAGCGTAGCAGATAGACGGTTGACATCAGTCAACTATACTTTGCAATCGAATGGTTGAATTTAGTGTGCTTGACCAAGCCAAAACTACTAACAACCACAGATAATAATCAGAAAAGGACATGAAAGATGACATGTCAGAATGCAAATGTACCCAACTCAAATGAGCATGTGATTCCTGGAAACAGAGTTAAGGTACATTTTAATAGCACAGTGTTCATTGCTACAGTCACAGGACAGTTTGTGTTCCAGGAATTCAGGGGCGTGCAGAGTGACTGTGGTTAACAGGATTTACTCAACAAACGTAAGTGCTAACTCAGATGCTCGACTGGGGAAAAATAGCTGTGAGCCATTTAAATTAGTCCCCAAGGCAACTCTTGTGCATGCAGGGTAGCAACAATATAATCAATACAGCAATCAATCTGACCCAATGAAAAAGGTGTAAATTCCATAACCTTTGGACAGTGGTGATAAGATAGACTTCTCCAATGTGTGAATCTTCCAGGTCAGCAAAATTAATTTTATTACACACACTGTTCATTAATGTTAGACCATCTGCCCAGAGAGTCAAGTTACAGCAGAATCGCACAGCACAAAAATGGACTTCCTATTCACAATCATTTCTTGAATGATCACAAAGAAATACAGATATAAAGGAATACATACCAATTTCCATGAATATTTCATTGACATTCATTGAAGTCTTTGCTGATGTTTCCATAAAGAGCAAACTGTTGTCGTCCGCATATGACTGTGCATCCTACAAAATATGTAAGACACAGACCATGATACAAACAGCTGTTTTTAAATGTATATCTACAAGGGCATATTTCAGTGTATGCCCTTATTCATTTCAAGAGGTTTCAGTGTAACATAACAAATTCCAAATGTCAATAGCGGATAAGGAGGATTTCCCTGTGCACTTCATGAATGATGACTGGAAGAAAAATAGACAAACCTGAAAGTCAACTGCTCTCTTGTTTGCAAGGTCAGCCTTGTTGCCAGCCAAAGCTATTACAATATTGGGACTCGCTTGTCTTTGAAGCTCTTTTACCCAGTTTTTCGCCCGTGCAAATGACTCCTGGAACAGAGGACATGCTCATAAAGTGAAGCACACAGATTAACTGAGCTACAGGCCAGGATTTCATCAAACTTGTATGTGCTTTTAAATAACTCATCTATGTGCTTTTAAATAACTCATCTAAAGTCTGGGTTAAGAACACAGATGGTGATATCACTGCTCACATATGACTCAGCTACACACAAGCTCTGCTACATGGGGATAAAGTGAATCTTCATGTAATATGAACCATTATGGTTCTATTTTCTGCCTGATATCACATTCCAAAGCTCAAATACCACTTGCTAGGGAAAGCCCAGACAGAGAACTCAGCTTCCTGTAGCTCCATTATAGCATCTCTTCTATCTCTCACACAGAAACAACTGTGACTTACTTCGTTGGTGATGTCATACACCACGATGGCAGCCTGTGCACCTCTGTAGTACATAGGCGCAAGGCTGTGGTAGCGCTCCTGTCCGGCGGTATCCCAGATCTCAAACTTCACTGTCGTGTCATCCAGACACACGGTCTGAGTGAGGAAGGCAGCTGGATTGGAGCAGAGAGAAACACAGATGATCAACTCAACTGCTGACTCACTTGCCTGTTTGAATGATGCCACTTTCTCATGGATGGTGGTGTAAAACCTAGCCGAATTACGGTAGATGGCAAGATAGGAAGGTAGACCGTAAAACAGGAAATTACAAAGCAAAACAGTGGTAGCCATTTATAAGACTGCTACTGAGTAACACTTTCCAAGTTGAGTTTTCTCAGGAAAGAAACATCCAGTTGAGCTACACAGCAATGGTAGGAGGCACAAGTATTTTAAATGATTTACTTTGGGGGGCAAGTACTGTCTACTGCCACAGCAGAAGGGGTATTCCTCCACCCTCATCAGAATCTGCTACTGCTTTCTCATTAAAAACAATAGCATCCTGTTTGCAGTCTGCCATCCTTCATGTGAAAGTAGCATGGCAATGCCGCAGCTGCACTGGCTTACTTGTGGATGGAAAATGAAAAATGTACAGGGCTATGATAAATAGCACTGCCTAAGGAAAGAATGACTACAATACTCAATGTACCTCCTATTGTGCTCTCCTGGAACTCATGGAACTGGCCTTTCACAAAGCGGAGCACGAGACTGGACTTCCCCACCGCAGACTCTCCTAGGAGCACCAGCTTGAACTGGCAAATCTTGTTTCCGGCATTTGGTCCGTTGGGTCTTGAAGCTCCTCCCCGACTTGCCATGACCTGAACCCCAGTCTCCTGCTCTGGATGTGAAGAAACGTGTCTTGACCGGTCACTCCCAGAACTGCAAAGAGAAAGACACATCTCAACAACAACATCTCAGCTGCAAAAGAAACTACATTCATCTCTCTATCCATTGCTACTGATAGACTATTGCATATTGTATACATTAATTTATAGCATAGTTTATATCTTTCTTACTTCCCAAAGCTCTACAAACGCTCTGGCTGGGCAAATGTAAGCAAGCCAGCCGCTGGAGGATCAAAGTATCTGATCCAGTAAAGCATGAATTTACAATGCTGCACCAGGCGTAGCAGATATGGTAAGCAACTTTATCAAAATTCTGATTGAACCACATCCAATGTCTAAACAGTGTTTCTGTTTATGAATTAGTCATTTAAGAACTGCAAAATGTCAACCCTGTATACTGGCATGCACGGAAATCATCTTAAACCAATTAAAATTAAACAAAGAGCATAATTAGACATTGAAAAATTGGGCTCTAATGAGTTCATCTTCATGAACACGGAAAGATCAATTAGTTCTGGCAGTTTCAATAACTCATCTCATCCAAAGGATACTGTAAAATGAGTCATGACAGATAGGAATGTCCCACTTCTTGCCTGTAAAATGTGGTTACTAATAATTAACACTGAATGGCAGAAAATAGGCCAACACTGTCGAGTTTAAGTTGTGCAACTACACAGCAGGTATGCCACCCTGGCAGCAGCCAAATGTAGGGTGGCACAGTGCGCCACACACATAAGCCCACAAAACGGAGGCCCTTCTTAGTTTCAGCAAAAACAGCCATAAAGGCCCTGCAGTTCCATTCCTCACAAACATTTAACCTGCTTAAGCGTAAACTCATGTGAACACAGAACTCAGATACACCAACACACACAAATCTTTAAGGAGCTTCTTACTTGGCCAACTACTTTGCTAGCCAAGGACATGTGCCTTTAATTTGTCAGATTGAACACACAGCCATGTTTTATTCACAGCTACCATGGCTTCGTGCACATCACAAATGCAGAAGCTCATTTGGTTTTGCTACAGGAACGGAAGACTTGGTTCACTAGGCATGAACTCACTAGTCTGGATTTTAATCCACCAGTATCTTTAACTGCCTCTGTTGTTGAAATTTGCAGAAGCAAAAGTATACAAAGGCATGCAACATACACTACAATGCAGCATACAATTTAAAAAATACAGTGATAACAGAAATGAACATTTTTAAAAATTAAAAAAAAAAGACCAAAACCATATTTATAAAAGCTTGGTTGAGAGAGGTTTGGTGCAAATAATCATTGAGTACACAAATATGCTATTTGCTGCAAAGGAGAGGAGGCTCATTCATTTCCTCCTCATTTTATTTCCTAACTTAATTTTATGTATTCATCAGGTTCTCTCTGAAAGAGAAACTGGATTTTAAAAGCAACGGGTGGCCACAGCAGTTTCAAAAAGCTATGCTTCTTCAGAATTTTTTGTGCACTATTAGACCCCATGTTATTGTCTATTGACCTTTTTATCAAAAAAGACAAGCTTGTTCAACCTTAAAAGGCATCTGACATTTAGATCACCACACCAAACCAAAAGACACTGGAAAAGGTTCAGACTGATTCAATTTAAGACAGAGCAAGTATATTGTCGGTTCGTCAACAAGACTCAAATTCCATATATGAAAGCAATCTTTGGTGTGCTCTGGAGTAACTGGACTGGTGGCCCGTAGTCCAACTTTATGTCCAGATATTGGTAACTACACTTTAATGGCTTTGAATGTATTTTTTTCAATTGGAAATCCAAAATGAAGTCCATTTTGTCAGCATTTATCTGTAGAAAAGAAGTGTAGCCCAACCCATCGTCACAAACTCCTCTAACACTGGACCATGGTTAATCTTACTGAGATGCAGCAAACTTTTACTGTGAAGTCAGAATGTTTAACTAACATGAAACTCAAAAGTCAGAGAATAAATACATCTAATGTGAAGTAGCTGCCTACAGCTTCCCATTGCCAGCCAAAAGAGGGTGTCATCTGGCTAGCTGTCTTAATGAATTAAACAAACGCACACTGGTTCGGGAGAATACTTGCTGATAAAGAAATCTTTACACCTACAAAATATGGGCTGCAGCACCTTTAAAATCAACACTTCTCTTTGTAGTACTATCTTCGTGTACATGTCTTTATAGGACAAAGACACCACATACTGCTTGACCTCCTCACACAATGCAACAAAGCCGAGGCCGGCTGCAAACACTCTAACCACACAGCGGCTTACACATACAGAGAATTTACATCTGTACCAAACTAAATAAAACATGACTGCAGACATGTATGATCGGACCATTTCCTGTTGAAACTCGAGCAAAGCTGCTCTTAACTTCTCAATGTCACTCCTCACATTATAGCCAGCAGTTGAATCTGACATGACATTTTAGCTGTTAAAGTGAAACCGAAGCAAAACTAAAGGCGGGCTATAAAGAATGTTTAGCAAGATATCCTCTCACATCCCCTTAATGAACTGATAACCTATGCTCCTAACAGAGGCAACTATCATGTACGAAACAGAAACAGTTGTTTCATTCAAATGAAAGACACTGATGTGGACAGCAGGGAATGTCCTTTTAAAAGCAGGCATTTAGCCTATGCATAATTGTTCTGCCAATTCCACCATACAAACTCAAGTTCAGCACATAACACCTTAATCAATGTAGCACAAAGTACTTCACCTGAAAATCAACAGAATGTCTGCTTTGAACATAACATATGCATGTGTTATAAAACCGAATTTCTAAAACCCAAAAACTAAAACCTAGAGGTCTCAACAACTTCATACATAATAACCAAATGCTTTCATAAACTAAAGAAATGCATGATTTATAAAGTAAAATGTCAATCACCAAAATAATGCACCAAAAAAAAAAAAATTAAAAACATATTCAAGCTACAAAAACACAGAAAGATGGGAGTATTTGAATTTCTTGTGTACATTTTCTTAAAACACAGCTACATGCAAAAATGCTTATAAAATGACTGATATATAATCTGACCCGACAATATCTTACACACATCAAACAAGCACAACATGCTTGTGTCATCTCATGAGAAAACAGTTTATGTGGAGAGAATAATTTAATTCTGTTGATAACACACAGGCCTAAGCCAACTAAAACAGTACACTCTCCAGACAGGGCAATGCTTTCTACCAAGGAACATGTAAATCATTCACTAGTACATGAAATGGGTCAAAACCTGCAGCAATGCCAGAGAATGTGTATGCTCATCAAATATATAACCGACTGCCAAGAAGGGTCTTCAATCCAGAATTATTCCTTATTAATGTAAAATACCACAGCTGAACATTCCTATGTTCTTTCCTACTTATTTCAAACCTCTCATCTCAAATCAACCCTCACAATCACTAAAATGACACAAAGTGTCACACAATAAACAGTACATTACAGGAACAGTAGCCAAATGTTTCTATGCTCTATGCTTTACCATCTAATGTTTGAACTTGGAATTCTCATATGTTACACTTCACGGAACAGGCGAGACAAGGACCATCCATACAGGAAAACACATCAATGTCATGAACACTAGCCAGGGGAATTGTAACCAGCGACCAGCTAGCTAGCTACAACTCGCTCAAAAACCCCTCTGTCACGGTGTCACCTCAGACAACCACACGTCATGAGCCTTAGCTAGCTAGCCAAGTAATCAGGCGTCAGACGTGAAATATCTCAGCCTTTCAAGAAAACATATTTGAAATTGTATTACTTTGCGAAATGAATTAGTTGTCAACATACAATTAGTGAGAAATATGTATTTTTGTTCAGACATTCACCAATTAAAATGGCTAGCTAGCGAAGTTTATCAGCTAACAACGTCATTGTTCTCATCTGACATTATCCTAACGTTAGGCTAACTCTCAGGGTAACATTGTTTGCTAACGTTAGTTATCTACCTTCTGACAGTGTAAACCGTCAGGTGTCTCCATAAAAGTGAGGTCTACCTATCTATATATATCGAGCGAACTCCATAAGCTACATTAAGATAAGTAGAACACATTATGGGCGTAGCTAGCTAAAAACTAGCTAGCAGGGTAACGGGTAGCTAGATAGTTATCGCTAGATTATCTGTGATTCTAGCTAGTGTTAACAGCACAAGTTAACTAGCCAACAGCTAGCTACTGAGAAAAACACCTCTTCAGTTACTGAAATATCGCCAGTTAAAGTAATATTAGGCAGTTAGTCTATCCATCTAATTTGTTACCCCATCCCATTTCGTTTTGTTTCGTAAAATGCAGAAGAATGACGCCATTTTGGGAAAACTGGCAAGCTAGCAATGAGATTTTTGTATTTCACGGTTTGTTAGTATAAATGTTACCGTTTAAAGCATTCGATGGTGTAGCTAATAAATAAAGTAGCTAAAATGATAAATATCTTTTTCAAAGCAAGGCTGGCAAGCGTTCGTTAGTTAGCTGCTAGCAAGCTAAAATAGCTAGCTAACGATGCCTAGACAGCGAGCTGGCCATTGCTAGCTAGACAGATAGCTTCCAATTCAAAACGTTGAAACTTAGCTAGCAATTTTAAGTCAAATATTAAAATAAATCCTTCTTAGCCAAGCTATCACATATCATCTTGACATTAAAAAGCACTTTATAACAATGTCTTGAATTAGTAAATATGTCTATTCCCGAGTACGGCCTATTTAGCTAGCTAGGGTAAGGTTAGCTAACTTCGCTTTCCCCAATATCCAAACAGCCAACGTCGTACAAGAGTGAATCGCTAGCTTGGTAACTTTGCTCAGCACTGACTATCTACCTAGCATTTTTTACCTGGTGGTTAGGCAAAAACTGTGCCCACTTGTCTCGACTGAAAGGCTCTGGATCGAAATATTTATGATACACAAGTAAATAATTTCATCGGCACGGGTCCGGTCTCCTCCTTTCTTTTTTCTCGCAACTTCCCCCTTTTTAGAACCAAAACACACTCACTCAAACAAGCATTTCCGCCCCTCATGCCACGTCAGACGCAACTTGCTATCTGCCACGCAGAGAGCTTCCTCTTTCGTTTTATTGTTCTTCCTCAGGTTTAATGGTGGCGGCCTACAAGCTGATGAGTGCATACCGACGCCTACTGTGGTGGAGTGCAGAGGAGCGTTGCCACAAATTCAGATCCTGTTTAGGATAAAAGCATTATATGTTTCCCCAGTGCGCTCATGCTATCAGTCACCATTTCCCTCATCATGTACCTAATGGATGAAAGACATGTTTTAGTTCTGTTAGATGGAAGAAGGAATCTGGTTTGTTGTGATCATAAGCATCTCATATTAAATGCATTTGACTGAAAACAGTTTACTAGTCACCGGCCTCTAGATGTTATAATACTTGTTATAAGAAACAGTCCTCCACAATCTCCACAGTTCATGCTAATCAGAAACAATTGCTGTACATAACAGTTCAGGGCCCATAGATATCAGCACTCCAATTTTGAGACCCGTTTTAATATCCACTGATGTTGCTCATCTGTTTGACTACAGCAGCTGAATCTGTGTAAATAGTGATATTTTATGAAACATATCATCTATTTAATTCTCAGTCTTCCCGATGTGTGAAATCCATCAACAGAATCATGCCATGAGACCCATCAGCACAGTAAATCAACAGAAAATAATTTTGCAATGAAATTAATAAATCTGCATTGTAGACTGAATAGGAGAGAAATTATGAATCTGACCACTTTTTCAGGCATCACATCGTCAGCCAATGATAACTGCCATCCTCAGCAGAATGCACATACAGCACAGCACTGACATGTAAACCCATTCAAACCAATGTCACCTTGGAAAGTATTTGTTGTGCTATTAATACAAATCAACAGGAGTTCTGGTCAGTGTTCTGGTCAGATATCCACATCATAATCTCACCCCTTCCTTACATGTTCAACTTTTTTTTTCATACAGCTTCAGCATTGAAGCAGTATGTATCTACATAATTAATTTCCACTTACAATGACAAAGCTCACTCAGATTCCTAAAGCTACTTTGCAGTTTCTCCTTTCAGATGAAAAATACATTATTTATTAACATGGTTATGTGCCCTAACACGATTGAGGACATACGTTTAGATACAACTACTCTGTACTCCTTTAACAAATAATTTTGCACACTGTCCATGCATGGTGAATCCCTATGCTTGCTTGCATGCAGGGATGCAATCAAATCGAAAAAAGGTCTTATTGTGATTTACAGAAAACCTTTTAAACTCTGTTTCATTCACCATCTTTACAATATGCACTTTGCACGTTTTTATGTTTATTTCAGCAAAATATAATAGGGTAGGCTACACTGAGAAAAGAGGAACCCAACGCCACTGTCATACCCATGCAGGCTTGTATCAAATTCCGACGTGTTTCAAAGAGGCGAAATACGGTTTCCTAGCGCTAGTTGCCAGGTGACCGAACATAAACACTGTGAGACTTGCACAGTCCTTTTAATTAGGCTTCTGTTACACTAGGAGTAGGTTATGCTCGCTCCGCAAGATAACATTCGGGAGCGGAAAACTAGTACAACCATCTCTGCGGTCTAATAAATGACCTGTCAAGAAAATGGCTGTATTAGAACAGAATGGAAGTCACAGCTGGAAATACGTCGACAGAGGCCCCAATTTAAGAGCGGTAACGTCATTTGATAGTGATGATAGTTAGGCCTGGATACCAGGTAACATACCGATAGCTGGAATAATCGTCTCAGCTGGTAAAAGTTTGTAACGGTGTTACTAGTAATGTACCTAATTAATTTAAGTAATTACTAGTATTACTAAGTACTTTTTAGACTGTTCTGCGCACATAATATTTCAGTAGTTACCGTACATTTTTGGCAGTAGAGTTGCCAGAAAAACTGATTTTTAATCATTGTATCATAGCTTCCCGTGAGATATGTTACCTGGCTGTCTACATGTCTGACTAGCTACACTATAGCCTTTATATAGCTTGTTAATATTACTGGCTCAGTCAACTGAAAAGTTGTAGCCTACAGTTACTTATACATCACAACTTCAGTTTATCAGTGCTTTATTGAGATAAACTCGAGTGATGTGCTGCATCATCTGCCACCATTTCCAATAGCGTATCACTAGTTTTCTCCATTGCCAGGCTGGTAAACTCAAACCGATTGGAGACAGAGCTGAGACATGTTTACAGGAGATCACACCAAGGGTGAGTTTGTTGTTCATATTGCTGTGAAATACAATGCGTGATTCAAATCTAGCCAAATTGAAGAGTTTGGAGTGGTAATTTCCAAAAATTATAGAATATTTTGCTCAATGATTTATTTTCTTAAAAAGTGAACCTTCTTAATGTAATTTTTCTCATAATTTACCATATGTAGCATACAGTTCACATTAATATTTAATGGAATTGAATACCATCCAGGAAAGTATTTAATTGTAGTATTGGAAATAAATGGTTACAATTCTGATTTATAAAGTTTTTTTGATGAACATATCCCCATGGTTATATATTTTAGCACTTACCAATTGCCCTGTAAGGTAAACCTTGAAATAACACAGGATGGCAGATATCAAGGATTCTATTGAATTGTGGGGATATACCCATAATTCTTTGTTACAGTGATTATTGAGGAACCCTTGTGAGGAAGTCCCTGACTTTTACCCCATTTTACAGCCGGCCACCCCACCGGTGGTCAAGAAGTTCCTCAACTTTAAGCGCCCAGGCCTGGGGCAAGTTCGTGTGTTTTATGGCAAAGCTGACGACCAAGATATTGCCAGCACGTTGCTTCATGGCAAAAGGACCAAGTCATCTGAAACTGTAAGTCCTTGTGACCGTGTGGCTGTCAAACCATACTGTATCACCATAGACTGCCAGACATGCGGCTGCAGTGTCCTGACCTGAAGTTAACGAGGTCAGAATACTGTGTGCTAAACATGGTCTTTAATACGTAGCCCCAACACAGATTCAGACAAATTGGGCCAGGCCCATTCTGGACCTTTTGTCAATCAGTAGTTGCTGTTTATGTGGAAAAATGGGGAAAGATACAATAAGCTATGCATGCAAAAGCAGAATGAGAAAAGAACTCTGCAAAAACCTGAGAAACACTCTAAGGGCACAATGATAATGATGCATTGATGATAATGTAGGAACCCTTTTTAATCTTTTAATATTGTCCAAGTGTAAAAATGTAAATTTATGTTTCAGGCGCAGTTTGTAAGTAAGTAGTATTAAGTGTATTAAGCAATTTAAGCCACTCAGCTGAAAAGGCAGAGGAGATAGTGGCCATTTTGGTTTAATTAAGTGAAAATTGTGATAGAAAACACACAGGAAGGAACTCTGAAGAGCAATGTTCTTGGGTTAGCAATCTAATCTTCATGAGTAATTGATTTCATTAACTGCACGGCTTATCTGAAATGCTAAGCTGATGACATAATATTTTATTAATAATAAATATGTCAATGTTCATTATATTTGTCAGCTCAAGAGACCAGCCCACAAAACCACAATCGTCTACAGATGTTGCATGGATATCTGTGTACCACTTTAACATTGCCCTTATGTTTTTAAAACTCCATTAGTCATGACATATGATTTTGGGAGATGTCCCTAAAGGGGAGCAGGCTGTCTGTTGTAGATAGATGTTTGGCAGTTTGGACAATCATCTTAATTTCAGTAATTCATACTTCAATAGTGAGATTATGTTGTAAGGAAAGGGGTTTCCTTGCCATTTTTGTCACTGTCAGGTAGCATTGGTTTCCTATTATTATTCTACAATATCCAAGCTCTTTTCAAACTTATGCTGCTCATTTTGAATGTCTGGTTGAGAGACAGCCAAGGGATTCCTCAGCTTGGGCTTATTTGTTTATGCTGTAACAATGGGAGTTACTGTCCCCATTATCTTTTGTGATCTATAGTTTTTGTGACAGACCAACAATGTTCTTACTTTGGCAGTGTGGAGTAGTGATTATGGACATTGACTTTTTACCTGAATGCTGTATTCTAGAAAGAGCAGTTTTGTGGTTCCACATCATAATTATACATAATATAGTATTGTATTATATAATATAAGTGTATTAATGTATTGTATGCAATTTATATTTAATTTGTATAAGGACATCTCGTGAAAGATTTATTTCCATAATGTTTTTAACCATGTTCATTTGGTCTAAGTTCTCCTGAACAAAGTCTTTATTCATTGCCTGTCAGCAACTCATGAGTGTTCTGAGCCACATCTTTTGCCTAACATTATGGCTTTCATTTTTTTAAAAAAGTTTGTTAGTGGCATACATTTCTCTCCAGAGAAACCACATTATAGCAAATAAGTCTTCCACTAAATTGCACTAAATGGATCAAACGTGTACAATGGTTTGGCAGTCATCATCATCTTACTCTTTCAGGGAAAGTCGTTGGTCAACCCAAGGCCAAAAACCCTCTATCAGCAGAAGCTACTGCAACTGCAGGAAGCAGGCTATCCTAGCAATAAGAGCGCTCCACTGGGGAGCTCACCTGACCAGCATCCAGGTCTACCAAAGGGGATGAACATTTACACAACTACATTTGGTGTTAAGAACCAAAAAGGTGAGCTCACAGAAAACAAAGCTGTAAGCAAAAACATGCACACACACACAAACACACACACACACACACACACACACACACATAAACATTTCCTTTTTTTTGTTTGAGGTCCTTATATATGTTTTGACTGTGTAGGCTTGACTGCTGGTGAGCTAGTCAACCCACCAAAGACAGCACAGCAGGTGGAACAAGAGAACCAGGAGGGACATCGATTATACCTGCGGTCTCATAATGCATATTTTGTGGGTTAGTATGCCAGTTTCTTTACATAATTACCTCTGTGGTTTTGCTTGCGGCTGCCATGAGTGGCTGCTAAGCCCTTGATAAAGACACAATCACTCAGAATTTTATGAAGTTTTTATTTTCAACATGTAATACTATTTACTTGCTTTGGTTTGGTTTATGTAGAAACTGGTACTTTAAAGTAATTCACACTGGCACTACATAAAAACTAACTTCATGTAATAACAACCATTTATTAAATTCTAGGTGAACCTATCAACAGGAAGTACACCTGGAGTAAGCTTGTGAAGGACGGCAGTTTTGGAGTCTCCACCCCACACAGCAATGAAGGGCGGGCGACCGCCAAGTCCCTCCACTGGATGTAAGAGCTGCAGGAATGAGCTTTCTGATTTATCACACTGTGTTTATCTTTCTCTCAGACAGCACACGCTTAGACGCCCACCCATCCATCCGTCCTCGTGCGCATTCAGACTGACCACGTTTGGAGATCTGCTCCACGTCCGAGCCTGCTCCTCCTAGACTGAGGCAGTACCGTCTTCAGTGACCCTCCATGCTGCTCTCACTTTTTTCCACTAAAAGAATTCTGTTGATTTACTGTCTCTGTCATTCCTTCTGTATGCTACTTCTTGATTCCCTCCACTGTCTCTGGGATGCTCCTTGAATATACTTCAGAACCCCTGGTCCTGTCTACTTTTACCAATTTTCTTTTTCATCAATCAATTATTTTTATTATGACTCTTCCCTTGAGAGAATCATTGGAAGGTACACAGTCTCCTCCATCTGTTCCTTCTGTTGATTTAGTTAATTCTTTCTCCTTATTGCAGAATCATTGCTTAGTCTTCAGTGTATGAAAGTGGTGTGTTCTTGAGTGGTTTACATCTCTAAATCAGCCTGCTCTATTTCACAGAAACACCAGTGGGGCATTGATTTCAAAGTTAAACAAAGACTTCAGAGAGAGAACACAGCCACTGGTTGGCAAAACACATGACCCGTAAGTCAAATTGTACTGGAAAAAAAATAAATAAATAATAAACATCAGTGCATCTTTAATTTCAAACTGAGCACAAACATGTCTGCCACCTGCAAAGAAAGAACAAAAACTGTCCAGTATGTTGTAATTTTGTTCCTCAGATAACATGGCAGTTTTGATTTTTTCAGTATTGTTGAAACCCTCAAAGTTCCACCAGATCACACATTTGGACTTTTGATGCCTCCTGAAAAAATTGGTGAGTGACATCATTTTTTATGATTTGGAATGAACAGTGTTATTATTATTAATACTTGTTATTGCAAAAAAGAGTTGGGGAAGATGACGGAGGTGAACTGCTATCTGCAGTGGATTTGCAAGTGGGTTTCTGCTGTTCTGCCTATTTCAGGAAAATAATTCCCTCAATGTGATTTCAATATTTTTCCCAAAATGTGTAATTACAGGGATGTCAAAAATATACTTTTTATGGTGATTCAACAAAAAATTGCATTGCTTAGTTATATTGTCCACTGTATGTTGAATATTAAATATGAGCAATTTTGATTCAGTAGGGGGAGCTCTAACACAGAAATATCAACTGTATTACTGAACAGAGCTGTGTACATTAGTGAAAATGTCATTTTTGGTTGTTATTATATATAAAATTTCCAATCTACTGGGGTTAAATTTAATAAACAAACAATCTTTATAGCAATGATTGTGAATGCAGCAGCAGCATAATCTCTGGTGACCATTTCTTGCTTGTTTCACTGCATGCAAGTTAATTCTGGATAGCACACACACTGCTTTCATTAAATTAATAAATTTGTGTGAATACAGATAAATATATTGAATAGTTAAATCTAATACCTCAACATGTCAGTGTGATTATGGCAGTATCACATTGCTGCTATTGGATGTGGGTCTGTGCCTCATGTAATGCGTATTTTCACACTTGTTTTCTTATGGGACTGTAATGGGAATGTAATGTTTTGAGCTGAAGGGAGGGATTAACTGGAGGGTTGTAGGAATGTTAAACTACATGCCTTATTCATGATGCAGGTGGCACTGCAGGCAAAACAGTCCTGTTTTCCTGTCCATGGCAAACAATTCATAGTGTCATCCATAGCCTTTGACTAACTGGCACATAGACTGATTCTATTACTAACACACTCTAGACATAGCTGTACAACATGACCAAAATACATTGCTTCTTTCTGTCTGAAGACCAGATCTTTGTCTTTGGCTCATTTAACATTATCACATGTAGTTATAAACAGGGTTACCATGAGCTGATAGTGAAACTGAATTGCTGAAGTGAAACCTGTTTGTATGTCTTATTGCCTCTCTAGGGGTTAGTGACCTTATAGACTCAGCCTCTCTGGATAGGAATCTGAAAGCCTCAGAGAAACAGCGAGGCCTGGTCAGTGCGGTGCAGGTGCACCTGAAGAGGGCCAACCACCACAACTTCAGCTCCCTGCTGCAGGCCTTCAGTCACTACGACAGGGTAATCGGCTGCATTCCACAGTTATTCCCACAGTACAGCCTTACTCACCCAGCCTCTTACTGGATGCTATTGTCCCGCCATCCTCCTGATCTATATTACGGTATAAAGACCAAGCCAGCCCCTCCTTGAGTGATCCTATGTCCATATATCAGGGGAATTTCCATTACTGCTGATGCTGTTCACCCACTCATGTCAACGCCAAATGACTGTTGGTGCTACACTTTGTCACCTGCATCTGGTTTCCTGGTGTTGGACGGGAAAAACTGGGGCGGTTTCATCACAGGGCATGGCAAGCCAATCAGTTCTCTCCTTGCATTAAATCAGTATTTGCAGATTGGCTACATTTTTGGAAGGTATGGCATTGTTCCCTGTTCTGCGCTTTCACCTGCAGTCAGTGCAGTGAAAAAAAAAAAAAAACTATTGGGTAAGTCACTGTAGTGTGGGTAACAGTGTGTTTCTGGTTTTACAGAATGGCAAGGGCTGGATTGACAAGGAGGATCTGCAGGATGTTTGTTGTCAGTTTAACCTGCTCCTTAGCACCCCGGTCCTGGACAGCCTGATGGAGTACTGTGATGTCAATAAGGACGGACGGATCGACTTTCTGGAGTTTTCCAACTTCCTCAACTGGAAGGAAAAGATGCCGATCGACCAATCGGAGGAGCAGATTCTCACTGCAGGTTAAAAAAGGATTCTGACCATCACCATTTACACCCAAGTCCATATTTCATTTGATCAGAAAGCTGCACGTGTTAGTCTTCAGGTACCATGAAGCTGAGTGCAGAGATTGACTTAACATATGCATTCTTAAAATCATGTAGAAGATCGGTTTTTCAGTTTAAAATACTCAAGGGACTTTTTTCTCCTTTTTGTATTTGTTTCGGTATTTGAACGGTGCTTCTCAGGGTGCGAGCCCCGCACTGCTCCTGCAGAAACAAAAAGAGTACAGATCCAGGAACCTGCTGAGGGGAGCCTGCCGGTGGATCCAGACGCATTGGTCAGCCCACAGGATCTAGAGCCGCTCAAAGTAGGCAGCTCACAGAAGGTTCCCAAAACCTGAGCCGGCCCAAAACGGTTCCACCCAGCTTCACCACGTCATCCTCCGTCATAAGAGCCATCGTAGGCGGCCCTTCCACTGCCAGTGAGTCAAAAAGAACCCATCGCAAACATGAGTAGAATTGTTTGTTGGATGTATTAAGAACATGTATTGGCTCTATTAAAAGGTTTAAAATACATATTTGGCATGTCCAAACAAAAACGTTCCCTTTGGTTTAATACTCTAAGATTCTTCAATATTTCAATTTTAGACTGTCGCACAGCATTCGCTGCCTGTACCATGTTTCCCATGATCCTCTTGTAGATGACCGCACCTTTGGAATCCCAACAATACGTAGTGATTTGCCGACCCCAAGCCTCAAGCGCACCGGTGACAGAACAAATTATGGCGATGAGTCAACAGTGCCCAACCTGCTGAGCCCCACAGTCTATGACCTAAAAGGGGTCCATGAGGAACACCTCTTTGGCCCCCGCCCTAAACAGGAGGTTAGTGACTCACAAAATAAACATATATTCTCCCTCTTGTATCTCATGTGTGAGTTGTCTGTTATCTCTCCAATGTCCCAGAAAATAATCCATTTGTAAACCCCCGTTCTGGCATAGAAAGGAACAAGTATATTCACCTGCTCCTTAATATTCAGTGTATTCGCCCACTTCCTGTTTCAGAAAAGTCTATTTCACCTTGTGTCCTCCTGTCTCAAAAATGACTACATTTGATCAACACCTTCTGTTCAGCTGGAAGTCTTTTCATCTTATTCCTGTCCCAAAAGGAATCAGTCTGTTCACCTCCATCATGTTCTACAAAGTAATCAATCTGTTCCTTCATTTCTCTCATGTTACAATGACACTGTTCATTTACCTTGTTTCAAATAAATGAGTCACTTCTTCACCTCCTCTTCGCCGTGCTTCCAATTTCCAGGATTCCAGAGAGCAGTGTACATGTAGTATTCCGTTCCAACCTGTTGATCCTTATAAAACTCTGAGAATTAGGTGGACTTGCCCTAAATCAAGTAGATATATTATGCACATTATCAGAGCAATCAGGGTTGCTAGGTCAGTAACTAGGGCGCAATAGAGAGTCCAGCCCTCACACCCCAGTGCCGCCTCCTCCTGTGTTTCAGATCGCCAGGATATTCCGTAATGTTGGCGTGGACATTTCTCAGGACGTGTTTGAGGAGGCCTGGAAGCTGGCAACCCTGAGACACACCAAGGGGGAGGTTTCCGTGGAGTCCTTCCGGAATGTTCTGATGGAAATACAGGCAAATTAAACATCTCTTCCCCATTTTATGAAATAATATATGGCTGTTGAAAAATCTATCCATTAAAATGAATGTGGAGCTAGCTCAAAGCTCAGTTATATTGTGTAATACATTTTTAAATTGCCTTCGTCAGAAACCACTAACGAAGTCTGTGCTCTGTATTTATACTTTTCAACAGAGCGTTGGTACGCTTTCAGAATTACAACTCCTCTCAAACCATTGTTGTCTTTAGTCAATCCTAAATGACAATGCAGACCCCTCAGAATGGCAGGTTCTGGTCCACTGTGCAAACACACAATCTGGTTCCCTGTACACACTGTATTTCAGATGCACTGAGTCACTCAGCACCCAACATTAAATAGTGGCACTGATGCTATTGACAGGCCTCTAAATAATAAAGAAGGCATATGAGTGTGTTCAGGAACGGGAAAATGGGTGTTTTTTTGCCTGATTTGATGACTCAGCAGAGTCTGGGTCTATTTTTTGCTTTCCATTAACCTGCTTCATGTTAATGTTAGGCTCCCTGGTGACCTAAGAATAAAGGCACAACAGCACAGACCGGGTTCCTTGATTGCGGGTACAAGCCATGGCTATGTCATCATTAGCAAACTATAGTGTACATTTATATTGGGTGAGTGGCAGTGGATTTTAACGGCTGGTTTGGGTTAGCCAGGTTACCCCTGCATTAGATTGTCTTACTGTTAGCACCAGTCACCCACAGGCTACCTATATGTGAGAAATAGGCCTACGTCTCCCCATCTACTACTGATAGCATGTGGTGCTGTGAGGCCAATACTGCAGTACACCAACAAAAAGGGCATGAAGCCAGCAGGTCAATGAAAAGGAGATAAGCGTTTGGTGCCACATAGAAAAAAATTCTATTCCAATTCTATTCTAATTCTATTCCAAAGTGATGCTGATTACCATGAATCTGGATTGTAAAGTAGGCTGATGCATCCACAAATTGGGGAGCAGCTTATTTAAAACAGGCAACAGCAACATAAAAATAACACTGATTGACCTCCATTCCTGAAGCCTTCTTTTTCTAAGATGTAGGCTATGTAAAAATAGTAGGCTACAGCTTGTTTGCCCTCAAGAAACATCTGCTGAGGACTTCCCCATACTACCCACTTCTCAGATTCAGTGTGCTCTATTTTTAAAGGCAGATAGGATGATACGGTATTGTTAGTTTTTCTCAATTCTGACAGTACGGTACTCCCTGACCAGTAGGGGGTGCTGCTGCACATTCAGCGCCCCCTGCTGCTTTGTATCGAAGGACGAGCACAGAGCTACTGTGTCACGGTGTCAGCGACCCGCATATGTTAGTCAATCATTGTGCTGTGCTGTGGAGAGCTAAACTTTTGATCAGATCAAACAACTCCCTGACTGACAGCTGATTGTAGCCCCGCCCATTACTGGTTTAATGGACCCTCAGTCTCCCTGCATGACTTCCTGTACCTACATTAGTGATATATGTGTTACATGGATTTACTCCATTTTGAGAAGAGCACTGCCAGTCTCATAAAAATTGTCTGGTTATACAGTGATGGCTGCAATATTCATAAATGGTGCAGTATTCATAAATTCAAGCAGCTGAATGACCTTCATCGAAGGCACGGAGGCAGTGCAGTCTCTCCTTTTTACATTATAAGTATGACGAATTTAAGAGAACGCTTTACTGCGATTCATCCATTTCCAGTGAACCCCCGCAACACCCAAACACAAAACTGTTTTGACAGTGCAAAGTCATGGCGCAGTGATAAAAAAAGGGACTGTGTTATTTTAGGTAACTGATGCCTCATAGCTATGAAAAACATTTATTTTACTTTGAAATCACAGATATCTGTGTCAGGGCAAAGTTATTTTTGAGCCATATGTTGATGCCATATGTTTTTAAATAAACACACTGGTGATTACTCAGGGTAACACACAGTGTTTGACCTTTGTGTTATCAGTTTACACCATTTAAGTATATCTCATAATGTTGTTTAACAACATGCAGCATGATATACTGGATTCAAAGCTCTTACTAGTCATAGGATAATGATTTACTCATCCATCATTGATGAGTTTCAGCAGCATGATAAGGACTCCTCTGATAGGATGGATTCAGTTTCTCTTGTCTTGTCCAATCACACGAATAGTTGCCAGGTTACCCATTTGTTTGTTTTACTCATGCATGGCCCCAAAAGCGGATTATTCTCTAATATATTTTCTGCTCCTGTAAATGAGTTGATTTTGGTCTGTAGCCAGTCAGTATTCTCACTCAAAATCTGGGCAAATATTCAAATGTAAATTGTTTCCTTATGGCTTAATTCCAAACTGCTCCCTGTTTATTATCCTGAAAGACTAAAAAAAAAATGTGGCTAGCCAACAGATTGTCATGCAAGCTAAGAAAAATAAATGACATATTTAAAGGATAGTATTCAGAAGAGAAATAAATACTCCTCATAATTAATAATTAGTCGAAAAGGAAATCAGCATTCAGGGTTCATGGTTGCTCACTACTGCTATGATTGCTAATACATCTATGCTGAATAAAAAAAATGTTTTTAGTTATTACTTATTTCATAGCAGTCAATTGGGAATGCATTATTTATGTTTACAGAAAACAACAGAGCAGCATGATGAACCAGTCCTCAGATAACAGAGGCCCTAATGCTATGAATGTTATAGCTGAGCTCAGGAATTATTTAAGTGTTTTAAAGATTAATTAAAATAAACGAGACATCAGCACGCTGGGATTTTAATGAGATCAGGTGAGAGGAGAAAAAACTGGAGAATTAGAATTATAATTAGTGGGGCGTATCACAGTTTGCCCCACGCTTCAACATGGGTAATTAGACTTGTCTACTGTATGTGTCAGTTGGAGAACAGAATATAACAAGGTTAAGAGGAGAAGCACATTATGAGGTTTGAGTGGGCAGACTGACAGAACAGGTGCTTTCAATGTTCTCCAAGTATACCAAACCCCCTTCTAATTCTGGAAAATGTACAAAATAACCAATAACTGGTGCTATTTAAAGTTGTGCAGTGAAGGAAGCAGTGTGTGTATGTGGCACTTTCGGCATGGGTGGAGAAGTGAGGAGAGAGAAACTCGACACTGTTATTTAGTAAATGTATTACCACTGCTGCTAATTACCGTGAATGTTATAAAAAAAAATCTGTGCTTGCACAAGTTGTTTAACAGTCTTTACTAAATGTAATGGTATAAGTAATTGTGTAATTCTCTCTCCTCAACTTCTTGCTCTATAAGTTTGAAACTCACCAGAGAAACATACATTAACTGTAATGTGCAAAAATGAGCAGTTTGTGCTTTTATCCCATTTAAAGGGGGATTCTTTGACACTGTGATCACATACTGAATGAATACTGGATAGCATCTCACTACAATTAGGCTTGGAATTTTGTCTGCAATGTCAGGTGGGATAGATGTTTGCTTTCTACTATGCTCACTAATAAAGACAAAAATAAAATATAACAAAAACCTATAGTGGATTCTTGTTCTGCCACTATAATTTGTCAATGAAAATAATTATACATAGGAGATATTAAGGCTTTTTTTATATATAGACATCAGCAAACCAAAGCTCGTGCTACAGTATGTATAGCTGTCCCAGTTATTAATTCTGTTAGGTGCTTTTGTGTGGTGGTGGTGGTGGTTTTGCATGTGTGGTAATGAATCTTCATTGTCGTGCAGTGAAACAGACAAAACCATGCTTACAAATATGTCCTGTCAAAAATTGTGTTTTGTGTTATGTTTAGAATTGATATTGGTGAGTTTTCTTGCTTTTCACATACAGGAGACAAAACAAAAGGAGAAATAAATTAATACAATCAATATAAACAAGCCATTCAGTTTTTTTTCAATCTGATAGACTTTTTTTTTTAATCTTCAACGTCCAATAATGTTTGTCAATATATCTATATTTTCTGATTCATTTCTGAAAAGTGAATTTACAGAATATTTAAAAGTTATTCAAAATTATTATTTTCCCCTTAATTTTCAAATTACTAACTGATGTAAACTGACTATTAGCAACACATATGGCAGGCTTCAGGTGGGGAACTGTTAGCAGTGTTTGAGGACAGATTTGTGTGTGTTTAGCAGAAAAATAGCCCCCTGCCAGTGAAAGAACAGGAAGGGTGGGAGAAGTGGGCATCCAACAGATGTGGAAGTACAGGGAAAAATAGTTGTCTGAAAATATGCCTGAATTATGCATGGTAGCCCTGCGCATACTCAATAAGGACAATTCCTACCTGTTTCCTGCATAGCTGTTTTGTACACCTGATTTGCCTTTAAAATGGGGAATTTGAATACTGAGCCTGGTGAGTGGAGCGCGATGCATCTGGCCAGTTTACGCAGTGTTAAAGATGAAGGGACAGCTGTGCTGGAGCGGGAGAGGAGTGATCTGAGCCCACGGGTCCCTGCGGACACGCTCAGACTGCATGGACAGAATGTGCACCTGTTTGTTCTTTATCCACTCCAGCCACTGCTGCACACCACACTGCCACATGACCCAGGAAGTGCTGTCAGCCAATGGTCATCCTATTGAAGTGTCATTCCATTCAGGTGTGCTTTCTGAGTCCCTCTAACCACCCTCAAAACCAATACTATTTGATACTAGGCTCAGTTTTAACAATTCAAACCTGTGCTGCAATACAAAGTCTGTATGGTATTAAATAAATGATGCACCATTTATTTTAATACCGAGTTTTGTGTGATATTGTTGTCAGGTCAAAGTTAATTTAATAGCAGTTTGGGACACAACCTTTGCAGTCACTTAACTGTTGCATTTTACTTCTGTGAAAATGACATCACATGGTTTTGAAACATACATGGCAGAAATTACTCCAGGTAAACTGCTCTGTTGTGACCACTGTGTAATGAGTTTGGGTCATTATGATAGAGCCTCTTTTAATTAGATGTTAATCATTTGGGATTGACTGTGTGTGCGGTTTATTTCTGGGATTCTCTCCCTATACTTATCTGTGGGAAGTATTTTGTTACTACACACTTGTAGAGCATCTGTATTTTTTAACTGTTCTAAAATGGGATCAGATTTTGACAGGCTACAACAAACCTTTGTAAGTTGTTCTCTGTGTGAAGGAAGTGTTAGTTCCACACTGTCACAAGTCTGTTTACCAATCACACCCTATTCCATTTCAGTAATTTCAGTTCTGACAATCTTGGGGAAATATTGCATTGTATATTGCAAATCACAAGGCTGTAATGCAGTACATTAATTGGAGGAATTATGGACTAAAGTAAATGGCACTAACAGAGTGAGTCTGTCTGTGTTGCATTCAAGATGAATAATCACTAGACACAAATGAAGTCTCATTGCTGTGCAAACAAAATCATATTAAATTAGTCTCAGATTTATCAGTTCATATCACAAAAGAGCAAGTGGCAAATCATTTTCAAAAGACTGCGATATACATAGCAGTGGGATTATAAGTAAGGGTGCATCAATCATTTTCAGTACTTGCAAACTTTAAATACATCCTACAAGGGTCCATTGGACCCAGGCAGACATTAATAATCAAAATTATGTGCTAGAATATTGTTTGTCTTTACAATGAGATTATGTGAAGCACAAATATCCACATCAAAATAACAGATATGTTTGTTTTGATGCAGCTGTTGAAGTATTGCACAATGAGTTTTATAGCCTCATATCGTTTATCTGGTGCCCTGTCAGGTAACGTTTTTGGGTAATCACAGGATGATATATGAAACCATTTTACTTCAGCTGAACCAAAGCATCCTAAACAAAGCAGGCAAACGTGCTGTTATTGCAGTCAGGGGCGTAGGAGCCATTTGAAAGGTGGGGAGAACCTTGACTGTGTCTTCCCTTTTGTGAAAGTAGATCATGCAATCTGAATGAAAGTGAGGGGCACAAAAATGCATAATAAAAAATTGGGAGCATGCCCCCCTGTCCATAATTGTTTGTACACCCTCAACTGCTGGTCTTGTAACTGTCCAGTGAATTCACATAGTCAAATTTGTTGTTAGACCAGTAGTACAGCGTGCAGATGTCAACCACACATGCACAGAACAGAAGAACTAGGGCATCCAACCGGGGTGCATACAATGCCTGGAGCCATCAACAAAACTGCTCTACAATAAGTTCATTATTTCACCAGTGGGAACTTTTTTCCATAAAAAGTATTCAGCTGGAAGTCTGTGGGAAAACGTAATTACAGCTGGAAAATATAATCACAAGACAACTTAGAGCGTGTGTTCATGCGCATGTGTGCATACATGCAATCGAGCAAAAAGGTTCCCTGGAGAACTGTCGTCATTTTAGTTAGAGCATGATGGGCACTTCTTTTTTTTTACTACTTTTAAAAACAAATATCTCTGGTAAGAATACAATTCTGGACAACAATTCTGGTATTTATTATTTATTTATTTAATAAAATTTTATCAAGGAATAAAAAGCTCTCAGTACATTCCATGTAGGTTTATTAGCTTTGAAAATAAGCTACCTTATGACCCTCTGAATTGCAGATCCACATGATTAACACTATGGTTTTATTCACTGACAAAAATGCTGTTGGGGGTACAGTGTGTGTTTCAATGTATTTGTTACATTGTAAAAAATAAATTATAATAAACACATTCCTCTTGTGTGAAAATGTAAAATATTGCCTTTTTTCATAATTTAGACTCTAAAGAGAATGGGGATAAATATAGATTCTTAGTCTGATTAAACTAAAGCTAGTGTATCTACAGAAACCTTTTTCCTGTTGTAAATTAATTAGAGCTCAGTTCACATAAGAGTGGCATGCATGGTTAAATATGAGTCTACTCTCCAATCCGTCCTCTGATTGTCTAGATGTGGCATGCAGACTTAACGGTTGCTTCACTGAGCACCTCAACATGACAAATCACTCCAGGTGTTTTGTTACCTGCGGAAGACCTTGCCAACCCCCCTGGACTGGGGGCTGAACAGCAGACATTAATAACCCTCCTGCCCCCAAATGCAGAGACGCCACTCCCTTAAGAGGGGTCCTTTAGCTGTGCTCTTCCCTGCCTCCAGGCAAATCTGAGGAACAATGTCAGGCTAATGTCCTTTTACACTACCCATGCAGAAAGAAACGTCTCTATGACTTAAAGCTAGTCGTAACCCTGTTTAACATGCTTTTTGAAACGGAACTGCTGGCAGAAAAGTGTCGGTACGGTCCACAGAGAAATGGCGGGAACCTGCCGCCCAAAGTTTCCCCGTTGCTATAAATTCTCTGTGCTCTCGATGTCGAGATCCCCAGGGGACAGTAGGATTTCCTGAGGCAGGCTCCTCAGTCTCTGCAAAGAGGCGGACGCTGTTTCCGCCACGCCGCTCGAGGTGCAGATGTTCTGGAGGCTGTGCGACCGCGGAGAGGCTGAGGGTCCAGGCGTAAAGGGTAGCGTCCATGTAAACGAGGAGGAGGTGGTGGGGGCGGACTGCGGGGCGAGAGGGGGCATGGGCACAGATGTGCCCCTCTGAGGGGACGTGCACCGGACGGATTGCATAAGGTCACCCTGAAGCGGGTCAGAGACGCAGGGCTGGGGCGGCCCTGCTGGCGTGCATGAGGGGAAGAGGAGCTCGAGCTGCACGGGACCCTGCGGTGGGGGCACGGCTCTGCCGGGGCCCGAAGAGCACTGAAGAGAGTCCGTCTCCACGACCCGTCCTTGGACCGGGCCTGGGAGGAGCTCTGGAGAGTCAGGCTGGCATGGCGAATGGGAGGGAGGCAGCGGAGGGGCCGTCCAGGTCATGTGGGTGGGGTGGGTGTCTGATGAGTGGGCGGGGCAGAACGCAGGGGGGTTGTGACCAGAGAGAAGCTCCTCCAGCAGGTACATCAGGCTCCTCATGCCTTGGCCCAGCTCTGACACCTCCCTACTCAGCATGCTTACCTGTTAGGGGAAGAGCAAGACATGGGCTGGGATCATATCAAATGCATTCAGTGGCCTCAAAATAAGAGAAATATGAGCATATGCTATCCTATTTTAAAGTGAAGAGAACGCTTTCCAAATGCCTCCAGTAAAACAGAAAATCCTCATCCTCATGAATGACCCTACACAGTGTAGTATTAATCATTTACCAACATGTACCAGTGGATTCCTTGCCAAATATACTACTTGCATAGCTCATTGCACCTTTAATTGCACATGTGGATTGCATTTAAGTGCTAAGTGGCAGAGTAATAATTGACTGAATTAAGACTTCAGATGCTGGTTACGGCTTTTTGCGGTTTAAAACATTTAGCCGCACGTTTGATACCTGAGGGATTCAAACGTCAAAAACACAGGTGACCATCCACAGCTTTTCATGGAGTTTATTTGAGTTCCCCAGCAACTGAAGTACCCAGCACGGCATCTGTGGCCGGAAAGGTACTCAGTATTAGTAGATATAACAAAACTAAGCCCACGATTCAAGTGGTAAGCTTTTGAATGCAAGCAATTTTACATTCAAATAAAAACTCCTTTGACCTGAGACCTGGAAAACATCATGGTCAACATTAAGCAAAAAAAGGTGAGTGAAAATCTTACTGTATATTATTTTATATGTATTGTTTTCTGGTATGAGGGTGTTCACAAAAAGTTCTCTCCCTTGACAAACACTGGGGCTGAATTTGCAGTGTTGGAATACGGTCCTGTCACTCTTCCAATCAAAATCCCCTATGTGAGTTAGAGACTACAGACGGTATGGTGGAAGGCTGAACACATTACTAAACAAATAAACAAAAAATGCCATAAGCCCAGTACAAGTGTTTCTGCCAGTGTTTGAGACATATGTATGGGTTATGAAATTTGTATGACTGGAATGGGCTGGCTCTTTTAGTTGCTTCGTTTCTCAGTTACAGGGACACTCATCATTATAATAACACCATATCGAGAGAATTTGTTTTACAGAAATAGAACCAGAGAAGTTGTCAGAAATGATCGAATCTGTGGTCAACAGTTTCACCACCATACACTCTATAGTTATTGTTATGAGCTCTGTGTCCTATTAAATGTGCAAAATACAATGTAAGGGAATAGTGTATTATAAAATGACTTTCATAATAGGGGAATTACAGGGCTTCTGTACCATGTGGCCAGCCTCTCATAGCATTGAAATTGGGTGATTAATACCTTCCTGTACATCTACTGAGAGTGCAGTGGAGGCGCACAGCCAAGGTGACAGCTGGTCCTGTCACTCAAAGGACACAAAGCGATTCATCATGTTACACGCACACACGCACACACACACACACACGCACACACGCAATGCAACAAAAAAGACACTTGAGAGATATCTAAAAACAAATTCATATGTTTTTATATATACATACAGTATATAGTCTGGATCAATGAGTAATGTATGTAAATGCTGTGTCAGTGGATTACTGTTGAGGATTTGGAATACAATGAACAGAACATGTTCAAGACTATAGATTGTTAAGTTTATTGATTCTTTGGATGCAATTAAACTGAAACCTCAACCTATGTGTTAAATGATCTCCTACCGTAACCATCATTGCTGTGTTATAAAATGGGGAGAAACAATTATCATTTAGTACATTGTCATCATGGTCTTAGAATGTTCTATTATGTTCTTTATGTTCTAATAGACACCTTAGAATGTTTTAATTTCATATACTTCTGACTTGCACAGCTGAATTTTACTGAAGTAATTAAATTTATATACATCATGCTGCACAATGATCAAAGTCCAAGAATGGAGTGAATTTGTCAGCAAAAGAAACATAACATCACACTCTTATTCAATGGTAAGTAAAAGCTAAGGACATGTTAATATCCTTGTTGGATGGGATGTAGCCACCCTTTTTATTAAGTTACTAATTGGTACAATTTTTCCTATTGGTACGGTGAACTCCCTTGTCATCACTCTCTTCTTCTACGTTATGAGTACTTGTTCAGATAAAATCAGGCAGTAAGTTTGGCTCTAGTTTGCCTTTGACAGGATGAGCCACCTAGCAGCCCCTACTTTCATCCTCTTTGAGATGCACGTCTCTCCTAGAATAATCAGACCATCTTTAGAAATCCACACTCTTGCACCAACGCTCCATCCTCTGTAAATTAACTCTCTTAGAACCATCCCTCTATCCAGCAAATCACATTACAGAACTCCCATGAATAATGCATATCTATGACAACAGCAGAGAACTCTTATGGGGATCACACAGAAAAAAAGTACATATATCAGCATAGTACTTTTAGCGCTTTCATTTTCCAGCAACACACACTGATCGAAAGGGACATTATAGCAATCTCTAGCCCACATCTTTAAAGCATTGCTTGTGGTGGAAAAAAAAAGATACACAGCTATTACAGTAACACAACTGATATGATTTCACAGAAACACAGAGGAGAAACAGGAAATTGTTAGCAGTAAAGGAGTTATTTCCTTTATTTAAATAGGGCATTTGAACGAGCATGACAGCATGTTTTGTTCCAGACCGCCTTTGTGAGTGTCCTTGAAGATGTGAGACTCAGGTGAGATCTAACAGATTTTCTCATGTGTAAGCTCCCCCCAGGAGCAGAGAGCAGAACATGAAACAGGAGCCCATCTCCCTGCGTGCTTTGCAGAGTCATGCCCGGGTCTGTCTGTCCGCTGCCAGGAAAGGTGACATGTCATTTGGGACGGAGGTGAGCCTCTCCCCGCCTCCGCCCCCCACCCCCTGCCCTGCCCCCCCACGTACATCTACCAGGATGTGCCACAAAAACACCAAGCTAATGCCTGTTACCTGCCCTGGAGCCATACACTGCCAGCTCAATGACCTCTGGTCCCACACTGGCTTACGTTATATAAGCGATCATACAGGCACCATATCACCTGCACCCCACCATTCCTCTTCCATCCCAGAGCTGCTGAATTACAGCATCAGACGGGGGAAAGAAATGTTGTGGAATGGTTAGGCAGTGGAACTCATAACAAGGAAAACTCTCATACAGCAAATTGTCCATGTAGCTTTTAGCAAGATAATTAATCTGAGTTTCCTAAACAATTACCCATCTACATAATGAGGCAATATAAGCAACTATCTTTTACCTTGGAGTGACCCTGCAAAGTTACTCTGCAGGATGACATCATTGGGAAGACAAAGAAATGAAAATATTCTAATAATGAAAACGGCTAAAATCACTCAGATAAATAAATATATATTTAATTATTCAACTTTCAGCAGAGTTCAAAGATTAAGTCTCAGCACCTTATGAATTATTGAATCATTAATCCAAGGTTACATACAGATAAACCCTTCACACCTCACCAATGAATATTGATTCTAAGCCTGCCCTGTTCCACCTGTTTTCCCCTGCTGCTCACAGACTGCTTTCTGCTTCCTGCTTCCTGTTCCTGGGAGAAGGCCAGATTCCTGACAAGCTCAGACTTTTCCAAAGACCTGAGGTGCCCACTCTTGATCCAAGACATTCATCTGATCACAGTTTCACTTATGATCTGGAAACCATAGCATGGTCACCTTTTCTGTAGTTCATATGAAGAGCTATTTAATACAAGACGATAATTACATTATTTTTTGTTCCTTAGGAAATAAGCTTTTTCCAGATGAATTACATAATTGGTTTTGTCTTTAAATATTGTCTATTATATTTAAATGATACTGCTGTGTATTCAGTATATTCACTAAAGTAACAGGGGTTGGTTGTGTGCCTCATTTGAGGGTACAAAGGCACCGGACTGTCAAAGCTAAAAACAGGAAGCCCAGCTCCTTAGTGACTACACCACACTGAACCCTAATCTGGTCTATATCTGGAAACAATGGCTGTAATTAATCCCTACTTTATTACCCTCTCCGACTCCGGAGTCTGGCAGATTTATTATGGAGGGACAGGCAGTCTGCGCGGAGGGTTTAGCATCTCCCCAACCCCGGCGTCCTGCCCGGGTGATAATTACGGTAGGTGCGGGTGCGTGCTGAAGGGCTGGACAGGGGAGTCATGCTGAGCGTCAGTCTGTCCTCGCTGCGGTGTCGATGTGAGGTGAGGAAACACTCCCTCCTGCGTCGCAGGACAGATGCCAATACAATTTAACGCCCGTGCAAGTCTACCCTCACCATCCAACATCCCACAACATCGGACGAGGAGCTTTTCATCCCCATAATGCCCTTTTCCTTGCCTTAAGTGTGCAGTTGAGGGGTCAGCATATTGAATAAACCAATGTGTAATATTTCTTGTGTTTTTTTTCCTATTATTCTAAAAGCTGTAATTCAGACAGCAGCGGACGAAACGAAAGGACGCACCTCTTGGTTTAGCTGTCGTAATTGTCCTCTTGTCTCCTCAGTCTTTGCTGCTAGTGCCGCTGTGCTAACCTGAAGAAAACCTGAAACGGAATTCAGCGAACCGTTAGAGTGATTTAGCAGGTACACCAGAAGGCAGTAATGCATGTAGAAATGATACAGTAGGGTCACCTGCTGTAGTGGCAGAAGTGCTGGACAGGTGCAGCTGACTGGGGGAAAACTCAAAGGCCGGAATACCACTGTCCATAGCAACACTGTCCTCTGTACCATCCACAATCCTACAAACAGATCCGAAGGTAGAACAGGCGAACAAAGGCCCATGGACAGACACATACATAGAAAAACAGATTGACAGACGATGGAAGGGTGGTTGTAAAGACGGACACAGAGACAGACAGATGGGGTGACAGGCATGTAGAAATTCAGAAAATGCAAAAACGCAAATTATGATCGAAAGGCAGGCAGTCCAAGAGCAGAGAGAAACACAAACAGAGGTGAGAGGGCAGGCACTGTGTATATAACATACCTAAGATCAGTAGGGCTTTCCATGGAGGGACTCTTCAGAACCTTGGGCCTCTTTCCCAGTTTGGTGGTGTTGCTGTCTGTCTCTGGGTCCAGATTGACCTGGCATTCCTGTGTGGAGATCGGGGACCTGTCTGTGGATGTGTCCCTCAGGCAGAGAGCCCTGTCTCTGTCCGAGCCCTGAGAGACGGGCGAGGGTGTGCTCTCCTTCTCCTCTTCATGGTCCTCTATAATCAATGGATGGCACTGGACGATTCGACCGTTCCCCTTCCCCTCTCCCTGGAGGTATAGGAGAGAAGCAGATTCAAATGACCGTTTTCCGGTACCAGTTCCTAGTCTGTCACAGCACTAAACAACACCATTCAGCTTGTAGTATTTTGTATAAAATTACTGAAAAGATCTTTCTGCACACTCGTTGCTTTGAGAAATCTGTGAGCTGGCTGAAAGAGTGGATGTATTTTTAGCTGATAAAGATTACAGTTGCTTGTTGGCAACATCATGTTTTCAGCATATGTCTTATTGCAATGTCCACATTTAAAATGTAATGGGCATATGTTCATTTGTTCTGAATGTACGTGGATGTGAATTGTAACAACATGGTATTTTGACCCAAAATGGAGGCTTAATATTACTTTTCATTAAATGGAGGGACTCCATTTCAACCATTTAAAATATATTGAGCTGGGAATTTTAAGATATTATATGGGAACAGTGCTAAACTGCTGTACACACATTTTGTCAGTTTTGAGATATGGTAGCTAATGCACTAAATTCAGTACCATGGAAACGGAATTATGATCAATGTCCACTGCAGATGTTCCTCTTTGGATTTCCAGTTCAGTTTTGCTGACCCAATATTTTCCAATTGTGAAAAAAATACAAGACCTATTACCAAGAGAGCATTATCAGATATTATGTAATGATGTTCTACAAACATAGACAGCAGTACCTTTGAGGGGTTAAGAGGTGCTTCATTAAAAGGACAGTAGGTAGCTTGTGGCGTGTAAATCATTATGCATAAGAAAGATGAACACCAGTACATACTTTGAAATGCAAACCAACTGTATTTTCCATGTTGTCTCATGGTGTATTGCATTTGGATCATAATCTGGAAATTATTGCTCTCCATGTTTTGTTGTTTTTTTGTGTTTCTTTTGGTTAACACATCCCTTTAATGACAGAATGTGAAAATTTGCTGATCTGGGGAACATTGGCACTCAACAGAAGACAGCATTCTCAGACTAACACCAACAATTTGAGGATCTTTGACTAGCAGTAATGAATTATTTATCCATTGTAACCTTTGACACCTGTGGGTTGGGGGAATTTATCTCAGTAATTGCCCATGGCATGTAATGAGACCTGAACAGCAACACTATGGCCTGCTTCTTTGATTACTCTCACCTCACAGTGACTTAACTAGCTTATACGCCTCATATATCGGTCAATTCAAAGCTACACAAATGAATGGGCCAGAAATATATGTGCACATTTACAAAAAAAAAAAAAAAAAAACAAGCTATGAACCATTGTAGATGCCAATTATGCGCTAAAACAATAGACCTTGAATATGAAAAATGACACAGTGTACCTCAAGGGAATTGTTGGTGGAGAGATGAATTAATACCTATTTTTTTGTAATGAAACTGTACTATATCATTTCAGGAACCCAGGGAAACATATTTCCTTGTGCTGTACCTGTGGTCCAGATGGTTTGTTGGACAATCTGGAGGTCACCTATAAACAAAGATATTCAAAAACACATTAAAATTTAACAAGTATACAGGACTGTACAAGACCATGTGAAAACTACCTTATTTCAGATAACAGATATGGTGTACTGACATCATAATTACAATGGTAGGAGATTAAAAAAATAAAATACATATGCACAGTTGAAATTGTTTCGTGGAACATCTGTCTGTTTTAGAAATGTTTTGTAACAATTTAGACTGTATCTCCACCATACCAAAAAACCAGGAAGGTTATGCAGTGCAGTGGTAGGCATTTGTGTTACTGGGTGTTTGACATGATTTATCATTGTGAAGTGTAACTCGTCTCAGTGAAAACTGCCAACACAGGAACAAAAAGTACAGTGTCTGAAGCTGAAGTGGAGTGTTTGCAGGTTTGCTGTACACTCAGGGATGGCAGTGAGGTTTTTTGTGACAAGGTACACCACTCTACAGCTTGTGGAGGAGTAATTTATCACACTCAAGTGGTGTTTTACCCTTGTCTTAATTCCCCTAAATCCCTGCAGACAAGTGCCAGAGCCGAGTCTGTCTGCCTGACTCATGAGTCTGACACACACTTTAAAAGACTAAATTGCATCCTCTAAAATTGGGGCATTCTCTCATGAGCCTTTTTGAATTGCAGCTGAGCATACTTACTTTTGATACTCTACAAAGAAAAGAAAAGATATGTACCTTCAAAGACCCAGGTGGTTTCAATGTAATTTAGGACTGTTTACTGAGAGCTGCCTATTATATTGTTGTGAAATGTGACTGCTAATTTTCTCCAGAAAGACAAAAACCTGCTGTGTCTTTGACTGCACCAGTCCTTATGTTAGTGACAGTGATGCCCATTGAGTCAAAATGAAAACAGGATTGACTAAAAGTGATTTTAAGGACAGACACATGGTTAGCTGAGGAAACTTGTTACGGTACCAAGGGGTCAAGGCCAGAAGTGAAGTCTCTCTCAAGTGGTAAAACTCCATCTCTTATGCCTGCATCAACAGCTCCTGTTTGGACATTAATAGGTCTTGCTACACTGGTAGTGTCTATAGCCTCTTCTGGGACTCCTTTTCATATCGAGAACATGATCCTTTAGCCCTTTGACATCTTAAAGATTATTCTATAGGTTTCAGGAACCTTAAACATGAGCCTATGTGGTTCTGAGATCTTAAACACATTTCTTCAGTACTTTGAAAATGTAAACACGGATATATGTCCTTGCAAGATCTTACATGTAACCCTGCAGCCTTTTGAAATCTTAACCATGATCTTTCAGATCTCTGAGATCCTTAAGACGATCCTTTAGCCTGCTTAAATCTAGAATATTAATATTTAGACTTCAAAACCTGCAATCATCACCATGTAGCCCAACGAGATCATAAACATGATTTTGTCGCTCTCTTAAACACCTTCAGTCTTAAACATTATCCTGCACAGACTCGTTGGTCCTTAGAGCAGACCTTGCACATTCTTCCACAGTGTAGATGAGGAATAGATGAGAGGCTATACGTTGGGTATCACTGATGCCTATAACAGCAGGTAAGGACAGGATCATTGCAGCCAGTGCCCTGCTGCAGACTCAGAGGGCAGCCTGTGGAGCCCAGGTCTCTGCAGTTACACTTACATTTCAGTCCTTTGGCAGAAGCTTTTAATTCAAAGTGACTTGCAGGAAGTGCATTTATATAACGAGTGCAGTTCAACAGCACTAGATCCAGAAGCTGTGAAATAACACAATGCAGGGCTACAGCAACAAAACATTAATAGTGCTGGAAAGTGGCTGTAGAGCTGTGGAGAGAAGGTGATTTTTTTATTAACTGAAGACAGAGGGAGAGGGCAGCTCTGGAGGGAGTAAGGTACAGTCTGAAAAGGTGGGTTTGTGGTCTATGGTGAAGCATGGGGGGAGGGATTCAACCATTCTGATTGAGGTGGGAAATTCATTCCACCACTGAAGAACCAGGGAAAACAGACATAATCGGACCGTGTGACCACCTGGTACCCATAGCAACAGGACCACAAGGCATCCAGAGCCGGCATAGTGGGGTGGTCTGCCAGGGTTTAGGGTGAGATCCTTGTCTGGATGTAAGGTAGAGTAGACCCACTTTCACCCTGGAAGGCCAGCACCAGTTTATCAATGACCAGAGCTTTCCTTTGAAGCTTCACCCTGAGGTGTCTACAAGTCAAGAGCTCCAGAAGCAAATATGTAACTCAGACAGCATTGCAGTAGCTTGTCCTTCATGATGTTTCTGTAAGTATAGTTTCATATGATATGACAGTCCAGCATATCACTGAAGACCAGGCCCACTCTGAGAAACCTCTGAAATGAGATTAACTCAGCTTCCAATTCAATAAAATCTAATCACAAACATTACATTCAATTACGATGTCCACCATACCCCTCTGAGTGCTATACATGTGCTCACATACATTTTCCTTCATAGGCTCTAGATGGAGTAATTCAATAGTGAACCTAGACATATGACCTTACAAAATCATTTACCATACAGAACAATTTAATAAATTAACAATGTAATGACTTCTTCCCTGTCCTAAGGACAATAGTCTCAAAATTCATCTAGAAGAAGACAGTCAAACACAATCGACATAGGGGTGAAGCACTCTGGGCTGGTGTATCCAGGATTTTTTTCTAGTAACTATCCTAAATCAATTTCCTAATTAGCTGTTTACAAAAACACCAATTCACACATGGATTAGACCATAGTAAACAATGACATATAGGCTCCTATCAATGGTCTTTAGCTGTCGTTTGTGAGATAACCAGGAAATTTAGCTAAGATGTCAGATCATGAAAATGATTGAGCTAATGTAGTAATTAATTGTTGATATGAAACCAAGAGGCAGATAAGATCTCTGCCAACCCCTACCCTTCAAAGGTGTTTGGGGAGATGCATTAACAAACATCAAATGTGTAATTGAGTGAGAATAAAACCCAGTGGGTGGAAAGGACAGAAGGGCACTCACATCGTCAGCATGCTCCTCTCTCAGGTTGTAAGTGAGGTCCTGCTGGATGTCCTCCACAAACTTGTGGGAGTACTCGGGGTACAGGTCCAGCACCTCGTACAGCCCCTTCAGGCTGATGCACTGCAGGTCACAGTAGGTCAGGGCCTTCACGTCAGCCTTAGTCTTGATTGCCCTGTCGTGGACGGACAGGTTTGCACCAATTAGGTCTCCCTTTCCTGAAAGAAAAAGAAATTGCAGTTGAAAAGGCAATTTACTTGACCTGAATTCTCATCTATTAGGGTCATCCCTAATTCCTATAACTTGCTCGGTTACCTGGTAAGGGATAAACTGTCTAGGGCACTCTGTGGTTTACTAGGAGCACAAATTTCTCCAATTGTGAACCTGTTTTGAACCTTGAAATCCTCAAATGAAGCTCAATGTCTAACAGTCCTTGCTAGCAGCTAGCTAGTTAACTTGCCCTAAGTTAAATAATTGTTGAGATATCTCTCACTAACAACTAAATATCGCCTGAATAATATCAAACTTTGAAGCAACTCAGAGGTGGGTTACCTGCAATGCTCAAAGTTTGACAAGAATTTCAGCCTTGTTTTAAATGGTTGGAAAACACCCTTGAGTTGTGGTACCTTCTTTAAAGCTCTATTGTGAAAGTACCATAAATTAACAGCAGAATAGGGCCTTATGTGATATCTGAGTGATTTACCCTTTGTTTGACAAGCACTGCACATCTAAGCATAAAATGAATTCAGTGTTTTCAAGAAAGTTTAAATTAAAGCCCTGATTCATAAGAGTTAAGCTCAATGAAGCAAACACCAAGCAACCATGCAATGACAACACAAAGTAAATGTTTCTTTTCTCCTGTTTTATTTTCTCATACAGCCACTCAGGATGTCTCTTAACTCCCTTACAGAATTACAATTTTATGAAACAATACTAAAAGCTAAGCTTATTTTAATGAAACACAATAACTACTTTCTTCCATTATATTCAAAACGTCCCAAATCCCTAATGCTATTTGCTTTGATATGAATGTTCTTTAGAGTTTGACAGAGCTTTTAGCAAGAGAGCGGTTTTTAGAAAGACTTCCTGTCAACCTGACCTTTTTAAGCATTAGCAGCATGAGGGTTCAGACTGGGGGAAAAGCATTCTTCATCAAAAGGCACGGAGACAGCACAATAAGCATCGTGCTCCACTTCTCAAAGCCCACACACACGCACACACACACACACACACACGCACACACACACATACACACACATACGCACACACACACACGCACACACACGTACATACACACACACACATACGCACACACACACACACATACACGCACACATGCACACACGCACACACATACACACGCACACACACACACACATACACACACACACACATGCGCACACACACACACACACACACACACACACACACACACACACACACACACACACACACACACACACACACACAGACATCTTTTTAAAAGACACTACAGTTTTTTTTTTTAAGATTCGATGGCTTTTCACCACATCATCACATTCCTGCATTGGCCCTTGCAGTCAGACTAAAGCCAGCCTAATCTTGTGACTCCATCCTATCTGCACATTCGATAGTTGGTCTCAGTGACAAAAATAAACCTTTCTGCCTAGAACCCACTGCAGGGGCCTGGCTGAGGTCTGATTTATGCGCATATATTTCCCAGTCCTGCCCCTGGATCTGAGCTGCAGTTGACATTTTAAACAATGCCAGTCAGCCCTGACACAATCCTCGGCTGATCCAGGGTCTGTGGCCGCCTACACCAGCTCATTACTTTGCGAAGGGAGTCTGGCTCCGGTGGTAGCCTCGCGGCGCACCCCACTCCACCCCGCCACCCCTCGTACCGAGGATAGCCAGCACCATCCCGTCCTTCAGCACCTCCATGGAGCCGGAGCAGACGAAAAAGATGGCTTGAAGGGCGTCGCCCTGCCGCAGCAGGTACTCGCCAGGGGCGCAGAAAGAGGTTTTGATGTGGAGAGAGAGGGCTCGCAGGCACCCCCTGCTGGCCGATTCGAACAGCGAGAGCTGCAGGATCTCCTTGTTGAGGTGCATAGTGATGTCAGAGCGCAGTTCATCAGGGAAGTCCTTCAGCAGCTGGGCACACAAAGCACAATGCTGCCATTACCAAGAAACACTAGTTATTAGGTCCATGGGCACTCGACCCATTAAGTGATGCCTGTGAGGAAATCAAAGGGCATTCCGTACTGTTAGGGAAGACATTGTAATGAACTCGTTTCAGACTTTTGGAGAAGTTATTGAGGTGAACCAGTTTCAAATAGACATGTTTAATTAAAGCTTTGTGTACACCCAGGAAACACTCCTGGTTAAGATGTCTTTGTTGAGAGAATAGATAATGAAACAAAAGATGTATTCCTACTTCAGAAAAAGCCAGTGGCTGAATAAATAAGCCGCTTGAAAAGTGGGGAAGTAAAGATAATCTGGAGACGGAGAAACCTTTGTCTTGTGAATGTGAACATATATTGACGATGCAGAAGGAGCAGAAAACCTAAAATAGCTCTTGTAGCCCTAAAAACACAACAGTAATGAAGGATGTTCTATCTCGTTGTTGCCTATATTTTCAAGTACTATTTCAACCAAGTAGAAGAAAAGATTTTAAATTATTCACAAAATGCAGAGCAACATATATAGTGAATAAGTAAATAGATGCCGCTTATGGTATTTGCGTCAGAGTTTGAATGAATCTGAATGCAGTACCATTATATTTCTGTAGGCTTGGGCCCATCACCAATAGCTGAGCTAGCAGGAGAGAGCAGTAAGGGAATGGACTTGGAGGAGTGGATATGAGATGAACAGGTATGTGCGTGAGACGGTACCTCATTGCAGTCGATCCCGTTGTTAACGGACCAGATCGTCTGGAAGTACTCCAGCATGCGCTGTTTGAGCTGCTGGGGCAGGTGGTGGACCCTGATGAAGTCCTTCAGGTCCTTGGTGCGGGTGTGGTACAGGGACCAGCGCGAGTACATCCGCTGGATGATGGCTGTCACATTACCGAACACCAGGGCGTGCATTAAGGCTGAGAGGGCAGGAGAAGGACAAGCACCCAGTCAGAGGCAATGGGAGGATAATTATCTTAATTGTCCACTTGACTTACCCTGACATTTCTCAGCTATATATCACATCCCATAATTTAAAAAATGGTTCTTACAATGATCCAAGTCCAAAAATAGACAGTAGAGTAAACACCACATTATTTTGGCCCTAAGAGTCAATTTTCTGGATTCCTCTGAATATTATATCCTCCATGTCTTTTTTGTGATCAATATTTTGTTGTTTATTTTAAAAAGGACAAGACACACAAACAACAGCAACAGCAACAGCAGTGCAGCACGCACAATGTTGAAGACAGGGATAAAAAAATCATGGAATAAGATACAGTAGCTATAATAAATTAAAAAGACAGACATTCCCAAGCAAAATACAAATTACAGTGGACCGAAAGAAAAACAATCTATAGTATACAACTACTCATTTGAGCTGGCCTGCTCCAGGTCATATCCTCCATGTCCTGAATATATTTGGGATGTGATGTAGCTACTAAATGAGGGTGCATTACTTTTGTGACTCCCACATCACCACTCTCTGCTTCTGTTCTGTGCCAAGACAGGAGGTGTGTTTGGCTAGAGTAGACTGTAAACAGTTCTAAATGTAAAAGTAAAAGTAAATTGCAAGAAGCAAATGTGAAACTACAGATTTGGAGATGAGAGGCCACACTCTTACAAAAAAATTTATTTCTAGCATCTTTAAAGATTTTTCATTTTTCCTGTGGGGGGAACCTTAAAAGCTCATCTTGGCTGCAGATATCTTTAAGGGTTCTTTATATAACTCTCAGAATAAGGTTCTAAAGAGAACCTGTGAGTGAAATCCATATCAAAGAAGAACATTTATGGGTCCCCCGGCAGGACAAACGAAGAACCCTTTAGGAACCTTGTTTTTTTCTAAGAGTGCAGAATCAGACCTTATGATAGTGAAATGGAAACAAAAACTTGATCCTTGGTTACATTTTCAGAATGCTTAATCTCAAGAAAATGAGCTTCTTCATTTTTATTAAAAGCAACTTGGTAAAAAATGTAATTATTGTAATTAAAATAAGATGTTGGGTAAATCTGATCCCTGAAAGCCTGAATATAGACATTACAATAATTTTTGGAGTGCAATAATTTACTGGTAATATTCTGAGGATCTTAAAATTTAATTGCTCCTGGGCAATACAGATTAGTGCATATATTTTAGTACTACACGCAGACACTGTAATGACCTAAAAAACATTTTTAATTTATGGCACGTACTTGAAGAGTCATACATAATGTGACAATCAATCAATCCTGCCGGTCATGAGCATATGGTCTTGCTTTTAATTTAGACATTGCGCAACTGGATATGTTAATTTAAGCCTGAAGTATTACAACATGCAAGGAACTGCTATGATTTATTTACTTGATAAATGCCCTCATCCAAGGCAAATTACATAGCTTGCATTTTATAACAATCTAATTTTATTCAGCTGGGTGTTTTTCAAATGCACATTGCTGCCCCGGGCTTGAACCTGCAACTGTAGTTACCAGTCAAATTCCTCAACCAGAACTCCATTCTGCGCAAACCCCCAGACCCCTTTTTATGGGGTTATCCTCATTATTTGGCATGTATAAGCAAATTGCTTAAAAATATTAAAGTATATGTGAATGAGGTTCTAAAAAATCTCATGTAATATCAATCTGCCAGGGATATGTACTTAAAGAGAACAGCGTTTATTTTTCATTTTTTATTTTTATTGATTTTTTAATAGAAAAATCACATTCACTCTCTAAGATAAGGAATCTTTTGTGTATTGTATATTTTTCTAGTATTTTGCTATCCTGCTTAAAAGGTGCTAAATACATAAATCAAAAAATGTATCTGGAAACATAAGCGCATGCGCCAGTGTGCTTTACTTAAAACATAAACACATGCTCCTGTGCGTTGCACTAGTGCAACAGTAAACATAAGCACATGCACCTGTGCATTGAACTAGTGCAACAGTAAACATAAGCACATTCTCCAGCGTGTTGCACAGGTGCAACAGTAAACGTAAGCACATGCTCCTGTGCATTGCACAAGTGCAACAGGAAACATAAGCACATGCTCCTGTGCGTTGCACTAGTGCAACAGTGAACATAAGCACATGCTCCTGTGAATTGCACTAGTGCAACAGTAAACATAAGCACATGCTCCTACATGTTGCACTAGTGCAACAGTAAACATAAGCACATGCTCCTGCGTGTTGCACTAGTGCAACAATAAACATAAGCACAATAAGCACATGCTCCTGTGCGTTGCACTAGTGCAACAGTAAACATGAGCACATGCTCCTGTGTGTTGTACCAGTGCATCAGTAAACATAAGCACATTCTCCAGCGTGTTGTACCAGTGCAACAGTAAACATAAGCACATGGTCCTGCGTGTTGTACCAGTGCATCAGTAAACATAAGCACATTCTCCTGCGTGTTGTACCAGTGCAACAGTAAACATATGCATGTGGTTTTACCTCCGATGAGCATGGTGCAGATGGAGAAGATCTTCTCGGCGTCGGTGTTGGCAGACACATTCCCGAAGCCCACGCTGGTGAGACTGCTGAGGGTGAAGTAAAGGGAGGCGATGTAGACGCTGCGGATGGAAGGCCCGGCCGTGCTGTTGCCACTGCCGTACGGGGATTCCAGCCGCTTCGCAAGCTCATGTAGCCACCCTGCAACCCGCCACAACCAGGCCAGTCACAATTACAGCCAAAGGCAACAACCAGGCTGGTCACAATCACAGCCAAACGTAACAATAGGACTGGCTGCAGGTGCAGCTGTGGTTTGAAATTTCCGCTGATTCGTAGGGGGCTGTCATAGCGACATCAATACATCGCTAAATTGGAATTCCCCAAAATTACATTTATGGTAATGGGGTGTCACACGTGCCAAGGACTGACAACTCAGTGTGAGTGTGCTATGTGAGGAACCACGTGTTCAGAGTGATTATTTTACATGGAGAAATCTTTAAAACTAAAATCAGTCAAAGGTATCTGTTGTGGACTAGGAGCTGAACTAATAATAGTCCTAAATAAATAAAACCTACTGTAAACTGGCCGTTAGGGCAGGCATTGCTACCAGTTTTATTTAACTGATAATTTATTGTTTATTACAACTGATTGACAATTTCTCTCACCTGGTGTCCCAGGTCTCTAAACAGAAGGGAGTAATGAAAAAAAGCTAGACTACTGGTTTGGAAAGGGCAAGATCTGAACACCCCTACTCTAGACTATATGTCAATGACAAGCTTAAATGGACTGAATGGCCTTGGTTTAGTCATTCTATATACATTTGACCGTTTCTCTGAGTTCAGCGTATGGTTTGTATCTTGCCGGTTGTGGGGAGGGGAGAGGCGGCACGAAGGGTCAGCGGTGATGGGGAGACAGCGAGAGAGCGACCGCACGCTCACCGATTTCCCAGGTGAGCGCGTTGGCCTCCATCTCCTTCTTGCCGATGACGTACCAGATGCAGGCCATCCAGTGGGCCAGCAGGGCGAACATGGACATGAGCAGGGTCAGCACCACCGTGCTGTGCTGGGAGTATCGGTCCATCTTCTGCAGCAGGCGCAGGAGCCGAATCAGACGCACTGTCTTCAGCAGATGGACCACTGACACCTGGATGGACGGATGGCCAGATTACACACAGGTTAAACAGAGCAGAACAAGGCCTGGACTGGGACTACAGAAACTAATAGGTCAAGCCCTTGAATATAGTAATCATAAATAAAGTACATTAAATAGAATACATTAGAATATATGTGGAGGTGCAAATAATTTATCAAACAATATGCATTTATTTTCATACCCATTACACCATTTGGTGCATATTAAATAAAATACATTTAGAAACGTACGTCATATTTCATTTTCAAAATATATATCTAGGCCTACAGTGATATTTACCACAGTGACATTAATTCATACACAAGAATTTTTTTATACAGTTTAGTTTATATCACCATAAATGTGTATATATTTAATTTTGCATTCTAACAAGTATATATGCATTTCAATAGATACAATTATTACCATATATTTAATCTAGCATGGATGTTTTACACAAGGATTGTGAGCTGATTATTTGATAATGCATTTTTTTTTTTAATTTTGTTGCCATGGACATGAAAAGTAACTGTACTTGATAGACAATGAATCGAATGGAAAAGCCCACCACATCAGCTGCATTCATCTCGTTAATATCTGTTCCATTCATGAGCTCGTTCACACATCACTGCTTTGACAGACCCTGACTGCCCTGGCACTACATACCAATTAACCAGTTCCCCTCAGCTCTCCTATCTCAAACAGTGGTGACTGATGCAATACTACGTTTCCCTGTACACCCACATCAAAGGCGCTAGCGTTTAGCGCTGTGGTACAGCCAGACAGCCAAACAGCCTCCCTCAAGAACTGAAACCAAAAGCACTTTCCCTGCGAGCCCCAAAGTGCAGACCTACTTTTGTGTACGATATAAACTGCAATGCTGTATAGCCGATGTGTGCTGTTGAGCAACAGACAGAGCATATTTTATGAATGAATGAGTATGCGTACATACAGATATAGCTGTATCCTCACCCCATCCTATGCCATATATCAAGCTGTGCATTGAGGTTGGAGTTCATTCTCTTTAAGCAGTGCTGTTTGCAGGGGGGGCAGGGGATGTGTGTGTTGTGAAACGGAATGGCGGTCAGGCGTGCAGACAACAGCCACGTCCTTTTGTCTCGCATTTCCAGCACATGAGGCCACATGAGGAGGGGGACCCAGATGTGAAGGCTGGATCCACTAAATGGAATAATAAATGTGCCGAAACCTAATAAAGTTTCTGGCACTGGTATCAGAGGGCAATGCTAATTTTATGACAGGGGGTAAGACAGACCGAGTGGCTGGCAAAAAAAAGTCCAGAGGCAAAGATACAGTAAGCTGACATGCAGTGTGTGTGTGTGTGTGTGTGTGTGTGGGAGGGGGGAGAGGGGAGGGGGGAGGGAGTGGGGTTGGGTACCATCACTGATTAATGAAAAAAAGACACAAACGAGCACAGCAGGAGCACCACATAAACAGATGCTGGGTTCAGGGTTTCAGAATTCCTCTATGTGGCATAACCATCAAGTCAATTAAACAATAACAAATAAATGAAGTTGTTTTTTTTTTTGCCCTCACCTGCAATGCACTGCAAACAATATGGTGCATGTCAAACGTGTAGAAACTGTGCAGGTTTGCCATGATTCTGGGGTCCTGGGCTGAGCAGACGCCCCAAAATAAATGTCCATCAATGTCACCAAGAGCCTAAGGGTGGACCTGGTGCCATATCTTTCATAGTGATAAGGATTCCTGGCAGTGTCTCTGCCACTGTGTGGCTTAGTTAGGCTGCAGGATTGATTCTCCTGAGTCGTATATCTAAGTTAACACTTTACCCTTGGTGTTCCAATGGCTTGCAGCGTGGCACATAGTTGCCTGTGTGTAGCCTAGGTATGATTTATTTAAGTGTCCTCCACCTCACTGAGCAATGGTGAATCCTAGTGCAATCTGGCTGGCTGCTTGGATGTTGTAGGATCTGCCTGGGCCTAAAGCCATCACTGGGTGGTCCAAATTGAAAGAACATAATAGAAAAACATAAAAAAAAAAAACATATAAAATATTTACAAAACTATATTTCTCAACTTCATCATGTCTTCTGAGCACACTCATCGATCAGTGAACACACCGCGAGAAAATCAGCCGTTCGTGAAGTCCCTCATTTCAAAATGAACAAGGATGCATAACTGTAGCTGCATGACGTGAAGCGTGACCCGTCCCCGCTAAAGTGGCAGAGGCTGCCTGCTCACGGACGTGGAGAAACGCTCTTGTTGCTGCTCCGATTAACCTCAGGCAGTGCATGAATGGCACTCCTCAACGGGAGAAAGGCAGCACATATATATATTTTTTTTGTGGTAGTCTAATAATGGAAATGCCACACGGTCCCCAGACAGAGCAGCACGGGAGCACTGCTATCACGGGAGGGCCAGGTCACCCCATAATTGCCGCGGACTTTTAGAGAGGTCCTGCTGAACACTGAGGGCCATATTTCATGGCCCTGAGCACGGCGAACCTGCGAGCACAGAGCCAGCCGCGTCCTCCACACCAGCCCCTTTTAATTGGGCCCAGAGGAATAGCTGAATACTTCATTCAACTGTTGTTTGAAGGGGAAGTTAAGGCCGAAAAATGTTTCATAACAGGTGCGTGCACAATGGACAATCACAGAAAATGCACAACAATGTAATACTGTTGTGTAAGCATGGCAGGTTTGAAAGATAAAGTTTAGCAGATGTGACTTAATATTAGCCATATACTCATCATAAGGTACATGATATATTCATGTGCAAGTTGGCTTGCATTACCAGGGCAAAGCAGTTTGTCCTTACTTTTCAGTGGCAAATCTAAGCAAAAAGCCATTCTTCTGATTGCCCATGTACTCTTTAATGGTAATTTCATGTCAATTCGAGGATAAACATTAATGCAGTAGGACCGAATCCAGGCCATGGTGTATATGTGTCTCCTCAATGACTCTTTTGGAAGCACAATATGCTCTACTTACACCAAGTCATTAAGCCCTGTGCTAGGGTTTAATGACTGTATAATGACTGTTAATGACCCTCGTCAGATGACATGCTTTATGGAATGTCTGCTCATTTATAACATGCTTATTTAAAAAATGCTTGAGGATGTTGATCGCCATGTTTCCGTTGGAGTTCTTCCACTGACAAACGCCTTTGTTAAATCATAAATTAGCTCACGCTGCTCTGAAGCCGCCGCTCATGGACGCGGCCTCACATCTGTCACTCCCAAATTCTCCTTTTAGACATTTCTGCGCTGGTGGATGTCTGTCTACTGTCATCTCACCATTATAGCCACCAGGCAGATCGCTGGCAGCAAGAAATAAATTTGCTCTGTCTTCAGACTGCATTTGTGGTTGATATGGATTCACATGCTCGCATAATGCAACTTTTATATATTTATATATATATATATATAGAGGGTGTGCACATTCACTGGCTTTCTGTAAGGAGTAGTGTATGAATAGCTTTCATAATTACTGTCTTTTCTCCCATCTTCTCATTAATTATTAGCATGGTTTAATTACTTAATCAATACATGACTTAAACAGCGTTTGACTGACTGCTGATGGAATCCCATTAGAAACCATAGCAGGCAAATGGGTCAGGAGTTTCTCAAGCCCTTAGTGATGTGTGATCCACATCTTTCATTCGAGAAGGACGATGTTAACTAATTACACTCGAGACGGACGATGTTAACTAATTACACTCGAGACGGACGATGTTTACTAGTTAGACTCGAGAAGGATGAAGTTTACTAATTACACCTGATTATGGTTAAGGGAATATTGCTCATATTACTACCATCCAATGGAAATATTCTGTGTTACAATAAAAAAGGATGAATTGCTTTCAAATATCTAAGATACATACATTAAATACAAAAATGATAGTAGTTTGGAACAAGCTTAAAACAGCACAGCAGCCAGTTTCTCAGATTTAAGTTAACCTGTGTGAAAAGACAGGAATTATATTAGAAGGTCTTTCATGGACTATGAAAGAATCAAGACAAGATTTCTTTTCTTTCTTAACTCTGTGCTTATTGGAGACTGCTGTTTGGTTTAAAAGCCAAAATGGAATCAAGATTCTGGTTTAATGCACCACATTATGTCATGCCATCTGCATACCATACATGGTAACATTTACCATTTTTGGAACATGGGAAGCTAACACTGTGACACAACATATGTAGTGTTATGACACTAAAATATATTTTAGAAAATGTTGCCTGCATTTAGCCTGGTAGGCCAGCAGAGAACTCAGCCTCCTTCTGCAGAGAAAACTGTCACTGAAATATACTAAGCTTTTCTAATGACACCTGGCATGAGAATTTTCTTGTATTTGTGCTATATTTAACACATAGCATAAGCTGATACGTCAACGCATGGCAATGTGTACCATTTACTGCTAATTGCATCAATACACGTTATACCATAGGACATAACATATCATACATGTTTAAACTAGCAGATGTTATGTACAACTACACAGACATCATTATGCTGGTTTTGTGATGTTACTGCACAGTAACCCCCCACCTCACACCCACCAGCAATTCAAACAGGGATTTGCTTTTAAGACATCCTGAGAATTCATTGAGTTGACCTGTGTACATTCCAGGTTCACCAATACCTCCTTCAACAGCAGCCAGAATTTATTCTGAGGTTACAAAACATTTGGCCATCCTCAACTTCGACCATACATTTTGGTCAATGTTCACTTGAATACTAAATGCAATCATGTTCTGTTCGAATGTATGTGGATTATATCTGGTAGAGGTACTCACCACACTGACTTTAAAGGCATAGAGCAGATCAAAGGGAAGAGCAGCCACGAGGTCGATGATGAACCACGTGGTCATGTAATGGATGCAAATTAATCGAGCTTCAAAGATAACTTGTCCTGATTGGCTCACGTATGTTGTGCGGAAATTGAAAACAATATCTGTACAGACAGACAAGATGGTAACACGGTATTAGCTAAATGCTGGCTGAAAACACAAAGCTCTAAACCGGATTCAATAAGAAGGAATTTATTTAGCTTAAAATAACTCTTTTAAAAATAAAAGTACCATATGTTGCTATTGGAAGCTGCCCTAACAACATTTACTGTTGGTAGCATGTATTTTATGTCTACGATTTGATCACTTCTATAATGAATGCGTGGCCACAACATTTCTGTAAATCATATAGCACAGTGACAAAAATACAGTACCAAATACTTTACCAATTATGAAAAGAATCTCTACTGCAATGTCGCTGACAGTGGTGCTTCGTGTGAGGTCATCGTCGTCGCCGATGAAGCACACGTTGTACGGGACCGTCACAGCCACATAAAATGTGGCCAGTAAGATGAGCCAGTCCCAGCCTGCTTTAAAGGTGCTGAAGTGCAGCAGGATAAATTTCGATTTCTTCGCATCTGCGACCTTGTATTCCGGAAGAGCCGGCGGATCCCCAAACACATTCTATCCAAGGACGTATAGAAAGAGCGTAGCATGAAAAAAATACTCCATCAGTTCATATCTGTCAAACAATTGGTTCCCCAATGAATAAATTATATGGTATGTGACCACAATAGTTCTCAGTATAGTGGAATGGTTCTTGTTTGGCCATGACAAGTTTCACTTTGTAGCAAGACACACATTTGTGAACAAAAGCACAGATTTAGAAGAAACTCTAGTCCATCAGAGCAATACCATATCACACCATTGCAGCATGATGATTTCTCATTTCTCATAATAACATTGTGATTTATGCTGTACAATCGTAATACAACTTTCCCACAACCTTGCCACACTATTTTTTGCAAACTGAGATGGTAATGATTCAGTAGCATTAACAATATATATTTTTGCTATTGGCAGGTTTCAATGTTCACAATACATTTGTATGTGTGTGTGTGTGAGAGAGAGAGAGAGAGAGAGAGAGAGGCTAGTGTGTTCCTACCTTGTTCAGCTTGATTTTGCTCTTCTTCTGTCGACTGTGCAGATGGCCAGATATTTGGTATAGAACTGTCCGGCTGCGAATTCGAGCAGAATTGAGGGGAGACTCTGTTTTGATTTCATCTTTGTTTTTCTCTGTTAAAAAGGTAAGACAAAATATAAAACAGTGTCACTGATGTGCTGACTGGATACAGAAACCACGAAGATAATATCCTAAATCAATTGATACCCGCCATTATCAGAAACCATGGAAATCATCAATAACCTGTAATTAATTATATTTGACCCCCATCCAACAATCATCTCTCAATCCATGTGCAAATGTGAATTTGGTTTCAGAGAAGTACAGGCATAATTCATCTTATAGTAACTCACCAGTGAAGGTTATTTATTTATTTATGCAGTGTCCCAGTGTGCTACTGCTACATACAATCGTATTGCATCAGCTACCCTACATCAGTGCGTGATGCAAGGTGAGAAACACTTTGTGGCGGCAGCTATGTTTCTTTCTCCAGTGTGGAGCTTGTGACCTTGTAGCCATTTTGTGGTTAATTATTGATGCAAGGGAAAAGTGGACCCAGGCAGGAGTTGCGGAAGACAGAAATCATCTATAAACCTGTGAGCCGCCAGGGAGCCAGCCCAAGAGCCGGGCTTATTTTTAGCTCGTAATGAATTTCCCCTCACTTAATAACCACCAGGGTCAGCCCCGGGAAGGGGGGAGAGAGAGAGAGAGAGAGAGAGAGAGAGAGATTGAGAGGGCCTCTCTCACTTTCGCTATCTCTCTCCTCTCTCTCGCCTCTCTCTGACTCCCTTTCTCTCACTCCCACCCTATCCCTCTCCTCTCTCTCCCACTCTCTCCCAGTCCCTCTCCTCTCTCTGATTCTCTCTCACAATTACTCCCTGTCTTTTGACTCTCTCTCTCTCTCCCCCTGCCCCCCCTCCCCCTTTACTCTCTCACAGGAGGGTTGGAAAGCCCAGCTCAGCGCAGATGCCAGTCGCTGCCTCTGCAGGCCACAGAGAGCGAGCCAGAGGCCGAGATGAGGCCCCACCTGCACCAACGATCTGGCAATCAGAATGCAAAGCAGACACACGGCAACTGGAGCCTGGGAGCTATTTTTATCTAGGTTATCTAAAAGGGGATTCTGCAGGATTCCCCAGACCTGAAGTAAACTCAGGTGTATGATGAACCATGGTGCTGCCTGACACGCACAGTCTCCAAACAATTACAAGGTTAAAGGGCCCTGAGTGGCTTGTTCTATCTGAAGAAAAAAATGAAGTGCGGTTTATATTAAAGTGAATGATGTCTTAACATCTGCATGAACCAATGTTGAACTTTAAACAAATGTAGACTCTTGGAAAAACTTTGAAATGAATCACAGAGGAAGTCTGCGGTTGGATGTTCAAAGTATATGTTAATTTAATGGCTGCAAGGAGCCTGGATTAGACATCAAAACAAGCATGTGGGTTTTGATTTTCTCTGCAGAGGTCCATGTGCCTTTTACTACATAAAGACATGATAATCACTTAAATAATGTTAAATTGTTAAATAGCTTGGGTGACTTATGACCCCATAATTACTGAATTATAAATGAATTATAAATCAGGTCTGTGTTTATAAATGCCCAATTGACTGTGAGTAGCATGTGCAGAAGGTGAGCTTCTGAGTACTCACCACTTGTTACTACGGATACAGAATCAGATAATGAGCCATGTACTGACCTTCTTTCTTACCCTCAGGGATAATTTTGTCCTTTGTGTCTGTAACGTCCTTAAAAGATGCCAAGAAGAGGACCACATCTCCTTTTTCATTTTTAATAGGGACTATGTCCAGGAGGCAGCAGAAGAAGCCAGCTGTGGAAAAGCACAAAGCAACATTAACACGGTGCTTAACCAGGTATCCCAGACTGGATCCATGTTTTTCCTGGGAAGCAATGTTCTCACAATGTCTCACCCTCAATTTAATGAAGGACAGCTTAATGTTAAAGCGCTCTCACTTTCACAAAATTGTAGGAGCCATCAAAGGTGAAAAGCTGAAATCTCATACCTCTGAGTCATACACATGATTCAACCTGAACAAACTGAATGTAATGGAAAACTATACCTTTCATGCCACTGCACAAATACATTATGAACCCATCTAAGGTCTGTCACAAGACTGCAACCAACAACGTGCAGCTTGTGAGTTCAGTGTCTGAACTGCTGATGTGTTGGTGAAATTACCGTCATCCTTTTCATCCTTCAGTTCCATAGCTCCATCATTATGTATTTATGTGGAATGTTCTGCAGAGTTACTGAAAAGTCATGACCACACTTTAACAGGGATGGCACTTCCCCCTCCCGTTTATGATGGTGTGATACAATTGCATTTGCCTCCAAGGTTATAAACGACCTTCAGGAAAGAAAGCCAGTTAAAACCAATTATACAGAGGCTACCGCCTTTAGAGCAATAGTGGTCTGAGCCTAGCGAGGACTCCCTTGTGGTAGATGGGACCAATTGTAACATGTGAACTCTCCTCGCTGTGAAAAATATATTGACAGGGGGACTCTGGAGTACTCCTAATGATATTGACGCCAGCTGACTTGCTCCCAAAATACAGTGTTGTTTTCCATATGCACGATTAACCTGAAATATCTCAGGAAATCATTTTTCATCCATGTTACTTCTGCTTAATCTATTCAGGCCTAAAGGTAATCCATTATGTGCCCCACTGTATGACTGACCTTTTGGACAGGAAATGAAAGAACTGTGTCCCTCCAGGGCCAGGATGATGTATGATGATTTAAAAAAATATATATATTAACAGCCATTGTTCCTTGGAAAGCAAATACTTCAGTATTCAAATATCTATGACTCATTATGTTTTCTAACATTCTTGATGACTGAATAGTGGCATTAGAGCTTCCCATTCTCTAGATAAAATTATACATAATATTTCATCAGCTTATTTTATTATTCTCACTTATGGCTTTAACTGTAATTTGTTTTTTAACCTCGGTTGTTGTTGATTTCATTTTCTCCTTTACTAGATTAGTCTATAGAGGGGTCCGGATCTTTTCTGTCACCTTTGGCACTTGGGACTTTACCCCTCTCTGGGGTTATCTTTGCACCTTTTTTGTGCCATTCATATGCACTTTACCTTGTACGTCGCTCTGGATAAGAGTGTATAACAAATTCCTTTAATGTAACTTAATGTATATGTAATGGCGGTTAAGGAGAAGCATTACGGCATTCGGTTTAAAGGAAACCTACACATGCGGTTGTTACACATGTGCATGGACAGTGCGCAATACTATTGCTTACCACTCTTCTTGTAAAACGTGATCTCTCCCTTGAATTCCTTACGTTCCTCAAGAGCGTTATCGATGTGAAGGATCACCTGCTCGCTGGTGTCCGCGCCGTACAGGAACTTGCACGCGCAGCTCTTCTGCATGACCTCACTGCGCGCGAAGCCCGTTAGCTCGCAGAAACCATCGGAGCAGTACACGATCGGGAAACCCTTCGACACCTGTGCGTTTGCCAGAATGAAGTTACTGTCTGAAAAACAACCAGAGGCACGGAGTTACCAAGCTACACCACCACAGCTGTTAATAAACAATAAAATTAACAAAAAATGATATGCTAAAATGTGTTCAAATAAAATACATGAAGGATGTGTCAAAACTTCAATGCCCTGTGAGAATAAGAAGGCATACAATCTGTCCAATGTTTCATGAATGAGTAAACAAGAACACATATAGCTGTGAGCAGTGATTTTTTTGGTGAGAAGCATGTGCATATGCAGAGTGAAAAGAAAACAAGTGTGCAAAAAATTCCATAGATACATTTATCTAACTTATTCACAGTTGGTTCAATGGATGAATACCAAATTTTGAAATTTTGAAAGTTACTGGACAGTCCCTTCATATTGGTTTGGACCAGAGGTCTGAGGATCTAAATACTGAGGATATAACAACTGTACCATCAAGCATGAACTTACATTAACACAGAAGATTATGATTAACATGAAGATAATGATAGTATTGTCTATTCAGATTTGTCTTTCATACAAACTGCAATTCAAAATACATTGTCATAACAACTGCCATAAGATTGCACATAAAGGCATACAGTTTTACCTATGAACTTATAATAGGACAAAATTACAGGTGTGTGGGAACAGCTGGGGAATCCTTGATTTATTTGCACTCTTGTTCCAAAGGCAGGGCAGCACTCCAATCCGGTATCTGCTCCAGCCTTGCAAAAATTCAGACCATGCTTTAGGGGGTCCCTGAGATCTGGATGTATTTAAATTATGACAAACTAACAAGTGAACATTAATTTAACTCTTATGAACCCTAAACAAGACAAAAAGTAAAAGAAAAAACATAACAATAAAACAATAAAAGAAACAAATTAAATATAGGGACAAGTAAGTGGACTGAAAACCTGTGAAATGCAGGTCAGATTCACATTTCCAGAATTATACAGGCCTCTGCTTAATGATAAGCAGCCAGAAGAATGAAAAGCCAAAACGACCAGCATATGGCTTATATCCAAGTCCCCTGTAGGTCCTCTCAGCACCACTGTGACAGCAATTCTTGTGTCCCCTGCCTGTGTCCTCTTGAGAAAGGATGGCAGAGGCATCCATTTTTGCTGGACATATTAGCCTGTTTACATTTGTTTATGATATAAGGAGGCACAGTAAACTACAAACACTCTTCACCATTAGAGTAACTGTTGGTAGCGGTGTGAACAGGAGCAGACCGCAACATTGCTGCTGTCTGTGTTGACAGCAGAGCTGACTATTGTTTTCCAGGTCACTGGCTTCATATTCACGCTCACAATTCCCGGGAACGATGAGAGAATTTCCTCACCTCTCTCTGTGCTTAGGTACACTGAAAATGAGACACTAGAGGCTTCTCAGCTGGAGTCATGTGTATTCCTCAGAGCTGACATGAGCCAGAACAAAGGAAAAAGTATCATAAGCTTCTGCTGGAAAGAGCAGTGAGAAGAGGAGAACAAAGAAGATTATCAGCACCCATCTACTGACATAGGCCTGACAATACATCTCACATTCCTCAAACTAAAATTGCTGAAATGTCCTCAAAAAAAAATATTCAAATTTAAATTCAAATAATTATCAAAGTAATGAACCATGCCAAATATATAATAATCATAAATTTACATGGCAGTGTGGACCATGTGTGTGTCGAACTGCAGGTTTGACTGTTTTTTATATATGTATTTTTCTGCTTAGTCTGCAAATGGTAATGTTCTTTATAAGTTAATAATAATAGACTGAACCAAAACATGTAGCACAGACTGCAACACAATGTCCTGGTAACCCTTGGGATGAAAACCCCATATATGAGGAAGGACATTAAAATGTCATATTCAAAGTGCCAAAAGCTATATTTGTGATTGATATTCCCACTGTCCCAGAGCTCCGGTACAGGACAGAGTCAGAGGAACTTGTCACAAACTAAGGCTGAGGTCCTGTCAATTCAGTTTGAGTAGCTTCCTCCGGGGCAGTCTGTGAATTCCCATTTATGGGTGTCCGAGAATGAGGCAAGAGAAAGTGCTCATGGGAGATCTCTCCGGAAAAATGAGGGAGGATGAGCAAGACAACTCTTTCCTCATTCACTTTATACAGCCAGTCACTCTTACAGAAACTCAGAAGTATTAGAGTCAATCCAATCCTTCGAAATAAACTTATTTTTTTATGTATCATACATGCTATTTTAATATAAGGTTTTATCAAGGCAGTGTAAGAACAGATGCATACAGTAAGTCTCCAAAAACTGGTAAAATATTTGTGATTTTTGATGTTCATTAAATCCATTCAATCCATTAAATCATGTCTAGAAACTTCTACATGGCTTTATTATTCAAAATAAATAAAAAATACACTGCTTGTTTTGTTCTTATTTAGGTTAAAGAGGTCCTCCCTGCAGATACTTATACCACATTGACAATCACGGTGATTAGCCTTTAACAGTTCAGACTTTACACCTTTATGGAAAGGTGGGTTGACTTTGGTTTGATTTTGTTTTTTTTTTTTCACAGTGGTCATATATCCATTACCATCCAGAATCATCTCATGTCTAATAGTTTATCAACATAAGTATCTTTCCATTGGTTCTCCACATTATAAACATAAACCAATAGTAATGATGCAGAAGCAGAGAGCGATCACACCATCCCCATCCCCTGTGTACCATCCCCTTCATTTGCTCGGTAACTCTGTGAACAAGATAGCTATGTCACATTTTGTAATACAGTCGGCCCACCTTATCCGCAGGTATACGGTTCCAGGACCCCCGCGGACATGCAGAAATCACAGATGCTCTGGACACTTACATGAAATGACGTAGTTTTACCCTCTACGTGTTCATAACTTGAAACCCCACCTATTGGTACTACTGAGAACTGCTAATACACACATAAATCACACTTACGCTTTCTCTGACATGTCTGTTTTTAGACCTGGATATTTGTGCAACAACATGTTTAAACAACAGATTGTATTATAGAACAACAGGTAAACAAACTACAATCTGAAACAGATGTCAGCATAAGTAAAGTCGGGATTTTAGAGTGATCCTTTTGACTCAAAATGACGATGGCAGTTTTTGTCTAGGCTGCATGCCTGAAATGAGACGTCTCTGTTTAGCCATGCATGGCTGGGTCCACAGCACAGTCCTACTGTAATCCTGCAACCATCACAGAGCTGCTCAGTCATCCTTACTGGAGCACCACAATTCTCTTGCCCTGAGAATTAAATTCTAATAGCGCCCACTGGCAATATTTCCATGAGAGTGGTGATGGATTTCTCATCTACCACCTCTGAAATTTTCCATTAAATACCTTACATACTCTCTCCATTAAATGCCATTGCTGAGAATACAGATACCATATTTTTACATGCATGCATACAGTATTCGTTTTCAGAAATAGGGTGAAAATCAAATGGGGGCAAATACCTCTTCATGGTGCAATATACAGAGACACAAGGATGAATAATGAGTCACAGTTTTACTGTTTCTAAATGATTGTTTGAGAATCATGAATATGAGCTGGGAGCAGTTGAAATCATAAGGTGGCACTACATTTTATAATGTATTCCATTGTTGTTTTGGTACTAAAATGCCAGGAGATACATTTCATTCAGACTTATTTGAAATAACTGTCAAAATAATCACTGCCCAAAAATGGTTTGATACGTATCGACTGCCTCTGCTTCTGTCATCCAACTCTCAGAGAAGATTAAAGGGAGAAAATGAAAATGTCTCTTGCAGATTGTGTTGCAATATATTTTACAAGAGCCCTCTCACAAAAGCACCACTGGTGTACATGTACTGGGTCTGAATATCATTACTGTATCATCTAGCTATTATGGTAAGGGACGGAGACTTTCAATGCTGGGAAAGAAAAGTCTATCAGACCCCTCACCTCAGGACTCTTTAGATCTGTTTCTGAGGATTAGAAAAGCTACTGAAGTAGAACTACATGAAAAGCTGTTGTACTGCTGATATCGCAATAATGGTTGGCGTATATGAAAATGTTGGTGAAGCTGGTCTGAAGACAACACTTCACTGATTACTGACAGAGAGCTGTGGTCATTTTCTGTGGCACAAGGCCATTGTGATGAAAGTGAAAAAGGTCAGAAATTTTAAGGCTCAGCTTGCCCTCTGGTCATAATTTAACATCAGTGCCTCACAGTTTCAATACCCATTTGTATTCCTGTGTCCATCTGTGCACCCTCTAATACCTGGGCTACAAATATAATGGAGAGGGGGGAAAGACTCAAGCACTTTCATCTCAGTGTGTTTCTTTGCTGAGGCTCAAAGGAGGTCACACATTTTATGGTTCACAATTATGCCTGGAACCATTAGATCCAGTGGGTAAGGGTGGTGAATGAATATAAGATACTACATTTGGAGTAATTTCAAAAGGGAACAAGTAGCCAAACAATATGCAACACAAATATACATACATAGCACAAACCTCTACACAGACTACTGTATAGTCGAAGGGGCAGGCTATTCATCCTACACCATGTAGATTCATTACTGGGTCTGTGGATCCCATGTAACCCAAAAGATGGATATATTTTCTGCACAGCATGAGCTCAAACAACAAACCTTGCATTAATTACTATTTTATATTACATGAATATTATATAAATTCATATTACATTAATAATTACATAAACTATTATTGCATAAATAATATGTCAGCTATATTATCTGTAGTCTGGTTCAGCTGTCAAAATATTTATCCTTTATGTTTTATTTTTTTTTGCTTTAATCTTGCAAGGTCAGTGGCTAAAAAAACACACAGATCATCTTATTTAGGATCTCCCAGTAGCTTTAAATGAACACATAAACCACAGGAGGTATTCTGTAAACAAAGGAACAATCGAGAGGAAGGATTCATACATCATAGCCATTTGACACGGCACTGCGAGGCAGGAACCTGCGTATTCTGTGACTGGAATCCATTTAGAGAACAGCCTTTCATTCCACCAGCCACTCAAAGAACTCATTAAAGCTTTTCTAATACTATTTTACAATAATTCACTTGTCCCCCTTGGTCTTTTCAGGGCTTTGCAATGACTAAATGGGGAAAAAAAATGAACATTTTCAGTGAGACAGACATTCTGAAAAGCAAAGCTGGCCTCTCTATAATCGATGGCAGGATATAAATAGGTGTTTCTCTATCTCCTTGGCCAGTCCACAGGGAGTTCATTAAACTGAGATAAAGAAGTGGCTCTCTCAAGGAATCCCTCACCGCTGATTTTCCGCTTATGCTAATATGTCCTGCCAATGTTTCTGATGGATTTAGCACTTCACTTTCCCAAATACTGTAACACAGTATATTCTACAACATATCTTATATGAAAAATGACAATATCAAAATACATAATGTGGACAGAAAACTATCTGTCGTGAAAAAACTATATGCTTTTGGATAACAGTGATGATGTGAAAAGCATATTTTCACGTGAAACAGATAGACTATTAATATAACTACTATACTGTAGATAAAGATATTTTACTCAGATATTTAGATACAGATAACTAAATAAAGTAATTGATGCTGAATGTGAACTGCAGAAACCATAGTGTTTTCATTACAAGTGGAGATAAAAACAAAGTTGAGGGAGAAATACCCCGTTTTCGCAACTACACAGGGACCATATAATTAATGATCGTGCCAACATAGTACTATTTTTAAACCAACCCGCTCAACCAACCAATCGCAACTGCTGTGCAGAAATATGTGGGAAACCCGTGTGGTGTTTGCAGTGTGAAACCTCCAATATAAAATTGCAGAACTGGACATGCAATAAATTAAAGGACACACACTAAGGCTTTGTATTGGTGAAAACTAATATTTTTTTGTCTGAGAGGAGGACAAGCTCCAGTGACGATTCTTTTTGTCAAACCATGCTTGAATGATGGGCACATATATATGAACAAAGGACTGCAGGCTTGCAAGTGGTTGTAGAGGGACAGTTGTAGGTCTCTGGAGAACAGTTCTGAAGGTGAACAGCCAATAAAAAATCAAGTATTACAAACAGCCAGAATAAGATCATGTTTTATCTTAAAACACCAATTAGGGCACCTGAACATTTCCATAACACATGTAAATAATAAGCCATCCTCAATTAAACAACATCAATGTAACAATTATAAAGATCTAATTGTATAGATCTTTTTTCATACTGACACACTCTAAATAGTGCAAAAATAGCGCTCTTGGTCATAATCATAGGAGACTATTCTGGGTACTACACAGAACCATTAACAAAACATATGCTACTGTAGAAGAGTCAAATGGTTTGTTGATGGGTTTGTTAAGTCATGATTCTATATAGTACCAAACTAATGTTCCCCTCAGATTACAAGACAAGAACCTCTGAAGAGCCTTTTTAGTGTTTAGGCATTATTTTCAGTTGGGTTGCTGCTGAGGCAACAACAACACAACAAAAAGCATTCACAATACAACAAAATATATTCAAACAGTTACCGTTTTCTTATTCAACAGCATGATTATTTGTCTCCCAGAACATTAACCAGGCATTTTTATATGTTATAAATCATAAAATGGTTTTCAGAGGGGCTGGCATACCGCTCTATTTTGTAAGCGGTTGAAAACTAAAAGCCGTTTTTTCAAGTTCATTTTGCACTCTTGAGAGTTAGAAACAAACATTTTCAGAGAATAATCACTGTCACTCTAAGTTAACAGCACCTTTAAGTAGTCGAAAGCACTCATGTAGATCCACTTGTAAAGCACTTGAAGTCAGCGCAGTTGACCTCGTTTTTTGTAGCTGAGTACACACTTCACACTGACAAACTCTTTAGTGACAACAAAGAAAAAATATGCAGGTTATTTTAAAACAGCAGTCAGTCTATAATTGTTAATTGTATGTATTTATAATGAGCTTATAAAACTGAAAAGCTGCATTTGAAAATGCCTCCTCGTTCTCTGATGCAGACTAAGACAAAGTATTGCTACCCTTTGCCTTCAGAACAGCTTCATGCATCCTTTGGAATGCTTTTATAGAAAGTAAGCTGTTTCTAGTGGGATTTTGGGCCCTTCTCCAAAATGAAAAGCCACCAGCTGGGGAAACAGGGAGGCCATGGAAGGGTTTTGACATCATCCTATTGGAATATTTGAACATTTTGCGGAATCTGTTCACTCCATTATGTGCACCTGGTCTCATAATGGCTTCATATTTCTTGGTCGTAATTCTACCATGTAGAGTAATAACCCGGCACCCAAAGAATCCCACAAGATGGCCGCCTGCACCACAACAGATCCGCCATCAATTCCACCAGTCTGGAACAGGCAATGTGGGAGGTTGTCCGTTTGCTTTCTCCAAACATAAACCCATCTAGATGTAGTGAAAAGACCAAGGGATGGCTCATCAGACCACATGACTTTCATCCACTGCTCAGAGGTCCATGTTTTGAGCTCATGCTGTGTACAGTAATGCAAAAGGTCCTTTTAGCTTCAAATTGAATTACAATTGAACTGTCATATGTTTGATTGGACCTCTGATTTCTTGTGTCCTGCTCTCTTCTGCTCTTTAACACCACATCAACCCATTTTTATGTGACACATTTCTAATGATGCTACTGGAATAGCATCCTTGACTCAGCCTATTAGGGTACACTACAACTGTCAGGCGTGCAAAAGGCAGCTCTCATCTTTGGCCTGTCATAGAGGTAGTCAAGTCACAGTCCAAGACCACCAATCAGAAGCATGCATAATAGTGACTATGCAAAAATATTGCAAAATTATTTTGATGTGGAGGTCATGAGGGGGCCCCATGCCATGCAGATGTCAGTTTTTAACCTACCAGTTACAAGCATGCAAAACAGTACTGTATAATGAGGGAGATGGAGAACGAGCCCCCTCCCTGGAAGCAGGACCCCAAGTGGCCCCTTCATCCACTCATATCTTCAGCCTGCTTTGCAGATGAAGTAGGCTGTTCTCCACAGTTCAACACTTTGATTGCTTTTGAATCAGTGAAACGTTAATGAAGTAATTAGCTCAAATGGCCTTTGAGAAGCTCAAACGAGCACACTCCAGCCTCCACCACAGCCATCAGCGTAGCTACGCTTTTATTGAACATAAATTAAGTGTCTATCAGGAGCAAATTTCATGAGATACATTTTTTAGGAAATGGAGAACACTGTCAACACCACTCACCAGTAAAAACAATTGAAATGAGCAGGACAAGTAATGTGCTTTCTGATCGCGAGAATTAGAAGCCTACTTAATTCTAGTTGAATCTTAGAGAAGGTTTAAACATATATTTGCAGTGTAATTCTATTAATCAGCTTCATAGTGTGAATCTTAAAAAGCTTAATTAAATCTGTACTAATCACATTATGCACATACTCATACGCCTGCGCATGGACAACAGTACAGATATCTCTGTCAGAGAACCGTTAGCACATTGCAGTAATTAGTCCCCATATGCTACTACAGATAAAAGTTTGCACAACGTGTTCAGATAAACCGAGGATAAAGCCAGGACTAATCTATGTCAAACCCCTCACATGGCTTATTGTACTCTGATAGATTTATGCGTGTTAATGTATTGTCATTTTTTAATAACCAATTATTCCCTTCTGTATGTTACAGCAACCAAGTGATGCTCTCACATGGTAATTGGCTAATACACTGTTGCTAAACTCACTTGAATAGTGCAAAATGCTCAGCTATACGGGCTGATTTGTGTTATAACCAGCCGAGGGATGTTGACAAAGCCCAGGCAGCTCCTACACAAACTTTAAAAGACGTATTAATTATGATGTCTCATCTTAATCTAATACCCCATTTCATGTATGGAATAATCATTATAAATTGAAAACAAAAAGCAATCCCTTATGAATTGAGTTAACATGTTTAAATTAACCAAGACACATGAATGTCTGGTTTTTTACTCACTTCAGAAAAATATGTAGTAATCAGATATAGAGCTCTAAGAACTGCGCAAAAGGATAACTGTGAAAATAACGAATAAATCCCCCTTGGGACTTATCCAGTGTAATTCTGCACATGAACAGATTATTATTTTTTTTCTGTTTGTATGATACTGCTTGCCATTTAGAGCTGGGTTTATTCCTTTCAATATTCAATAAAAGGTTCAAATTAATTCAGTTACAGTATGCATCATATGGTGTACAACATGCCATAACAAAGACAGCTAAACTTTTCCCAGCTGGCCTTCTCCAGATGCTTTCTGAAGCAGCAGAAAGTGACAGACAGCTGCATTTCAGCAGCGTCAGAACACTCCGTGAGGAAACTGGGAATGAATGGCGAGTGCTGGAACAAGCCAAACCAGAGAGCTTATGATCAGAACAGGATGTTTGACAGCAGCAGGGATAGTCACAGCTTCTCAGGATTGATAGCTGAGATGAACAGTGGTATCACCTCCTGAGAAACTTCAAAGCCTTGTTAACTCCAGATTGTTACATGCAAAGGTTTTCTGTTACACGTGTCCTGAGGAGATAATTGTAAATATTCACCGAAACATCACACAAGCGCTGGGAAATACCCGCTGGAATAAACCAAAGGACTCCATGCCGGCTCTTTTTCTGTCTTATGAGTGGATAGGACTGCTCTGTTCAATCTAATGCACAATTCACATTGTCCCTTTCAGCAACAAATGTAATCAGCCCACAGTCTTTCTTTTTCTCATAAAAAGACCAGGGGAAAGGAGGTGGGGGAGGGGAGCCAGAGAAAAGCAAACGAGACTACAATGCAAAAAAGAGAGGAAATATAGAGGAAAATGTTACAAAAAATAACATTTTTACTTGAAAGTAGAAATAACTTGGTAATATATGTGTATATCAGGGTCCATGACATATTTAAAAGTAGATATAAAAAACAGGGCTGGAGAGTGTTTTTTTCATAGCAAAGTGTCCGTCTAAAACGTCATTCCTCATAACCGTATCTGTTAAATAAATAAATAATGTCCATTTTGCTGAGCTGGACATGGATTTTGCTCTAGTTAAACATATCCGTCAAAAGAATAAATGCTTAAATGCAAGACTAATTATATGAATTTATATTTAGCGGGATGAGACGGGGAGAGGAGAGTTTTTACCAGAGGGCATTTCTGAGACCACACTGAAGTGCCAGAAGGCAGGCAGCGTAGAAAAGCTCAGACACCTGCTTTGACACCTGCACTCTATTACATTATTTATATGCTTAGCGTAGCGTACCGCCTCATCGGCCGTTACATACGAAGCTGAGCGCAGATCACACATACAGTACCACATTATTCATTGATTTCATATGTTATCAGTGTAAATTATGTCTATTGTTTTGCTCCTCTACCTGTATGTATATTTAATGAGGTCATTCAGGCTATGCATATTGCCCATGGGTGTAGCAGTTAAAGTCCATCCAGGCTTACATGTCACTTGTTCCACAGTGCTACCCATGGAAAGATAACCATGGGAGATATGAATTAATTTATTTTTCCCCCTCAATAACCATGTCTCCAATTAGCCTGGCATGTGTATGCATCTTTGGAGAGGAATTACATGTTTCGGTAAAGCACTTTGTGAATCAGTTGTTTCAAAAATACGACTGATGTGGTTTCACTTGCGACACAATGTCTTGTTAAAAACTCAGTGACTGTTCAATAAACCTTCATTTGTTAAATGAGCTAGGTCGATCCATTATGCGCTCCAGTAACTTTACATATCACAAATAAACTCTCACATCCCACAAGCATACGGCCACACCTATTAGACTGAGCCCTCTTTCTAAAAAAAAGCGTCACCATAAACCGCTCGGAGTTTCACCTGACTGGACACAAATGCAATCTTCTCCCCTGTGTGTCAAGGACAGCAGGTCTACAGCATTTCCCAGCAAAAGACAGAATAAATGAAGTGTGCTCTTCGCAGCCAAGCTCTTTGAAAGCTCAGGTGAAACAGGCCTGTGAAAGACAGAGGACTTTTTTTATAGTAATGACTAGCAATGTGCTGACCAGGTGTTTCTGACCCCTATTGTTGAGACACAAGGGAAGAGAAGCCAGAGCCTCAGTGTTGACATTGATTATATGATAGTTTTTTCCTGTCTCAGACACCTTTATCCCTCACACTAAATCACTTTTGTTGCTGATGCAATTCAAGCGGCATACTTCAGGGAATACCAGACATCTGCAGGACATTCAAAGTGTCCCGGCAAGAAGTGTTCGAGTTCAGATATGACCTGACAAAGTCATAATCTCACAGTTAAGAAAATAAATGAGGAAGTTAATCCCACACAATACCAATAATCACAAATTGCACAAGACACCAGGACATCATCACAAGATCCTTAAACTCTACATCTTTCAATATGCTGCATTAGGGGGAAAAAACACTGACTGCAATAAAACCGTGATTGATCTGTTTACACACAACCACGCTGTCACACTTTCAGTCAAAGGACACTATCGCTAATGCTAGTATTAATGTTTTACAGTGGTAGCATTAAATGTAGCAGCTTGGCATTTGTCCAACCAGCTGTACACACAAAAGCTTAGATGTATTACTGTTCTGAAGAAGCAACAGAGGCAGGCTGAAATGGATTTGCATAATACAGGGGATACATCTACAGCTATCTGTGTTCTGCTTGGAAATGGCTTAACGTGGCAAAACTGCTTCACATGTCTGTTTTTTTTTGGCTCATGCTGGATACTTTTTTGCTGTTCGTTAGCATGTCCAGATCGACTTAAACCCTGACAAAAGCCATTTGCCACATTTTAGATTTAAAGGTGAAATGCTTTACACATAAACATAATTTGATTATTGCTTCAGCTCCTCTGCATCTGATGACAGACCTGTCCAATACCAAGTCATATTTAGACATTATGACATTAATTGCTACTGTATGTTCGTGCTCAGAGCTAAAAAAAAAAAAAAAACCCAAGTTTCTCGAAATTCTGCCATTCATAATAATTATATGGACTTTTATTGGCTTGTGGTTGTCATGTTTTAAATGTATCCATTTGTATGAGAATAAAGGGTCTTTGCTAAGGATATACATAACAAACAAGCAGACAATGTTAAGGGGCATATTGATGTATTTCAATTAAATACAGATAGGACAATTAAATGTTATGAACTGACACATAAATATGCAGCATGTTTATTGATTTTTTGATGAGTATATTTGTTTCACGTAAGTCCAGCTCCCTTACTGTGAGTGATGAACTGTTTGCAAAGACACTTCTGACACCAACCCTCAGGACACTGATAGGTCACAAGCCCACTACAAAACTGCTGTCCAAATTTTCACCGGTGTCTCACTGTAAGATCCATGTTTTCTCTGCACACCAAACTAAAATGAAACGGCTACAGTGACTGGCCTCAAAACTTGCCCCCAAAAAGCAGTCACGTTAACCAGGGTTCCTTTGTAGGTTTATTCAAATTCCTATCAAATATTTCAGTTTAGAATGGGATTCCATAGTATAGAAATGAAAGACTCCTCAGCCCATGCTCCTAGTAGTGTATTTGGCTCATCATATTTCTACTCTCAGGCAAAGCAACTAATCCATATGTTTGCTTTGCTGGAACTCAGCCATCTATATGGCCACAAATGTGCAAAAGCCTTTACTGAGGCTAAACTGAGAAAAAATAAAAACTAAGAGCAAAGATTTCTGGTAAGTTTTTACTGCATATATTTTTAATTCACCAAAGATGTGCATTATGGGTTGTTTTAGAATATTTGGTGAAACACACAGCCATTTTTGTTTCTTTTGGATTAGCCTCTGTGACCAAACACAAGACACTGTAATAACTGTAATACTCTAACCATACTCCAAGCATAACAATGATGTCCAGCAAAGTCCAATACAACCAACACAGCAACTGTATACAATAATGTTCTTCTTTAACAAATGAATTAATACAGCTCATTGCCTTTTCTACAGTTATTAGAATAAATGCTTAGATTTGTTGCTTCTTGCCAAGAATGACTGTGTTTTCACTGGTCATTCAACTTGTAAGTTAGTAGAATGTCCTGATCTCCTCAAACAAGGACTCCAGAAGCTCTGTATTTGTGCTGCAGACAAGTGGATAGTTCCAAAGAAAAAATAAAATTACAATGAAACTATTATCTAGTATAAAATGTAAAGACAAACATTTTCATGCTGAAATCCCAGCCATAAAATTATCCATCAGGCAGTGGTATCATGTTTTTGTACCCTCATGCACCCAGTTTGAAAAAAAGATTGCAGTCAACATTAATTCCTATGATTGGTCTGAAAAATACTTAATATTTAATTTCCCTCAGAGCCCCAATGGGGAGTCTGAAGTCAGTTTACTCAGCCAATCCAGCTGTATTAAGCAAAGGGTTTCTTTAAAATGTTACTCTGCACCATGAGATAGACCGTTACCACTGTGCAGACTGGAAATATCCGCAAACTCAGGTCCACTGAAATGATTCAAAGGCAAAAAGGCACCCTCTTTCACAAGCTATTATGAATCACAATTACACTCAACCAATTACACTGTAGCAATTACACTCTACCAATTACGCTCTACCAATTTCACTCTACCAATTACACTCTACCAATTATGCTCTACCACTAACACTCTCCCAATTACACTCTACCACACCTCAGCTTGTTTTGGTGTAACTGCTCTTGTGAGATGACCTGAAGGAGCTCCAAAAGAACAGTCACTTTTGAGTCACGGTAAAATGTTGCTAAAACTGTGTACATTCTTACAAAGGATTTTATGATAGACAAAATGTGTAGAGAACATACATGTTCTCAAGGTATTTGTTGCTTAATAAATACCTTTAACTTGGAAATACGTAGAGTTTCCATTTATATACAAATTTATATGCTATTAACAAAAAAAACCCTGTATAAAAATAAACTAATACATCCTACATGCATTTAGTTACAGTTCTGTGGATCTATCCTCGCCCCAATCCTTGCTGCTAAATTGATTTAATGATCAGCATTTCCTGTCCTGATATTGTATGGGATTGTAAATTAGTGTTATACAAGTACATTTCCATCAATGACCCATGAAGTAACACCATCTGTCTACCAATTCTGACCAATGTAGCATGACATGCCAGAGCACAGCATGGCACAGACAGTGTTACATGACCAAGGAATATTCCCTCTGTCCGACTAAAGAATATAACTTGTGCTGACAACATACAATCAGAAATATTTTTTTTAAAAAGCTAAGCTGAAACTGTTTCATTCTTACATTTGGGTTTGTTAAACCATCCATAACCATGAAATTAATCTTCTAGCAGGGACAAAAAACACTAATTTGAGTAAGCAGTAGTGGTGTCGCCCTTTTGTCAGTGTAAGTTGTATGTTGCTTGTCTGCCTTACAATAGGCGAATATTTGTGATTTCTGTGACGGAGAAACGTACAGGTATGGGGAACCCCCTCACGAGCCATTCTCTGTCCATGGTGCTGACCGAGAAACGTCCTCGTGCTGTATTTCTCGGAGGTTGAAGGGTTGACGGGATTAAAACAGCATCTCGTGACAGGTGAAGCGCGCCCAAAACTTTAGCATCTATAACGTCCTTTGATGAGCACAGCAAGTCTCTCTTAAAATAACGATGGAAGCATCACAACTTAGCGTCACTGAGCAGGATAACTGCATTTGAAACACCGAAACACGTGAAAACTTCGGCATGATTCGTTTTCTTTTTTTGTGGGCTGTCAACTAATATGTATCATCGAATGCTACCAAATAACATTGTGGCTATATAACATGAATGATTTGCGAATTGGATACATTACATTTTATTGCATATGACAGCCCAAATAATCTACGTTTTAAGGCAAATCACTTTGACACCAGACCAATTACTTGAGAGAACATTTTAATGTACTTTTTCAACATTGTTTACCTGTTTAGTCACGCCACAGCCTCATGAAATACGTTTTTGAACCCCTGGGACAGCAAATGAAATAAACACGACTTACGTGTGCCGTCAAAACGTGTTGCAATAGTGTCCAGAAATGTGTTCTGAGGCGCCAGTAATCCTTTCATAACAGGCATTTTCCTCCAGAAGTGTGGAAGTCCCCATTAAAGGTGTGACAAAGGTGAGTCTCGAGACGTGAGTGTTGCTGCTGTGTGGAAGCGCGCGGCTGCTGAATGTGGAAGAGTTCAAAATCTCTGCTCAGACGACTCCTTGCGACTGGAGAAAGTGGAGACCCACGCGCTTGGAGCAGATTTGTGATAGGCTCTGGATACAACTATGAGAACTCAGGTCTGAGCTGTCACCCGCAGGTACTAAGCAGGTAGTGTCCCGAGGTTGTGGGGTAGGGGCGTGCGAGAGTGAGGAAAGCCAACTGCCATCTATTCACGAAATGTATATAGATCGTGCTATCCGACCAGGTAAAACAAATGCAGAATCGTTGGAATGATTAAGTGGGTAAATCGAAACGTGAAACAGAATGCAAAGAATGCTTTATTTAATTTTGTTACAGAACTTTGCCTAATTTTTACCTTTACGAAAAAACGTGTTTTCCACAAAAGAGCATACTTAAGCAGTGTGCCTTCTATCTAAAATCGTTTGTATGTGTCAAAGTAAAATTAATCTGTGCAATTTATCTTAGATACCAAATTGATTTAATCCCTCTTTGCTCACAGATGGATTTGTGATAGGCAGCTGTATCCTTTAGCAATAATGCATAATAAAGTTGAAGTTGTTGAAATACTGTTGATCTGAAAATATTGGATATATCTTATCAGAAAATACACATGCTATAATTTTTTTATAAGGTAAAGTTCTTTAACTTAAACTTCAATGAATTTTTGATGTAAACAAATCTAAGTGGCTTACAGATCATACATATTTATGGCAGTTGTGTACCTTTGAAAAAACACAGCCTATGCTGTAATACCCTAAATATATTTTTTCTACATTCATGGAATACAGTATTCTAAATATATACTTTAATTATTCAAAATGTCATTAGTATTGTCACTATATCAAGGACTTTATGTGTCCTGTGTTTGAATTGTAAATCACACCCCCTCTGTGCTGTCTAAAAAATTATTTTCTGCATTGTATGAGACACTCCACTGTACTATATATTTTTCATGTGCAGGAGTACCGAATCTTGTGACGCAATTATAGCTCTGCCTCTCTGGCTCCCAAGCGTCCCTAGGGACCTCGGGCCGGTGGCCATACCCTAACTCATTAGTTTGCAGGGACTGTCGCACATCGTCAGTGCGGTGACCCAATATCAGTTACCAGTCATGTACAGCATTTGGGTTTCACTTGAGCAATTTCTCTTCCGCCAGGTGACTTTCTGGTTCCTCCAGAATAGGGAGAAAATTGAAATGTGTTTTAGGACCATAGTAAGAAGGGAATTACCAGTTCATCCCCTTATTGTAAAAAGACATTAACCAATTATTGTGTATTTTTTGCTGTTTTTCATTTACCTTCATTTTTCAATTCCAAAACACTATATGTAATGTTAGAAACAATCTACAATTAATGAGTACAACAAGTAAACAGATCAGTTAGGGATGGCAGCAGTACAAACAATGCACCTGGCTGTCACTTTGGTGACAGTCAAAAAAGAAAACAATGAACTAACCTCACCCCCTCTCTTTCACATGAAGTGTTTTTATGTCTCTTTATTGTCATTACCTTCTGGCTCCAGCTCAATCATTTCTGAGTTCCACTGGTATAAGAGCACTACTAATTCAGAGCTAAAGAAAGGGCACAACAGGACAGTACTTTCTGCTATAATCTGAACACTTAGTCAGAAATTCATCAGATTCCTTTTTGGTGATTATTTCCCCTGGGGATATAATAGCAGCTTAATGGCACTACTATGAATTCCTTGTCTCACATTTCAACAGGTCGCCGTGGCACTGCTGGGGTCCTGGCACCCCGCATGCCTGCAGGAGCGTGGCTCTGTGTCTCTGTCACATTAACAGACAGCTCTCCTCGCTCTCCTCCGTAATGGGAAGACTGTCTCTGTTATTAGCCGTGTTTCAGACACATGCCATAATGAGTCCTTCAAATGAGGGCTTGTTAAATATTAGCCCGCTCCGCAAAATTAATCTGAGAGGGTTTTAAATGAGCATGGGACTATTTGCCAATCACACCGTGGCGAAATCCACAATGCGATTATGGTGTTCTATTGTCGGAGCTGCACCTCCACTTGTAATTACAGCAGTCTGGTTATCAAAAGGATACAGTTCTGATTTTATGCATTATGCCAAAAGGCTTTATACCCCACATAAATATGTTCCCCTACTCATTTAAAATTTCTCATTTTTTATTAAAGGGAAGAGACACAAATCAGCTTAATACTCATTCAAGTCTGTAAAATAGGAATTCCAGACTTGTCTTTTGTGACACCTTGCAGTCTCGCAGCAATGTGCAGCGCAAATCGCAATATGACACCTGCGCATGCCCTTTCGGCACTTTTGTGAAACAGAGGGCTGTTGAAAGACAGCTGTATTTCAGCAGAACCCACGGGTGCATCGTGCATTTATCATTCAAACTTGACCTGCTTACTTACTGCCGAATTAAAGTTTTATCTATGGGAATGGCTTTAACATAAACAGCAGTGATATCCTGGTTTATCTGTGTCCATGTTCAGTGCCCCTTTAACTGTCTCCCAACAGAAAAAAGTAATTGATGGATTTGCAATGGTACCAACCCTAGAGTTTATAGTGTACCTTTGCTATACACCTCACTGCACTAATTGCCATTTTTAAGAAGAATTTTGAACTTATAAGAGACATTTATATGCATGAACAATAACCCAGTTGTGTTAATGTGACTCATACTGTTCCAGGAATAGGAGGCTGGTTGGCTTAATCCAGTTCCATTTTGAGCTATTCAAGACTACAATTATTGACATTAGAGTCAGTAATGAGCTAACAAACATTTTAAACAAGAAGCATTTAAATGCAATAGATCTGCAGAAAATGAAGCCAGTCTGATCATTTACACAATGCTGTAATCAATTTTGAATCTGATGACTGATGACTTGTTCTAAGGATTCAGAGACACATTGTGTTGTCCCTGGAGAGAAACAGGATTTTTCTATTCATTAAAAGATGCTGGTTGGTGCACAGGCCTTTTTCATGATGAGGGACACAACATGCTTTGAATGACAAAAATGCATCTCCCTGCATTTTAACAAGGTGTTTTATACAACATGAAAAAAGCAACTCTTCAGAAATGGTCCTGCCTTAAAATATTACACTAATAATGTAGAGATAACATCTAGAAAGCCCTATACAGGGACCCTCAGTCATTGCTCAAATTAAGGACAAAATACAATGCAGATTGATTAAATCTCACACAGACTAATTGTGAAAGAGTTGTTGGCGGTTGTTCTTTCTTCTTTCTTAAAGATTTTTTCCTGCAGAGAAAATTCCAATTGGTGCTTTGTAATGATTATAATGAAGTCTCTCCAGAATAGTGGTTTTATCAACTGTCTGCAGTAGTAATTAGACTGGAGATTTCCACTGTAAAGCCATTAGAGACTGCATGTTGATATCGCCGTCAGGCGTTGCACAGATCTGGTGTTTAAGCAGGATTGTTGAGTGAGCCATCCTGTTCAAGCTAAGCTCTGCTCACGTGTGGATGAGCCCCACAGTCACGAATCTGACCCAAGTCAGCACTGACAGTGACCACCAGCCACACAGGATAGTACATCATCAGCCATAATATCTAGAGGGAAATTAGGTAGTGAGACATTGCACAGCAGCTATCATACATGTTAGTCTGTCTGCATGAGTTACACATGCAGGGTTCTCCTCTGTGTAAATATCTGTGCAGGTTTACCTGCTGGCCTCTTGGGTGAGAAAATATTCTGGCATATGACATATTTTGGAGGATCCACTTCTACATTGACAGAAAATGTTTTGATGATAAGCATAAATACAGAAATTTGGTATTCCTAGTTTCAGAAAAAATAGGGGTAACATAAAAAAAGGAAATATAATTGAATAATCTAGGGGGTGTCAGCATAATATTGTCACTTTAGTGACACAACTCTCAAAATGGCATATATTCTAACTTAAGATAAATTCCCATACAGATTTTGTGCCTTTTGAAATGGATAGTATGGATAATTACTATTCCTGTTCTCCTTGTATTCTGTGTATTTGTGTTTTTTTCATATTCAGATTCACAGTATAACAGAGTGGTTATTTTGTATTTTACTGTAATGCTTGTAGAGGATGTGCATTGCATTTTGTAAAACAGACACTCCCTGTGATTAGTAGTTGCTCGGTGCAGTAACCAGTCTGCGAGTCCCCCCCATTGCTAGAATAAGGCAAAGCCATTCCCCACTTGCATGTGTGTTTCTGTGCTTGATCACATGACACGTCATATGAGGACATTCTGCAGAACATCCGAAGCATTTCCGCACATGCATGCCACTGAAACACACTGTTCCTGTTCCCTTCACTAATATAACCCCTCTTCTTCAGTTTCAGCTTCCACCTCACACATGCTGGAACTTTACATAAGTACAACAGCTGAAAACATCCAAAAAATAAGTGATATATAACACAAATCAAGTGAAAGCCCTTGCACACATGCTACCTGAGCAACATGGAATGCTTCACATGATAGATATGACTGTGTACTGAGGACAGCAGGAAATCTCTCATTCTAATATGCGGATGGATGACTACACATGTAGTGTGTAACAGTTTACTGCATCAAAAACTTATTTTTTTATGCAAAAAAGATTTTTCAAGGAGGAGGAGGAAATGCTGTCAAAGTAACAGTAGATTTGTCTACAAGTTAATGGCCTGTGTTCAGTTTTTTTAAGAAAACACTTAAAATGCAATTATGTTAAAAATGCAATTGTGTTAAAAATGCAATTATGGCTATTTTCTTGCAAAACAATTTAATGTGTTCAGCAAACATAAAAAATAAGGGGTGAAATGTGCCTGCACAACGTTAAAGTTGCATTTTAAAGGTTGAGAACAAATTCGTGACTGAATACAAGCCAATGACTTCTTTACAGAAAGCAAATTTGGTTATCACTGAGGTTTGACTGGCTGATCACAGACGTGTGGTGGACAGATGATGTAGGGTCTGCATAACGTATTTGCATACATTCAATATTCTAGTTCATTTATTTTTAGAACATATGTGACTAAGTCTGAAATTTGGTACAACCTAACTTCCATAGGAAGAGGAAAGAAAATTGATGAAATCAGTAGTCAAGCCAGTATTGGGCCGATTCATTAACTATTTGAAAAACCTAAAGAGCTCAGCTTTACTGTTTTCATAAGAAATTGCAATGCTTTCTGATAGCTGATATAGCAATGCAACATGCCTTTTCTAACAGGTGTTTTATAGCATTGTCGTCTTATGCTCATACAGTCATTACATGTGATATATGGAGACCTAATCAAGGCACACTGTATTAAAAAAGTGGCTGCTCTGTCTTTTTTGGGTACACCAGCATTCATAATTAACTCATTATCGCCACCTTGTGGAACCTGAGTGTGGTGAAAATGGAAAAGCTGATAAACATATGTTCAAACATGTGGGAAATTCCTTATTTGCCTCAAGACATGTCAATTATTGTTTGGTTGTTCTTTTTTTTTAATATACCTCACAACCCTGGAAACGTAAGGATTTTGGGTGTACTTCTGGGACAGACACTATCAATCTCTGTGTGATCACTCTGTCATTCATTCTAGTCGAGGGCTAACTGTACAGAACATCTCTGTTTGCGATCCACGGAAAAGTTTCATTATCCATAGCCAACTTCCATTAAAAAATAAGTGTTTTCTTCTGAAACCAAAACTTAGTCATAAGTATTCTGTCTGCTTCAGAAATATGACTCAAGGGTGACCTTTAACATGCTACAGGTGAACAAGCTTGTTAGTTTGGCTCCATGTTTAGCTATCAAATTGCCCGTTTTCTTGTTGAGTTTTGCTGAGTGTCCTGCAAGGCCACGTCCAGTCTGAGCGGCCACATGGCTGCTCACTCCAGCTGTTTCCAGTGCCAGATTTTGGTGATGGTCCACTCCAACGGAGCGCCGGTCGTCAGCTCCCGGTGGAACCTGCCACAGGAGACACGCACAGAGGAATGGGCCATTCATCATCATTCATTACAGGCGTTACGTCACGCAAAAACTATGCCAAAACAGCGCTCAGACTGTAAAACAGGTCAATTAAAAGAATTAGGATGAGAAAGGGTGATGCAGAAAGAGAGGGAGGGTGAGGGAGGGAGGGAAGAAGTGCTCTTTAGGAGCCGGAGAGAGAGAGGATTTTCAGCGAACAGCTGGGATGTGGCTAATGTCAATCTCACATTTACTACATCACTACACAAAACAGCTGCAGTCAAAGGGCATGACAAACCTGTTCGGTTGTGAGAGCGTGTGTTACTGTGTGTATTGGATAGTTGATATGTCTTCCCTGTGAGTGAATGGGTTCCCATGGAGACAAATTGCCATAGGCAACAGTGTAATTGACTGCAGACGGAGTGACCTGCTTTTGATGTAACAGAGGACTAGAGTAAGGATCAAGTTAAAATATTAGCATAACAAACAGGACAAATATTACAAGTATTTGATTCACCACATGCTTTTAGTTTATCAATGTTTTTTATAGTGTCAAATTAATTGCTAAAGGCCTAAATGTTTTAAAAATGTGAGAAGCATATCTACAACAGTTTCTATAAGTTCTATAAGCACCCAGAACTACACAGATATGAAACACCAGGAGAGTAAGTACAGTTTTGACTTTTGTGCTTTGGCTAGCAAATCCAGCTACTCACTTGATTTCTTATATATGTGTTCAACTGTTCAAGGTAACAGAATAATATCAGACTCATAAAAATATATAAGGGCGAACCAAGGCAACTGTGAAAATCGCTTAAAACTGTCACCACTGTAAAATAAAGTGATTTGTTCATAACTATCGTTAATATTACTTCCATACTCTGCTTTTTGCTCTGAGGGAAAATCGCATTGAGAGGTTTTTACACCTAAACCAAGCCACTCCAGTCCATCACCATCATGGGCTGTACGCACTCACCGTACCACGGGAGACTATTCCAAACGCTCAGTGCACAGCATGGAAATTCACGATAAGGCAATGAATTCAAATGGCCTACTTCTCAATCAGGATGAGATTTGTCATTATTACGGCCGTGTTCTGCTCCTGAGATTCTGGCTCGGGGCTCACAGTGAGCCGGCCTGCTTAAGTTTGCGCCCAGACGTTGCCCAGGTCCGCATAGAACAGGTGCCCACTTCTAAACCCGGAGACAATGGGAGCGAGATCTGCACATTACTGAGGGGTGCAATCTCTCTGACGGCCCAAGCGCTCCCGTCCAAATCCTAACAGGATTTAGGCTCCCAGCCTCTGGGAAAATCCTCTATGGCAAATCCTATGGCTGGTTCACACCAGCTGAGTGTCCGTGTGAGTTCTAAACTCTTTGAGAGTTAACCATGTCCTTCTCTCATGTGGGTGAACAGTAACCGTAGCCACTGGGCCTCTATATGCATTTAGCTTGTGTGGAGCATACTAGCATGTGCAGTCAGGTTCAGTAACAGGCTGTACACACAGATTCTTTTGATAAAGCCACTGTGCTCCAAACTCTGGTCATAGAGGTATAAAAGCACCCTCAGGGTTATTTGTGTAGCACACTCCAGACCTTTGGCTGGGAGCTATCCTACTTACTGTAGCAATTATGGTCAGGTTAAAGATTTAGTCTTCAAATATAGGTGCTCTGTTTTGGGAAGAGTGAATGCTGAGTTGTAGTGCTGAAAGTTCTGTTTTGAACAAACCCTGCTGCCTCTGATCGAGCCATTTAATGATGTGGCTCATTTGGGCTGGCCTAAAAGCATGTGTGCTGCAAGTTTCACCGATCTGCCCTTCATGGACTGAGCCCAAATGGTAGGGTAATGGTTCCTGTAAACCTCCATGTTTTTCAAACCTGGAACACTTCTCAAAAAGACAGGCACAAATTTCTCTTTCAAATCCAGGGTGTGAGCCATTGTATAAAATTAAATCAATTTGGGAATCACAGAGGGGGGGAATTAATCAAATAAAATAACTTAGTTATCATATTTCACTGAAGCTGTGGAAACCCCCCCTGCTACGTGAATATCATTGGTGTGCCGTTACTGCAGTGTACGCCATGTTCCCATGCTCACTCACTCATATACTGCCGTCACTATCCTCTTGGGCTGGTCCTCCCCCTCCGCCTCGGCCACCTTGAAGATCCGGGTGCTCTCCGGGTCTTCGGGCAGGTCAGCGCTCGAAAGATGCCAGAGCCTCACAAGAATGTAGCAGTACTTCCTGCCTGGAGATACACAGAGATGGAGGCCATGGAATGCAACTCTCTGATTGGCTGGGGTCTCTGTGTCAGAGCTGCCTATTGGTTCAGAGGTTTTTAATATCTGCAGTGGGGACTGGTAAAGTGACCTCATGCTTACAAAACTCTACTGTGAGTTTGGGTGCTGACATAATGATGGCATTCAGCATGCTGCCTGAAGAGAAATAACAGTGAACTGTGCTGCACTAAACTACCATGTGCTGAGTCACTGTATTGAGCCATGCATTTTTATTCCCTTAGCCCTTTAAATGTAGTTATTATACAGCTTAAACTCAATCAGCAAAGGAATTTTAAGCTGGCTTCCTTTTCATATTCATAATTATTCACCTTCTGTGAACTTTTACACAGCCTTGAACTTTCTGATTCATAACAATATCTACAGTCTCTATACAGAATGTGTGTGTGTGTGTGTTGTTTGGCAAAGGAAATGTTGTACTGGCAGATGCTCATATGAAGCACTGCACTGACATGTAAGGGTTAAGGGTTAAGGGTTTATGGTTTGTTGTGCAGAGTACTGGTCCCTCTGGGATATGTCAGTAACACCAGAAACAGGGACACATGCTCTTCATACCAGGGTCAAACCCAACCTGATCCTACTATGTAAGAAGCAAATCAAACATATTATAAGTTTTCACACTAACATATGCACCATACAGGTTGGAGGGATGTAGCCTCATTACCTCTACTGTCAAAGAAAACAGACACATCTTCTGGAATCAGAAGTACGATGTCATCCAGAGCAATGGCGAGATTCCTTCTTTGGACTTCTGAGAGACCTCTGCATTTCCCCCTGGCATGCTCTACAGCCTGAAACATACCAGGAGGGAGACGACATACGGACATTCATTTTCTCGTTTGGGAAGACAGTCAGAACATGGTGGACTGCACTCTTGTCCAAATGTGTTAATTTTCTTTCTGTGGAAGTATACCTCGTTTGAGGCTACATTACTCAGTTCCTCAAACTTGCCATGGGACAACAGGTTGGAGACGTAGACCACTGCCTAAAGAAAAGAAACTGCATCAATTAGTATTGTTTACTCTCACTTTGAAATGTATTCATTAGAATATAAGGTTTTCCAACAATTATAATTCTGCAAGGACTGCAACCACAGCTCCTGCTATCAACTGGTTTGTGCATGTTACGACATTTTACTTCCAACGTCAAGAATGGTTGAATTGTGGATACCAAAACATTGAGGTACGCCCGGCAGAAATGTGCTCAACACTTAGGACTACGTCTCAAAAAAACGTACTTACGTAAACTTGGTGAAGAAAGACTGAATTACCTGCTTTGCTCCATCTTCGAATTCTACGTACGAAAGGTCGAAGTAAAGATGAATCAACAACAAGACCATTTTATTTCTTATCCATGAGATTGGATCTGGAATTCCCACCACACTGATGCCGGGGTGACTCCCACTCGTGGGGCCTTTGTCACTTCCTGTACTATAAAGTCTGGATTTCTGACCCGTGAGAAAAGCATTTTGTCTTCTTAGGTTGTGCAATTTATGCTTCAATGCAGCCCCTTTGTCGGTACAAGGAAAGGAACAGCGTGTACAATAGCTCACCAATGGACGACTCGCAAGCTCCTTTGACGCGCTGTTTAGTTTCCAAGGACAGGCTAGGGGTGTGCGCACTGCTCTAGCCCCAAGCTCACGGCAAGAAGCAATTAACGCAAACCACTGCATCACGAGAGCACCCAAGTTGTGGAATATAGCGTGGGTAAGAGATGCATTCTGTTTTTAAAATTTCTGTAAGACGGTCTGTTAGCGCCGGCTTCTCTTCCTGCTACCTTATGCAACAAACCCACGTTGTACCCACAATTCTTGCGTAAAACACAACACAGACCGTCAGCTGAAAGTATCGTCCAGTAGAGGGAGGCATAGTGCCATATTTTGTAAGCACTCGGCTTACATGTGACGTTGGTGTAGGTTCATGCATTCGTCCCTCAGTCGTTCATGTGACTGACGCTGGCTGGTTATTACCAAACATGAGCTTGAAGAATAACACAGAGGTCGGCATTGCTGAAATGTATGCTTCTCGAACACAAACGAGCGAGATGTCAATATCTGTGCATGTAATTCGAAAGCAAGGTAACCTGCTGTTTTTGTCAAATTACATGACAAATCACTAGTATTGTCCTAAATTAATACTGTTTTCGCATATTTGTGTCGTTGATGACTGCGTCGCTCTCTTAGATCATAAATGAATAAGTATCCTGCACACTTGTTGGTTGTGAGATAACATAAAGTGAGTCATCAGCCGCTTGCGGTCCAACGGCGCAGTCCGCAGCCATCTGGTTTGAATTTGAGAAGAGTTTGGATGAAAAAAACTTGTTTTATTCCTAGTGTAACAGTGAGCATTCACCTTTCATATCAAAAGAGTTGACACCCTACAATCGCACACACACACACACACACACACACACACACACACACACACACACACACACACACACACACACACACACACACACACACACACACACACACACACACACACACACCACATGCTCCACAGCTATGGCATGTCAACCAGCTACATGTACAACTACAACCTGAGCAAACCTACGCCTCAATTCACTCAATCTATATGAAATTTAGTGGAAAAAGTCCCAAATAAAATTGTGTTTTGTACGCAAACCACAATTTAAATGGATGACTTAACTCCCATAATGAGAAGTACGCTACAGTCTTTCTTTTCCATTTCCGGGGCTGTGCGTACTCGGAAAGCTTTGTTTTCGAAAGAATCCCTTCAAATTCAGCGCACAGGTGCAAAAATCATTGTTTGTAAAGCGTAAATTTGATCAGTAGACCAAAACATCATTAAATTCACGCTGTTACCGGTGATTACAGGTCAGGAGCATTTGCGTCTGCCTGATATTTTTATTATCTTTCAGTGGAGATGGGAACAGCGATGACAATATATTCGGGCTTGAGATATTGTTTCCATGCATGATAAACAGGAAAGAGGGACACCTGCGCTGGTCTCCGCCCCTCTAAGTACTGTAACTAATTTTATTGATAAATAATTGCTACCACCGTACTTGATTATTGAAATTGTGTTCAGATATGGAAACCTTTCTAAGATGTATTATAGTAATTACCACTGTCAGTTCGAAACGCTTTTACATCTGGCAATTGAATTGAACAGAATAATACAATCTATTGCTGCACTGATTCCACGCAGATTTTAATGAGTTGCTTTTATTTTATTTTATTTTTTTTAAAGCTAGCCCCCTATTATACAAAGAAAAAACATGGAATGCATGTGGTCACCCTCCAGTTACCTGCCTTCCCAGTTGTTCATGTACAAAATATAAATGGTCACAAGTGTACGACGCTCCAAAGTTTGGACTACACTTAACTATTGAACTATTAAATAAATGACATCAGCTACCCATTCTGACCAGCGGGCTGTAGACTTAAGCCTTGCCTTGTAGAAAACCAGAAGGCAAGGCGGCATGAATTTACAGTATTAGGCGGTTAACTTACATTTTCTTTTTCAGATTGTTGTCTTTAAAATGGATATAAAAATAACATTAATCGGAAAAGATTTTTTCCGGCTAACTAGCCAACTGACATGCAGTAAAAATCGCACAATTGATCTTGGTTATAACAATGTGGTAAAGAGGTATTTTTAACTTATTCATATCGACTTCCTTTGCAATTGGTCTACACACACATATATCAAGCCGAGCTGAGAGTTATATGTAATTCTGTTAAAAAAATAAATGAAATTAAGGAATCGAACTCTATTTATGTCAGTTGGTTATGTAACTGATTGTGGCCCATTTATAATGTAATAACTTGAATGGCTCAGTAAATAGCCTGTTTTATCAGATTTTTGTGTTTTTGCTTTGTCCACGATTGCTTAATAAACGCAACCGAGTAATGTTTTAAAATATTGTTGATATTGATATTGTACTATCTAGACAAAATGCTATTGCAGCTACCACTGGAATAGAAATACCCTTTAAGCATTTAAGAAACTTTCCATGTGTGCATATCCTGCCGCTAGAAGGCACTGTTGTCCACAATTACGCTCAATTTTGCATCCAGAAAAATATCAGTACAAGGTGTCGAGCGGCACACTGGCGGACACTGCAGACCCATAGATGTCCAAGTATGCCACATATAGCTGTATATTTATCGTCTCCATGACAGTTCAGAGTGTTCATACCGAATACGATGGTTTGCTTATAATTTGCAAAACCATGTTCATAAAGCAGAATACAACATACATTATAGATATATCATGATCGCACAGATATAATAGGTAACATGGATTTACCTTTCCTTTGAAAACTCACAATATTGATTCATATGATGATGATGATGATGATGATGATGATGATGATGATGATGATGATGATTGTGATGAGGCAAGCATAACGGTATCAAGAAAATCATGAATACTCTCAAATGATTCAAACTATCGGAACTGTGAATTCAATGAAAACTACATTAAGACATTTTAAATAACTTCTAGCAGTTTGACTCCAAAATGACCATTCGTGTTAGTAGCCTGTCTAAACCATAAGATTTCACATGGACCTAGCGTTTAGCATAGCTGTGTCGGATAATTGTGTGAGGGTAAGAGATGAATGATTCTGTTGCAAATCGATCCATCACACTTTCCTTACATGTGAACATGTTTAGCCATATCTAAGAAAAGATGTATTGATTTATGGCAGAATTTAAAAGTTAAATGGACACATTCTAAGATAACTATTTAAATAATAATGATTTCTCGTATTTTTAACAGGTGTATTTGTTTAATTAATATTTCACATTTTCAGTTCCTCAGGACTCTGGTACGTGTGGCATTAAGTCAACTTGCAAATAATTCTTTGAATTTTCCAAAAATAATTACCATACACTTGCGCAACACACATCCACGCGGAGACGTACACGCGGACAGGTACAATTGTGTTGAGAACAATGAGGAAAGCGCTGAAAAATACGTTCACAAGGTACAAGCATATAAACATTAAGTAAATAAATAAATTCTGAAATTCAGAGACTATATACATAGTATTTTTATAGTATATATTATCCATTATTTATTTATTAGTATTGTATTACCTGGAGAAAACTATATATATATATAATTTTGCATTGTGTATATCATTATCGTATAATGTACTTGTTCACGTCAGAGGAAAAAGTTGTAAAATTGTTGTTTTTTAAAATCTATTTCTAAAAGGATATCTGAACTAAACTGAAGTAAGGCCAGCAGATGATTTCTTACACAACCCGGTACATCATGATCAGGTTAGAGAAGAGGCTTCACTTTAACTTTGACGCTTTATAATGAGAGAAATTAGTGCAAATGCTCTAAGTAATAGTTTCTGATTTTTTTTCTGCAAATTATTTTTCAACTTGTTTTTGTATCCATGCATAAATTAAAAAATCTGCTGAAATTTATTATTCATCCGAGATGTAATTAATATGCAAAATTATGCAAATTAAGATGCAATTAGGCTCCAATTCTCTAGTGGAATTTTCCATTATAATTTAATACAAAGTAACAGAGTAATTGGTGTCACGTGTAATTACGGTTACTCAAGTGTACTTTCAGACGTGCAAATGATGTGCTATATGTTTGTTATCCTATGCAAATGCACCATGTGGTGCTTCAGCACTTTGGGGACACCTAAAAGTGTTTTATTAAAAAATGGGGAAACATGAAAAAATACTGGATTTTACAGAAGTGATGAAGTACTAGGCACCAATAATCATTTTTAAAATTAAATTTAATTAGCATAGGATGAGTTGGAGAAGTAAGTTTACTTGAGTTTCTCATGCCTGGGGATAGTGCCTTTGCAAATGTTTGGCAGAGTCAGCGAGACACTTTCTTTCATTGGACGCTTTCTTTCTTTCTTACATACAACACCTTTTCTTTGAATAATCTGCATGTCACTCCTGTCCAAAGAGAATTCATGGGCTCACCTCAAGTCAATATTAAATAACAACACTAATCAAACGAGGAAATAGAGGTTTCACAGTTGTGCAGAATAAACGGTGACGAGGGGAAAAAGAACCCAGAGAAGTCATTTACATATGTTTATTTTTGTGAAAGAAAAGTCCTTTGGTGCATTTTTGGGAGAGGTCCCTTCGGAGATCGACTCCTTCTTAGGAGGCAAATTGATTTTAAATTGTTACACGGCTGGTTACATGGCCTGACATCCTGCTCGCCGGCGTCCTCTCCCAGGCGCTCGCGCTCCGCTATCTGTCTCGTTCATGATCGTCGGTCTGAACAAAGACATCCACCCCCTCCTTTCAACCTCCCCCCCACCCCACCCCTCCCCTGCACTCACCGCCCCCACCCTGTGTGCCTGCCTGCACAACTCTCTCAAAGAACATAATCCTGCAACAAAACCTACACACAAAGGAAACTTGAGCGCAATCCTATAACACACGGCCACGGCAAACAATGCCCACTCCCACCAGCCCCTCATTGCTGCCTCTTCATGAGCGCTAAATGCCCCGTGGCACAAACAAGCCTTTATCCCTTAGACCCCGCTGATTAGTGCCACCCCGTGTTCTCTGCTGCCGCCAAATGGCCGGTCCTTGAAACTGCAGGTTCTTTATCTATTAAAAGTAACCTGGAAATATCTGTTTATCTATCAGTTTATTATTTTCCTTTCTTAAAAATGTTTTTCAGGACTTTAAAAGGCACAGAGGAAATATTCACGTATCATGAGTTAGCATATTTGTATTTTAATAGCATGATATTTAATTTGCTTAATTGCAAAGTGTCTTTTTTGTATCTGAATATGAAGTAGCTCTGACTCTTGTAAATACCTGATAAAGCTTCCATCCCAAAAAAAAATGCTTTTTTTCTCTGTGTCTGTCTCCAGTGATATTAAAGGCCCTTGGCCCTGAGCAAAGCCAGCGTTGCCGGGGGCGATGAGGGCATGGGGATGCAGCTCCCGCTCCAGGGAACAGAGGGATGGAGGTATGGAGTGATGGAGGATGGATGGAGGATGGGGAGGGGACAGCATTCCACCAGCTGGAATGGGGTGCTCCAACTCGCCTCAGTGAACACAAGCCTGGTGACAGAGATGAGACACAAAGTGGCTCAAAGAGGGCCACACAAATGCACTCGTCAGACGAGTCTTATCTCTGCACAGGTCATATCTCTGGCCTCTGGGGAGGACACAACCCCCTTCTCTTGTGCTGGACACATCTGCCTATAGACCAGCACCTCTATCAGTGGCAGGTGTTAGCAATGCTCTCATCTGTAGAAGGCCTAAAATGATGTTGTTGTTTTCTCTACAGGAAGCTCATTGCTGATCATACTTTATTTCTATTAACAAACTTCAGAGTCTCCATTACTTTTCATTTGTTTCATAAACTTATCCTATTGATGGAAAATACTAATCGTAATGTGTTTGTTGAGCATTTGATATTTTTAAAAATGTTCACACTGCATACAGAAAGGCCCATGAACTCCCACCACTGGGTAGCCTCCTCCAATGTGTTTAGAAGGTGCGTTGTATGAAAGCTGTGACAATAAGACAGAAAAAATATGAATTATTAATAAAAGTAACTTCATGGGGCAATGCAGTACAGACAAGAAATAAACGATGCATCAAGCAGGGTTTGTTGGTTAAATAGGTCAGTGAATCTGGGGTGTGTGTGTGTCTGCGTGTGTCTGTGTGTCAGTGTGTGTGTGTCTGTGTGTGTGTGTGTGTGTGTGTGTGGACATGTTAACTTATGTGGGCTTGCGATTGTGTGGGTGTGTGTGTGCGCGCGCACATAAGGCACTCGAGTCCCTTGGTCGCTTTGTCGTCAGCGGTGGCTGCTGGCGGTCGCGCCGGTGTCAGGAGCACGCTCTGCAGAGGAACATGTGGGTGAGAGAGCGCGGGCAGAGGATCTGATGTAATCTGGGGCAGAGGCCCTGGCATGCGCTGGGGCTCGGTGTGCATCTTCAGCATGCAGCATGCGCCACGCCTACACGTCCTGGAGCCCTGCCATTCCTGGGGTTAAGACGCAGAATGACAGTAATCGTCTCAGCTCATCTTTAGATCGCATCGCGCAGCAGGCAGACGCAGCGCAGGAATGAAAAGTAGGCCACCTCTCGGTGCTTGGCAGGAGAAGCAGCCACAGTGTGCCTCTTCACCTGTGTGTGTGAGGTCTGTGACATACAGCAGACTGAGCGATGTAGGTCACATGACATATTTCAGCCCATGCCTTTGTGCCTTTGAGTCACAAGCCACAAAATACAATACAGATACAGCACTTGATACTAAGTCACATTTCACTCTCCAATAAAACTCTCAGTTCAATAGACATTTTAATATAGTGGATATCATCAAATTCAAACTTTATGTGTACATATCCATTGTTGTTATTTAAGCGATTGCTCATAAACATATTTAAATGATTATGTTGTATATGAAAGTGTAAATACTACCTCGTGAATTGCTACGTGATTAATACAATAATAATATTGATGTATAATATATGTGGTTGTATTGCTGAGTTTTCAGCATGCTATTGCCGTTATTTATAAAACATTCCAGATTCGGATTGAGAGTTTTACATTACCAAGTGATACTTGGAAAAAGCTGAGAGTCTTAAAATTAATCAGAAAGATGTAAATAAAATCAATAATTGGGTAGACATCTGGCACCTGTTTGCTTGCATGTGGGAAATAATAATTTCAGGTAGGATTATTTTTGGGAGGGACAGGATCAGCAGGTACTCAATTCAGGAAAAAAAATGAAATAACACCTGAGCCAAGTCTATTAGAATCTGGATATTATTCCAAGGCAGTGAACAGTCAAATACAAAGAAGTTAAGTTGGTCTGAATATAATTGGCACCAGATTATGAGAAAAGATTAAGAAGCTCTTGAATAGCAAAGAGAAGGGCAACAAAATGGTTCTAGAGATCAATTTTGAGAGTTACACAGACTAGCTTGCCAGGTAGCTTTAGTACATTGTAGAGACCCCTGGTTCAGACCAAGCTTCATGAACCCAGATGAGCTAAAATGTCTTTTGTAGATTCATATGTTTTTGAACACACACACACACATGCACACACAGACACATGAGCACACACACAAACACATACACACATATATGCTTTTTCTCAAGGATCGCTGTCAGTTGCCAACACACATTGTTAGTGCTTGCCAATCCTGCTGTTCATTTTTTTAGTTTGTTTGCTTTTTACCTTGAAATATTTGCCAAATGAATTTTGAAGCTCTAATTAAATTCATCCCACCTTCACAATATAAACAGCAATATCCACTCTGTTTGCTGGATCTCAAGATGTGTAGAAAAGCCTCTTCTAGCCTGAGGAAATCAGACTCAGAGTTTTTACAAAAGCATATCAATTATTAAAGTTTTCTTGATAAATTAATTTGTTGTTAAATGTTATGGAAAAGGGGATAATACATGTGAAAAGGATCATTAATAATCCAGATGATGTCATTCTTTAACTTCTTTAATATTTCTAATACATTTCTTTGGTTAACAAGATCCTTAACAAAGGTACTCGTAACCAAACTTTTACAATTAAATCCACTTGTAGGGAATATGAGAAATATTTGTGTTAGAAAGATTATATATTACCCTGTTATATCACCTGCCTGGTGAAACAAACAGTATTCTTTGGGTAAGTTAATACATTAGATTTACACTTATTTGACTATAGCAACACAGTGCAGCAAAATTACAAGATAAATCTTACAGCAGCAAGAAATTAATACCATGCAGTAGTAATTAATACCTGCAGGAAAACGTTTTAACTCTGGAGCTCATATTTTTTCTCAGAACAAGTATTGTAGGTTTCTATGCTCCAATGCCTTGGGAGCAATCTGAACACAGTGTTAGAGAGGAATATAAAAAATGTAATAATATTTCATTTATTCTGACCGAACACCTGACTGGGCAATGCTCAATATCTAGGGGAAAGTATTACTCGCGACATGATATGATCATTTAATGGCCCCTTTTTTAATCCAAATTGCAGGCAAGTTTATGAAATTATGAAACAAATAGGGCATGCTCTGGAGTGTAATTGACTGTACAAATGTGGTTTACAGAGGAGAGGTACAGAACCACTCCAGGGCCTGACACAGCAAACTGTCTGTCTGCTACACCCACAGGACACACACACACTCTCTCTCTCTCTCTCTGTCTCTCTCTCTCTCTCTCTCTCTCTCTCTATTCCTCTGTCTCTCACATACACACAAGTGCAAACATGCACACAGACCTACACACACAAAAGTTAAGTATGTACATTCACGTGCACTCATATAATATGCACAGTCAATTACACATATTCGTAAACATATACATGCACATACATGTGCACGACCACAAGTGCACACATGTAGACACAGGTACACATACATACATAGAGTCTCATGTGCATGCATGTTATTACATTGCAGGAATTTAACAGCCGCCCTTATCCAGAGCAACTTACAGCCCTAAATGAAGCGCATAGATTGGGGGATTAAGCACAGAAATACCTCAGAGGAGAGGAAGAACAGTCCCAGAGTTCAGAAGTGTAAAAGGCAGGATTCAGCTGAGAACCTGCTGTTTAACCCGTCAAAGAAATTAAACGATTAAGTAGCAAGCATGTCAGAGCAAATCTATGTTCACATTAGCAGCCTTTGCATATACATACAAAAACAAACATGCATACCAAAAAAACACATTTAAACGTGTGAACTTACATATATATCTATTAACATAAAATGAATATGCATTCATTTTTATTTATTTCTGTATGCAATGTATTACATACATGTTATATGTATGTATTTCGATTGTCTTTGCTGTAATCAGAAATACAATATTACTAATCCATAAATTAAGGGTACTCAAAAACATTTCTGCGATAAGGTATATTCATCTTCATGCATTAGTAAAGGTATGCAAAGGTATACACTAACTAAATGAATAATGAAGAGCACTTATGTATTTTGCACTGAAATTTGAGAGAACCCCAAGGGAATGTTTATTTTTTGTGCTGTGTTAGTGTCATAGGTCATTTATTTGGTCAAAAATGTCTTTCCTCACGCAAGTTGAATGTGCAGTTAATTTGATTCATGAATTATTTAAAAATCATCAAACATTTAAAACATTTAAAGCATTATTATTGACTTGTTATGAATGCTGGTCTGAAGATAGTGACTGGGACTTAATCAAACAAAATTAATCCCCTCAAGAGCAAACACAATTCAATCAAAATGGACTTTACATTGCAGCATAAGTTTGTCTGAGTATTTTCTATTTTACTGGATACAAGTAAACACATTCTTTGAAATGTCTTCTTTTCATTTTAAAATAGAATAGCATATGCATAGCCTTGAAAAGACTACAGTACTTGTTTAATTTGGCCATAAATATTTCAATGGTAACAATCATTTCTATTGATATTTATGTCAGAGAGAGCACAGGATGTTCTCTCTGCATTGAATAGATAATTCCCACACAGTATGTTTATACATGTATTTTTTATTTTGTGGGAACCTCATTAAGAACAGTTAATATGAGGTGTGCCCTACGTCCCCAAAATCCCGCCTGTCTTTGGGTAATTGCCACAGATAATAAGCACTTTCAAATAGTGGCACTGCTGACATAATTCATTAATGTTTGCCCAAAGAAATGATTTAAAATCTGTAAAGTGCTCCTTCAAGCAGAATAGTTATTAGAGGGACCATATGCACTGGTTTAAGTGTTAAACGGTTTGTTGAAGTCAACTCGAGTACAAGAGACGATAAACATAAATTATGGCTAATATACTGCACCAGTGATTTTTCAAAAATAAAAATTACTGACACAGGGAAAACACTCAGGAATCACCGCGGCAGCAGAACGGCCCTAATCTGCGCCCGCTGAAGCGCACCCCTTGGCAAAAAAAAAGCAACACAAACGCTGAACGCGGCCGCGCTTCACCTTGAATGTTCAGACGTGTTACCGCATTGTTCACGCCTGGATACACAAGCGTGATTACTCTGAGCCTCTCTGCTATCAGCTCCGACTCTCACAAACTGTCAGTATACCTACTTAGCCCACAGTATATGTGTCTGTATTTATCATACAGGGGGTTTGGGGGGTTAACTGTACTGTAGCACTTTTTCTAACTGTCATATACTGTATGTGTAACAGTGAAAATGTATTCCACATTACATTACAGGCATTTAAAGGGACTCACACAGTTTAGGTGTTTTTTTTTCAGTACAGCTGGATATTCAGGCAAAGTACAAGGATACAATAGCAGTGCTCCACCTGGGACTTAAACCTGCAACCTCTTATTTTACCAGAGGTGCCATCAGTGCGTGCTTATGTCTTCAGTGTGTTTAAATGTGATGGTGAGATCTGTGGCCTAAGATATGTCAGCTGATTTTTTAAATATGTCAGGCATAGGAGTATTTTGAGCATACCCTTGGTAGCTTAAGCCTGATTTTAAGTGGCACATTGAAAATGGTTTTTATTGGTGTCTTTGTTGCCATATTCTTTTGTATGAGCATCGCAGCCTCATTTCAAATTCAGCTAATAACTTCTAGGGTGGTTTTGAAATTAGTACTTAACCCTGTGGTATTACTGAGAAAACATCTTAATTGAATTATATATATTGTGAAAATAAATCATGAAAATATTTTTCTTTGATTCATTTTCCTCCAATAATTCCTATGTGTTTTAGCAAACAACGTACAATAAAGGGGTCTTCTCAGGTCAGCGTCAGTTCAGTTCCCTCTTTTACAAGCTTAAGAGGCTAAGTGTGCTCAAATAAGACTTCTCTGCTCACACAGTCAACACAGTGGGGCGATGCCACCCTCTGGCTGACACCAGCAGTTAAACTAGACGTGTGAATTTTCCAGGTAGACGGTTTACATGGCTGGTCCGTCTCTGTGAATGTCTCAAGCATTTAATTGTTCTGCTTTGTGCGTCTCACGATTTGAACCGAAAAGAAGGGATTAATAGGGGCTTTGTAAGCCGAGGGGGCCCTCTGTGGATTTGGCGGAGTAAGCCTCTTCTCAAAGCCCAGGCCAGCACTGCACCATCAGCCATGACTCATGCCGGACCCAGGTCAAACGTGATTGGTGGGGGGCAGCAATGCACAAAGGTGTCCACAGGACAAGATACTTCCTTTACCCTTTCCCCAACGGCCACTTTGACCCTTTCCTGCTGGTAAATTATTCAGTAGCGTTAGAAAAGCTCATCAGTCGTGCCATTTACATCTTGCCCTTCTGTGTCACGATCCAGGGGAAAGATGGAACGACCCACAGTTTAAAATCCAAGGGAGTCAAGCCATCGTTCGAGAAATCGGCATCGGAGGAGGGCGCACCCACACGGCCAGGTAAGCAGGCGGCCCGGAGGGCCGCGCCTCTGCCTGCGTCTACGCCCTGGCTTCCCCCCTCGTGTGCAAATCGGCGGCTCCTCTCCTGGCTCTCGGGCTGAATCTGTGCCATATCTTGGATGGACTGCGGCAGAAGTGACGGCAGCCGGGGATGAATACGGCTTAATCTTCATACAGAGTCCACATGTGAGCGCGTGATAACATGGATGCTTTCTTCCTGCGCAGGGTTATTCTCTCCCGGTTGCCAGGTTGCTGCTTCAAACAACCATGTTTTGTTGTGATATTTGCTCACACTGAAAGAACTCTTGCACCTTAGGAGGGGGTTAATGCATGTTATTGGAATTTAAAACAAACAAAAACAGAGCCATAATTCCAGACACATTTTGAATGGCAGATAGGATGTCTCACAGCTGTTGACAATATGGAAATGCAACCAAAAACTGACAGTTTTTCTCTCTTCAGCCCTTTTTTTTTATTCCTATACTCATCTTTATAATGCTAGCTTTTATGGACAGTAGTTACATCATCTCTCTCAGTGTTGGTCAGGCATAAATCATTAAAAAAGGCAAAAAGGTCCCATTGTAAACTATATACAACTCTACTGACTGAATTACAACAACAGAACCAGCAATTAAACCATATTTTAGTAGCGAGGTGTCATGAAACAGACCTCATGTATTGGTCTTTTTTGATAATTTTTCTTTTACTCACGTAACAGATTTTTCATTGAACAGATCCGTCCTTGATGTGTGTGTGCGTGTGTGTGTGTGTGTGTGTGTGTGCAAATGTCTGTGCTCTGTGTGTATGTGCAAATGTCTGTGCTCTGTGTGTATGTGTATCAGCACAAGCCATTCATATGGTCTGTTAGCGATGGCTGAGTATAGAATCCCAGATTTTCTCAATGGCAGCCTATAGTGCTCTTTTTCCTCCCTGTCTAACACAAAGGCGTTTATTATGATTACATTATCATACACGATTTTATAGCATCTGCTTGTCAATAATTATCATACAGATTTCTCTGGCCCTTCAGACCCTGGTTTGGCTGAACCCCAGGTGTAGAACCGCCAGTCTAATGAGTGGGCCATGTTCCCCCCATGTTCCCCCTCCACACAGCATTATAATCACCAAACTTTACTGAGGGAGTAATAATGTTATGATATTATGAGAAAAATAATATTGCAAGCAAACAAGGACCATGAAATACAGGCATTGTGGACTCTCAATACATAACGAAGAGAACCAAGTGATAGTGTGTAAATGCATTTAGGTGATTGTTTTTATTTCGATGAAGACCTTCCAGTGTCAAATTTGCAAAAGTATATTTCATATTTTATTTTTAAGTATAATTTTAAATTATTTCTTTGTTTGTTAACTTCAGTGCCGACTTACTATTTCTTACAGCAATCCAGAAACAAAAAATTCTGTATTTAATTTTTTATTATTTAGCATTTATGATAACATGGTATTCGTAACCTACAATACCTGGAATGATTCTAAGGTGACCGATGATTGTGGGGGGATTCTGTTTGTCCCCACAGACTCATGAACTTCTATATGTAAACAACAAGTACAGAGTGAGCTGTAGACAAATGACTGGATGTGTAAACAATATCATAGATTTGGACTGAGACATGAAGAATGGAGAGACTAATATGTACAGAAATACAGAATTTTGTTACAGACACAATACAGACGCAATTCTTAATCTCATTTTCTCAGTCATATATTTGACCGCACTTGGAAAATGTCATCTTGACTGTCAACACTGCAATAAAAATGTGAGGTTCTCAGAGAGCATCTATGATTATATAACTAGTCTGAATTTGTGTTGCAAGGGTGGTTTTTGATACTGACAATGCGCCTCTGGCAGGTATTTAAACAGTTTAATTGTACACTCCATAAATCTTACATTATACACACACACACACACGCACGCACGCACACACACACATAGAAGCACACCATTGATTTATACTGAGCGTAATTTAGGTTTCAGTCACTCAGACATATGTCTACGAAGAGCCCATTCCTCAACTGTTCAGATTACAGGTTTCGGCTCTCTCGGGTGATGCAATATTGAGTAAATAAGGACAAGTAAAGGACACTAAATATGCCTGAAAATAGCTTGTTCCAATACAATAGAGGAACATATAAAAACAAGGTTCATTTACACATTTATTTCTGATTTGAAAAGGCTAAGCAAATAATTTAAAACAAAGCATAACTCTGCATGTATGCAAGTGGTGAGCTTGTGCTGTCTGAGAGCGCGGCGCTCTCCCTCTCTTTAAATAGCAGGCTGCTCACGCTGAAGGAACCACTGCAATGTCAGATGCGCCTTTGATTGAAAAGTTAATTATCTTTTTGAAACCATCAGTTGTCATTTGGGTAGATCAGATACTGGCGCTGTCCCCTGGGCCCAACTTTATTTCAGTCTTAATGGCTGGGGACCCTCCATTTTCCTGTGTACGAACATTTGGTCACTGAATGCACCATTTATAGAGTATTGTTTAATTAAAGTGAAATTAAGAGAACTGTGTGCGGAATTTAATTTCACATATAAATTATTTTGAAAACGGAGGGGTTGACTCAGACAATCTAACTTTTCATTATCCTTCCCTTCTCTTGAGGTGTCTCTCTTATTTCTTCTTGATCTTTACATCTTTGTTGACTGTTCCTAAACTTTTCTTTTCCCCACAGAAGTAAATGCAAAGGTAAACATCTAGGAAGAGCTGTTCCACTATGAATATTTTTTTTTCTGATTTTTTTTTTGTCTTGTCCCTATTGCCAAAGTGACACATGCAAAGAGTGATATGCAGCGTCAGGGTTCAAACTTTCCTTTCAAAGCTGAGGCCAGTTTTCAGTAACGGCTGTATTTAAAATAAAAGAGGCTTTACTTCAAAGTCAGCTGTGGCATTTACTCTTGTCATTGTGAGTGAAATCAGCCGCAGCGTCAGACAGTCAGATTGCTCATGACCTTTGTGTTACTGAACGAACAGTTAGCTGCAGAAAAAACCCACACCAGCCACTGCTCAGCGTTATCAATTTTACTGTTTCAGTTCTGCCATAGAGGTCGAATGGGGGTATTGACAAGGATGAGATCAGCCTAGATAACATGCGTTCACATTGTTGTCCTTGCATCAAGATATTGAAAGCACAGCGCAAACCATAACATGGCAAAGAATTAGACAACTATGCTCATGGTCGTAGATAACACACAGGCCAGTGATGTGAAAGATGGAAAACCCCAACTACAGACAGCAGAAGTACTACCATGTATTTGTTCCACCCATGCACTAAACCAGCTGATTCTAATTTGCACACCTCTTCAGCCAGGTAAGGGAGCAAATTAGTAGGTATAATGCATGCAGGAAAAAAATATATATTATTTGTTAGTGCTAGTTAACATATTAGTGCTACTCTCTCAGGCTGGGATTTTACACCTCTGAAGCATCTATACAACAGGACACACATACAACTCCATGAAAATCTGAAAGTGTAGCACTCACGGTCAAAAATAAAAATGTGCTCATCTGTTTCAGAACATTTATGACAGCTGGAATGATAGCTTACCGGGTTCCCATTTGCACTTGTGCTCGGCTGAAAGCATCAATCAAACTGTAGCTGCATGTTCCAGGCTCATACCGCTCTGCTTTAAGCCTGGAAAAAACATTGTACAGGTCAGTGCAATAAAATTGTCCACCTTTATGATGCAAGCAACTAATCACATCAACTCATTGAAGTCGGGTCTAAGGGGAGGGCGGCGAGTCAAACCAACTAATATACAGTCTGGCTGAAGAGTTAGACAAGGCATGTGCACCGGGAACATCCACCTTTACTTTGTGAACCACCTGTGTAGGACCATACTTGGCTTTTTTTTTTTCTGAATAGAAAATTGATTGCATTTCTGTTTGGTGCATACCTTATTGCAAAAAGGGATAATTATAATGTTGCTTCCAGGATTAGACATTGGTTGACTGGTGTTTACGTTTTTGACTGTAAAAAAAAAAAAAAATGATTGACTGTTATTCGCCATCTTAGAAAAAATGTCTGTCAGTCCAGGCGTAGTTCAGTCCTGCTGTTTAAGGCTCCTGTTTGTCATTCCACAGTCATGTCTTTGTCATATGTTCCTATGTCTGGTTTCCTAACCGCACTTATCCTCCAGAGGAACCCCTGCAGAACGTTTGTAAACACGTACAGCCTCTTCAAGGCGATGATTAAGGTAGCGAAGCATACCTCTGAGTTCTCCTTTAATCTCAGGAATTTACATAATGTCTGTCTTTGGATGTTGATTTTAGTACTATTTTCCTCTTTTGTCAGCCTACAGATTTCCATTCATCATTGTAAGTAAACATGCTTTCGGTAAGTTCTGGATGTTGTCTGCTAATGTCTGGTCTGAAATGCTGGAGACACCCAGTCTACCTTTGAAAAATGTGCACCACACAAGGCTGTTAATAAAGTATCATGCCACCCAGGAGGTTGCAGACTTCTGCAGCCTCTCACCGCTGGTGTGACAGTCCTGAAATATACATGTATGTATGTATTTTGCATATTGGCCCAGAATATTTTCTCTTCAGATCCTAATCCATCACCACCTTTCTTGTTCACAGACAGGCAGAAAGAGGCAAAGGGGTGATCATATAAGCTTCAAGTGGCAGAGAAATAATTTTAGTCAGTATATCAGTAAGTCAGGAAATACAGTTTTAGTGAGTAAAGTGGGTTCCACGTTCCAAGGTCTGTAGGGGCTTGTCCCCACTCCCTCCTTCTACTTGTTCATTATCATTAGATAAGTTAATAAGGGTGGTAAGCTTTAAAATTATGTATAATCAGAGATGTAAAAGTTGCTTCATGTTGAATGCTCATTCAAAGTCATGGGTGCACAATGCTTTGCTTCAAGGGTTGATTCTTCCAAATGTTATCATCTACATCAGCAAATCAGGTGTACATTTGTAGAAATATTTAACACACTAGATGTTGTGCTCTGGAAACCAACATTGAGAATCACAGGGGATGAAAGCATATTGTTTTCTTGGACACACCCTCTTTTTTTGCACAGGGACGCATCATTGTGTGTTTTATCAACAGCCATTTATCTATTCAGCATGGCCTGTATTCTATTTAAATAAATACATAAATAAATGAAGCTTTTCTTTAAGGACAGACCGATTGCATGCCACATATCCTCCTCTAAAAAAAAAGCTATTTTTAGTTTAATTATCAGTGAGATTTTTCCATGTGAAATTCACATTTTGAAGCAGATAACACTGAAATGCACTCCTGATAAAAACGCAGTTTTCCATGGGATAGCATGCATAGAGAATACAGCGGTGTGTAGTCTGTATCCATGGGATAGCATGCATAGAGAATACAGCAGTGTGTAGTCTGTATCCATGGGATAGCATGCATAGAGAATACAGCGGTGTGTAGTCTGTATCCATGGGATAGCATGCATAGAGAATACAGCGGTGTGTAGTCTGTATCCATGGGATAGCATGCATAGAGAATACAGCGGTGTGTAGTCTGTATCCATGGGATAGCATGCATAGAGAATACAGCGGTGTGTAGTCTGTATCCATGGGATAGCATGCATAGAGAATACAGCGGTGTGTAGTCTGTATCCATGGGATAGCATGCATAGAGAATGCAGCGGTGAGTAGTCTGTATCCATGGGATAACGTGCATAGAGAATACAGCGGTGTATCCATGATAGTCTGTATCCATGGGATAGCATGCATAGAGAATACAGCGGTGTGTAGTCTGTATCCATGGGATAGCATGCACAGAGAATACAGCGGTGTGTAGTCTGTATCCATGGGATAGCATGCATAGAGAATACAGCGGTGTGTAGTCTGTATCCATGGGATAGCATGCATAGAGAATGCAGCGGTGTGTAGTCTGTATCCATGGGATAGCATGCATAGAGAATACAGCGGTGTGTAGTCTGTATCCATGGGATAGCATGCATAGAGAATGCAGCGGTGTGTAGTCTGTATCCATGGGATAGCGTGCATAGAGAATACAGCGGTGTGTAGTCTGTATCCATGGGATAGCATGCATAGAGAATACAGCGGTGTGTAGTCTGTATCAATGGGATAGCATGCATAGAGAATACAGCGGTGTGTAGTCTGTATCCATGGGATAGCGTGCATAGAGAATACAGCGGTGTGTAGTCTGTATCCATGGGATAGCGTGCATAGAGAATGCAGCGGTGTGTAGTCTGTATCCATGGGATAGCATGCATAGAGAATGCAGCGGTGTGTAGTCTGTATCCATGGGATAGCATGCATAGAGAATACAGCGGTGTGTAGTCTGTATCCATGGGATATCATGCATAGAGAATACAGCGGTGTGTAGTCTGTATCCATGGGATAGCATGCACAGAGAATACAGCGGTGTGTAGTCTGTATCCATGGGATAGCATGCATAGAGAATGCAGCGGTGTGTAGTCTGTATCCATGGGATATCATGCATAGAGAATACAGCGGTGTGTAGTCTGTATCCATGGGATAGCATGCATAGAGAATACAGCGGTGTGTAGTCTGTATCCATGGGATAGCATGCATAGAGAATACAGCGGTGTGTAGTCTGTATCCATGGGATAGCATGCATAGAGAATACAGCGGTGTGTAGTCTGTATCCATGGGATAGCATGCATAGAGAATACAGCGGTGTGTAGTCTGTATCCATGGGATAGCATGCATAGAGAATACAGCGGTGTGTAGTCTGTATCCATGGGATAGCATGCATAGAGAATACAGCGGTGTGTAGTCTGTATCCATGGGATAGCGTGCATAGAGAATACAGCGGTGTGTAGTCTGTATCCATGGGAAAGCGTGCATAGAGAATACAGCAGTGTGTAGTCTGTATCCATGGGATAGCATGCATAGAGAATACAGCGGTGTGTAGTCTGTATCCATGGGATAGCGTGCATAGAGAATACAGCGGTGTGTAGTCTGTATCCATGGGATAGCGTGCATAGAGAACGCAGCGGTGTGTAGTCTGTATCCATGCTTTTAAAAGGATGCTCTGCTCATGCCTCCTCTTGGGCCTGCATAGGAGGTCAGCATTATTTTAATTGATTCTTTGTCTACCTGCATTACTTATTAGAACAACACGGTTCTCCATGGGAACGCCTAATTGGAGGTCTCTGGTGGCCACTTTGTGAGAGGCTGCTTGCGCTGGTGTAGCAGTCAATCCAGTGTCCAGTGGGACAAACACAGAGGGAAGACATCTTCCTTTTTTCTCTCCTTATTCTTTTAAATCATCGCATGTCTGATCAAATGGAAACATAATTACCAAAAAAAAAAAAAAAAACAAACCTCATAACAGACAAAAATTATTTACGAATGCTGTGAGGTCAAAACAGGGGCTAGCACAGTTGCTTTGGGGAAATATAAAACAACACTATGGTCTTACAGTGGCTCCAGCTCTGTGTTATCAGAAGTAGCTCACTGAAATGGAATTTGATATTTTAAACTGTATCTCACAGGAAAGGGCATTTCTGAACAGGATGTATCTCAAAGCCACTTCCTGTTGAGGACTTCTGTACTTCTGTTTCTTTCTATAGGTCTCCCCTAAACACATCTGGACCTTTGCATAGGATCCTGGGAAAGAGTGTGGGGGCGAGGGGGGTGGTGGTGCTGGGATGGTAAACTCAAAGAACCATAACATTACTTTGAATCAGACTTGATTGTCTTTGTTTGGTATCTTTTTGAGGAAAGTTTAACATAATGTCTGGGTTTACAGAAAATGTATACCTACGGCGGGCAAGAGTTCCTTTGAATTGAGATGCCATTCTGACAGTCACAGACTGAACTGATTTACGTTTAATAAAAAGGCACAATGCATATAATAGTAACCGTGAGTTAATACTCCATGTTTGCCTAAGGAAAGATTTTGGCTTTCAGTGGCTTCCCTCCTGCTGTCACTTCATCACAGCATGGTTGATATTAATCTCTTTTGCCTGGTACACCCACTCCATAGGGCACCAGACAAATCAGAGCACCCCCCCCCACCCAACTGCCTTACTCATTCACACACTTCTTTAGTGACTCATTCACACACTCTCACTCTCGCATACACTCCCTCACTCACTCATCCACACACTTTCAGTCACTCACTCACTGAAAAGCACACCCATTCACTCACAAATGTGATTTGTTCTAAAAAAAATATTTAGAAATTCCCTACCTTTTTGATAATTTTACAAATCCAAAATATGTGTTAAATATACCTACTTCAGTTTTTCAATGGTGATCAGCCAATATCTGAAAGAAGATTAATAAGATGGTAACATGTGTAATTAGCATGTTGTAATACATGTATTACCTTTTTTTCCCAATTCCCAATTAGCATAGAGAAGTTGAATACTCTTTAAAGTCTTTAAACTTTGACCTATACGCTTTTTGACACGGTTTGTTTGTACCACAACACCCTTTACATGGTTTGTTTGTACCACTACACAGATGTAGATATGTGTTAAATATTTAAATCTGGTTCTTATGGAACATAGAATACTGAGTGTATTTTCTACTCCTTTATCTCACAGAGAACTGGAGACTCTCCCCCTTGACAGCTGGCTCAATACGCAGTTCAAAACTTGCAAGTCCAAGATGGTCTGAAGCTGTTCTGAAGGCAAAGGGTGGCCCGAGTCCTCTTTAGTTGGTAGACATTGATATATATATATTAACGTTTCCGTTATTTTGTCTACCCCCTGTGTTTTCCGGCATCCCACAGAGCAGAGTAAAGACCACCGTCTGAGCCAAAGGGAAACATTGGCACTGCCACGCAGCATGTGTGCCGTGCCATGCATCTCCAAAGCTCTCAGAGATGCTGCAGAACTCCAGGGAAGCACAGTCATCTGTGTGTAGTAATTAGATTAATATTATCTACGTCACACTCAGTGTGAACCTGATGTTAATGAAATTCCCACTGACGAGATGAGTCGACACACTCTTCTGTACTAATACCTTGCGTTCTGGTTTCTTTCTTGTGGCAGCTTAAATGTTTTGTTTTCTTTTTTCAACTCCCACATCGGAGCTGAAGTTAATCATCACCAGTGTTTCCATTGGTAAACCAGAGAAATGCCATGTTAAAGGAAGCTGGGTGCCGCTGCAGAGAAATGACCACACCGTAGTGCGGTCTGCAGATTTCACAACAGCTTCTTTCAGTTTCTGTTATAACCATTTCATCTTTCTTTTCATTTATCTATCCTAATTTTTTTTTAATTGAAACTGTTTTAATTACATTGGCACCCGTCATCAGTTAATTATTGATAATCTTCTTTGAGCTGTTCCATATTTTTTAAGCGTTACAGATTTTTTTTTTTGGGGGGCATATTGAGTGACTGGCTGCAGGTTTAAATGAACAGTGAAAAGGTTGTGAATTTGTGAGAATTCTGCAGCTGTGAGTCGGACTGTGTGCTTGTTAGCGTAAACGGTGTTATCTGTACTAATTAAATGGTGTAAAAAGGAGACTTGCTATACCACTGAGACAAAAGGGCTGTTAATTTGGGTAATTACCAAGTTACACCTGGTCTGTTTGACTGGAGTGTAATCACTTGGTGTCATCACCTTTGCTGGTGAAAGAGTTATTGGTAATCATGGCTTTTCACCCTCTCACTGACACTGAAATGAGGGTCTCGCTACTGCAAGGTGTTGGGCCTTGTTTTGCTTTCTCTTACTCTATTGTAACATCAATTTATCCAACATGAGTGTAAATAACAATATCCAAAGCTTTATGCACGGCAGAATATTAATACTTAATTAATTACTTAATCAATTAAGACCAATTAAAATAGCTTGGCACACTGAAGCCCCTTAGTCAAGAGTGTAACAGCAGTGGGCTCTCTGGACTGCAGCCGATGACCTTGCATGTTCCAAGTGCAATCCCGTTTCCTCTCAGTCCCTTACCCCTTTTCCGCTGTGAAGTGATACTGCTTTAAACAAACAGGTAGCAGGTGCAGAACTGAAAATCGGAGACTTCTTCACAGTTTACTTCTTTTACCGTGTTGTTATGCAATTTTCTACACTCTGGGTATTTCCGCTGGGTTCCCCCCCCCCTCCATTATGATTAAATCAAAACCACATACTGAAGAGAACTATTTGCAGGTTTTCCCCTTTAGCACTGCAGGTAGCTGATTGTGGCCTTTTGATATTTTTCATGAGACTAGAATAGCCCCACAAGTAAAATACAAACAAACCTGTCAATCTGCCATTTTGTGCTGTAAACTATTTGATGTGTTGCTTTTCTGCAGTTTTTTGTTGTTGCATCTTTTCACTTCCCCTCAAGGCCCTCCTGCTTCCTAACCTGTCTCTCAGCGGGCTGCTGGGCTGGCAGGTTCTGGCCTTCTGTCCTCAGCTACCTCAGCATTCACTTCATATGATTAATTGTCACTGTTGGAAGTAACAAACTGCCACGGCAGATCTATGTAGCAGGAGGGTCTCCTGACTGAAATGTGAGAGTAACAAGCTTGGTGATAGAAGATGCTAGCAAAATCATGTTCCTTTTTGTAAGTCTCTAGCTGGCCTTTGTGAGTTTGCTTTTTTCCCCCCTTGCTTATGTGTGTTCTGCTCGGCGAGAAGGCAGGCCGAGCCTGGGGCTTTTCTTTCGCAGGCTTCGTTTTTGGAGAAGGCCTTGGCGCTGCCACGGAGCCGTCCGCAGTGGCATGATAAATCACAGGAATTTGTTTTGCGAGGCGCTGTTGAGCTCTGGCATCTCCGGGGCGCGCGGCTGGAGCTCCAGCACGCGGCGAGCAGACACACGCATCGGCGCGCTCGCCTCTCAGACACCAATGCGAGCCGCTGATAGGGGAGAGGAATGGACAAGCGGTCCTTATCGACGTCGATCCAGATGAACCGAAAGACACGCTTTCCCAACATTTCAGGCCTACTTGCTCCATATTTGGGCAACATTAGGAGTCTTTAGCTGTGACAGACCCCAGGCAGGGGGAAGATTCCCTGCCAAGGCTCCAGCAATTAGCCACGTTTCCCAAGGCCGGGCAAGGGGGGGTGGGCCCGCAGGCTTACTGGCCCATAGAGACTTAAGCCCCGGTCCTCATGGGTATCTCGGCCAACGGGAGCGCTTGGCACTGACTGTCCCCGATGGATCCCAGAGCAATGGATGGCTATGATATGATTTTACCAAGGGCTATTTCTGTCATGTGGAATTCAAAATGGGAGGAGGAGCTGGGAGGGGTGGGGATGGTGGGGGGGTGTGTTTTTGAGGTGCCTTGATGTGAAAGCAGGCATAGACCCAACCCTGAGCTGCCTTCACATACACTGCCCTCAGGAGCAGGATACAGTGCTAATGTTCCCACCAGACCACGACACCGAGGTATTTATAAAAAAAAAAAAAAACAAATGGCAGTTAAAGCTTCTCAGTTGACTTCCTGCCTACCTTTCACACAGTTCACCATGGAAGTGCCTGAGCACCTCAAATGCTGATTTTCAAGGCTGTTCCCTCACAACGTAGCACTCAGAACCTGCAGACTCCTCTGGCTGCAGAGATATGGGGAAAGGAACCATAAGCAGTGGTTTGTACAACTTCAGACTGGCAACCACAATACGCCTATGCTAAGAAATTGTAATGAATTTTGATCTACTGATGAATATTACTGAAGTAGAACTTCAAAGGGATATACACACCAGGAAACATCTTTCATAACTCCATGAAGTGGAAAATGGCCAATATTAGGAATTCTATCATTTATTGTAAGTTCCCAGTGTCCTTGGTAAACACAGGCCACTGCATTGTTTTCTCAGAATTAAATCTACCCAAGTAGCTAAATTGCCAGCAGAACGAGAAATCAATTGTCAAGATTAAATGCAAAGATTTTGTGATTTTATTCTAATAAAATTTGTACATGTCATTTTCTTGTGTATCTCTCAGTCTCTTAACTGGGAACTTGCTAATTATCAATCTGTACCTTTAACTGGCTCCAGCCAGTACAACATAAAAACATGACTCTCCTGCAAACCACTGTAGTGTAGGTGCATCAGGACTGATAGCTGGAAGCTAGGAGCAAAGTAGATAATGTTGACTAGCTAACTATCATAACAGCAGTTTATACACGAGTGAAAGCCAGGTAAGTTACTCAGCATGATCAAGTTTATGAAACTGCATTACTTTTGTAGGCCATGATTGAATTTAGGACCAGCAGGCTAGTTTGCATAATGAAAAGGCCATCAAAAGCACACTGAATTTGCAGAAAGTTACAACCCAGCTTTCATTCTCATTAAACATAATGTTATCTAGCTAGCAAGCTCTTAATGTTAGGTAGCTAGTAAATTAGCTCAAAAATGAAAAATCATAATTAGCTTGCCACCATATGCTAAGGTTGGTTGACTGGTCCGTCTCCATACGTTTCATATTCTTGATGTTCTACTGTACCCACACAGCAGACAGCCTTTAACTGTTCATTTTCTAGCTGGGTATATAATGAAGTGATTTTCAGCTGATGTCTTACTCAAATATAGAAAGGCCACATATTTAGGGATTGAATCAGCAATCTTGTGGTCTCAGAGTTCCTCAGCAAGCGCCCACAGGCGTGTGCATCTGTACATGACCTCTAACACGGCATCAGCGGAGGTGACTAGACAAAAATCACACTGCTTTATGCTTCATCCCCAGCCTCACAGTCAAAAAATGCCATTTCGTACCGGGTAGCTATTTCGTACTATGCATGTATTTTCCTGAATAAGGCAAACAGTTGTGAGATTCATCTTATGTTGTTTTTTTTACTATTATTTTTTAATCTGGAGAGAAATGCTATTCAAAAAGTAAGGAAAACTAAAAAAAAAAAAAAAAAAAAACAAGTTTATTTCTCTGTATTTTTTACAGGATCCTGTAACATTTAAAATGAGATATTTTGCCAACATGACGTGGGATGAGGATGCAGCCTGTCCCAAAGTTGTTAATAAAGCTGAAGAAGAGCTTTTCATTTGTGAGAGCTACAGTGAACACGTCACCCCACTGTCACAGCGCCGAGGAGATGCATCTCTCACAGCAATCCAACAGGGTTTGGTACCACATTTAAGGTTCTTACTACCCACTTCTCCCACACACACTGCTACCTTTACTGGGGAGATGAATTATTCAGCAGCAATGACTCAAACTGAAAAATAACATGGCATGCTCAGGTACAATGGCACAAATGTGGTATAGAGAGTGTGAAAATTAGAGGGGAGGGTGAAGAGAGAGAGAGAGAGAGGGAGAGAGAAAGAGATAGAGAGAGAGGAACATTGATCTTTTGTGATGGGTGAGATGTTGTGCTGTATATTGCCATCAAAATCCCACTGTACACATATCCAGCAAATGGTGAGCCAGTGCCAGGATATCCATGGAAACAGGCATGTTATATTCCCATACAAGCACACTCCCCCATGTGAATACTTGCAGGGCCAAATGATACCCCCACTGCAAACCTCCTATTTCACCCACCTGACCAGAAGAGTTAATCATTTCATTAAATTCAAAGAAAACTTACTGAGTGAAAAGTCCAGTAGAAAACACAAAAAAGCATCAAAACATCTCCTTGAGTGGATGGGCCACACACACATATTAAACATACACATATTAACCAACAAAACAGGTGTGAGACAAAAATTAAAATAAAACCAGAAGATAGGAAATATTTTTAAAAAATAACAAATAAACGTCATTTATTTCATAATATGATGACCACTGTTACATAAACATAATACATAAACAAAATACTATCAAAAAAAATAATAAACAAAATACAAAATACTATATAATTAAATAAACTTGTATTCTCATTTATAGTACACGTCATGTCAGGAATGATACTCATTTGTAATGAATGGCCATATGGCAGTGCGTAGACCCAGGCTAACACTTACTCATGAGCTAAAGAGGGAAAATGAAAGTAAATATTGACCAGTCCCGGAACTAACTGAACTGCAGCATTCACATTCATATCATCTTGTATTTATTATTCTCATAAGATATTGCCTTTACAAAACAGAATTTAAAACAAGATGAACTCTTTCACTGAGGGAAGGGTTAAAAGTGTATTGATGATGTATTACTGTAATTTTTAATTTAGACATGCCATCTTTTTTTAATTTGCTCTGACTGCTTTGCCTAAATGGTTTTGATTAATACGCAGAGGTAGTGTTTGTGAAAGAGATTTATACCTCGATTCATCAACAAAATAATCAAATCATTACTAGCTAATGACAGGAGTATGAAAAATGATGAGGCTCTCGTGCATTTCCCCAGCTCAGGCTGGGCCCCTACAGACAGAGAATGAGGGCCCCACCTGCCACCTCACAGCAGTAATTCTGTTATGTCTTCTCTCAGATCTGCTGTAATTTGTGCTGCTGCAGAAAGAGCTGTGGGCTTTAACGGGGCCATCTGATGAATTGTAACGCACGCGGTTACCGTGTCGTCATCGCCATAGGCAACCGTAGCGAAGTGGGGCCGGAATTGTCCATTCGACGACATTCTAACCTCTCTTCAGAGTGAATGAGCCACAACAAACATCAGAGCCATATTCCAACAGAATGATACATCTATTTGACACCTTTATGTATAAGACACATCTGTTTATTAATATTATTATTAATAATAATGATAATAAGAAGAAGAAGAACGAGGAAGAATAGTGTTGTACAGAGTGGCTCTCTGCCGCAGTTGTTATTGTCTCTGAAAGTGACCTTCACCTGTGAAAATACCATACTCTTGTTAACAGTGAGATCAAGGCAGTGTTACTTTGAGGGTCGAGTGTTATTTGAACTCAAATACAGTAATATTTCATTAAGGTTCAGCCGAAATCTTTGGCAAATAAAGGAAAGGGAATTGTTCTTTTTAGGAATCAAGGAAGAATCTCCATGCAGAAAACAGCTCACACATAAAAAGAAACTTAAATGTTCACATTTTTTTTTTCAGGAAAATTATTTCTTACCTGTTTTGAGAATTAAAAGTTTACATGAAATTGTTAAAAATAAAGTGAAGAAAACATATATTTAGGCACCCTGTCTAAACCATATCTTTTCTTTGTGAAAATGTTAATCGAATCAGGATCTAAATGCTGTACTGAAGTGTTTTGATGGCCTTAATGAAGTTGACACTTGGAAAGTGGATTTCCAAACCTCCCCTGATTGGCACTAACACAGGTGTGCCCTGACATCCACAGGCGTTGCCATGGTTATAGCATGCCTTTCAGCCCCATAAATAAAAAAGTAAATAAACTGTGTATGTTATCATATAATACATATGGTAGTCAATTATATCCACCTACTGTAATGAAGGCATATCTAACTAGAAATCGTTATACTGTTAATTTAAAAAAAAAAAAATCACATTAATTCTTCACATGTGAATCATATGTGTACATCATGTTGTCACATGCATATTGTGTGATCACATGTTGTTTACACAGACACAGACAGACAGGAAGACAGACACACACATTTGATTTATACTTGAGATAACACATTGCCATCATCACTGAAGCAAACAGCCACCCATAGTTGTACTGCATATGTGCACATGGAAACATATTGTAATACAAATATAATTTTATTTAGCTTCTGTTTCTCAGCCATTATCATATGAATTGGCTAGTTTGGGAAGGTAATTAGGTGGGACAATCAAATTGAACTTTTGATCAAAGTCAACATTACTTTTTCCATGATCTGTTCAGTTTTTTGTTTGGATGGTATGCTTCATATTAGCTGTATTTCAACTCAAATTACACAAGAATAGATTCTGCATGTAACCAACAGAGATGATTCAATCATGGCAAAAACTGCATATTTTCTAGTCAATTTCTGCTTAGCAAATAAATAATCTAGCTGCTGCAGCGGTTGGAGAGCATGCAGACATTTTACAAATGAATGAATTTCCAGATATTTATTAGTCACATTTACTGGTCAAAGTTAATATTCCCTGGTAATAAAGACAGCTACTTCAAATAAAAAAAAAGAAACTATGAGTGATTAACAAGTTTGCTCTAGGTTTTAAAATATCACATGCTCCTAATTTATAAATAGACATATTATTAACACATCAAATGTCTGGCTGCAGTAGAGGCGTGCCTCTCTTTAATAGTTTACCTTTAATAATGACTACCCAGGCGCGACAGTCACCACTCAAGACCGCTTCAAATCCAGTTGCATGAATTTGAAGCTGGGTAATCTGATTAGTTTAATTAAGCGGGGGTAATAGACCACTCTCTGAGATATGACGGCACGCTGCGACTCGGGCATTCTGTTGAGAAACATGTCAGCACTTGAGAGGAATACGGTAAGCATTCAGCACGTTCATGTTTCCACACGGACAAGACACACTTCTGTCCAGGGCTGAGTTTAAGGGCTGAGAGTAACTGGAGGAAATTGTATTAAATAGTAGCGGAATTTTGATTGACAGGAGATGTATGACCAATCAAAGTTTATTAAATGTGCGCATCCATCATTACATTGGATAAATAAGATATTAGAAGTAGAGACTGTTTATCATTTAGGGAACAGCACATATTCGGTTGTTGACCTGAGAAATCATAGAACTTTTGGAGGGACATCATTTTTAATACAAAACATATTCAGAAAATCAAATATATGTATTCATCATTTTCTGAAAATACATGCATATATGCAGGGGAACAGTAAATAATGCCATATATGACTATGCACAAATGGATGTGATGTTGGCCTTCCCCTTGCTTTCAGAACTGCTTCACTTCATCTTGGATTGCTGTGAGGTGTTGAACTATTCTTCAAACAGCAAAGCATCCAGTTCTTTGAGAGATGAAGCGTGTGGAAATCTACTCTACACTCTACTTCCAGAACTTCATGTAAATGTTAGACCGTTTTAGACCGTTTTTAACCTGGTGTCCATGAAGCCTCTCATGAATCTGTTTAGTAGTGTGTTTGGAGGTGTTATCATCCCTAAATTTAGGGACATCTTGTGGAAGCAATGCCCACTCTGTAAAGTGCGCTTGGTCACCTAAAATGGCTTGGCATACCTTGATCCTGATTCTACCATGCAGAGTGTTCCCAGTGATTCCTGCAATATTCCTGTCCTTACTTTAACAGGCAGACCAACAGTTAGGTCTAGAAACACACATGGCATAGAGCTTGTTTTATCGCATTTTAATTTAATATTAAATATTATTTAATATTATGATTGGTAATTATTTTTGACATTAATATAAATATGAGTGTGTGTGTGTGTGTGTGTGTGTGTGTGTGTGTGTGTGTGTGTGTGTGTGTGTGTGTGTGTGTGTGTGTGTGTGTGTGTGTGTGTGTGTGTGCATGTCTATACTCCTATATACATCTACTTATACTGCATAACATTTTATTATAACTTATGTTTTCTTATTTTAATTAAATACTATTTGGGAGACACATAGCAAAGACCTTTTTCTATTCTTAAATCTTGGAGTTGCTTAAAAAACTGCTTTTGAAGGACAGTCATGGTATTCCTACTAAAACTATACAAGGAGTATGATTCTATAGTACATGTTCTGCAGTATACTGATCATTACAATTTTTGTTATTATTTAAACATATAATTTTTCTCAGGAAAAGCCATGTATATTTTGCGGAACAATCAGTTCAGCTGATTGGTATGTCATTAGAGCTCCTGGCATGCCTGCGTTTCAGACTGTTTTCAGGGTCAGCTCATTGTTGTACTTCATTTTCATCTGAGGAATCGGCTCTTTGGAGCGCTGTTCTAATCTGGTCTGACAAAGCGAAACATCATCCTGAGGTTGATGAATGAGGATTAACGGCGCTTCAACATTAGCGTGCTCGTGTTTAATAAGCCATGACACATCCAGTTAGATATCCAAATACGTTCCCATCGCCCCAAACATGTTCACATTTATGGGCCACTTAAGAAGCACAGGGGAGCATTAGGCCCGCAGTCCCTCCTCCTAAATCCAGTGCCACAATGAATCATCTTTGTGGCGGTAGCTTGAGGATGCTTGACCCCTGTCACCACCGGTACACAGGATGCTCACTGCAGTGATATGAAAGTGTCAGGTTGAGTTTGGGTAAAGAGCTGGAGTGTGCCCTGGCGATGATGAGATGATGTATGGTAGAGTGTGAGTGGGTGCTGGTCGTGCTGAGCTGGGTTAACATTCCAGTGCTGGGTTTTTGCTGATTAAGGAACTCAATTAATTAACTCAAACTGAACCGATTCCAAACGGAAAAAAGTTATATTATCTGCTTAATTTCAGATTACATGGGGGTACAGAAACTCAAACTGTACACTTAACTTCATTTTACATTATCAATACAAAAGGTGAGAGCTGACATTTTTGCACATATGCTTTCCTATCAAGTGTCCCTGGTGATAATGATATCTTCAACATTGTTGAATAAGCATATTCATCCTTTTGATTTGATCACTTCTTATTTTTTCATTTTCCTCATGAGATGGATCTGAATGTTTCTTCAGTTCTCAGTCAACCGCAGCCTCAATAAAAAAGCAATAAAACTAATCCCATACGTTACTTCATCTTGAATGTCTGACATTTTGCTTTAGGCATATTTTTTAGACAAATTAGCTTCCTTTCTGAAAAAAAAAAACAAAAAAAACCATATAATTAAAATGTACCCACTTTTAAAAAAAAGCCAGGATTTGGATTTTATATGAAAGATGTACACATTAATTTTAGGGTGTCTGACCTCTTTAATCTCTTCTTTCGAAAATCATACTGTAATAACTATCAGAAAACCATCTTGCAGATTCAGATGTCTTCAGGATCCAACACACACTCTCTTATTATTTTTTAATTATGGTTATTATTTGTATGACTTATTCTTACTTTTTAGCAATATGATAGGACAATGTATGGTAATCTAGTCTTACTACTTTGATGAATGATAAATGACATATATGCATTTCTGTACACTGACATACTGTACATATTTGCATCATTGTAGTCAGTCACATTAAGTGGGTCATATCTCTAAATGTCATCAATATCTCATTGTGGCAAATCTCAAACTGCAGAATCATTTTAATTTAATTTGAAAAATATTCTTTAAAAAAAACAACTATTCTAGAAATTCAGTACAAGAAATACACATATGTTTACCTTTGAAGCTAATAATTTAATGCAGTGTATTACCCAAACTGGTTGCATTGTACAGCCTCATCAGGCAAAAATGCATTTTATAACTGTCTCAGTGAATTCATGGATTATGTATTGGGTTTGAAATGATATGGAATAACCCAAACACAGATATCACAGTTTACATACTTTTGCTTGTAGTAAATTAAAATGGCTTTTAAATGCCTGTCATCATTTTCCCTCTATTTTATTTACCTTGCTGGTAAGAGCAGATGACTCTGAGATGCTTCTCCCCTGGGAGGTTTGCTAACCATTTGCAGGATTCACAGAGCCACAGTACAAGCCCCCTGGTGGCCACTGGTGGAATTAAATGTATTCACTTCAGCAGTCCCAGTTTTATTCCAACTGATCACACTGGGGCTGTTTTATAATCACCTTCTGTGATCTATCTCTGAGTGGCCCAAACGCCCCTGCTTTTAAATTAATGATCGTGGCCCTGAAACCATGTTCGGAATTGCTTTCCTACATGGAGCTAGTGCTATGAAATGGCCAGCCAGTACTGAGATATAGTTTATCTTATTATGATTCAACATAGGGCTGTATTGGGATGATTTAATTAGTTTTAGGGTCTTAAAATAGAGGCTACCAGTTTAAAAAATGGTCCTGGAGACAATGAACATTTGGACATGTCTGGGTCAATATCTGTCCCTACAATCTTACAAAAAAAGTGCTTTCTAGCACCTTTAAAGTTTTTTTCCTTTGTCCTGCTGGAGGAACCCTTAAAGGTTCTTCTTAGACACAGACATTTTAAGGGTTCTTTATATAACCTTCAGAATAAGTTCTACAGTGAACCGGTGAGTGAAATCCATATTAAAGAAGAAACTTTAAGGGTTCCCCCAGCAGGACAAGTTTTGTTTCTAGGGTGTAAAAGCAATGTGTAAAAAGCCTTCCTGGGTTTTATAAAGTCATCCTGGTTACAAGAGTGGGGGAAGTTGACAGTAGATCTTCACTTCTGAGCATAAAAGGGAAAAAAAAGACACAAAAAAAGACAAGTCACGAAAAATCATGAAAACATCAAACTTCCCCTAACACCTCTGAAAGTACAATAACCGTAAGTGAATCATCCAGAGAACTCACCATTCAGAAAAAAAGACTGCTGATGTCAAGAAGTGAGTAAATCTGAAACTTCCAATTTTTGTGTGGTGACTTGAAACCACAAACAAATCTCAACTTTTCTGGGAAACGTGAATTGCAAGGCACTTACAAAAACAGCTCCCTTTGGGACACATGGCCAGACCAAGAAGAGCTAATATTCTCCATACACAGCAGCTCCATACACACTGACCAATTAATTTGCATCTTAAACAGGATACCTGTAATGCACATAAATACTGACTTCCATCAAACTTGACTAAGCACAACTATTTTAATGTTCATTTAAATGTTTTCAAACTGATTGAATGGCCTACCTTCTGTCTTCTGCAATGTTACATCAATATGATATTTCTGAGATGCATATTACTACTTTACATACAGAAATACCATGTTTGTTTAATTTTTGTTGCTTTTTACAGTTGTACTTAATTCATAATACATGTGTTATCTTTATGGACGAGAGGTGTGGAATTTCGAATGTTCCATAGTACAGTCTTTGTGGATTGACTAGAAATAAAAAGCTATCAGCTCTGAAGTTCAAGGTCTCAATGTTTAGACTCTATACTTAATTGGTATCAGGTACCTATTCAACAAGTAATATGGTAATCGAGTACATGGCTGTAACACCATATGTAGCTACAGACCTGTTGCTAAGAGACTAACACAGAGTGTGCAGGGAAGCAAAAGAAACACTAAAAATGGCCACACAGTAATTCAGTTCACTTTAAGAAGGGAGCCAAAGAGAGTTAATGTTATGGGGGATTTCAGAAGACATCATTTGAACTTTTAACACTAATTTTGAACTATTGGTATGTGTTCTTTGTTTTAATATTCACCAACAAAAATTATATAGCAGATATGATCGTGTATCATGGCCAATATTAATCCCCGTAATTAAAAAAAAAAAGTTTGCATTCAATTCACTTTCTGCATAGAAACATTCAAGCCTTGTTGCACATTGCATTGTTTAAGTTTTAAATGCATTGTGTTATTTATTTATTTATTTATTTATTTTCTATTCTAGTTTCTGTGTGTGTCCAGGTCTCACAATGTCTCAAAGCTAGCTGTAATTTGAGTATTTATGGCTTTGGTGTAAGAAATGATAATAGGAAACATTTTCATTAAGAATCATGGTATTTGTGTCTGTTAATGTCTTGTTGAGACTTGTGCGAGATACAGATTCAGACCTGGCACTTACACTGACAAAAAATGGAAAATTAGCTTTGATAGCTGTGGATATTTAGACAAGGAATAGCACCTATGTGTAAATGAGCAAATCGGCTACAGATGCTAACATCACCTAATGTCAACATAAGAGCTTGATTAATTTCTCTCTGCAAAAGACAAACATATATTAGGTGGTTCCAACGGTTATATGATTTAAGCTCAGACAGCCAAGACCAAGCCTTTAAGCAGCACAAATATAATGTCTGTACCATGGGAATGCTAGCTAGCTATCTATCCAGCTCAACCAGTGAACCCCATAATGCATATTTTGATATACACATCAGTTGTTATGATATGCAAAGCTGTTGTATATGATCACATTGATTCTAATGGGTGAACTGTCAAGCAGGTAAACTGAAAGTATTCAACAGGCCGTTTCATTAAATGGTGATTGCATAATTACTTCATGTTGTTTCTTGAAAAATAACATAATATGTGACAGCTCTGTATATTAATATGAATTACAGCATCCAAAAAAGAAGACTCCGAAATCACTTCTATACCGAGCAGGTGTCAGGCTCCACTGACCAAAACTCATGCTCGACATATTCATGCTTCTTAACTACTTTGCATGCTGCCTGGAGATAATTTAGCAAATGCTGCAGAAACTGTTTAACTTATTTTGTTCAATCACAACGTCTGACTACAAGGACTGAAATATTGACGTGTTCAATAAACCATTCCCCCACTGTCCAGAACACAAACAATTTTTGAACATAAAGTTGTTTTAAAGCCAAAAGTATTGATCACCCCTTTCTCAATGCAATATAAAATTGTGTACTAGGCTTTTACCATAGTCAGTAATAACAGTTACTCATCCTGTTGTGCAATAATAGGTTTTGTAATAAAGAATGAATGATATGTTGTACCATATACTTTGGCGCTGTAAAACAATCAGATACCTTGTCAAACCTTTTCAGACATTCTTCACCACATTACATTTGGAGATATGTTCAGAGTAGGATGTTTGTAAGCATATATTCAAAATGAGACATCTTCTTCCTATACAAGTAGAAGGGCTTGATTGCACAAAGGGGATTATGAACTGAGCGTTTGATCTAACAAGTCTTCATTCACTTCCTCTGTAAAACACAACGGTATGTAGCGCACGTGAGTAATCCTGTGGTCCGACAGAGCACAGCTCGCGTCTTGCTCATTGTACGCTCTCCCCGAGTGCAAGCTCAGCGCGCGGCAGCTCCAGCAGTGGGGAAAATAGATAATCCACTTGCTCTATATCTGGCATTTGTAACGTGAGCATGTTTGTTTTGTGGATTCTGTATTCGTGCACAAGAGCACATGCAACAGACAGCACTGTAAGTTTATGTCCAAGTATTATTTTTTTGTAGCATAAGAAAACCAAAGCCAAAATACAAAAGCAATTAATTTATATTTGGGCAAATGTACAAATTCTATTTAAGACAGATCATGTCATATTACTTATTTGGAGATGGTAGATGAGATTTATCTTCTAGACACTGACACGGCCAGGTCGTCGCTGGGGAAATCAGTTAAACTACTTCTCTCAATAGCTCTCTGCAACTAATGTGCGAACAACACAGAGGTTTAACCTGCATGACCTTAAAATCTTTGGGAATACAGTTATCTTGACTCCACCGTTAAATAAGAGTATGTGAGCAATCATCTTATAATTTGTATAGGCCTAAATAACAAACAATACATTTTAAGGGAATGCTGCAAATTGTTGCATAAATCTTATTTGCTTCGTTTTCAGATATTAATTAAATGTAAATGTATAAGCGACTGGAAATTATTACTGAAATTTAAAGGTTGGTTACTTTGGCATGTAGTAAGGCAATGGAACGAATTACCGAAGGTGAGAGAAAAACAAGGATAACGCATCTCTTTATTATCAGATTGAATTGTACACAATTATCAAAATTGCTGAGCAAGCCAACTCCTTACTGCGTTCAAAGACAGATTAATTTCTGACACGGAAAAAAGATACTGAAACTCGCTTCTCAGTGCCCTATATTTCTATGCATTTTTTTATTTGTGGCTTAATCTGAGCAGTTCTCTGTGATAGCATTGTAGGTATCTAAATGTGTAAAATTTGTGGCGAAACAAGGATGTGGTGAATTATTGTAGTGTATGTATTAAATTAGTGGCATTTACAAAAGGATTTAGAAACAGAGTGGAATTCCATCCATCTGACATAGAAGGAATGCACTGATTCCCTGGTTTGCAAGGAATTCTGGCTTTATGAATCAGAAAAACACAGGGGTATTTAAGTGTAATATAATTCAAATAGACACACAGCATAGTATCTGTTTGCATGCCGCCCTCCCACATGCCCGTTCTCGCGCGCATACAGCTGTTCGTTTACAGCTTTAATTATAGTATTATCCAATTCGATCTCAAACATACCCACATTTTACTCTGAAATTTTTACAATACAGAAATGGTTTCAATGTGCATGAGTGTGACAACAAAGATTACGCAATTTTATTTAAGAAATGATAAATATACATAACACATACAATTTAAAGTTGTACAATTAAATGCGTTAAACACTGTTTTTATTCCACTGTAAATATGCACTTTGTATATTCTGTCTGAAATATGGACTTGGGTTGTGGGATGATTCTTCAGACGCTGGAACTGATATATCGGTAAACGGATGCCCGAAGACGGAATTCGTTAAAAATAATAACATGTAGTTATTTTCATATTAAGTTTATCATTTAAACTTCGGGCTGTTCAGGCGTACGTGTCATTATCGATATCTGCAATAATAAGCCAACAACATTTGGAAAAAATCTCCCCTAATTCATCACCAAAATTATAATTGGAATGTAATCATGCAATGCAGTGATGTACATGTACAGGTACAACATTTGCTATAGGTGCAGCAAAGAAGTTTTAGTTTGCAATATTGCACCTCCCTGTTTAAGGGGAAATACTTTTAAGTGATGATATACTATGACATAAAAGAGCAGCTAAAAACGAAACAATGTGGTGGTAATAGTGTTGCCTTTTTGGTTAACCATGATTTAATGTTAAGCTGTGATAAAGTGCACCTCAGCTGACTAAAGCGAGTTTAAGACGCCCTGCAAAACATTCTCTTTGGCTTGACGATTAGTCTTCTATTGATTCTGAATAACATAAAGCGGCCGTATGTTTGCGATTTGTCACCTATTATTCATTGTCAGCGGTGTAGTTGCTAAAAGTAAGATATTTTTGAACCAAACAATGCGGTACATTGTAGTTTGTAGACAGTAACATCGCGTTATTTTATCAACCCCCCCTTTTTTGACATGTAAACATGTGGTATGTAAATATGAAAATGGATTAGTGTGAACGTTCTCCTGGCAGTCCACTTCTCATAGCGAAGCTGGCTCCCCGGGGAGCTGAATGAGAAAAGCGCCGTAAAAAAAAAAAAAAACTGAAAAAAGTGGGGCTCGAGACGGGCTGCGCCACAGCTGGCAAATCATCGATTTGAGCATCAGAAACTGGGAGGGGCGGCTCGCTTACCTGACATCCTCTCACAGAGCCCTCCTCTCGTGCCTCTACCCAGCTCCACAGCTCGCGCCGCACTCACTCTCGTGCATTCCAGTCCCTCTCCCAAGAACAGCCCAGCTGCTGCGTAGTACACTGTCGCCCTGTCAGTGCGCGCGTGTTTTAGCACGAGAGTGTGAGCTTTCATCTGAGGACTTTTTCCTCTCCGTACTGGATCTCTCAAGGTGGGACAGAACCGATCCGAATTCTTTACTTTTGATGGAAAACGAGAGATTTCACGGCTTCTGCTAACTTTGAAGGTATTGTTACATTTTATATATTCTTATTTTCGAGCTGTGCACCTCAGATTTGACACCTGCTCAGAGAGTCATGTAACCCATCGTGGAGTCTATACTTCCTTCATGTCCTGTTTACTTTCACTTTATACGCTAACTAATATGTCACATTACTACAAAACGCATCAAAGCTAAAAGCTAATCTAAGACCGTGACAACTCCTTGGTTGCCCATTGACTACCGGCAACCTCGACGTTAATGGACTGCGTTGTCAGCTGCGATGCTGCGCTGTACCATTCGCACTTCACTTGCATACACAGTTCAAAACTTTTTTCTGCTCTTTATATTTTACCTTGTTAATAATGGCGAATATGGAAGTGACATTTACTTTAGCTAACCTATTGGCATTGCATTTTATTAAAAGAAATAAAAGACGAAGACATTTTTGTACCAATATGATATGCATGTATTTTTGACTCTTAAACCTTAGTTTCGCACTCTTTACATTGCAATTTTGAATAAGGTTCAAGGGACACGCGTAGAGGGCCAGTGCTTTTTTTCCTCCAAAAGAACCTCGTCATGTAACACCAGCTCAGAGCATCTTGAGTATAAATATGTTCAAGTGAGGGCATTTGTGTCCTTCATTTTTGTCTTCCGTCCATCTGTAAATGTAATATTCATCCGCGTACTTCTCTTACCTGTGCATCAAGATAACTGCACCGTGCATAGCTTTATCATTGGCGAGCTTTGGGGAGCGTTTGGGCGACCTCGTAAATTACCAGCACATTGTCTGATATCTTTAACTGTCCGCTGTGCTGCCAATCAAGTAGAATGCTTATCTCGTAAGGTATATATCCACAGTGATGCACCAAGGATATGATTATTATAACTAAATATATTAAACTTCTTGTTACTTCTGCATTATCAAGTTAGACAGATACTGGAACATCCTTGATAGAGATGTGTATTTTCATGTTTATTAAAATGTTTTAGTTTTCCTGGCGAGCTTAAAGAGCTACGGAATATGTCTGTAAAGCAGATACAATGTAAGATATTAAAGTAAAATTAGCAATGCAATCCTAAAGCACACAACATGTCTAAAAAAGTGATTGCCATAAAAACTACCCTTTAATATTATATTCCTATTTAAGCACATACTTATTTTAATCACATGGATATGAGTACAGTCACGACCTTCCAGTTCTTTCCTTTATGAATGCATACTTGCACACACACACAAACACACACATTTTTCTGAACTCAACGAAACATCTCTTCTACTGACGTGTAATGCATTTTTCTGTAACCTAGCCACTTGCTGTCTGATTGCTGTGTCAGTTATTTGGATATTGATATTATTGCCTTAAAACTTAAATCGATTGCAATTGTTGTCTCTCTTGGGTAAAAAACAAACACACACAATCACTTCAACGAAGAAGGCTGGCCAGCTCATGACAGAAAAATATAAATCGCAGTGATCTTTTCTAGTCTAACGGTTGGGGAAACTCAGCCTGTTCTCTGTGAGGAAGCTCAAATTTCAACTGCATGAACTTAGAAGTAAAACCTTGCACATCTATCTTCTCCCTCCTTTTCTGTGCATACAGACGATTTTCATGTAAAAGCCACGTTCCTGAGTAATAACCAGAGCAATGTCTGTGATCAGTGATGGAAAGTAGCACTGTATTGTTCTAGGACCGCGTGGGTGTTGGTTTGTTGTGATCCTCAGACTCACCATCTCCTGTTTCACGTACCACTAACTGCATTGCCCCGATTGTTCACTATTATTACCATGATTGAATCTGTCACAATTAACAATGGTAAAAAAAAGTGCCATGGTGGCAATAAACTGTCTTGCCAACTGAACACATTTCGTGTGTGTCAACATATTCAGCAGCAAGTGTGTACCAGTCACATTATGCTTTAATAATTATGGGGGAAAAAGAATTAGAAAGATTGAAAACCGTTAACCTACTGGAGAAATCTTTCCACAGAGAAATGTTGAATGGCACAAATGTAAAAGATGCCTTGGGTAAACATCAGAGCAAATGCAGAATCAGAAGATCTAATGTGCTTATTCGGCATGGCAGAAGAGATTATTAAAACATATTTTAAGTGGGTTCCTCCCAGGTTTAAATAATTATTTCAGATAGTCATTGTGTTTTTAATTTGTTGGTGGAGTTCAGGCTTTTTTAAAAAAATAAAAGATCAGTACTCCCCTGGTGTAGTATGGGTAGTCTTTAGACTATTAGCTATGACTTGTATTCTTATTCCTCTATTACCAAAATATATTCGGGTGTAGCTAGCAGAAGTTCAGTTCAAACCAATGAGAATGTTCTGCATGTCTGATAATGTCACTGTGTAACATCATAGGGAATGATTTGTCAGTGCCATTCAGCATCAGTTCAAGTGACAGTTTAACATTTTTGTGCCTCCACATGTTGAAATGTCTGTGGTGTTTTTAATGACACTGAGAGGATAGCCTACCACAGATTATGCTGAACTGAGAGAGATAAGACCAGCAAAAGACCTGCAGAGACATTACCTGTTCCTCAGCCAGTGGTAACTGGCCAGGGTTCAGTGAAAGCAGAGACGTTTCTCTTAGGTCACTGTGACGCAGAATCAAGAGAAGGTGCTTTTCCTGTTACAGACAGTGGCTCTTCTTGTAAGTGCTGGCTAAGATCAAAGACAGTATTTTTAAAATTGTGAACGTTATTGTAACTCTTTCAGTCTTACTAGGTCTGCATGGTTTGCTACAGTTCCTTGGTAGCTGAGAGCGTGCTTCAGAACATCTTATTTGATCTTAAGATAAATAAGTTAACCATACTGATTGGCATGGAAACCTTGTTTTCACTAATTCTGCTGACAGCAGTACCAAACATATTTGTCACTAGATCCTCATATATATATAGGGTGTTGTATGTTGCTGTAAAAGACAACTTTACTTACAACTCTACCTACTGTAACTACAGTCTATTAATTTGTAGAGGCTAAATATACAGCTTCAGAAATACTTCTGCTTCCCTTTCGAGCAGTGTTCTAATATTAAATGTCACTCTCAGCCACTACTGATAACCCTTGATATACAATGTATCGAACAGTTCTTCACCCAAAACTTGAAAGTAGGAGCAGGTTAGCTTAAGTAGATCTTCTAAGGACCCCCAAAAAAAAAAAAAAAAAAAAACGGGGAGTGAAAAGTGCATTGAGTTATTGACGATAATTGCAGGAAATCAAAGAGAGTGTCTCTGAGCTGTCGGTAACACCCAGGTGATCTCTGCCTCATTCTTCCTGGTCGCGCTTGTGCATCACATTCCTGCTTAATTGGTACTTAATTTGTCAGATGGCTCTCGCAGGAGGCGAAGGCGAGGACACCGCGGGACCACAGTCCTCTCACTCCGATGTTTGTCACCTCTTTAAACACAGATAAGAGCCAGGTGTGTGGAGCACATAGCGCATTTTTATTCCTTAGTAGGAGTAATCTACCACATATACATACATATATACATACATACACAAACACACACACACACGAATACACACACATATGTGTGTGTGTGTATTAGGGTGTTACTCCTGTGTGTGTATGTATTTACAGGGGTGACAAATGATGGTGGTTGAGTAAAAAAATTGTGAACATGCAAATAGAATGCAGTAGATACAGGGAGAGGGAGAAAACAACATTCACATGTCTTGACCCTCTGAGACCAATTAAACTATACAGTACATCAAGGATGATTTCAGTACAGGAGCAGAGCATCTCAGTGAAGTCAAATGACTCCCGCGCTAGGAACAGATCCACACTTGTTGGACTTGGTGTTGTTTTTGTTTTTTTCCACAAAATTTCCTTTGCATAGACTGCGGTCAAGCAAGAGCTCTGAGACACCCTCACCTTCGGCACGTTGGTCATCCTGGAGATCCCCGGCTATCAAACTTGCTCACCATCCCCATCTTAAAACTTGCATAGAACTTAACATGCAGTTTAAAGGCAAAAGCATTTTTTTGTTGTTAGGTCAAACCATTCAAACTGGAGCTGGTTTTTTTTAATACATTTTTTTGTTTTTTAAACCTCGCTTGCATGGTACTAATCAGTTTAATTGAGGATGAAATATGAGTCCCTTGTTAAAACCTGCAGCTTATGCAAAAGGAAAAAAAAAAATGATGGCCGGTCGTTAGGATCTAACATAGGTTTTGACTAGGCCCTAAAATCCGTTGTTCTGAATGAGCACAGAAATACTTTGTGCCACGAAGTTTGCTTTCCCCAGTAAAGTGAAGGGGGGGGCTCATATCTCAGGCAAAACCATTACTCTCCTTTACCATCACCATAATTAACACTGTAGAGAAATAGCAGCTCAGCAAACAGTAAAATTATACCTGCGGTAGGAGTAGTGTAAATACCTGTTTCGCTGCCAGCAAATGTATTTATTCGACTGTCGCCAGTCAATAAGAGGCCTGTCTCCCTTTTAATATGTAGCTGTGTGGGGATTCCTCCTCTCCTAAAAGAGCTCTGTTATGAATCATAATGGAGGTTAAAAAAACCTTAACAATGATTCAGAGACTTTTGATGGCAAGCTTCAACCAGTTTTAGAGACGGTATCTTTATAGGATTGTTTATGCATTCCAGGGCACTGAGTCAAAAACGTAACTGGGCTGACAATCACACACACATACACACACATACTCACACACACACATACACAATCACACACACACATACACACTCACACACACATAAACCCAATCACACACACATACACACACATAAACCCAATCACACACACACTCACACACACACACACAACTCCCCAGATACATATTCATATGCAGCTCTTCAGACATTTTTTTGTAAAAGATAATTTATGCCATTAATTGGAAACTTTCTGCAAGTACTTGTCCCTCATTATATGGCTCCTACCATTAATTCAAATAGAAAAAATAGGAGTGTGTGTGTGTTTTTTTTGTTTGTCTGTATTTTTTATAGCCTTGCATATAGCCATGATTGCACCACATTTAAATGCTTCAGATTTCTTTGTTTTCTTCACATTCATTTGTCGTTTGCAGAACCATTGGCAAATTTTCTTTTCAGAAAGGTAAAACGATGAAAGTGCGTCATGTTAATTTCGTCACGGCTAGTCAACACGACAGTTGTGTAACATCTGAATAGCGTGTATCTCTGGCAGTGCTGCATAAATACGATTAGAAATAAATGTTCCCTTATGCCTTTAACTTCTTATAATTTAAATCACTCCTTTTAAGACTATGCACATTTTGATTACTTCAAAAAAAATGTCATTGTTCTTTATTTTATGCTTGTCACGATCAGATCTGTGTAGGTTTTCCCAGATTCTTTGTTCTGGTAATGCAACAAATGAAAAAAACCCAGCGATTTGGGGTGAAGCATATCTTGGGCTTTACTTTGCAAAGATGAGGTTGTAATACCCACCCACATATTCAAATAAAGCCATTTAAACAGGGTTTCCTCCTTTGTTGCTCAAAGTGTGGCAGAGATACTCCACTTCCATCATCAATCCATATGGCGTGCGCACGCACGCACACACACACACACGCGCACACACACATTTGTGTGGGATGAGACATTTGAGACATAGAATTCAGCAGTGCTTATGGCATCCAGTTAATGGATCTTCATGTCATACCAGGGTCAAACTCTCTGACATTGTTTCTTAAACATCTCGCTGTCAGGGGACATATTTCATTTGTTCTTTCAGTATTTTCAAACAGGGGCAGGGTTTCACTTGTAATCATTGCGCAAGGCATGCAAATGTGTCTGTGTTGAGGTGTGCATGTCTTACTCACTGTAAAGTACTTTAGAAATATACAAATTCACATTTAAAATTTAATTTAGCTTACTATAACTTGGTTTTCAAAGGAGCATTGAATGTGAACATACAATGAATGTGAACAGTGAACATAATTTCAAATAGTACATTATAAAAACATTATAAGTACATGTGAGCAGGCGTGAATGTCTATGTTAACACATATGCCTAATAACTTGAAATATTTTTTTTTACTTTATGTAGATGTATGCAAATAACAAATCCAAGAATACACCCACAGCGATGATGTTAAAATATCACCCTTTTTTGAAACATAAGTTGCGTATTGGTGTGCGACACATCCTCCAATGCGTTGTGTGACAGGATTCACATCACATTTGTTCTCCATCCCTCTCCTTCCTGTGACACAATGGGCCGTACTTTACTTAGTTCCCATCATGCGGTGGAGTGGATGCCTGTAGCCACAGAGTGCTGGTGAGCAGCTTCCTAAAATTTCAGTCACCCCCCACCCTCACTCACCTACCACTCAGAGAGAGGTGAGTTTCCCTCTATGCCCACTCCTCTGTCCCGGTCTGCCTACAACAATATTCACAATGCTTTAAGCTTCTGCTGCTGCATTTAGACAACAAAGTGAGAACAAAGACATCTTCAGAAGCCCTATCAGAGACACACAGTCCTGTCTCTAACTCTATTAATTGCTGATATGTTGCAATCCACGAGGCAGAGATTAGAGCTCTAATTATTTAATCATGTGACACCGCCCTGAACCAGTGACAGAAAAGTTATTTTTTAGGGCCCTGAAACTTGTATTTGTTTCTTGATTGTTATATGACTAATATATTTCATAATTTAATAAACGCAAGAGGAACAAATAACCGATGAGACGATAAAGAATGTTTCTCACCACTGAACTCAGACACACACTGCTTAGAGACACAGGCTTATACACACAAACTCACACACACACACTGCTTAGAGACACAGGCTCATACACAGAAACTCACACACGCACCTCCATGTCTCTGCCATGGAATGACAGATATTGAATAATTAATGCAGCATTTTCACTGAGGCTAAAAGGGGCAGAACCCGTCCTGGAAATCTGTTCACTCTGGTGTCGTCCACAAGCCTGTGGGGTCGAAGTACTTGATCCTGTTTGAGACCTGAAGCACTCCTCTTGAGCAGAAATGTAACCTCTTTTCAGATAGCAGGAAACCGCAGGGGTACAATTGTGTCATACACATGGCTCTCCTGCCATCAGCGAGGGCTGCCGAAGCTAAGTTCCGCTCCGTAAAAACATCATCACCCACAGAAAAATAAGCTACTGCAGAACGACACTATTATGTTTGCAGGTTTTATTTTTGGTTACAGTGCCAGTACAGCATGCACAGTAGGCCTTAAAAAAGAAAGCTTGGTCTTTAGAGTAAGGGTTGCTAGGTAGTTACCTTCTTGATTCATGTTTTTTCCTCTGGCTTTTTTTAGCTTGAAAAAATGGTAAAGCATGCCTGAAAAAAAAAATATTTATTGTGTGAATGAATGCATGAATGAATGAAAAGTTAATTGCATTCAATCATAATGGTGATATGAAATTAGAAAGTATAACTATTTATAATTGGTACATGCTAGATGGGGAAATAATGCTACTTCAAAATGTTATATCAGTCCATCATTAAATTCTGTCATTTTAATAAATTAAGCGAATAAGACCTTACAGGTTCCATAATATAATTGCCATGACATGTGGTACTAAGTAGAATGTTAAAACAAGCTTTGCTGTTCTATACCTAATTCTCTATATACTGCTCATTTCTTTTCTCACTGAGTGCATCATAGACACAACATATACCATAGCTTCGCAAACAGTAACACTGTGCAGCACCTTAACAGGAAACCCACACAGTTCCAGGAGGACTGCTGCAAATTGTCCTATAGTTCTTTTCCCCGAATGACTTACTGAACATTATTCCTGTTGTGACAGTTTGCTGTAAGTGTTGCCTTTCCAGATTTCACAATGCGATACTGCTTGGATCTCATTATAAATAAAGCTTTAACATTGTCGGCCTTGGTATTTTCTCCTCCTTGCATTTTTTTCTTTTACTTCATTTGTATGTATTGGTGTCTCTTTGAATCCTCCTGTTACAGCCATGATGCTCACACACATGTGAAAGGCATGTGTAGGTGACTCACACTTCTTCCTGGAGGTTATACAACATCCAGTTTAATTTGTATGTGTTCAATGCCATGTTAAGTATGATTGAACAAAGCCATGCTATTAAATGACACCAAAGACCTTCTGCTTCAGTTGAGTTAATGCAGTTTCTGTTGTAGTATATTAATATCCAATATTATTATGGGGAGTTTAAGGAGGAATTGATGGCTTTACCCCATGCTGTTTGTGTACACAAATAGTTTAAATGCATGGAAAGCGATTTGTAATAGCAATCCAAATAATCTCGTTAATGCACATTAAACATTACAAGTGGCAAACACAAAATCATCATAACACCTACGTAAGTGAATATTGTGGATAACACCCGCGTAATGTTAGGGATTATAAACTGATCGTTTTGAAATAAGTAGTCATTGTTGCTTTAATATCTGTAATATATTAGTAAGATACTAAGAAACATGCTGAATACGGTACCCAGTCAGTTCCCATGAAATTCAGTCAATAGAGATGGCAAGTCAAAAAAATGAATGCAACAAAATAATTCATAGCCACTGAACTGTTGTCTTCCAAAATGAATATGTGTTTAATAATACATATATGAAGATATATTATTTGAGCAAACAAGACACAATTCCAGTGAAATATTTTATCTAAAGTAAATTAACTTTTATTTTCAGTTTGCATACCAAAAATGTTTTTAAAAATGTGATTATTGTATGCATTGAACACTGCTGATCATCAGTCATCACTGTCGCTCCAGGTTGAAGGTTAATATAAGATAGACATAGTAATGGCATATGAATTCCACTACCTCTTTTGGAATAGTGAAAGTGAATGATACCTTGTTCCAGGAGAAGGGTGGTCTACAGTAATGGTTGCTGTTCAGGCATATTGTCATCTTTTCTCTCTGCAAACATTAGATGTATGCTTTATAAGATAGAGACATGCTGTCCTGTTTTGTTCACGTTTAGCTGAAGAATTAGTGTGATCATTTAACTACTGCTATCTGTATTGTATTACAGAACATAACGTCTTTTAAAAGAGCTTTATCTTTAACCGTTGCCACTGTCTTAAATGAAAACCTCTCTTTTCACATAGCCATGGCCATAGCAAAGGCCTATACTCTGGATGCTTGAAGGTTTTTTTAATGGATTTAGTTGCCTTAACCCTTTGGCTTCCAAGGGGAACAGGGTGCATCTCTCATTGCCCTCTACCTCCCTCTTTATGGATATACAAATCAGCCAACTCTGTCATTCTCTATTAGAGGCGAACGGTGTGTTATCTGAACTTTAGGAAGATTTTTCCCCAAATTGCAAATCTGCAAAAACATGGCTACCTGATTTTGTTAGGACTGGATTTCATCCTCTCTTGGAAATTTCAGCTGGAGGTCGGACCATATTGTACATTTCTACTGTATGTGTCATCAGACACTGGGCTACGGGAAACATGATTACTGATTTAAAAAAAAAAAAAAAAAAACAACAAAAACAAAAACGTGACTTTCCACTGTTTTTCCCCCAACCCACGGAACTGTAAGTTATTTAAAATCACATGCCTAGAATGTATTCAAGGAAGGGAAAAAGCTAGTGTGATTTGTTTTTCTCTCTGTAAACCACAGTCACCCACCTCTCAGTGGTATCTCTTTAGTATGTAATTTCATTGGTATCATATGGAATATATCTGCATGGTGTAGTCTCTGTACTGCTATGAAGACCTGAAATTTGTACAGTGATGTAACGCACATTTCAAAAACAACAGTGCAGACAGTCACATTTGTCTTCATTACCTTGAAAACATTTTAGTCTTATTCACCAGTTTGGTCTTGCTTATTTCATAATAGGGGTACAGTGTGGTGAAAGTAACAGTGTCAGTCAAGTCCAGCTGTGTAGTGAATTCAAGTATTGAAAACTGTCTTGAAGGAATGATGGCTTGCATACAATTCATACTTAATGTAAACCACCACCTCTATCCCACTGACTTCAAGATTTTATTATTATTATTATTGATAATAATAATTACAATTATTATTATTATTTTCTTAATTATTTCTGCATTTAAAGAAACATTCTTTGCTTGCATTTTGTGTGGGTGTATGCTTTGTATAATCTGTTATTGAAATATTTATGTTTCAGCGGATGGAAGCGGTAGAATCTTACCAGTAAAGCTGCCACCATATAGTGCACTGGAATGCACTTCCAGGAAGATTGGTAGCTTAAATGAATAATTTCAGTAGCACACGGAGTATCAAAAATTATTCAGGGGTGCTAATGCTGCCCAGCCATACAGCTGAATTTAGTCAAACCTTGTTTGACTGTTTTAGCTGAAAATAGAGAAAAAAATAGAATTTCTGTGGAAATTTCAGTTCTGTTTCTGTCCATCCACAGCCATGCTTTGTTTTCTTATTTTTGAATGCCTTGTTATGTACATTACACATTCACTGAGTAGAAAAGATAATACATGTCTTATAAAAGAACATTTTTTTCCAAGGAGGTTTTAAACATGTAATACAGATATTAAAATATTTTACAATATTTTGTGGCTGTCTGAGTGATAAACCCTATGTGTTCAATAAATAATATCCATTTAAAAAAACATATTCAAAATTGTTCTTATTTAGATATTTAGACTTTTTCATATTTTCATATTCCAGTTTTAAAAGTAAATTGAATGAGTTACTTACTTAAATGTCATCAAATGACGGAAGTGACAGAGAATATCTACTGTGGAACAACATTTTGTTTTTGGACATCAAACAAGAAGGGGTGAGGTAATTGCCTTTGAAATGAATTACCTGGCTATACTTTCTAAGGAAACTGTGCTAATCTGCCCCGCTATCCCATGGCATTGTGTGCCATTCATATGTATAAAATTGCCTGTTTTCATCTTGTCTGATCGGAAACATAATTTTATTTATGAGGAATTTTAAGAGGGAGTTGCTAGCATTACTTGTGTAAGGAGAATGCACTTCCTAAACTGTGATGTCAGGACAATAAATAACCTAACAAGATGCAAAAAGGTAACACCTTTGAGCTAATGGCACTATTTGCTTGTAGGGAGTCATAATGATATCCAGGTCGACAGGAATGTAAGATTGTTGTTATGAAAAAAATACGCTTCTGCAAACTAACGCTTTTTTTGCAGTTCACTCCCACATTTTCATTCTGTGGTGAGCCCAAATGCAGCAATATATTCAGTGTGAACTATTGCTGCATTCACCAAGATGGTGTGATGTATGTTTGAAGTAAATTGTTTGAAATATAGCACTTAACTTTCAGTGTTAAGGATTAACCAGGATAACCTCAAAATTTTTAGTGCGTTATCTGATTATGCCATTTTTATGTGGTAAATTTTACAATGTAGTGAGAATTTTGGAGCTGCCAGTGTTTTATTGTCTTGACTGATCTGCACTCCCACAAGGTTACTGCATTCACGTAGTTGACTCTCTGCTGCAGTAGGTGGCAGAAGTGAGGAATCCCTTTGATTCCATTGTATTTACAATCATAACCTATTATCACTGTATGTGCTATACTTTTTGAGGTGGCATAAAATTGTGGCATAAAATTGTGTTTGCTTTATTTGCATAATGGCTGGACGTTTTGCTCAGGCCTATGGAAAAGTCCCCTAATGCACAATTTTTCCAATAATTAAGGTATTCACTTAGACATGGAAAAATGGGGGCAAGGTGGGCTGCTGTGGTTTACCTCAAAATGAAACACTTCCAGCAACTTAAGCATAGTAGTCAACCAGACTACAAACCTACATTAGCTAGTCTTAGATTCGAATCCTAGTCGGACAAGGATTTGAACCTAAAACCTCTTGGTAATGAGACCTTGAGATCAAATGTTCATCGTGCATCCCTAAGCTTTTATAATAATAATACATTTGGTTCACAAAGTAGTAGCTTTACATACTGGAAGGGACATGAGGTCGGAGGCTATATTACCTGAGTAATGTTACCAAAGGTGTAGTGTCATTACCTGGCTAATACATCCATTGTGCCTAGTGCAACCATTTGCTTCCCTTATTTGCAATGGTAACACAGGACAGATTAAAGTGCTTCTTCTTGACTGAATCAGCTTTTGGTGAATGTTTATGTCAGGAAAGGCTGAGATGTCCTTTGTCGTGTAACCAAAAAAGATACAGTGGTAAACACTGTTTACCTGTTACCTGTTTCACAACTTACAATTTAGTCTGTTTTTGAGTTTTAAATTCAGGTGATACAGCTCTTTTTCTGTAGATTTCTCCTCAGTTATTCTTGTTAGTATGACATTTTTCTGTCTTTTATTTCCTGAGGTGAAGAAAGATTTCTGTTTCATGCAGTAATTAATGCATTAAATGAAAATAGTTAATGTATGTCAAATGTATAACCATATTTACTACTTTTTGACAACTGAAAACAACAGCAACAACAAGCGTGATAACTTTGAATACGGTCATTATATTAATAGCTTTGAATTCCCTCAAACTAACCAGTTATTATTTTACTGCATTATAATTTATACATTAAAGATGCATGTTTATATTGCAAGTAAAACATTAATAACACCTCCACACTCTTACGCTTGTTTGTATTATCTGGTGTACAGTCTCTTCGTGTTTCCTCTCCTATTGTTGGTTTCCTGTTTTGATGTAACTGATCTGTTGTTAATTGTGTTGTTTTCATGTTTACATTTTTCATAGTATGTATCCATTTTAATAGAAGTTTTATTTATCTGCTTGTGTACTTTGTTATCTTTAAATTATTCTGATACATTTCCTCATATCAGAATGTGTACGTCTTGTATATTTGCAATTATTCTTATCGTTACTCTGTGTGGCAATTGAGGCTGTACGTACTTTGTTTATGGAAGCATATGTTTAATACCCCACTAACAAAGCTTTCTCCCTGTAGAATAATAATCATTTCAAGCCTTCACAATTTAAAGAGAACGCACGAGAATGTGCCTGTTTCATATGCCATAGATAACTGGAATGAAGTGTGCAAACTTATTCAAGAAAAGTTAAGAAGGATTCATCATGCGTTTAGGTTATGCTGTAAGTGGACTTTCTATTGTCGCTGTTGAGGATTTGGGTCTTCAAACACGCCCCCAGCCAACCAAACGCACGCACACGCGCACACACACGGGGTTATGTGAGTGTCATTTGTGTTGTGGTCAGGCTCCGTCAGTCCTGAAATTCGATCTGCTCAGTGCGGCTAATAAGCTCGGGGTTTGGTTGTGCACTACGCGCCGTGTCACCTGTGATTGCCGTGCCTCGCTTGTGTGCGCAGCATGTGTTATCATTAATTCCCATATTCAGAGGCTATTCTACCAGGCTAAAAATTCATTCGCTCGCAGTTCTTTGCCCGCCTTGGTGCCATATGGTGCTTTTGTACGGAACAACGTCTATGAGTCCGGACATTTTAGGAACGCTCATCCTTACGATGCATTATAAAACATTTTTTTCGAGTGGAATGCATACACTGAGTGCATAGCGGGCGAATTGTAAAGTTATTCGAAAATTACGGATTGGGATTTTACCGCGAGGCATCCACTGACTTTCTACAATCAAAACTATACTTTTTGTTGAAGAAAAACTTTGAGGAAAAAAAAACATCTGCATTTTGTTTCCGTGGGATGCATTTTAATAATAAAATATAACCGGTGTCTATAGCCTAGCCTATATGTATAGCAATCAGCTGGTTGCCGAATAAGCGACTGACGTAGAACAATACAGCCTAATTTTTCTATGGACCTACTGTATTGCATTTTTGTGATTCTATTGTCAAAGCTACAGCGATATTCTAGACCTATTTTTGTATTTCAGATGTCCTTCTCTGCATTGTATTTCCCCATTCGCATAATGCAAGTCTGTAGTGTGTGTGCGTGTGTTATTCAGTAATAAATGCAGAACCGCCTCACTCTAATCAAGCTGATTAAAAATTCCTGCGCGCACAGCCGGAAATCGCACCATCCTCTCCGTTTTCTTTCCACTTTCTACTTTATTTTCTGGTCTTCTTTACGCCAGGACATCGGCCGTCACGGGAGGCTGTCTCTTGCGATTCAAAATGCGCTTTAAAATACGCTGGTTTCGGTGTTATTTTCTATAGAAATGAGGAGAAAGAGGAGAGGCACAGACAGCGCCAGCGCCAGCGAGGGGAGTGATGAGTCAATACAACTAATAATTTAATGGGGACACAGAGAGGGAAAGAGAGAAAGAAAGAGGAGCTCCGTCCGGATACGAATAAAACGAACGGAACACATAGTGCAGGGAGCTGTCATGCATTTACAGCACGTCTAATCCGTCCTCGAGACTGGAAACTAAAACGTACTTTTTACCTGTTTATATCTGCTAATCATACATCGTCTTCACGTGAGAAGACAAATAATTTTCGACTCATTTTTTTCTTCTGGACAGTAGTGGCTAAACTAACGCACCGCTGGAGATGTTTATAGCTAGCTAGCTACATAGCCATAGACAACATAGGACGGTTACTGTTGGAAAACAAATGATAGACATCAGCAATTGTTTACTTCTATTTCCGCTGTTTGTTTCGTTGATTTTCATGGTGGATTTATGCATAGTGTGAACTGCACAGAACTCGCTGCACTTGTAACCGATATCTTGCTAGCTATCTGTTTAGCGACAGTATTTAGCTACTTTCTTAGCATTATTTCAGGTGTGTATGTGTGTAGCTGTGGCTAGTTTGAATATGGCGAGCATTTAATGATACCGAACAGTAACGTCAATTAGTGTTTTCAATGTATTAGCCACACATTTCAGTCGCTTCTGAATTAAGCGCTTACCCATGCTATCGATTCTCGGAACACCTCCCACTTGTTCTTACTTTTATATAATTGGTTTACTATTTTGGGAAATCGCATTTTCGCCCTTCAGTGAAAGAACAAATATTCCTACGGAAGGCTGTTGATATCTGTTGTCATACAGACCTAGAAAGCATCTGTCGCCGAAGTTCTCCTTCATCTGAACGAACTTGAAGAAGGCGCTATTCAACCAGACGACTTTATATGGTTTCGAGTTTTGAAGTGCTGAGTTTCAGGTTGGTTTCGTTCATTTGACTTAGTTCAGCAAAATTGTTTATGTTTCTGGATAGTACTCTTGCCTGTCTTTTTAAAAGGTCATCTCAAAATCCTGACCTGGATCTCCACCAGATCCGGAGTCTGGAATGAATTGGTGTGCATTTGAAAATTAGTTGCAGTAACTATGTTGCTTTATTTTTAAAAGAAATTAATGTTTAGTATGCATGTTTTCAGTATTAAGATAAGCAACATGAAATGATATCTTTTTTTCTATTCATTTAAATACTTGTAGTAAAGATTGAATTGTGTGATCTCTGAATTCCGTTGGTGCTTGTAAGGTCAGTGATGCAGTGTGGAACAGATGGAAGCATATTTAATTGATTCATTTCCTCACTTTTAAAATATAATAGTTACTGCAGGGCCCGGAGAAAACACACACATACATTCACACATTGCACACACATACACTGAATTTGTCACGCTGTATTCTTGCAAAACTATGAAGGATACAGTTGCAGTAATTTTAAATGAAAGGCTGAATCTACACTTTGTATTGAAAATGGGTTTTAAAGGAAAACCTCATGCACATAACCCTAGTAGGATGTAGTGAATGAATAATTTGATGTGTTGTACACTACTTGCAGACATTGATAGACATTGTTTGTGTGTTTGATGCACACACATTGTGTGTTTTATTTACACTAATCAGAATATTTAGAGGGAGGTCACATGATTTGAACAGTGAATTGGTATAGAAAGTGGTAATATACTTGTGTATTCGTGCATGCGTTCACTTACGTAGTTGGGGAAACCAGCAGCCCTATTCCATGGTCTGCCCCCTTTAATGTCCAGGTTTAGTAGTCGGCTGAAATTGTCATAATTAGCTGAAATGTGAAAAACCACTACTTTGAAAACAGCTATTTATTATTGTGTCCAGGTTATATTTTTAATTTCCATTGGTCATGACAGAATTTTATGAAATAGTTGTACTAGCTGAAGAACAGTTAGTGTCTTCCTACCGGTCTTGTGACAGTGCCATTAGATATTTGTGGTAAAGTGCATATGTTGTTGGTGGTATGATGTAGCCTTTGCTTTTCTGCAGGGCTTTTTTATAAAAAAAAAAATTGTAAAAGGTACAACAAATCATTATTTTTTTGTTATTTCCAAAGCTTTTATCATTTTTAGTGTATGTACTGTTTAATGCAGTTACCATTGAAGTGGAATCTTTTTGCAAATTAATGCATTTTGCATAAAAATTGGCTTGTTTCTTACCACATGGGAATCAGTAGTGGGACAAGCATGCATTATGCATGGTCTTAAAAACGGAAATCGCAGTGGTGGCACGAAACAGTGCAATCATCACACAGGAGTTAGATCAGGCAGGCAGATTGTGTAAGTTGAAAATGACTCATTTAGCAGGTATTTTAATTTTTGATTTACAAATGTACCTTTTTGATTCAGGAGGGGAAAAAACACAAAAAAGCAAGGCTACAGTTGATGTCTCAAATAAATGCATTCATTGTATTTAACATTTTTATTTTGGAAATACAATTTTCAGTATTACTGTTAATTCCATTACAGGAAGAAAAAAAACAAATGGAGATGGAAAATGAAAAATACTAATAATAATTTATAGATTTCTTTACTGTGTTTGTTTGTTGTTGAATATCAATAATGAGAAATTATTCTTGTATATGTTGTATGCAAATTGTGTGAGCTGTGTTAATGGACAGTGTGGACATCTCTGTCCTAATGATAGGGATCATCTCTGACTTCTTACTGGGACTTTACTGATACGCCCAGGCTACACCACAATGCACATTTTCTCTTTGTAAATATGGTGTGTTCCCTCTTCAGGAAAAGAAAAAAAAAATAGCCATATTTGATTTTCATGTTTTATATACTAATGTAATCAACAGCTCAACTCCTCATTGTTGCAAAAGACATCGGGATCTGTTGTGGGTTTTAGATGTACACATCTAATGTGTGCATGTTGTGACCATGAACACCGCAGAAATACCAAATGCCTGATTTTTGTGTTGCACAAATAGTCTTTATGTATAAAAAAAGTGTAGTATGTGAGGAAAGATGGGCTTTTAAGTCACCTTGTTTAAGAGTGTGCTGTCCTGTGTTCTGAAACGTGCAGGTGACTGAGCAGTGGAGCTGAGAGCGATGGAGCATCTCAGCGAGGCCTGCCTGGGAAAGGAGGGCTGTGAGCTGCCCAACAGCCTCGCGGAGCCCAAGGGACCCCCAGCCAAGATCGCACGGCTGGAGCAGAATGGAAGCCCCCTAGGAAGGGCCCGTCTGGGCAGTACAGGGGCCAAGCTGTCCGGAGTGTCCCTCAAACCGTCAGGGCACCACCTGAAGGCCTGCCATAAGAAAGGTGACCTTTTAAAAGGAGCACTATCCCCTGTTGATGCCCTGTTGCATTGTGCTATTTTTCTCTGGATTTGACCTCATGAACTTGACTCTATCAAAGGTTATAAACAGTATGTTTTTTTTTTGTTGGATTTGTCGGACCAGTCCGGTGCGTCTCTAAGCTTAATTACTGTTTTTCATCAGTGTTGTTCTTGTACCGTACATGATGCCTTTTCATGGTTCAACTGGGGGAAAAAAGTGTTGTACGGTTGCGATTTATTCTCGGTGCTGAGCACCGCATTCGTTTGGTTGTGAGTTATATTGGTGGTTGGGTTGGCATCAAGAGAACGCCATTTGCGTGGGCTTGCATGTCTTTGTATTTGGTGTGCAGTGTGTGAGTGTGCATGTGTGAGTGTGTGTGTTTCTGTGTGTCTATTCAGAGAGCTGTTGGAGAATGGTGTCTGCATATTACTGCAGCGCTGTTTCTCGGTGCCAGCTGTTTATTGGAGAAACTTGTGGTCCCTGAAAGAGCTCTTCACATTTTAGAGGTGTCATTTTTTTATGTAATGAGGGAACTGGGCTTTTTATTTTTTAATTTTTAATATAACACAGATAGTGATTGGCACAAATTTCTGAAAGCAACATCAGTTTCTTGATTTAGGTTTTAAATGCATGCTTTCAGGAAGTAGGTTTTGTGACTGGATTGTTAAGTGTTGCTAGAACTATGCAGCTTCCCCTGTGCAGTAGATTTTAATGTACATAACTTGGAATGCTTTTTTCCAGGACTGTGAAATGCACCAATTTTTTTTTCCCTCAGATGGGTTGTTATTTTTTGTGGCTACCATAGTTGTTTGTTGAACACAAGATGAGATTCAGTTTTATTTATTGTTCATATTTCAAATTCAGCCCTTTACCCCAGCCTGTGGTTCTCCAGACATCCTTTATTTTTATGAAATCGCGAACATCGGAGAGTGTTTGCTGAACTTCGCAGGCAGCATTATGCATTGTGTGAGCAGAATAATATGTACCATAGTCTTTTTTTTTTCTGTTCACTGAAAACAAAGCGCATATTGATCCTGAAATGAACCTACACAGCAGTCTTTATTGTTAGATCTTTATCTATTAAAAATGGAAAAGCCTCACTTCAGCACATTCCTTGGCATCTGCTCACGATTACCCTATTTATTGATTGTTTGCCAGGAATGTTTGCATCTTAAGAAAGCTCTGGGTACAAGCATTAAAAACATAATTTATTACAGCTCCTCAAACAGAGTGCATTAATATTACGCCACAGATCACAGGAGCTGTATAAAAAAAGCTACCCTGATGCCGGCAAAGTTATAAGTTCCATAAATTCCTGAATAGAAGATTTCAGCTGGCTGGTATTATGTGATATTTACACAGCTAACCCCAATGCCAGGACATTTTTTGGACAAGGATTGCACAGACACTACTTGCCCTAATGGCAGAACTTTGTTTACATAGCCTCCTGTACCTTAGGGCTATGTGGCTTGGTTGGGGTTGGTTGCAGAGCATTCTGGGAAGTTGAACAGGCACTGTCTGCAGGAAGAGAAGTCTAATATGACCTGTGCCTTCAGGAACAAAACCTTTTCCTTAGAGGTGGGAAATGGGACAGTTCTGATCTCAGTCCTTCTGAGAATGTTGAGATGAGTTTCTCCTTAGTGCTTGTGCTCTTTTTTTAAACGGTAAATACAGGAGTGAGACTTAATCTTGAATTAATACAAATTTTAATATCTTATGGTGTTTCAGCATTAAAGCGAAAGGCTGTTTTATCAGCATGGATAGCATGCTTATCCACCCAGGCGTTGCTGTTGTTTTCAGTGTCAGGTCTAAATGTGATCTGCTCTTGGTTTGATGTTTTTTTTTTTTTTTTTTTCCTTCTGTTTGATTTCCCTTGAATTGTCGGTCTCCCCAGGCAACATGCTCCCTGTGTTCTGTGTGGTGGAGCACTACGAAAGCCCCATCGAGTTCGACAGCAAGGAGGAGCATGCAGAGTTTGTGCTGGTGAGGAAGGACATGCTCTTCAACCAGCTGATCGAGATGGCCCTTCTCTCCCTGGGCTATTCCCACAGCTCAGCCGCACAGGCCAAAGGTATGAGCTCTCACACAGGTGTGTGTGTGTGTGTGTGTGTGTGTGTGTGTGTGTGTGTGTGTGTGTGTGTGTGTGTGTGTGTGTGTGTGTGTGTGTGTGTGTGTGTGTGTGTGTTTCAGTTTTTGTGCATGCATGCGTGTGTGCGTATAGTAATTAGACTCTACACTGAGACTAAAGCTATTTTTAAGGTGCCTCCCTACCTGGCTTGTATTATAGGGTATCGATCAACAGCCCTCACCTAGTGTAATATTTCACTAAATGTATTATTAATCTCTAATCAGATTGCACATGTAAAATATATGTATGTGTAATATGATAGATGTAATGTTTGTTTTGTACGCTGTTTAATGGTTCACTGTATAAAAGTCCCTACGATGCCGTATGATATGTCATCTGTGTATAGTGTATGTAATGTCCAACATAGAGTACCAGCTGTGGCCCAGGCAAATGTTGGCAAAAACAAAAATAAATGAAAATATGAAGTCCCTACGTTTAATAAACCATATAGAAGGTGAGTGGATGAAATTGTGTGTTTGTGTGAATGTGTGTGTGTGTGTGTGTCTTGTTTGAAGATCTGGGGCTGTTTAACTAGGGTTTCTGTCTCTTTCTCTCTGTCTGTGTGGCAGGCCTGATTCAGGTGGGCAAGTGGAACCCAGTCCCACTGTCGTATGTGACGGACGCCCCCGATGCTACAGTGGCAGACATGCTACAGGACGTTTACCACGTGGTCACGCTGAAAATCCAACTGCACAGGTCAGTCCCGTCTGTCCGCCACTGTCCAGTCACCCTGCCCCGCCCCACGCACCGCCCGCGGGTCCCTCCCAGCGGCCCCCACCATGTGTGGTCAGGAAGCGGCCCCTTTTTTCCTCACCGCACACCAGCGGGGAGCAGGAGGATGGTGTTTATTTCCAGCACACCAGCCGTCCTGCACGGATAGCTGTCTCTCTTCCCAGCTCTCTCCTCCCCTCCTCTCTCTCTCTCTCTCCCTCTCTCCCTCTCTCCCCCGGAGGCCTTGGAGCAGCTCGGCACTTTAAGGTGTTCCTGCAGGAGCGTCTCCTCAGCCTGTGTGTGTGTGTGTGTGTGTGTGTGTGTCTGTGTGTGTGTGTGTGTGTGTGTGTGTGTGTGTGTGTGCACATGTCTGCGTGAGAGAGGGAAAGAAAAGCAGGCATTGTGCACTTTGCCATATGTCTCTGAAAATGAAGTCTGAGCAGTAAGTTGACCATACTCCATCAGGATCAGTGCTGTTTATTTTATACAGAAAGGGAGCTTATTGGGGGAAGTGTTTGTTTATAATAGGGTTATTTATAATTATTTCTAACACTGAGTTGCTCATTTTAGTGTCATTCACTTCTCTCCACAGTGAGAATTTATAGATTGAAATGGTGGCAGTTTCTTTGTAGCTATTGGGGACCTGCTCGTATGCTGTATTCTCAAAACCGTGTTGAAATTTACTAATGACATTGATGCAATGTAAAGTTAAAATACACTGTTTGTATACTCAGAATGGATATATGTGTAATTTGTGGTGATGTTCTTTTTTGCTCCATAGCAGAATCCAGGCAGTAACACCTTAAATTGCTTCACCAAGCACATCAAGCAGGAAGGTAGAAGTAACATGAAATAATAGTCGCCGCATGCAGCTGATGTATAATTCATGCATCAATACAGCAGATGTGTTGTATAAAGTAATTAACTAATCAGAACAATCAGGAGAGAGAGAGAGGGAGAGGGGGAGTGAGAGAGAGCGAGAGTGAGAGTGAGGGAGCCGAGCAATCTCCAGATGCATCTGTTTGATGCACCAAATGAAATCTGTCTGTCTTAGAGTAGCGCTTGCAGCAGGAAGGCAAGGCCCAGTGCTCATTCTCTCTCTCTCTCTCTCTCTCTCCTCTCTCTCTCTCTCTCTCCCCTCTCCCTCCATTCTCTCTCCCCCTCTCTTTCTCTCCCTTTCAATTCTCCCTCTTTAATACTCTCTCCTCTCTCTGTCCTCATCTCCTATCTTCTCTTACAGTTGTCCTAAACTGGAGGACTTGCCCCCAGAACAGTGGACCCACTCCACAGTAAGAAATGCCCTCAAGGAGTTACTCAAAGACATGAACCAGAGTTCTTTGGCAAAAGAATGTCCCTTATCACAGGTGCTGGTGCCTTCCACAAACCCTGTACCGTAGCCGAGAACTGCAGTGTCCCTTTTCAAATGCCCAGTGTTTGACAGAGAGGGAACGGGGGAGAATTACCATAGAAATGTAAACTGGTGCCTTTTGTCATCCTGATAGATGAACGCACATTTTTTCCTCTTTTTTTTGCCAGAGCGTTGATGAATGTGGCTTATTGTCAGAAAAAAACAATGGCCTAGCCCGAAATAATCATAAATATTTCTTTCGAGCTGGAAATATTTATCCGTGCTCACAGATTTCTATTTTGCTGTACATAATTTATCCACCCTATATTTATCTTTTCATTCTTTTTTTTCCGACAACATAGCTCTAAAATAATTTGAAATAAATATCTGTCTTGATAGCATTGGGTAAAAATGTAGCATGCAGAGATTGTTTCGTCTTAAGCTGCCCTCTGGAAAGAAAGCGGTATATTTATTGCACCCAACATAGGCACAATCCAAGCCGTATAGAATTGCCATTCCCACAACAACAATAATCATTTCTGCTGCAGGCTGGTATGCCTTTGAGTAGAGCGTTAGCTCTTCAATGTAGCAACGCTTTCCCGCGTGTGATTAAACCTCGTACAGAGGATCGTCCTCCCAGACCCATATAATCACTGTGTTTACCCTCCATATGTGCGGAGTCCCCATAGAAGAGTTCACACTCACTGCCACTCAGGTTGCAAACAGGACAAACTATTGGTCCCACCAATTACATGGTGCTAAAATATAGCTTTTACATATCAGCGCTCACTGTAATCTCCTTATTGTAATGTATACAAATCCTATCGTTTTTAGCCTTTGTATTGATACTTTGATTGGATCTCTTGATGTTGTTGCTCATAGCGCAGTGGGCTGTAGCCTTTCATTGTTGGAGTACCTCGGCTTTGTAGCTGCGGTGCTGTAGGTTTTTACCTTGCATTATTCGAGTGGTGTGCTGCCATACATGGAAAACTGCAAAAGGGGAGGAATTAAAGGGCTGTTTGAGGCAAGAGTGATTGGCACCTTTTTATAGGATTAGTGTTTCCTTGACATTCAAGGTCGGTAATCCTCCGAAAGAAAGGTTAACAAATGGAGAATCACAGACAGAATTACCCCACATTTGAACAGATCTTGAACTGGAGATTCTGAATGCAGCGCTTTGTCCCATAGTCTTGTTGTACATTTTGTTTTTATTCCTCCATAGCTTGGTTCAGGCTTTGTGCATTAGGCTTGCAAAGCCCTGAAGAGTTTTCTGAAAAAGCAGAAAGAAAATCTGCCATTGTTCCATTGCCAATTCTAACATGACCGCTAAGAGATATATTTCATGTTTTAATGCTAAAGAAGACAAACCGTTAGTTTCACCCGGGTTTGACTCGCGGTTGGATTTGCTCACTCTCACGCTCATCAGCGGTCTTTCAGGCGACACGTATTTCTCTGTGATCAGGCTTAACCCCTGCCTTCTTTGAAACTACGGCAACAAAAGAACTCCCCACCCACCCGGTCGCCCTGACAGAGCAGCTGTTTAGTTGCATAGCAGCAAATAGCCATCAAAAGCCATCTTTGTGGGCTGTGCTCTGGAGCTGTCACAGGCTAAAGTATTCCTGCTTTGCCCCAATTGGTGTCAAAAGAGGCTGTAATTAAGATGCGTTAAAATGGGAGAGTAACCCGTCCCTCCAGCACAATGGGATACGCGGTATTTGGTTCAGAAGGGGAGCTTTGAGAGTGCTCTCAGGGAATGAGGGCAACGGTGGATCTGTTCATCTTTACGTGTCTCTCCCATGACGGAAAGTAGAATAGATCGCTCGGCGGATAGCGTTTGGTGAGACTTCCTGGGCACACAGATAAGGCTGGCGGATGGTTATCATTTAAAGGGCCCAGTCTCGTCCTGTTACCTGTTGATGGTTTCTGGCGTGCGCGGAACTGTTATCTGCCCCAGGTCCGACCGACGTCACTGCGGTGCAGAACCTTGGGGGAGGGAGGAGGGGGTGGGGCGGGGTGCAGTGGGGTGGGGGAGGATTGATGTATTGCGAGAGATGCGTGATTAATGAAATACATTTATTGCAACATCTGTGTCAAGACGGAGGAATAGAGGAGTCTTCGGCAGACCCTGCTGAGTGCCATTACTGAGATATGTTTACGATAATAATGGTAATGATGGATGCTGATTGTTCCACAGCACAGATTTAAAAAAATCTTTAAAAGTATTTTATCGCTGCAGAAGAATTTGGTTATTGCTTTTTTTAATTTCAGCTAAGATCTGTGCTGGTTTACTCTTGAGTCACTGCTTGGCCCAGCAGTGTGGAAACAGGCCTCTGTTCGGTCTGGTATGGTCATCACACAGCAGACCTGAGGTTGACCTTACTTTTAACTGAAGTGAAGGCAGGTGCATCCCCTCTGTGTTGTGGTTGTATGCAGCGTCAAGCAGAGAAGTGGCCAAAGTCAGGACCGTTGTTGGGTATCGCACTTAGTCTTGTCAACAGCAGACAGCCACACGTGGCACTGTGCCGAGGCACAAACCCATTAGGCCTCTCAAATGCCATATTGATTGTGAATTAATTTACAAAATGAAGTAATTTTAATGCAGAAGTTTTACTTCAACACAAAATTGGGAGGACTCGTCTTTTACATTCATATTTGCTATTATGAATTGTGAGCGCTTTGAGTAAAAAGCAGACGGTGAAGTGTGATACACTCTGACTTGAGTTCGGCGCACTGGCCAAAATTATCTCCGGTATTTGACGTTTGTTTTGGGATTAGAATGCAGAACACAGAATGCTGAACTTCAGAGATCCCTCTGTCTAATTAGAGAGAGAGTGCTGTCATAGGGTGCCTGGTATTCTTAAGCAAAGAGACATACAGACATTCAGAACGTTCCTTATGTCCCCTAATAGAAAAGGTAAAGATGGCATACCTGTAATTTCAAAACAGATGGTTTTGCCTTTTGAATATTTATAACTGTGAAAACAGTCTCTTCTCTGTTTGCCCTGAGGCCAGTAAGGTGGTACAAACATCATTGTTTTAATAAAAAGAAGTCTTGAAGAATGCATTCAAATAAATAGGGCTGAATTAGAATATAATGTAAAGATGGTGCTGGGTTGTCTAAGGGCAAATTCCCGCTGTCTCCCCCCCTCCCCCTCCCAAAAAAAAAAAAAAAGAACAGATCTCTTCTTGGTGCAACCTAACCTTTTTTTCCCTCCTCTTTTAAAGATAGTGGAAAGTGGCTCATATTTACAGAGAGAAAACAAAGCTCTGTCTGTGTTATTTCCTGATTTCCAGAGGCTACATTTTAATAAGACTGATTTCTTTAATTAACCAGAAAGGTGTACCAGCTCCCTGTGTTGAGGTAAAGCAGCCTTCAACTTAAGCCTTGTTGACACACCTCGACCAAAAATGTTCTCTTCTCTGTCATACTCTGTGGCATTTGTTATAAAGGGATTTTCGTTTATTTATCTTTTTTTTTTATTATTTTTTGAAGACATCACCAGACATACGCATGGCTGATAAATATTCTTGTTAGCAGTTTGTGCACCAAAACACTTTTAATTTATTTTAATGGACATAGGGTGCATGCTGTTCAGACTTTGCAATATTTTAATATATTACATTTTATAGGACCTGAAAGGCTTTTGTACCGACTCTCCTCTCTCCCTTTCAGAGTATGATTTCCTCCATTGTGAACAGCACTTACTATGCAAATGTCTCGGCGGCGAAGTGTCAGGAATTTGGTCGCTGGTATAAACATTTCAAGAAGACAAAAGATATGATGGGTAAGCAAAATGGCGTCATACGAATGTTTGCTTGGAACCCCCAACCCCCACCCCCATCCCGCTGCACCACTACCATATCGCATCCCTTCCCAAGATTCCATGTGTATATTTACTTTTGGGTCACTTTTTCACTTTAATTTTATATTTGGAATTTCCTTCCCTGTTTTTTATTTTTATTTTATTTTTTTTGCTGTTGAGTAACACGAGACTTTATTTTTCTTCGGGTATTTGTACAGTCATTTACACTGTCATTGTTCCCTCTTGTTTTTTGTATTTGGTTTTTCACACACTGACTGCATTAACCATATCTACCAAGCTTTAGTTACAGTGATATGACTTACCAAAAGTGTGTGTGTGTGTGTGTGTGTGTGTGTGTGTGTGTGTGTGTGTGTGTGTGTGTGTGTGTGTGTGTGTGTGTGAGTGTGTGTGTGTGTGTGTGTGTGTGTGAGTGTGTGAGTGTGTGAGTGTGTGAGTGTGTGAGTGTGTGAGTGTGTGTGTGTGTGTGTGTGTGTGTGTGTGTGTGTGTGTGTGTGTGTGTGTGTGAGTGTGTGTGTGTGTGTGTGTGTGTGTGTGTGTGTGTGTGTGTGTGTGTGTGTGTGTGTGTGTGTGTGTGTGTGTGTGTGTGTGTGTGTGTGTGTGTGTGTGTGTGTGTGCGTGCGTGCGTGCGTGTGTGTGTGTGCATCGCTGCTGCAGTATTTGACTTGTTATGAAAGCACCTATTGTTTACATTTCTCCTCCTGCCTTTTTATTAAACTCATCTTCACACAGTTGTTATGCAGGATTAAAACATGACCATTGTAATTAAATGTAAGAGATGCAGGGAAATGGGCCTGATGAGGCAGGTCTATGAAGCGGTGCTACATTCAGCTGCCCATGCCTTTTATATCGTTTGACCTAGTACAGCCGTCGGTGCCCTTTCAAAATTGTATACAGTCTGTGTTGCCATAATATTTGTACCATTGGCTTGCAGTTGCGTGAGCGTGCATTACAATTTGCCTTTCAGTATGGCTTATTAGATATATCATGAATCAAATCTTTACATGTATATCTTGTTTTGGAATGAAATGCCAGTGTTATCTGGCGTGCCAAATTAAGATTAGAAACATAAAAGCGAAAAGGAGGAGCAATGTAGACCAGCAAAAGAAGTGCCAGACAAACTGCTCCATGGGTACTGAATTTGAAAGTGTACTTAAATGCATACCTTCTAATGTCAGTGCTGACTTCATCTCAGTTGTCTTACAGCAAACGTAAGTTTATGTAGTTTCTTATATTTTGTCCAGACGTTCTTCAGCTGCTCTAAGGCAGTGTAGATTTGGAGGAAATTAAACTGTTAACACTGCTGTCTTATGCATGCACACATCTACATACTGACTGACGAGTTATTGACTGCATTTCCTGTAGCTTCCCTGTCCTTTTCAAGCTACCTTTATTATGGAGTGCTTTGGAAAAAAAAAAAAAAAAAAAAATCATTTTCAACAGTACTGAAGATAGGTTTGCTGGGAAGTACATCTCCTCACAGTTCTTGCATAGGTTTTTAACATGTCCAACACTAACATTATCTAGGGTAGTTACCCTTCTTTTCAGGTTCTCGTTGTATTATTTAGATGAAGGGTTCCAGAATGGGAATATAAGCGCACATCAGCATCTGTATCATTATGCCAGTTGGGTTGCCTGTAATAAGCTGTCTGTTTACACACCTGTGTTTTGTGAGGGTGTAACGTTCTGTCTACTAAGAGAGGAGTTCTCTTTCCCTCTCCCCTGTACTGTGTCCAATCCCCCGTTCCCCTCCTCCACATTTCCATGCGTGTGTTTGTGTGTGGAGGCCCTAACGCGCTCTCTCTCTCTCTCTCTCTCTCTCTCTCTCCTCGTCTGCGCGCATACCTCGCAGTAATGCGCCAGCCCTCCCAGCTGGAGGGGTACCTGGGGACCTGTGTCCTCCACGACAGCCCACGTGCCACCGCATTAGGTACGTGTCACGTGTCGCCACACTCTCGGGCGCCTGTACACCCCACCCCACCCCACCCCCCCCCCCGCGTCCTTGCTTTTTTTTTTTTTTTTATGAGCCGGCACCCTCAGATGCCCGACGCCCACAGCGACTTCCCCCTGCTGTAATATTGATGATACGAGCGTCAGGAGAACATTCTGCGGGTTTCGCATGGCTGTAAAACAATGCATGTTACTTTAATTAAAGGCCAGGAGATTCGATTGGAAGTATTCATTTGTTTTAAGAAGGGCGGTAGTAAGAAAGGCCAGATGAAGTGTAACTTTATGTTACGAGAACCTGGAGGAAATAAGTGGGGATTTATCGAAAATAAATTTAACAATGAGTCAAAAGTACATATTTGCACAGTCATAAGGGTGTTTAATAACTCTCTGTATCCAGTCAGAGAGTTTGGGATGCGTCATGACAAAACTTGTGAAATTCAGTGCAGATAATTCAGTAAATGATGAAGTCTAAGCACATCATTACTCTCCAGTTTCTAAGTTGCAAGTGTGAGGTACTGATGTCTGTGCTTGGTGATCTGTCCTGTCGTAGCATCATAAATCAGCATTGTATTCCTGATCTGGACTGTGTTACTGAGTCTGTTTATCAGTTTGCTTAGCAGAGGCCTTTGTCCAAGGCAACTTGCATTTGTTTGTATTTGATGTATGTTATCCATTTTACAGCTGCTTGTATCCCAAAGCAATACATTGCTTTAGGGCATAAAAACAATTATGCCACCAGGCATTTCAAGTTTCTCCCTCTGCACTTTCAGTTTTGGCTCGTATGCTATGAGTATATTTATGGAGGCCAGTGATAACTTAATACTTATCTCCTCAAGCAGTTGCAGTATTCTTCTTTAAAAAAAAAAAAAAAAAAAAGAGTAACATGTTTTGATTTGCTAATATTGGTCTTTGAAGTACCTACAACCATCTGTGAAGTACTTTTGACAGAGGGTTAAAGAAAGGCGTATGAGATGCCTGCCTCCCCGCTCGCGAGCCAGGCTAAGGAAGGGAAGACTCACTAATGCTGGAGGATGGCAGAGGTGGGCCTCCAAGCAGGCTGTAATAGAGGAGAGACTGTGGGCTGCGCTCTTCCCTCCAGTCGCTCTCTCACTCACTTGCTCAGCCCACATCCCGTTCCCATTGTGCCGCTAATCTCAGCCGCTTTGTGTCGGATTCCACACAAGGACTCCGGCCTCTCCAGAGCTTTCTTTTTCTTTTTCTTTTTTCTCTCTTTTTTTTTTTTTGTTGTTGTTGCCTTTTGAATTGGCATGGAAACGGTGTGCATGCCCCCCAGCAGTTTTGTAGGCAAAGATGAGACCAAAAGGCAAACCACGGCACTGCAGGAGATGGAAGGGGGGGCATTTTCGAAAAGCGATTATTACCAAGTTTTTTGTTTCTTTGAAGAGTGGTGGGGAAAAAGGCAGTCTTGACTGGTTTTGTGCTTCCTGACAGTTCAGAGACGTACACATGCACTCGCGATTGTATTTCTGGAGCTTTTCCACCTGCTGTGCATCCAGTCCCTGATGCATATACACTTAATCTTTTTTTAAACCTTCCTCCATCTGAAATATCTGTTTTTGAAGATTCCCTTTAATACGGTGTATTGGTTTCCCAATTGTGCTTTCTGAAATCCCTGTGATATGGTGTTGTAATCTTAAGAGATGAGTCGTCCTTTTTGCTTGCTCTGTACTGTAGGTGACACGTTATATATTCCAGTTTTCAGTCACCTCTGTTGAGAGGAAAATTGGGGAAAGATTTTCGCTGGATGCACACTGCAGTCTCCATCACAGCCTCATGTTCCTACAGGCCTCTTAATATTTAGTTGGTGCCTCAGACAGTGATTTTCACAGACAGACATAACATTAAAGTGTTCAGAGATATTCCCAGGTGGGAATTAAGCACTTAAAAACGGCAAACAAAGAAATCCATAGGTATCGTCAAATAGTGACTTCAGGTAAAGCACTCCTGTTCGGGCTGGTCTAGGCAAGGGGCTTTGTTTATTAACTCAACACTTGACCGACTCCCTGCCACAGGCTATATTTAGGCCTTCCCAAATTTTCATATTGGCAAACTTGCGTACCTTGTTTTAGAATTAAGAGCATAAAGAGCGATTCAAATGTATCAGTTGCCCCATGTGCACGTATAAAATACTTCTGCCTGCCACTATAGGATCTTGTCTCTTCGAGCTGCATTTTATTACTCACATGATTCTGCCATGGCCATTATAAACTAATTTTGGGTGCTGCCAGGGCCTGGAGAGGCAGGTCACACACTGAACTCCTTTATGTCTCAGGGATGGCCGAATACAGTCCGCGCTTTACAGCGGCCATGTTTATTATAGCCCACGTGTTTGATTTTAGAAGTAATTTTATTTACCACTCTTTTATAGCTGGGTATCACTTTAATCCAACTTGATAGCTGTTGTATCAGTAGCAGAGTTCAGGCTCGTTATGCTGCCGTGTTACCGACGGCCGTCTGTGGTCACCAAGGAGCACTCGGCAATAGTATCCCATGGTCCGGCTGTGTGGAAGACGGGGTATAAATTCTCATTCCTAGTCCCCTTACGGTGTCCTTAGTGTATCATGAATGGCCGCATTTATGGAGAGGTTTTTATTTTCAGGCAGGTACCGGATTTGAGTTGTTGCTGTTCACCTCTATTTGTGTTTTTCTGTTATTTTAAAACGCATTCTGTCAGAAGGATTTCTTTTCCTTTTTCCTGTCATTCTCTGTCTCTCTATACATGTGGAAATAAGCTGTTGCTTTCCAAATCACAATTCAATTGAAGACAGTGAGGTGATTTAAAATATACGTGCCTTGATGTAAGTCCAACATAGCTGTAATTTCCATTCTATACTTCTCATCAAATTGATAGTCTTTACATCGCATATCCAGTGTTTAGCATGATGTAAAATCTTAGACCTGAAGCCAGGTTGTGTTCTTTAAACATGGAAACTAAGCGGTAACTAATTAAAATCCATAAGTATGATGGATTTTCTTTGGACATCTGATCAGACAGTTAAACAAAAGCAAATCACACCCCAAGATGTCTGGAAAGTCAGTAGCTAGCTGTATGTATGATAACAACTTAACAACTTAACTTGCTGTACAAATGCAGAAATATCTTTTACAAAAGTACTGTAAAAGACAAAACAAAATTTATTATATTTAAGCTTCTGAAGGAATCCAGTCAATACAAGTAATTCCTTCATTTATAGGACAGTTCATAATATATATGTAGTGTACGTGAATGTTATGAATAGTTGGGAAGAATGCCAACTAAGTACAGAACTGGTTTATTTGATAAAGTACATTTTATAAAGTAGTAATGTAAATAAGTTCTTTGTCTAATGGCATGCCTGTGCAGCAAGTGGTAAAGTAGTAAACCATTGAAATGTGTTCAAAAATAGCTAAACGTTTCCCAAAAATGGCTACTCAAGTGGTATTGAAAATGCAGTGCAATCAAAGAAAGTTTCTTCCTCCCAGCTTTGAACGGTAAAAGTCAGTCTCTGTATTCATCTTTCCCCCGCTGCTTCTCTCCCCCTCTCTTTTTACGCGTCCTCGCCAACCCAGCGGAGATGGACAACTTGTCGGATCTCTCCCCACCCGGGACGAACCACATGGGCTTCAGCCAGCAGCCGATCCCGGGCAGCACAGCGGAGCAGCCGCCCTCCCCGGCCCCGCTGTCTCACGGCGGCCAGCCCTCGGGCCGCGCCCAGCTGCCCAGCCTGCACCCCGGCTTGGTGTCCACCCCCATCAGCCCGCAGCTGGTCAACCAGCAGATCGTCATGGCGCAGATCCTGAACCAGCAGTACGCGGTCAACCGCCTGCTGGCCCAGCAGTCCCTCAGCCAGCAGTACCTGAACCATCCGCCCGTCAACCGCGCCCTCAACAAGCCCCTGGAGCCTCAGGTGTCCTCCAACACGGAGGTCTCCTCTGAGATCTACCAGTGGGTCCGTGACGAGCTGAAGAGGGCCGGGATCTCCCAGGCTGTGTTTGCTCGCGTGGCCTTCAACAGGACGCAGGTAAGACCTCCTGTTCCAGGTACCTGTAGACATATTCACGACTGCAAACACTATATGTCTGTCACAGTATGTGCACCATTACATTATCCATCCAATGATTCCTGCAATCCCGTTGGTGCTTGCAGATATCTGACAGGATTTGGTTGGCTGGGATGGTTCATAAGCGTGACTTTTAGTCATGACTGAATTAGTGTTAGAAAGTTAATATACTATTTGGTTGTCTCAGGCAGTTTTCATTTCACACGACTATGCCTGGAAGTTGGGATTTGCCAGAAATATTAAGTAAACATGGGTTTGCTTGCAAAACACATCCCAAAACGTCAGAGTAATGTCACATCCAGGTACCATGGACATACAATGAATTTCTTCATGTCTGTTTCACAGGAAGATGTTGAGGAACATTTTGCATTGGAATTGATAGGAGTGGTCCATTGCTGGGAGCTTTATGCACTTTCATGCTGGTCATCTGTTCCTATCAGTACATCTATGAAATGTAACTTTGCCTTTTGGCTTTATGGGTAGTGGATAGTCCTTCCTAGTGTCCATAGCTTTTCCATCTTTTCACTTTCTCCTGCAGTAATGTGTGAAAGCAGTTGGGACTGGTTTTGGTTAATGCTCGGATTGGAGATCTCTCGGGTAAACCCGACTGACTTCTGGAAGTGGTTGTGGTCTACCAGTAGCAGTTTCCCCTCTGGACCAAGTAGGAAACAAATGCCTCAGAGCAGTGATACTGTGCTGGTGGAAATCCTGTCATTCTGATGAGACATTAAGCCAAGGTCCTGACTCACCGTGGTCATTAAGGTTCCCTTGGAACTAATTGCGAGCAGCAGGGGTTCCCCTGTGCCCTGACCATATTCCCAATATGATTCTCTAAATCTGGCCGCCTAATCACCCCCCAGCCCAGGTGATGTAATGAAGCTCTCTCCGTCTCACTTGTGTATGGTGAAAACTGGTGCAAAATGGCTGCCGTGCATCACCCTCATGAGTGCTAGAAATTGGCTGCTGTGGTTAAGCCCTGCTCCATCTCCCTTGACTGTAAGTATCTTATAGGTCCTAAAATTGGTATTAAAGCCAGTGTATAAATAAAATACTGTGTCATTATCTTCTATTGCCATGGAGTTTTCTGGAAATGGCAGATGAAAATATATTCCTCAGCTGGTTGCCCGTCGTTTGTATGTACCAGTTGCTGCAGACGTCCTTGTGGATGTTGTAGTATCAGAATGGAGAAATGTTGAATCCTACAGGATTGTGTCTAGACTGATGCTGAGAAAGGGGGTTCAGAGAGCTGGAGGCACTGGGAAGGATTCTGAGGGCCATCTCTCCGCGCTGCCGCTGCCTTTGATGCGGTCCCTCCGCTAGCCAGTGCCAAGACCAGGCAGACACAATCAGTGTTGGACACAGCCACCACCGCGGCACGATAGCCACTGCCCGAAAAAGCGCCGCGGGAAACGGGCCGCGCTGAGAACACTCCATGTGAGAAAAGGGTTTAATGAAACTGGGCGAGGTGTCAGTACAGCTTGCGCGAGGCCTCTCAGTATTCATCCACACCTTCGCTCGCACAGGCTGTCGCGTCAGTGTCTTTGTACGACCGTTTAGGTCGCTGTTTTTGTCGATAAACACAATGTTATGGTAACCGTTCTGAAGTGTAACAGTATCTCTCCGATTCCTCTGAATCCTATTGAGGTTAAAATTTTGAGAAGAACTGTAGTGTTCTTATTTACCCTTGAATTGCATGGCAATTGCATGAATATATGTGAAACAGAGAGGGAAGAAAATGACATCAAAGAGTAATACTTTATTTTATCAAATATTTGCTAGGTAATTAACCTGCCTATCCATGTACTGTGAAGGTTTGCCTGTATCAGTGACTGACAGTCGCTTAGAAACTAAACAATGAGAAAGGTTGCGGTGCTAAATGAGTTTCCCGGGAGATGTTATTTTCTCACTGAACTCGGTGTTGACTGTCTGTCCTACGCCACAGTGCGTAGGAAGCACATCTGCAGAGACGCAGAAGCAAATCTCCGTGCTGATTTAGGCCTTCAAAGAGCAGAGGTGACAACCAGCACTGCTAGGAGTTTGGACCTTTTTTCCTTTATCATTTTACGTTTGTGTCCATGTTGAAGAATGTAGGTATGCACAGTGCCGCAGTCTACCTATATGGAACTGGCAAGAACATAAGAATGCATTTCTAGGGTCACAAAAAAGTAAAACAACAAAGCTCAGTGTTCCTTCTTGGTCGGCCTCCGTAGGGGCGCGGAGATGCCCACAGTGTCACAGGGCTTTTTTTGTTCGGTAGCGAAGAACAAACCTACATGAATCTGTTACGGAGGCAGCGCACTGGATGCAAAATGAAGCTCTGCATTGTTGTCAGAAGGCAGTTATTAGAACAGTTCACCCCCCGAATTCCTGCGGAGATGGAGAACCATGACTACTGTTTGCCGTCAGGTGAGACGGTGGAATGTCTGCGCAGTAATGCTTATGGCCCACTGCCAGCCGGGGGGGTGGGGTGGGGCTCGGTCATGGACCGCCACTCAAACATGTGATTTCAGTTTACAGCAAGGGAGCGATAATGTCTAAATATGTTCTGCATATTTTCAGGAGGTTTGTAGCAAACCGCATTTCTTCTCAGCAGCTTTGAAGTTGTGTGAGTCTGATAAAATCTATTGGAATCAGTGAGTACGCTCAAAGATGAGACTAAGTGGAGACTAGACGGTGTTGTTTTTTTCCTGCAAATTGGCCGCCTCTCTAATTTATCCGCAGTATAAAGAATTTGTAATGAGCTTTTGAAAGCTCTTATAATATTTATTATACATTTTTCAACGGCGGTCTAATCAACGTTTCTTGTAATGACACGCAGTTGTGTCTGTGTGAAAGAATGCGTATAAGGTTCTGCAGGTCTCCGCGCTTTACCTGTCTCAGGTGGGGAAGCTGCAGACTGCAGAAGAAGCAGAAGTTTTCAGGGTGGGGGAACTCCACTCAGGGCCAAGTCCTGCCACACAACTTTTTTTTTTTTTTTTTTTTTTTTTCTGAGGTTTTAAATTCCTCAATTTCATAATAGTAATTGTAGGGATTGTACCTGTTCTAGTGAAGTTAAATCTAATCTACAGTGGCTCCCTTGCACCAGAAACTGCGGGAAATGGATATGAGGAAAGAGCAAAAATATTTTGAATTTTAGCCTAATTAGTAAAGGTGGTATGTGCTATACAAGGGTTTGACCTCCTGTCTAAACTTTGGCCCGAAAGAATGTTATCATTTATCTGATTAAAGTGGACAGTTTTTTTTTTTTTTTTTTTTTCTTCTTTTTTGGCCATACAAATCTGTAGCACACTACAGTGCTGTTCATTTCTTACATGTTTGAGCCATAAATCTCCCAGAATTCAAAAGCAATACAACACTAAAGCCTTTTGCTGTCACTTGAATATTGTGATGTGCTGGTATGTAGATCGGAAACCACAGCTAAAGATGCAGAGGACAGTGTAATGAAGTTCTCAGCAGTTATTCATCCAGTCAAGTAATTTCAGTGGTAAAGCACATGCTGTTTCCTTGTAAAGCTTTTATGAAAATTCAAACTTGGGGTATATTTTGTAATGATTTGTTTTTTTTTTTGTATTGTTAAAATATCTATATTGAATGGTAAAAATGAGTAATTCTTAAAAATGGATGGCATTTCGCATTTTGGCATGCTTTTACACTGAGGTAAATATTGGTCAGTTATTTGACACTTAGCCTCCATTCCCACACAGTGACCCCATCTCACCCCCTGCTCAAAATAAAAATAAAAATATGAATAACAGCCCTGGGTAATCTGACTAGTGCAAACAACCCCATTACAAAAATACATGCAAATCTATCGTCTGTGTATGAAAATACATATTCAAATTCCTGTGGCTCTGAACGAGCAAATTCCATGTAAATATTTTGTAATCAAAAGTTTAAGCTTCCCTCATTTTTCAACCGATTTTCAGCCTGAAAGTTGCCAGGGATCCTGAGTGGTTTCTGTGGTTTTTTTCCCACAAAAGGGCCTACTCTCAGAGATCCTGAGGAAAGAGGAGGACCCGAAGACAGCGTCCCAGTCCCTGCTGGTCAACCTGCGTGCCATGCAGAACTTCCTGCAGTTGCCCGAGGCCGAGCGCGACCGCATCTACCAGGATGAGCGGGAGAGGAGCCTGACCGCAGCCTCTGCCATGGGGCCCACGCCCCTCATTAGCACGCCACCGAGCCGCCCTGTGCAGGTAGGCCTCCACACCGCTGGCCCATCCTGACATGGTTTCAGCTCTGTAGCATGGCTTGTAGTTTTAAAAATAGGGTTTGCACAGCAATCCAAGTCTGAGAACTGGAGAAAAGTTTTGGTTCTCTTGACATGCTCCCAGAACGATTTCTGTTCTTGCACATACAACTAATGTGAAATACCAGTCCTGTTCATGAAGTTATTGAGCGGATACAAGGGCGTTATCTACTCCTATACTTCCTGTCTCCACCTCTATTTTATGTGTCTTGTCTTCAAGCAAGGAAATGAGTTTGGTTGGAGTGACCCTTTAAAGTTCCAGTACTGGAGACCATAGTGCAGAAACACACCCTGATGCCTTTGTGCTTTCTCACCTCACTGGCACTGTTTGGCCCTCAGGGCCTTTGGATCGGCTTTATATTGTTTGTTTATTGTTTAAAAAGGATATAAACAATTTGGACCAGGCATTACTAAAGCGGAACTTCTCTGGGTGTCTGTCTCCCATACCCTGCCCTCGAGACCCCACTGCTCCCCCAGTCAAAGTGCATTATTTAAAAGGTATGTACTGTAGCAACTTTTCCACTCAAGTAGATTTTAAGAGGGATTGAGTGTGTCTGGGTAGCGAGGAGACAAAGCCTGTCTCTGTTCGTCCTGATGAAGAAGGGCTTTTATCAGGGACAAAGAGTCCCCTAGTGCCACGCCGCCGTGGAAAGGGAGGTCCCTGGAGCATGGCGGGCGCAGTCAGGGGGCTCGGCAGCATCCTCGGCGTCCGTCAGTAAAGTGCAACGGCCTCTGAGCCATTGGCAATAGAAGAAATGCAAGTTTGCAGTTAGCATGAATGGAAGAGTTTGGATAAAAGTGCAGCGTCAGGAGAAGTTTCTCTCTTTCTCTCTCAAACACACACACATTCACACAGACACAAACCTGTCACAGTTTGCAAACATCTTAAACAACAGTTGGAGCTCCTGTCACTAAACATTACTGCATTCTGTGCTCCGATTTCTAATATCTGGTACATGGATAAAAATAAATGGTAAAAATAAATACTGAAGATTGTTGGAATATATGCAGACAGAAATTGGCCAGTGATGGTTAAGTATTTACATGATCAAAACATATCACTTTACATCAGTGTGAAGTCTGTGGCTGCTCCTACTATTACCAGACAGGAAATGGCGAATATGGTCATTCAGTTAATTTTCAAGTAGGGTAAAAAAAAATGTATCGGTTGCATTGTATTTTCTGTCACATTACCATTTTCAGTGATTTAGCCAAACTGATTATTCCACTCCTAGTGCTAATCTTCATTTTTAGGTATTTCCTTCGTTATTAATTCTATTAATAATATAGTGAACGTCAATGTGGTGACGAGGACATTTGTGTGTGAAACCGAAGAGGAGGAGGGCACTGCAGCAACCTTGCAACAGATTAAACCGCTGTACTGTTTGCTTTCCAGCCTACGAGATGGTCACATACTGACAGTCCACACAAAGAACACGTGTCAGGCAGGAAGTGCTCACCCATGTTTTTGGCCTTTTTTTTTTTTTTTTTTTCTCGTGTTTGTTTATCTTAAAGAGAAATTGTGGTGTGGCATCATAGCAGAGGAGAGGTGTCAGCAAAGATGGACAGATACGGTCAAAGGCCCAGATATGCAGATTCACACATGTGAGGAAGGTGAGAGCGTAGATGCGTAAGGAGATAAGGCTAGATGAGGGGCTATAGATACAGGCATGGGAATATGCCCGTTTTATTGGTAGCACAGTCTGAGAGCGCTCAGTGCTCCAGCGCAGCTGGCAGGGCTGTAATAATTTGATTGTGGCTCGGCAGTCCCACCTTCAAGGTTGTAATTTTCCAATGCATCAGAGATACTGTACACCTCACAGCGGTCACTGGCTAACACACACCCGGCGATTGGCAGGCTGGTCACACAGGAGAGGGAAATCAGAGTGGTGGATCGTCAAACAAGCCTTTCGCATTACAGAGTAAGCAGGAGAAAGAGAGAGAGGCCTAGAAATAAACACAGCTCTGCATCCTGCTGCCGCAGTGGCTGGCCTCATGATTTTTAGGTAACCTGGAGACACCAAGTTTGGTTTGTTTTTTTTTTTTTAATCGTAAGCCATATTCTTCTGGTGACTGTACCAAGGTGCTTATGAAAATTCAGCTGTACATGTATATCACTGCAGTTGAGGAGACTGCAGGAGATTTTATCGCTGTCATAAAATATGATGTGGAGGTATGTTTTTCAAGCAAGTAAATGGTTCATCAGGCTGCTTTCATTAGTTTGTATGTTCCAACCTCAGTGATTAGCTCTGGTGGCGGTATACCTCATTCCAGACACCCTCTGCCATTCTTTGTGGTTCCTTTTAATGGCAAAATGCTCCATAACAAGTCTGGCTAAATGCATTCTGCAAATGAGTGATATTCCATTTAATGTCATTTGTCTTGTAATGGGCTGTAATCCTTACATTTCTTGGAATATCAGGACACTGCAGTTGACAAGTGAGGCAGGTGAAACTTGAGATGAACAGCTTTCTGCCATCTCTGTGCTACCCCCCCCCCCCACCCAACAAGGTTTCACACTGATAACCACTAACAGACTCAGGGGTCATATTTTGCTCAGACATGCACCACACTCAGTTTATGAATCATCAGGTGGAGAAAAATATATTTGACACCTGTTATCTGTTAAATAAATCATATAGATATATACATGCTCAGACTTGGACAATTCTGCATTCTTCTCTGTAATAGACACCTCCTCCATTTTAATTGTCTACGGGGGATCTGTCAATCATTTCATCTCCGAGCAACATGCATGCCAACATTCCCTCACAGCCAGCTCCACCTGTACAGTCATACATCTGTGCTCAGATTGGAATAAGAGCAAAGGAGAGATGACGTATATGATACCGCTGATATGGATTATATTTGGATCCAGGAGTGATCTTATGTTGTTAAAACCTGCCTTTGTTCTGAGAATACTTTAATAGGCAATGTAGTGCAAACAGTTCTTACTCATGTTTTTTTTTTTTTTTTTTTGGTAGAGATTAAGTATTTATTGCTATTGACACAATTTCATAGGTTGCTTACTCAACTTATGTGAAGTAATGACTCTGATTTTGTTGGTTCCACACCTGGAAAAGTATGTTATGCGGCCTGTTAGGCTGTGTAAACTGTGTTATAACTGAATGTGTGGATGTTAAAAATTTTTAAGCCATTAAATCATTCATAGCTGAAGGACCAAGACTGAGAGAGAGAGAGAGAATAGTTCTGCTTTGTCCCCAGCAAGTTTCATCTGATTTGCATTTGGCATGGTTATAGGCCAGAAATAGGCCAGTGTTTGGAATGGAGTCTGTTTGTATGTGTCCCACTGTATTTAATGTACAGATGTTTTTTTTTTTTTTTTTCCCTCCCTAACTCCATTCTGTTCCCCTTCAGCCCAGAAGAGAGGAGTGCAATAACGTAAGGCCTGAGGACTGGAATCCTAGAATCCCGGTGGGCATTTCTCCAGTGAGTACAACCCTCCCCTCCCACTGGCTCTCCCCGCCCACATTAGCTAGTGCGAATCTCCAGCCGGCTCTTCCCATCTATTCTGCATCCCAGACTCAGGACGCATTCCTCTTTCCAGTGCCGATTCAATGGGCTGAATTGTGGTCTTGAAAGCCGCATTGTGCCTCAGGTCTGACGCTGACGACGGTATGAACAGGGAACATATTGCCACCGGCGAGTCATTGAAGAATATGCCACGAACCCTTTTTGACAGTTTAATTTAACGACACAAAAACTCTAACTCTGAGTCCCTCTGAATTGATTTATTTTGATCTATTAAAATTAGTATTTTGATTAGAATTAGATATTTTTGTGTGAGCCACGGTAAAAGAAATCTATTTCTTGTCATGAGGATTTTCAAGATGACAGTATGAGCTGTAACTTATTTAAAGAAAGAAGTGGAGCCTGACACTCTGCAAGTAAGAAAATGTAGGATGGAGGTGGACAGAGTTTTAATGACACACATCCTTTTATCCTCTCTATCGTTCCTCATTAATGTCAGTGTTGTGGGTGGTGTGTTGGTGTGTACAGATTTATCCTCTGATACAAGTAAGGTGTGGGCTAGAGAAACTTGGAGCGGCATTAATATCCTTGAAATTAAATGACATGGCACTGCTCGATTTCCACCTTCCTTACTAGGTTTCAAACTTTTGAAAGTTTTCAAGGCTGTAATGCATAACTTTAAAGTTGGTTCCTGTGCTGTGTACACCTACAGTCCCAGATGGAGGGCAATGTCAGTGATATCAGTGTGGTATTTATTAAACAAGTTTTAAAACAAGTGTATGCAAGTGTTTTATAAAAAAAAAAAAATATAATAATCAGACAAGATGAGATCAGGTGTTCATGAATATTTTTGAAAAGCGCTTGCATATAAATTAAACTAAAAGTTAACCCTTTGAAGTCCACCCTGTTCCTGGACATTTTCCAACCCTTGCGTCGCTCCACACTGAGAGCAGATACTCAGTATCCACATATTCCCTTCACCATTTTGTTCAGAATTAAATTTGTATAATGGTCATGACATTAGGGTGTTTGCTCTGCCCTTTTCTACTAGTTAACATAATTCAGTGTTTTCAGAATGTCTTCAGATGGCATGAGCCATAACTTTTAGATTTCTGAAAACAATGTTTAAATGTTAAGATATCTTAGCTGTATTTTTACCATGGGAACCACCTCGATAGGATATTGCTTATGTAACCTGTTCTTCTGTGACTGAAGAAATTCAGAAAATAATTACCTTGTGCTGAATTGTAACAAGCAAATGTATGTGGTACAGGTAAACAGTCAAATATTTGAAATCCCAATGAACATGTTTCAAGAATGACTGAACATTTTGTTCTAGTCGAAGTAAATTAGTTTGTACGTCATGACATGAACAATGATATCAAACAGGTATTCAATCCAGACCATGCTGGTAACTACGGAAGCAATGCACAACTGGCTTTGTCCAGGGTTGGAGGGGTTCGGTTATCTGATCTCTCTGCAGTGACCCCCCCCCCAATGATAAATTGGTCACCCACAGTCTGCCTGCGCAAAGCTATATGTGAAGTGTCTCCCTTGGACTCATATCTGACTAGAAAGTATGCTTTAATGAAATACTTATTTTTTATTTGGTGGTCTACAGTATTTCTGAAGATGAATTGTGACCAGTGTTTTCAGGCTGAGGAACACCTCACCTCATCTTTCCCGCACAGACCAGCGCTTCCAATGGTGGGCGTGATTAACGGCGCGTGTCGGGCAGAGCTCACAGGCCGGGGGATTAATGTTGCCCCCCACTCTTTGCCCAGGTGAAGCCCTCCCCAATCCCCACCGAATGGAACGGGAAGTCGGACAGCTGCGTGCTGAACATCAACTCTTCCATCTACGACGAGATACAGCAGGAGATGAAGCGAGCCAAGGTGTCCCAGGCTCTGTTTGCCAAGGTGGCGGCCTCCAAGAGTCAGGTATGGACCCCCACACACTCACAAAACACACACACACACACACACACGCCCGGGCTGTCAAAAATCTTCTGGCAGCTTCCGATGTGTTTGCTCAGCTATAGTGATTGTAAGGCATGCTGGGAAGGTTACAAACTTTTCCAACAGTTGGAAATGCTGGAACAATTGTTTTTTTTTTTTTTTTTTTTTTTTTTTTTTTTTTTTTTCCTCTCTCCCTAAATCCCCCCACCCTCCCCCTCTGTAAATTTTCTTAGATCCCCATTTGAGAGGCACAGCGGAAAGAGGTTTGGTCTTTAGAGTTAATGGGAGTTTCTATTTTCTTTGTGTATACTCAAATGATAGTAGTTGACATAATTTGAGTGTCGTCACTGTAATTGAGGAGTTTTATGCTTGCCTGGGTAGATTTTTTTGGCATTAATGGCTGTTTTCAGCGGTGCAGTTTGCATCTGGATCGAGCCATTCCTAGACTGAACGGTTCCATGACGAGGTGAATTTTGAAATTCGAGACAGGTTTGGGCATTTGCTGAACAAGAATTGAGATGTCTTGTTTGAGCTTGTGTCACACAGACTTCAATCCAGTTTCTTGGCAGTTGCCCATTGATTTTATCAAAACTGTCCTCTTAAAAAAAAAATAATAAAAATAAAAAATATATATACCTTCATTATAGGGATTATCAATGTCAGGGATTTTCCTCTCAGAGATATTCAGTACTCATAGAGGCAAAATAAGGGAGTATATTGTGCAACCCCCGATCACTTTCAGAGTAATAATTTACACAATGACATATGTCTCCTTTATTGTGGGCTTGAGAACACCAGACGATGTTTCAACATAAAACAAACGTGTTTATATTAGCTTAGTTCTGCCTGGCTTTCAGCTGAGCAGACACTGTTATCTTACCCGGAGAACAACCCATAGCTGAATAACGGCCTGTGTGAGAGAAATTACTGTCTGTTTAAATCTCTAATAATGGGCTTGCTGCACATTTCTTTAATTACAGTTTTTATGAAGGTTTCATATATCCATATGTGCACAGTTTAACATTTTCAGAATCACATTTGACAAAAAAAAATTAATTTGCTTAAAAGGCTCAAATTATCTGAAAGTATCAGTGGGTTTTGCTGATGGAGCTGATTGCAGCACCAGATACCTTTGTTTTACCAAATTGCAGTTTGATGCACAAACCACTGTTTTTGTTAACGAGTTCAAAGACGTAGAGTGAGGGCGGTGGGTATGGGGGGATGGAGGACAACCCTTGCATTAATTCTGAAGGTTTTCTTGTCAAGTGATCATTTGTGAGATAGAGGGAGTTGGGGGGGGGGACCCAGGGTTCCTCTGTGCCTCTCTGCGCAGCTCTAGCTCCATTCATGTCTGGTGTGAATGTGAATTGAGCAGCAGATAAGGATCCTGCTAATTACGCGGCTGAAAGGGGGCCTGGGAGAGCAGTTATCTCCGGCTCCATCTCGTAATGTGCACTCCCCGGGCAGCTGGTACCCCGCCCGGCCCACAGGGGCACCGGCTGGACGTCCCGATGCAGGCTGAGCAGTCTGGCAGCAGGATGGCCGGTGGCGTTGGTGGGCCATTGGTGGTGGGGGGGTGAGGGGGGGCGGAGGATGATGATTCCGGGCTGGCTCACTGGCCGCCACTCCACGGGGACGGGGAAGGAAGGAGGGGTCTGTGGTAGAAGGCGTCTGATTGGCCCTCTCAGCGGAGGAATCCAGGAGCTGAGTGGTTAAGAGGCCAGGGGTTGGCATAGGGGCCCCTGTGTGGTGGCTCTGCCAGGGTCCCCACAGGGAGAGAGAAGCAGGAAGTGTCAGGGTGGTAAAGGGATGGGGGGAAGGGCGCAGAAATTCAGAGCAGTGTTACTTTCATGGGCAAGAACAAGGCTCCTTAGCCAGAGGCCTCTCTTAGGGTTTTTTGTTTTTATTTATGGGCAAGTTGTTATGAATCTAAAAAAAAAATAAAAATAAGCAATTTAAATTCTTTTTAATTTATTATTTTCTGTTTGTTTTTTTTAGGAGATAGGTATATTAACTAATCTTAGTTAGGAGTTATGGATGTGTAGGTGGCACTGTAAAATGGTGAATTTGGAGGAACTATTTAACTGAGAAGAACGGTCTTTGTTTTAGCCTCAACACATGCAATCCTTTGGGATATTTTTTAAATGTATTTATTTTTTTGGTTCATCCGTAATTGCGCTCGGCGCTAGTCTATAACCTCCTCACTCCCAGGCTTCCGTCCCAGGGAGAATCGTTGTGGCGTTCTCGTGGCAGAGCTGCGAGGAGGAGCGGTCGTTGTGTAAATAACAGAGGCGGCCTGGTGCATCCAGAGGGCCTGTGATTCAGCGTAAATCACATCACAGAGCGCCTGCTGACACACAGCCGTCAGCCCCGCTCACAGCCCGTGTGTGTGTGTGTGTGTCTGTGTGTGTGTGTGTGTGTGTGTGTGCGCACGCACGCTCGCGGGGAAGGTGGATGCTCTGAGGATCCTTCAGACTGACCACTGCAGCACGTGCTGCTCCCCCCTGGAAGAGACGGTGGTAATTAGTGAGGCTCTAATGAGACAGAATGTCACTGATCTGGTGTGAGGCTGCGTTGCAGGAGAAGCAAGCGAGGTTTGAGGGGTGGATGGGGGTGTGTGGGGGGTTGAATGAGGGGATTGGGCACAGAGGTGGTGCTGGTGGCGGCGTTGGTGGTTGTGGAGGGTGGGTGAGGGGGTGGGGGTGGGGGGTGGCGGGGGGATACCATCTGTCACAGAGTGCCCGCTGCGCTTCTCTCCGGGGGTGAGGGATCGCCTTGCTGGTCCACAGCCTTGGGGAAAGCACTCCACCATCCTCCTGATTCTAAAACAAACACACACACACACACACACACATACATATACTCACTCACTCACACGCGCACACACACACACCAGCATGCTCCCGCACACACACACGCACACACACACACACACACACACACACACACACACCGGTATGCTCCCACACACACACACACACACACACACCCCTCAAGTAAATAACCTTCTTGTACCTCCTTGTGTGTGTACATCACACACGCACTTGTGTATTCGTGCAAACATATGCACACAAAAGAAGCCTGCACCCTTGTATTCAAAATGGAATTTAAATGCTTTACATAACGATTTTCACAGCAGAAGTTTCCATTTGAACAGCACCAAATTTATAGATTTCCTGAATTTATGCATGGAAATTAGTTTGTTACAGGTCACACAAAGTATAAGGTTACTTAGAAAATGTAAAATAAAATGTTATAAATTAGCTTTTAAAAATACAGTATATTTTGATAACTGGAACATTTTTTGATATTTTTCTCTCTCCTGATGGCTAGTTTGAAAATGAAAGAACCGCTTTTAAAATTGACCAGTAGAATGTAAGATTTATGTACACTTAATTTCAACACATACTTTTTCAGTGGTCTAAATTCATTTTTAACATTCTTGAATTCAACATCGTGATTTTAATGCTTTCCTGTGTAGTATTTCAGTTTCTTGTGATGTCAGGGTGGAATTCTTGAATTCTTGAATGCTCATTGGGGTTTTTGTTTTTTTTTTTTTTTGTTTTTTTTTTTGTTCATTCATGACCTTCAGCTCATATTCATGCAGTACATGTTAAGTAACTAGTAGAAGACATTATTTTAATTCTTAATCAATGCTCCTGTGTCTTGTTTTGCATGAAGGTACATTTCCTGTACAGATTCATGTTTAGCATCTATCCATAATATAGGGTTATTTTGCACTGGATTCAATTGCAGGAACAAGAAACCGTTGAAAAAAGAACCTAATTGCACGTTGGCTAGTTGAAACAGTTGTTTGTATGTTTATTTAGTAGGAAAATGATCGCCTGCAAATATCACTATCGTTTCACTCATACACACCGTTTTGCGTTTTATTGAAACTGTTACTACTTTATTTTCTTGTGCTTCAAGAAAAGAGCTTAATGTATTCAGCCGATCTATGCAGATGAAAACAGGCTTTCTGGCTGTCAACCTGCGATGCAGTGCCTTCAGTCTGGCTTGACTTGCCTCTACCACACACCTTTCTCCTGCTGCTATATGTTATACCTGCTCCTCCCAGAAATCACCTTTTATTCCTGGCTCATAGGGATAGGGTATATCTCTTTCACCCAAAGACCCTGGACCCTGTTACCCTAAATGTGTTTGACTCCATTGTGCTCTCTCAGGTTTATGGTTGGCCGTCAGATGAGTCTCTGTTATGGATTATGTACGATTTGGTGAATTTGGCAGTAGGAATCCATATCATATTTGGAGCTTCCATACGGTGGAAAAACTTCACGTTTTGTTTTTTACTCTTCTAGCTATGAATGGTCATCAAAAGAGAACTTAAAACCACCAAGATGGGAGTAGTGTATATTTCATAAACAATTAGAAATGCATGCTTGAGAATCCAATACAGTTTAAGAGGGGAAAAAAAAATCTAACTTTGTGTTAAACCTGGAAATATTTCAGTTATGCCCACTGTGCTGCTGCTAGATGTTGAATTCTGTTGATGCACTCTGATTCAAGTGTATCTTATGAAGAATATAGTTTCAGAAAGTGACATCTATTCTCAATGTAGTATCCTCTCCTGTTTGTAATCATGAGATGAGTTTGCCTAACTATACATAATCTATCAGCTACATTGAACAGACTGCACCATCTCTTTAAGATCATGTACAGTTCAGTTCAAACTGATGCAAGTCTCTGTAAGGGCGTATGCTTTTCTACCTTGTTATGAAAACAACATATGAATGTAATGTAAAGTCTCTTGATTGAGTAGCTGATTCCCATAAATAGACTAAGTGTGCCTGATTGAATTCAGCCCTATGACTCTGCAGTGAGTGTGGCCTGGCATGTCCCTGTCTGCGGAGGGGGGGTGAGGGGGGATGTGAGTCACATGGCAGGGGCAGGTGTGCTGCGTTCTGTGGCAGAAACGCACTGCGAGAGGAATGGCATAGTAAGGGAATTTGGGAGAGGGGGGAATTTGGTGAGAAACGCTAAGAAAGAGGCGTTATGTCTGTGCGCTGTCATGCAAGGACAGAGTCTTTTTCTTTGAGGGGAATCAAAGGACATACCGTAGGTTCTGGATCACAGGCGGTCCGGTGGGAAGTCCCACATCTGCTTCTGTAGCAGAAAATGCTAAATTCTATGCTTTTATTGTTGGTACAACGGTTTGTTTTCACATTGAAGAAAAACTTTAATTTGTTCTTGTCTTTCCTTCTCCTGGGCTTCATCTAAAGCCAAGGAGAGGGGGTTGAACGATACCCGAAGGGAGGAAGGGGGAGGCCATGGCTTGGTTTATTAATTGATTTATTTATTTATCTGCCTGCTTGGTTATTAGGTTTCCATGGAAACGGCTGCAAAGATACTGTTCCTTGTTTTTATTGAAGGCACAATTTCTTGAACCAGAGAGCTGGACCTCTGAATAATTAATTTGGTATATGAAATATCTCCCAAAAAAGCAATCTGCCCCCGAAATGAGCTCTTTCCCTCTCCCTCCTGTAATGGACAGAACAATCCTTAGCATTATTTTCTCCTTTTTTGCTCCCCCCATCCTGTTGTCTTTCCCCTTCCTGCTTTCCCCTTTATGCCCTCCCTTTCCCCTCCTGTCTCTCTCTTTCTCTTTCTGTCTATATCTCTCTCTCTCCCTCTGCCTCTCTCTCATCCTCGGCTCTCGTCTCTGGTCGTTCAGGAGAGATTTGGGTGTATCATCCAGGCAGCAGAGATCTCTTGCTCAGGGCTTATCGCTCTCAGAGTCAGAAACGCGCCTCCGATTTCGTAGCCTTTCTCTGCCTCCTCTAGCAGACCACACAGGGCTTGTTCTGAGTCCCATTCTCGCTAATCTGATCAGGCAGGCAAATACGCCGGGAAAACCGCTTTAATGATCCCCCTAATTACCTCAAGTCAATACCAACTGTATTATTAGACTCCGGGAAAATATTCCATTAGGGTCCCCCCCGTGGGACTCCCAGCGCGCGCTGATGTCACGCGCCGCGCGCCCCCATGCTTGTAATTAATTTTATTTACACACGCAGGAATGCACAAGGTCGCACCTGCAGCCCGGAGCCGCTCGCCCAGCCCCCGACTCGCCCGCTTAATCAGATCTGTCATAATTACCATTCTGCATGCTTCTGACACACGCTGTGAAATATTTCAATTTAACTGCGGCTAGCAACCCCACCAGATGCACTGTGAGAGAGCGGCTGCATTGGAAACAGTCGTCCGAGCCCCCGTGCCCGTCTCCCTCCCCCTTTCCCCACCACCCTCGTCGTTTTCCTCTGTATCTTTCTCACCCCCCCCCCCCCAACCCATTCTCTGATGGCTCACTCAGTACCCCCCTCACTCTCTCCCTCCCTCCTTCCATCTCTCTCTCCTTCTCTCTGCCCCTTAGTTTCCCTTTTACTCTCTGCCTTTCTCTGTCTCTCTTTCTCCCTCTCCCTCTCCCTCTCCCTCCCTCTCTCTGTGTGACACAGAAGCTGATATATCCTGTAAATCTTGAGCACGCTGCAAGCCTGATAACAGTCGATTAGACAGTTTAACCACAAACAGCTTGTTCATTTTTTTCTCAAATCAAAACCACATGTTGTGAGAAAGGAAGGGGAAAATATTGTCCATTTTGTTCTCGCCTATTTTTTTTTACTCTATTTTGAAAGTTTTATGTCAAAGTTTGACAGATTATCCCAAAAATATCCTCTAGCATCCTAATTTTTCTATCGAAGTGTTGACTTGAGCTATGGGAAAGCATTTCACATGCAGCAGTTTTCAAAGCGACTGGAAAATGCTGTAATAAATTTTTATTCAACAGTTTTAAATCCCCTCTCTATATAAGTTTTCAAAGTATATACATACTGTTAATATGTCTATATATCTATCTGTGAATCTTATTAATCTAAGTAAATAGATAGGCTTCCTTGTGTTATATTTTCATTTTTTTTTTCTTCATCAGCTGCAATGACAAAATTGTAGCTTTCTTCATATACTCAAATTTTAAAGAGCAGTTATTTTTTCTTTTTGTTTGTAAATAAAACTGAAGAAGTTTATTTATTCATTACTAGAACTATAAAGATTTTACAATGACCTCTATCTCAATGGCCACTGTTTGAAATTTGCTAGATGTCTGCTGTCTATAATTCATAATTTCATCTTGGATTTGTCAAATTTGTGCTCCCAGATCCAAGTCAAGTTTTATTTGCAAATATCACATCTTACGGTGATGTGTAGCTTCTTGTGCATGGCTGGTATTACGTATTGTTTCAGTTTGGGGTCAGCCACATTATCCATGTACTGCTTCTGCTTTTCCCTTGCTCACATGTGAGCGATTGGTCTTGTGCCTTATATTTCCTACCTGCCTAGCCCCGCAGTGATGTAGAGTGAGCTGCAGTGCCACAGAGAGATCCAGAGACAGCTGCTAGCTGTCTGTATCCAATTATCCAACCCCACAATAAAGGTATAATTAATCTAAGGCGCAACGTTAATGCCCATCATCAAATGGCTCCTCCGCACGAAATCGCACAATTTACGCCTTTGTTTAGATCAGTACCACTTTTACTGGCTCGTCTCGGAAGAGCCTAATTCGATGTATCTGAGCAATCTCCTCCCCCCCTCACAACATGGTAAATTATTTAAAATATGCTCACATGTTCTCCAGTCCTGAATTATAAGGACCTCTTATTGTTTTTCCACATGAGTGTTTAATTTTTTTTTCCTTTTTTTTTTTTTTTTTTTGGTGGAGGTGGTTGGGAGGGTGTCAATTTTTTTTTATCAGTAGGTGTTCAAGTTTGCAAAGATAAACTTATCGACACAAAAATTGCAGGAAGTTCTGTTAAGAGAGTGTGCTTGATAAACCTTGCCACGTATTTGTGAGTGTATGGGTATGCGCATGTGTGTGCAAGCACAGAGTTTTTTGTGCACTGCTGTTCCCAGCATGAGTGAGCTGAACATGGGAACTGCTCGATCTCCATCTGTGGGAGTTTGCATGTCGCTGAATCCCCATTGTGATGCGGAAGGTCACGACCTTCAACCCGAACGTGTTGACTTCACACAGTCCCCAGCTGGTGTGCACCACGGGACTGCGTTAGGTCCCTACTTCATATGTCACACAAGCAGGGCAGAGGAGCAGAATAACATGCTGTTTGTTTCAGCTGAACAGATGTTCATACATGCAGAGATACACAGCAGCAGCAGCAGCATGAACACGCCTGTCTTTAAGGGTTTATTAAAGCTACCCTGTAATGTATCCAAAGAGGGATGCCAAAGGTTAAAAATGATTGAACCCTTGGATCACATAATTTAACTTTTAATTGTTCAGGAGTGAAATCAGTTACATTTAATACTATCTTAAATGTTGAGAAAGGATTTAGGAGGAGATATGGAAAATAACTTCTTGTAATTAAAATTCAGCATTCACAATATTCTGAAATGAGGGCACAAGCTAAAAATCCTACAGTTTCTTATTTAATAAAGACTACACCTGGACTCACAGTAGAAAACCCACACAAAATTTAAAAAAAGCATTCAAAACATTACCATGTGGTTAATTTTATAATTAAGTGAAGCATACATTTCCCTAGTACAGCCTCTGGCCTTTGGGTTATATAGAGGAGAGCAGAAAAAAAAAAAAAAAAACTCTACAGTGGATTTCAGCTCACTTAATGTTTTTCCATCTGGTACCTCCTATGGGGATCAGTAGTAACTCTGTGGAAATGAACTGTGGCCGTGTGATCTGGGTGGAACGCTGCATGCAGAAACTTTACCGCTTCACTGTAGTGGAACATCTCTCTGGCCCTGCTCCTCTGTCCCATTTACTATGCCTTTTTTCACGTTTTGCAGCTGATGTTATGATCTTACGTGGTTTCACACAGCTAGAGAGATAGTAACGGATAACAGTCAGTCGTCTTTGGTGGGCCGGTTATCTGATTAGCGCCTGGTTCCCTGGCGAGTGTAGATGGTAACAGGGGTGACCACCTCTGCCTCACCACTAGCCTGTCCGGTTCAGGTCTGGGGGCATCTGCCCCTGTTCTTTTTGTTTTATGCTTTCGCCCTCTGCCAAGGAAAATTTGAATAACTGCTTGGAGCATTTTTATTTGCATAATAAGATTTCCACAAAACGTGTCCGTTTCAGTCTATTTTCAGCATGTGTTTGCTTATTGTTGCAGGAGATTCGCATATGCTGTGAGAACACAGACAAGTGTGCATTAATATTTCTCTGTCAGCAGATGGACGCAACGAGTGCTCGCCACGTATTTCCAATACAGCACACGTAACTGTGCAGAGCTGTTCGCAGGGAATAACAGGTTTGAACGAACCATATTATCTTTTGAATTTATCTGCATAACATTGTCTGCTGGATCTGGGTCCCTGCCAGGATCAAGAAGAGAAAAACAATAATGCTTTGTCTCTCACCCATTTGTTCCTAACAGTGACATGGAGATGTTTGTCTCTCTCCTGCCCAACTGTGTTTTCTGTAGACTAGCTGAAGTGTGCCGTCGACAACGTCTCATAATCTGTTGAACTTTTTAAATAACTCGATTTCCAAACATTTTCCATCCTTTTGTTTACATGCAAATGTTTATAGAGAAAGTAATGCCGTAATCAGACAGCTGGCCATTCCGGAGCTCCTTCAGCTAGCAAGAAATTTAAATGGTCTATTTGCACAGATGTATAAAAAGCACCTGAGGTGTGTCTAAGGGAAAATCTATCCCAGGGATAGTGTTTGGCTGGACATGCACCAAACATTTGCAAATCAGCTTTGCTAGTGCCACTGACTTGCAGTGCTTTTTATCCTCCAGCCTGCAAACTTTCCTAAGGGAGATTATGCTCACATTTTTTTTTTACTGCAGCTTTTCCTCAAAACATCAAGCAATATTCAAAATATATGTAAGCACATTTAAACCACTGATTTATTATGTGTATTTTTAAATGTATGTATTTTAGAGACATCTTTGTGGTAAAAGACCACTGGGTTTTTTTTTTTTTTTTGCTTGTCAGTATTTGAGGCAGTAAGGTTTTCTGTTAAATATGAAAGTATGAAAGTTCCATGGAAAGCTTGTTTGTGAGGGCAGGCTCTTGATGGCAGTGCTCTGGACAGTTGGCTGATAATAGGGAAATGTGATTATAAGAAAGTGTTTGCGGACATGGTATGACAGCTCAGGGACTGAGAACGTCTTTGCCGTGTGGGTCCTCAGCACACTGACCTGTTTATTAATGCGCTAATGTGTGTCCGCGTTGGGAAGGACGTGAATAACGGGCTGTTCTCTGACAGAGCGGGGCCTGTCCACTCATTGGCAGCTTGTGACTGCGTCACACACTTACACACACACACACACACACACACACACACACACACACACACACACACGGTGTGCTGCATAGCTGGGTGAATCTTGCGCATGAATTCAGCCATTGTGTTCTCACAGAAATATTTTTATCACAACGCTACACTGCTATTTATACTCAGCTATACAATGGAGTTTGTGCTTTTCTGTGTGTGGCTGTTGAAAAGTTTATTACCCTGTAACTGTGAAACTCTTGACCTCTGCTCTCGTGGTGAACAGGGTCTGGGACCTCCAAGTCAAGGGTTTCACTCCAAATAAATGATTTTGCATTTGATTGTCATTTTAGAATGGCTGTGCTCTGTGTCCATATTTATATTTGACATTTTTGTTTTTTTTTTTTTTTTTTTTTTTTTAAAGGTTTGCACTGGTATTGATCTCGTATTAGACAGTATTGGTGTCTAATACGAGTGATAAGAAAAGATGATTGTGTTTAAATTATTTATATATCCTATTCAGAGAACGGTTTCTGAGCAAAATAATTAAACAGCAACTGACTGTGTTGTACACATAGTTGGAAAGAAAAAACCCTGATAAGGAAGTATTACTGCCTCCCATCACATAACGTCTTAGATAAAATACTGCCATGTTTCAGGTTTGTGGCTTGCTTGTTATAGATTTTATGTCAGACAATTTGAACATGTACATGACTCTAAATCTGTCCATGGGTTATGTGGCATAGAACAGCCATAATACTGAACATGGCTCTTGAGTTATTTGACTGTTGTTTATTTTTGCAGTGCATGTGAACTGCCCCTCCCCCATCCCCCTTCTTATGGTTTATTTATTTGTAACAGGAAATTTGTCAAATTCATCCAATTGTTTAAACCATTCTAAAACTGCATCATTACAGAATTTTCAAAATTGACCAAAGAGCCTAGTTGGGCCTTCCCAGACTAGCTGGCCTGCTTTCCTTACTGTACTGTGTCTAACAGGACTGTGGAAGAATTGCAGTTAAACAAACACAAGTGCAAATCTTCAGTCATTTAAAACACACAGAAACCTATAATACTCTGGTCATGTGAGAAAGTGCACATTTAATACAGCTTTAACAAGCAGATTCCCTGTAACCTAAATCCATTTTCATAGTTCATACTGTAAATCTCTGACAGGAGTTAAATACCCATGCATTGTATTTGGTGCTGTTGAGGCCCTGCTTTAAGCCTCACTGTGAATCAACCTTATGCAACACCAGACCATGACCTTTGACCTGTGCCAACAAAGACTTGTATAATACCCATAATTATGTTTGCATTTATGTATAAACCTGGAAATGTATTTGATTTAATTTGAGAGATCACTGCATTAAAGTGGAATCCACTTTCATGGTTTAGTTTGGTTTGCTTAGACCTTGCAGCATGCATGCCATTTTAATCCAGCTGGTTTGCGTGTGCGTGTGTGTGTGTGTGTGTGTTAACATGCATGTGTGTGTGTTTTTTTTTTTTTTTTTTTTGTGTGTGTGCCTGTGCAGTCATGCATTTGTGATTTGTGTTGAGTGCGAGTTTGGATTACTTCATTACCAGGTGGTTAGTGAAAAGGGTTGCTAGTTCCTCTGAAATGGCAAGCATCAGATGAACGGAGCCGAAATCCCTCTGCATGCAAATGAAGCAGAAAAAAAACAAACATGGCAAAAGAACAAGGTTGTAGCATGCTCTTATAGAGCTCCCCTCCTCTTTCTCCCTGCTTCTTTTCTCTTCCACTCTCTTGGGTTTGATGTGGGTTCAGGGCGGAGCTGGAACCAGGGATGACAGAAATGCTGAGTTATCTACATGGTGCAGTGTGTGTGTGTGTGTGTGTGTGTGTGTGTGTGTGTGTGTGTGTGTGTGTGTGTGTGTGTGTGTGTGTGTGTGTGTGTGTGTGTGTGTGTGTGTGTGTGTGTTGGTGCTCTGGTGGGCTCTCTCTTGCAGAAAGCAGTCTGATCAGCCACTGGCTCTAGGAATGCCACAAGGTAATCCATAGAAATGAAAGGTGCTGCCTCTCCCTGGCCGGGAGATTACAGCACCAGTCTGTCACCGTGCCAACGGCCAGCCAGCAAAACTTCCTCTGTCTCAATCCCCCTCAACCCTCCCCTCCATCAGTCTTTCTCCTCCTCTCTTTCATAGACTGGCATCTTCAATCCTTCTGCCTTCTGTCTTTCTCCCTCTTGTAAAGCTGTCCTCCATCTATCCCCATGCATCCTCTCAGTTGTATCTGTCTCTACCCATTTCCCCTCTTTCTTTCTCCATCATCCACTCCTCTCTCTCCTCCTTCCTTCTTCCTTCTCTCCTCTGCTCCCTCCAAGTCTGCCCTTTCTCCATCATATCACTACATAATTCATTTGGTTTGCAGACACCCTTATCCAGGGCAATGTACAGTTTCCGCATTATCATTTTATACAGCTGAATATTTCCCTCAAGCTTGTTTCGGGTTCAGGGCTGTGCTTAGTGACACACCATCAGTGTATCACCCTGGATTAAAACTTGCAACCTTGTTGGAAACTTCAATCCCTAACCCTACTCCAAACTGCTGCCAGTTATTTTCAGTCCCCCCCCAGTGATATCCAGCTCTTCTGTAAAACCCATCAGCCAGTCTGGATACGAGTGGTGGAACATTAAAACTAAAAGTTCTTCACAATAAATGTATTTTTATTTTTAGTTAGTAATAATTTGAAGGGTTTTTTTTTTCCCATTCTCTCCTGAATTCCAAACTAGCTGCAGTGAAAGGCATTTAGCTGAGTCTCCTCTGATTGTGGGTGTATTAACAAACGTTGATATATATATAACGTACACCCATCTTCACCAGGTGTGTTATGCACAGAGCTGACAGGCGTGACAGGTGACTGTTGACTGAAGCGTGCCTCTCTCTGTCTCCGGCAGGGCTGGCTCTGTGAGCTGCTCCGCTGGAAGGAGGACCCGTCTCCGGAGAACCGCACCCTGTGGGAAAACCTGTCCATGATCCGACGCTTCCTGAGCCTGGCCCAGACGGAGCGCGACGCAATCTACGAGCAGGAGAGCAACGGGGGCCAGCAGCACCACGCCGACCGGCCGCCCCAGCTCATGCATGTCCCCACTGACCCCATGCAGGTGGGTTGCACACAAACACACACACACACGCGCGCACACACACAAAAGCATGTATGCCCTGATACACACACGTCTGCCTATGTACTTAACCTACTAGCGTGGATCCACACACACACAAGCATGCATGCCCTGATACACACATGTCTGCCTATGTACTTAACCTACGAGTGTGGATCCACACTCACGTTTGCTCTTTCTCTATCACACAAACGTGCACATATGCAAACATCCACGTCTACACACCCACACAAGCATGAATGTATGTACACATCTGCTCGTGCATATTACCACCAAACATGGACACACACACACACTCCGTCAAACGCAAATTGCTCATATACTTTCAAGTGCCTGTTTTCTTGCATCACTGATTCACATGTGCACAAATAACTTCCTTACATCCACATCCAAGCACACACTACCTGCTGTTTCAGGTATGATGGCATATACCTTATTAGTAGATGATGTGCAGTAGGTTTTGCTCATATAGTTTTTGTACCATTCATTCCTTATTTGCACCAAAGAAGGTAATCAGGTAACATTGTCTATGGGATATGTAATATGTTCTCTGCATATACAAGCTAAATTTTTTTGGAATCGTCTGATTGTGGTTGCAATACAGTTGGAACTATTTCCCTTTCTTTATGTAAAATTAACTACAGCGAATCCACAGCATTTGCATGTTTTTTCCTGGCAGACCTGGGGATTGTATGCAGTCTGTTTGGCACAGTGTCCCCTCATACAGCTGGAGTTCAGGTTTCAGTCAGGGTACCTCACTGCTGTCATCGCGCTGAAATGCTCGCCAGCAGAGTTCCCACACAAGTGGCATTTGCCAGTCTCACATGTGCGGTAGAGTCTGATCTTATCTCTAATTTGCAAGGAGGGCAACCAAGTGGGAATGGCAGCGCCGCGCCGCGCCGCACCGCGTTATCTGTGCACATCTGTTCCATCAGCGCTGCAGTGTACAGTGCCTGTGCTCCTGGGTCAGGGCAGGGCCAGGAAAAAACAGGGTTTGTGTGGTCATCTAGCTGTCATATCTGCCCTCCCAGTACTCCCTGCCCCAGAATGCCTCATTGTTCTCCATTTTAATGCGTCTTGTGTTCGCTTTTGACATGAACCTGGCCAGCAGAATAACAGTGCTGTAAAAACAACGGACCGTGATAGCATTATCGCGCTCTTTCAATTGGCTGTAATCGGTGACCGAACTGACCTTGTGTATGCATTCACTCGGGGTTCGGCTTTACTTACACCCGCAGTTTGTATGACACAAATGTACGTTGACATGAATGGACTCTGACAACAGCAGATGTGAATGATATTGGTACAGCGATCAGGAGACCTGAGCTAAGGAGACCTGTCTGGTCTCTACGTTCATTCTTCTTTCGATCGGTTTTGAAGGGGTGTCCTAAAACACGTTGAAAGGGAAGGAGCAACACGAGATTGCAGCCTGAACAGAACACCTTTCATGCCTTCTGTTAACGATGTTCAACTTTTTTTTTTTTTTTTTTTTCCTCCTCTTCACTCAGATTAAAGAAATAAGGGACCACTTATTTGAGGAATTTCTCATGTGGTCGGTGACAAATAAGTATCAGCACTAAATGGCAGTAGTGTTGAGAGTGGGTAGGGTGCTGGACTTGTGAACTTGGGTTATATGTTCAAATTCCTTCAGACCTAATGCTGTTAAAATGAGCGAGGTATTAAACCTTAGTCCCCTGAGTGAAACATTTGGTGAAAATACTACACAGCTGAGGGAATGTGAATGAAGTTTTGCCATGAGCCTGTTGTGAGATGTGTTTTGATCAAACTGTAGTTGAATATATTTCTTTTTCCTTTTCTCACAACCCAGACTCTGCCCCATCAACAGCCACAGCACCAGCCCCTGTTGCCACAGCAACATTCATCCCAGCCCCCTCTCTCCCAGCAGCCCTTGCAGCAACAGCAACAGCAGCAGCAGGCGGGACCGCGTCTGCCCCCCCGCCAGCCCTCCACGGCCTCGCCCGCTGAGTCCGAGGACGAGACCCGGAGCAAATCGCGGCCCGGAGGCAAGATCTCGCTGGAGGCCCTAGGCATCCTGCAGAGCTTCATCCAGGACGTGGGTCTCTACCCCGACGAGGAGGCCATCCACACCCTGTCCGCCCAGCTTGACCTGCCCAAGCACACCATCATCAAGTTCTTCCAGAACCAGCGCATCTACGTCAACCACCACGGAAAACTGAAGGACCACGCGGGCTTCGAGGAGGATCTGGCCAACTTCAAGGAGGGCGAGCTGCTGAAGGATCTGGATGAGAGCACACAGACCAACAGCACCATATTCTCCATCAAGATCGAGGAGCACCTGACTGGCGACGTCCAGGCCGAGTCCGACCATGACTCGAAAGAGTAGCGCTCTAGTCCCCTTCTCTCTCTCTCTCTCTCTCTCTCTCCCCTTTTACAGTGCCACTGTAATGATATTTAAACAGACTGAGTAATACAGTAGTATTACTTATGTTTCTTTTAATTTTGTAAAAAAAAAAAAAAAAAAACACCCTGTAATATTCACTGTAAAGACTGATGCATCATTTAATAACTTGCACAAAAAAAATGTTAACGTGGAAATTTGCTGACTGCACTTGATGTCCATTGTTTTTACACTGATTTTGAGCTACTGATAAAGTCAATGGAGTTTGATAGACTTTGATAGGTGTTTACGTATGTGCTGTTCACTGGATTTTAAATGCATATTAAGTAGAAACAAAAGTCGATGACTAGGCCTTAAAGGTGAGGTACCAAGTCTGACTCCTGCTAACAGAATCGCTATGATTTTAGAGCATAAACTTGATTACGGACCACGCAATCTCTGGAACCCAAGGACGTGTGCTAGCGCCGGGGAGTACGGCTCAATCTTTACAATATTATTTGTTAGGAAGAAATATAAATATATAGAGAGACATATATTAACTGTAAAAAGATACGGTTTTAAAGAGAAACTATGCCAACAAATGCCTTGTACTATATGGCACTGCCGATGTTCGATTATTTTGCAAAAACTTTGTCACTGTAATTTCTGAATCTCCACACAGTTTGAAATGTGAAACACAACCTTCCTTTGTTTTCGTCGTCTTACGTTATTTATTTGCAGATCGTTTCGCAGCGTTCTGATGTAATTACTTTTTTGGAAGTTTCTGTTACGTAAATGCTTTTTTTAATTTTACTGATATTTTCTATTTATAAATGTAATTTTGATGGGCAGTAAAAAAAACAAGTGTCTTAAACGTTTTAAATGGAAAATGTGCTTTAAAGGTTGCCTATAAAAAGTGCTATATGTCAAGCAACTCATGCTACAAGCTTCACGATTAATGTTGTATGCAATTTTTACTATCATGCAAATAAGCTTAGGTAAATTACTAACCTATAGAACACCTTAGAGGAAAAAAAAACATATGCAATTTATGTGAAAATTGATGTTTGCAATGTGTCTTCCTTTGGTTAACAATCCAATTTGAAGCTATTCCTGTATAAATATTCTGTATAAAAAGTGTTTCTTTTTTATGAGTTTATTGCAATGAGAACACCGGTTATTTTGTTACAACTGACTGTTTTATAAGTGTTTCTCGGTTTCTTTATGCAGAAATGGTATAACTAGGAGTGGTTATTGATTGTTAATGACACAATTAAACTGTTTGTATTGTACTGCAGATTCTTTGGTATTTATATGATGAGAAAGTGATCAACCTAAACAAGTCGTGTTACTTTTATCTCAGATAATGTTGAGATTCATACATATACATAGTTGGACAAAATGACAAACGGTGGCATCAGGCGAATAATGTTATGTGAACTAAACCTGTGATTAATTAGGCGTGTAGAAAGGAGAAGACCTTGCCATGTAAGAAGTTGTTTCCATTTATAGCATCTATTCTATTCAGTTAATTCTTGTTGAGCAGTGTATCGGAGTATGGGTTTTACCAAAGGAAGTGAAACCGCAGATGAAATATGTACAGCACGATTAATAGAGACCACATTTGTATAGATATATAGTAACCTGTTAAGTGAAGTTGTCGTGATTGTTTCCTGTCGGGTTTTTAATTGATGTAATTGTGATTGGTTAACTACACGTTCTACATGAGACGCTACTTTCCACACCCCAGGCCCTGTAAAATGAAAGAGCGTAGACATATCCGGTTAAGTGCTGGTGGTGTAGGCCATTTTCCTGTTTCTCATAGTGACGTTCTGGAGGCCTATCCTAACAGAGGAAGAGGGTGTTACTGTGCACAGTCAGAGGTGGTGCTACGCGGTATCACCTCTCTGAACCTTTAAGTACCCTTCTCAGGCAAACTCGAGTGTGGGTTATATGAGGAAATTACATTTCCCTGCTTGCAGCCTCAGAGGTGCTTGTGTCATTCATTCAGACCTGCCCACAGGTGTTCTTCTCCATAGTAAGACTCTGGTATGCAGCACTATCCAGCTCATGAAGTATGTAAAGGGAACTGAATATACAGCAGTGTCTGTATAACCTTCAGATATTTTGCGGAACTTTTAATCCGTGACTTTGCCTGCCTGGGCTGTAGATCAAAGGTCATCCAAATATGTCCTGTTCTTGATAATTCATATTAATGTCCCTTTGCTTCGTCTTTCTAGTGCATTTATTTGGCATGAGGAAGCGAAATGGCATGGAAATACCGTTGCATCAAGATAAGTACACTGCAACAACTGAGCAGTACCTAAGAATCTTCTTTTTCCTGTGGAAAGCGATGTGTCATTGATTTATCAGACTCTCGGTATTTATCACAAATTTATCAGCTCTGCTGCATTTACATTTTTTTTTCATCTAGTTACTCACCACTGATGTGCTTGACAAACATCTTTTTTTTTTTTTTTTTTTTTTTTTTTTTTTTTTAAACACACTTAGAAACTGGGGATAATGGGACTATGTCCGCGTGGGGGAAAAATAGGTTTGTTATTCATACTCAAGTCAAAGTGAACACAAGTCATGTACGTTTTTGAATCTGCCACATTTTAAAAGTCTGTTTTAGATCAAAAAGTAGTTTTTCCCCAAGGGTACTGACTTCATCGTGGTCAAAAAAAGGTCATTCTAAAAGTTATCTTCTTATGGACATGAATCAGCATCACAGACTATGATCAGCACAGACCCAAACATGGTCAATTAATTCTGGTTTCACTTTTACCAGCCTTGCAGGCAACATGTGTTGCTAATGCTATATCAAAGTTAAATACACAGTATTAATTGGATAGCTGAGTTAATTGGATGTGTTAGGATGAGGGTCGTTCATTGCCAAATACGCATAAACATCACCACCTTTCAACAGAAGAGGATTTCGAGGGTGGAGATGTGCTTTAGAGTTACTGGTGTGTGTATACATATATTATATACATATAAAATATATGGCAGAACCTCTTCCCCCAGGTAACTGACAAAGCATTAGAAGATTAAAGTGCAAAATGGAAAAAGCAAACATAAAGACAGCCCATGGCATCATTCACAAGTAATTTATATTCCTGTCTCACATGCTGGAAAGGGGAAGGCACCAGTAGTGCACTGTGGTAAAGTGTTTTTGTGGGCCTCACAGATGTATCATTAGCTATTAAGCAGTAAAGGCACTGACCAGCAGACACGGGACATCGTTCTGGGGTCGTATTCTAGTCTAATTTTCATCTGGATGCCAGACACTAAAATGTGACCTATTTCTAATGTCTTTTTGACAGCGCCGTGGGGACGTCACCATAAAGTCGTCATGTTTTGGTTGAATTGTAATTGTGTTGATTTTATTATGATCGCAGGAAATTATCTCTGGAACTGTGCACTCTGTGACAGACGATTGCCTCACAAAGCTCAAGGTTTGGAGCTCATCTTTGACATAACAGCATTTTGAATGGATGCCTGCTTTAGGCCTTGCCATTTGCAGTCTGCAGTGTTTAACAATGGATATAAACCACAGAAATACCCCTATTAACAAAGCTAATTTCTCTCATTTTTAGTGACGGACAGCCATTAAATATTGCCTGGCTTATATTGTGTATAGAACCAAATTTTTTTTTTTTTTTTCAGTGTGATGGTGCTTTCTACCAGCAAACAAAGAGACCCTGTACACCCGTAACCCTGTAAGCATTTGCTTCACATATTCCTTTTATGACATATATATATTCAAGCCTCTTTCCCTGATCTACCTTCTACAGATCCATAAATTTGACAAATACTGCCTTGGTCTGAAGTACTGCAGCTATTTGAGAAACACACAAGTTGTGTTCTCTTGTGACTTCCAAAATGAATGAGCTTCTCGACTCATTTTTCTTTAGTGTAGGATATCCTTCTTTTTTTTAATTCTGTGTGATTTTATCTCCACATTCTAGCTGGTGTTGACTGAGGGCTTTGAGTGTTTGTTTCCACATCAAGGCTTGTTTGTTTTCTATTATGGCTACACTACATGCAGATTCCTAATATTGCAGCATAGTGACAGCAGGGGACTCAGTGCTGAGTGTCTGTATTCCATCTCAGAGAGGAATACCAAACGCCCAAAGTTATGCTCCTCCGCTCCTGGGTGCGTGTATGGTGGGTATCGCTGGGTTTGAAAAAGGAGCAACCCGATGAGCCAAGAAAAGGTACGACTGTCACCAAGCCAAGCCCATCGAGGGTGCAGTGCACAACCCTAACCCTGTCTATTCCTCCCGCACACACATAAACACACCCCTTCACTCATTTCCTGTTCATCATAGCAAAGTACCACTTCAACCACACACCGGAAGAATAATAAATCAAAACACTGTAGGAACACCAATGTGCAGCATCTGTGGGCCTTTATATTTTGGGGAACCTAACCGTTTTGCAGGGTCTCAAGTCCAAATCTAGGACAAGAGGTCATTCAAGGGTCATTTAATCTGATAAGCAGAGGTCCACAGAGATACACTGTGTTCATGAATTTTAAATCCTCCCTATAAGATTTTTCATCCAATTCCAGCCCATCATACCTAGAAACCATGTGCTGTATGTATGCAACACATTTTCAGCATTACATTTAACCTTTCACCTTACTCAGTAATCATAAACTAGTATACATAAACTAAATTAGATTCTATCATCTGCGTGACATTTTCCACAATAAGTGTTCCAACACACATTTTGGTATATCTGCTTTTATCATTGTCAACTTTTGGTTCATAGGCCCTTGCCTGAACTAGTTACTCCATCATGTAGAGATTAATCATCTACACCATAAGTGATTCTTCTTGTCTTTATTAACTTCAACAATGTGTGGTGACCTTCTTCTGAAAACATGTGGTTGACAGAACAAAGTTGTGACTACAGATGGATATGCAAAGTTTGAAGGATTAGTTTTCCATTCGTGTTAACAAGCTGCTGACCCTGTCTGTGCAGACATCTTCAATATTTCTATCAATTGTAATTTCTTCTTGTCTGTCTACCCACTCTGTCTCTGTCTGCTTTCAGCAACAGCACAGATCAAGAATCGTTTGCTTTTAAAAATCACTGAATAGAAGACAGGCATATTGTATAAGGTATATCCAGATGTTGTGAGAAATGTTACTTCACGGATATCTTACACTTTTTCATATATTGTTTTCTGCATTCTTGCCCCTTGGCAAACTGTAACCACTTACAAAGTGGATATCACTAGGGAACTTTTGGAAATGGAAAGGCATTTTATTCATTTCTCTTATTTTATGTAAGGGAGTCAAGAGAATCTATTTTCCCTATCACTACGGTTTTATTAAAGCACCACTTCTTTATGTACATGTTACAATAATAACTGTGTAGTTTCCCAGTTGTTTGGTGGCATCTGTGCAGTGCCAGTATAAAAAATATCACTTACGAGATGGAGTGGTGGTCTTGCTTGTTTGTCTGTCTCTCTGACTATCTGCTCCACATTCACTCTCTCAACCTGGACATGGGGACACCACAGAATCTGTTTGACTGTGTCCCGTTCGTTATTACTGAACCGCTACCATGTGAGGGCTTACATGTCCACATGTCACTTTTGACTGTGGACCCAGGGGACGAAGTGAGGATGAGAAAGTGGGGGCTACACTGTGAAGCAGATAATGTTTCTCCCCCCGTTCACTCTTATAATGGCAGCAGAGAATGGTGTTTGGACTGTTGGAGGTGATTTATCAGGAATGCTTTATTAATGTTTCTGCTACGTTTAGCTCCAGATTAATAGCACTGTATTCTCAGGTTGCTGTACGAAAATAGCAGGTCTGCCTTATGCAGGGGAGTCTTTCTGTGCTTACCCATCAGCCCCTGGGACGGCGCAGTAAATCAGACAGGAAATGCACCAGAAACACTTATAAAGTTATTATAATGATAGAGATCTCTGCGGAATCGCTTCCCCGCAAACCAAACCCCTCTCGTTCTCCTTCTCCCGCCGAGCCGTTTGGCAGCGTAAACGCTTAAACTGTTTTCCTGATCTGAAGGGGCTGGAGTAGAGGGGGGAAAGTGGGAATTGATGACATTAATCGTTGTGGTACCTCTTTCTCTCTCTCTCTTTCTCTCTCCCCTCTCATGCCCTTCACCTCAGTTTTCAACAACAGAAAAGATTAAAGAGGGAAGACCCAGGGGTATTGATGCATCTTTCTGAACATATTAATTTTAGCAACATCTCTCTCTCTCTCTCTCGCTCTCTCTCTCTCTCTCACACACACACACACACACTCACTCACTCACTCACACACACACACACACACACACACACACATGAATGAATATGCATGCAGGATTGCTGAAAAGTGGCATGGGGCTTTATATTATCATAATTTGTTTTATTATCATGTTTTAATGCTCACTTCAACTCCTCACTAAAGTATGTGCTCAGTCAAATGCTATTACTGCAGCTTCTTTAAAGCACAGACCCCAGTACCATTCCCTTTATTGTGCATTAAAGGGCATAACCCAATTTCTGTTTTAGCAAGACTTAATACCAAAGCTGGAGAGCGACTTGTCACTGAGAATTAGACTGCTGGAAATGAAATATCCTGTTGTTCACTTCAAGACTTGTTCACTTCAAGAGCGTTCAGGAGCTAAATAGAGACCAAATGGCAGGGGGTGATCCGTCTTATTCTGCATTCTTTGGAGATGCGGGAATCAACCACAGTAGCATGGTATTAGCATGGTGTTAACATGTAAAAACTGAAAAGTACATAGAGGGGGATTAGTGTGGGACTTAAAAAAGCTTTTCCTGTAAAAAATACATTTCCTGTCCACAAGTGATTGGCTTCATAAACCCCACTAGGGTAGCGCTACACTGCACTCTCAATCACTGACTTGTTTGAGTCCATCAAAAATATTTATCTCTCCCACTTGCTGATACTTTATGGTAGTTCCTCCTCATTCCCCCATCACCTGCTGACCAAATTTATGACTCAGCTCATTATAAACTGGATCTCTTACAGTCTCTCCTTTTTCATATGTTTTCACTTATAACTACAGATCAAAAAAATACATAATTTTGCGATTTTGGACTGGAACCACACAAAAAACAACCTATGTTAACTTCAAAGATTTTTTTTTTGTTTGTTGAGTGTAGCCCATGCCATGTATCATGGTGTCACATTATAAATGTTATCTATCAATACTGTATTAACGATAAGTTAATGATGGATGAATTTAATACAGGAGAGGAAATCGATTTTAGACTTTATACCACACATGCTCCAGTTAAACAAAGATTATACTGTATGTTAACTGTTAATATATTAATATGTCAAGGAAAATATTCAAAGTCAAAACATTGTGTGAACAGATGCAGGCAGTCAAAGCAACTTCCTCATGTAACTTCCCCCTCTCCCGCCTGCCTCTGCAAAAATGACAACAGAATCTCGCAAATACACTTCTTTTCTCAGAACCCAGACAATGTGAATTCTAAACCGGAGAGGCTTCACCTTGTTGGGGTATCGTTAGCTTCATTAATAGACGATCTAATAGCCAGTGGTTTTTATATTTCCTATGCCTGAGTTTTGTTGGTGTTTACTTTTCACAACTTGTATTGTGTCCTAATAATAGATGAAAACTAACCTCCCCACTGAAAAAATCCTAGTATACTTCCATCAATAAGCGAAGCAATTTTACTACATATTTTCCGTGCATCGAGAGATAATTGCAAGGCCATGTTTATCTAGTGTGTGATACTCCTAGCTTGCCTTTTTTCCTGTTTTCTCTCTTAAGTCTGGAATTGTAAGCTGTGCCTCAAGTGTTATGTTCCATGTGTAATTTTTCAAATCAAACAGCACCTGAATAGTGTTACTAAACATTACAGTAATGCTGGAGTGCTAGCAAGTGAATAACACTAGAGCCAGTGGCTAAACAACCCTGTCTATAACTGTTGGCACCTATTAGCAATCAGCTAATGAGAGTCCAGGTTCAAACCAGTCATGACTGGGCTACATGGGCTAGCCTGCATTATGGCAGCTCCTTCACTGACTGCGCCACCGGGGAGGCACTTTCATGTGGATCAGTGGGGTCAGTTGGATGATATGTCTCCACTCAAACTGGACAGCTCAGGTAAACTGTGATAATTTAAGACTTGTTGCATTTGACTTTGATGCAATTGATTTATGTCTTTTCACATGCAGTGAGGCAACAGATTCATTAGAACACCTTTTGCTGTTTTTGAGAAAAATAGTTTAAAAGAGCTATCCATTTATTCATAAAATGCCATGATTTCATGTGATAAGCCCATATTAAATGTGCTATAATGATCTCCAATAACATCTGGTTTGCTTGTCTTTTTTTTTTTTGATGCATGTAAATAAGCACCCTGTCAAGTTGTTTAGATGGGCAGAATTATGTAGGAGGACTGTTGTTGTACATTTATTTTCAAATTATGCCCACTTTCATAAATAATCAATTATTTATCTCTGACAACATTCAGCACCACATAATGTTACTGACAGACAGCATTTTGGCTTGGCAGTCAGAGAGTTCTAGAACATCAAGAAGAGTTCATTAAAGGTTCAATAATGTTTCCTTTCAAGTGTCTCCCCTCTATCTGTATGATGTAGATCCAGACTTTGACTTTGAAATCCTGTAAATAAATAAATATTGAGTGATGCCAGACCCTTCCAACCTTTTCACCTGCTGCCATTACTTTACCACTTGGTTAAGATATGGATAGAAAGACGAATGCACAGCTAGGTACATTACACATGGGGAAAGGAACAACACCTGTTCCTATTTCATTCCGTAAACTCTATACAACAGTTGAACATTTGTGAATTTAATTTAATATTATGATCTAGTTTTAAAGGTGATTTGGATTTTCTTTTTTTGTTTTTTTTTGTCTTTTTAAGTGCTGTTTCTTTAAAGGTTGGCCAACTTCTCTGATGCTGTTTATTCAGTGAAAACTTGTGGGGCACAAATTCACACAGGCACCATAATCAACAAAGGGAGTGACTGCAGGGCATAAAAGTCTGTCTCTGACTATTCCACTTAAATGTTAAAATATTTGTGGCTTTGGCTCAGATCGGGGCTAATTTGTTATTTGAGCACCGCACTGCGGCACCTGGGCTTACACAGAAGGCTCGTCGAGGAGAGCTCCAGACAGACATCAGACGCCATTACACGCCATTTTATATTTATTCTGTCAACTCTGCGATGAGGAGGTCTAACCCTTTGGCATACCTGGGTCTGAAATTAAAGTTGTGTTGTAACCCAGCAGCTAATGCTAATCAGCAGTGAAAAGAAATCACTGTCTGTGCTGGTTTATATGCAAACACAGCCAGGCCTTTTCCACAGCTGCTGGGGATTGTTAACCCTTTGTGGAAAGTGCTTGTGCTCAGTGAGGACTTGCACCGTTATACACTCTTAGAAAAAAAAGGTTCCTAAAGGGTTCTTCGCTTGTCCTTTGATATGGATTTCATGCACAGGTTCTCTGTAGAGCCTATCTAAGTGATATAAAGAACCCCTTAAAGGTATCTGTATCTAAGATGAACCTTTAAGGGTTCCCCCAGCAGGACAAATGAAAAACCTTTAAAGGTGTTATAAAGCACTTTTTTTCTAAAAGTGTGAGAGGAAACATAGTATTACAAGTTTAACAGGAGGGAGGAAGTGCACAAAAGTATTACATCCTGCCACACCCTGGTTAATGAAAAAAACTTTCAGAACTGAGAATCACAGTGTAATATATGGTACTACACAAATTCAATGAAAATTGAATTAATTAATGCACAAATAGAGCACATGGATGGTTCAAACATTCTACCAAAATACATTTTGGCAACTGCATAAGGCTCTTTCCTTACATTTTTTTGGAGAACGCTACACATTGTCTGGGAATGCCCAGAAGAGTGTCTCATCTGGGAAATGGTCTTATAATCAACCCTTAAAGAGGTCGAGGTCCCCCTGGACCCGACAGTCGTTACTTAATGATGACCCCCGATTACTAATCAATGGAAGGTGATGGCTTGCTGGTCTGTCAGCTGCAAAAAGCCACTTCATAGATTACACTTTAAACAGTGACTATATCAATTCCATGATATTGCTATGTTAGACTTGTCAACTGCCAGACTCAACAAAGCTACAAATGACGTATGATGTCACGTTACTCTCCCAGTGATGAGTGACCTGGAAAATGCTCTTGAGCACAGATCTGAATTCACCCTCGTGTGAGAGAGAGAGACTCAAGGAACAGCAGCAAGCAGAGTAAAACTGACTCCTGAGCATTATGAGGATTTGACTCGGCCCAAAAGGTTTTATGAATACATATGCTAGATACATATGATGGATGAAGGGTGCGGGTGGAGTTTCCTCCAGTGGCTCTCCAGTCATGTGTTTTCAAAGGGTTGATCACCCCTCCAGAATGAGCTTTGGTCTTTATGACTCCTGAATTTAAGCTGCACTTGAAAAAATATCTTCAGTAATATACTTACTATATTGCTAAGATATTATAGTCTAATTCGAGTTCATTATTGTTATTTGTTACAGTGTAATTTCCTGAAAATTCCATGTTACTAGGGAAATAGATTATCACTCTGCATAAACTATTCAAATAAGACCTGTGTAAATTACTATTCTGTGTTCTTAGGAGAAATCAGAAGATAAACACAACCGAGAAGAAAACATCCCACAGTAACCTAAAAAGAAATGATACAAAATCCTATTGAAAGTATATTTACACAAGTCCATTTATTAGTTTGTCCTTTCATTTATTTCACAGATTGAGGCTATTCATTTGTTATGCCTGTTTACACATAGTTTTGTCATCATTATTTCCTAATACATGAGAGACCTCTCTGTTTTCATATGAGACTGCCACTCATTCAGGAGGTCACTGTTGATATACTTTAACCTTTCTCATTTTTCTCTTGTTTATCTATACATAGTTTTAAAAAGAATCCCCCGTTTTAAGGATTAGCCATAGTTTTGGGTTTGAAAACGTTCAATATAAATGCAATTATTTTACAATAAAATTTCAATGTCATTATTTATTTATGATTTTATTTAACCTTTATTTAACCAGTAAAAGTCCCACTGAGATTAAAAACCTCTTTTTCATGGGAGACCTGGCCAAGACAGGCAGCAGCATAAATAAAAATACATTGTTACAGACAGTAAGCACAATAAAATAAAATAAGATATGTTTATATATATATATATATATATTTTTTTTTTTACTGTAGACATGAAGGTGTGGCTGAGAGGAAGGGGTCGGGGAGCCTGGAAACCCAGCAGAATGAAGCTCATTAGTTGGATTTGCTGTTTTTAATACAGAGGACAAAGCCAGGGGTCAGCAGCACAGTGGACCCCCAAACACAGTGAGTGAAGTGTCTGCCCACCGCCTGGTCTGGAGGCTCCGTGCTCCACATCCAGTTAAGGCTACAGTCTGTGCTCGACAACAACTGTGATGCCATCATCTGAATCTGTGGGCTGTAATTAATTTTCTGGGAATTTAGCTCAAGTGCCCTCTTCTTATTTTAAGTACTAATTGAACCAATTTCCCTTTTGTACACGTGCCTCAGCGCTTCCATTTTAAAGCAATAACTCATCGATCAACCCCTGCACTCAGCTGCAAGCACTCCATCGATGGCTCCACTTCCGTGGTGACCAAAACAGACTCAGTCACATAACAAATGAAACGCACTGCTTCATTACCTAACCACAATGTCATACCTCTCTCAATGTTTGTGTCCTCTCACCCTGTGTAGGATTAACTTTTCATAGTTATTTGAGAAAGGTTATGGCAACTAAAGCTCAGATAATTGGCTGTTGTGCATGGTTATGTATTTTGTTTTTTTAAGGAGACTTTCATGGTATATAAAAGATTGTTTAAACTTTATATAGAAATTGTATGCATTTCTGTTCTGTGGGGAGCAGAATGTGACTTTAGGGTCAGTGGTATGACGTTCAAGGTTGGAGGTCAGAGACAGGAAGTTGCATCTGGTGGTAAAAGAGCTGTTGAGACACTTATGAAACACCCAGGGAAGGGCAGAGTGTGGACATCAAAGCAGCTGCAGAAGTGGAAGTGAGGGGTGGGTGGGGGTGGGAAAAACAGCAGGCCAACTCAGAGCTTTAAACTGTCACCCACTTCTTTAGAGGGAGGGGTCTCAGTTAGAAATAGATATTCTGTAACCTGAGATTCCCTCTCTCGGGGTTACACACTGTAATCAGCGATGGATGGAGCACTGTATTCTTTGTTCAATTTGCTTTTGTTCACTTGAACAGCACTTCAACAGCGTTGTCTGAATCTGTGTTTTCCTGGCATGAACCTGCAAAAGCCCCTTCCACACACATTTCACTACACAGAGAACTGTCTGCTCTTATTCTCTTTATTGTACCTGTCTTAATTGTACACTGATTTTGGTTATTAGTTCTATGAATTGCTTTGATATTCGATTATGTTAGGGTCTGGATTGATATGAATGTTTTTAGCTCAACCAAATTAAACCAATTGAAACCAATTAAAACCCTGGGGAACTGTTTGATTTAACAAAAAAAAAAAAAAAACTAGCAAGTGCTACGAGCACTCCATTTTCATCTGGGAGCTGAGTTTGACACCCTTAATGTAGCACAGAAACAGCTCTTTGAAGGGGTCTAGTCAGGTAATAGACTTACATCGACTTTCTTTTCAGAATCTTTTTTTGTGTTACATTTTCCAGCATCAAATCCCACATTGTCTAATTGTAGAATCTCAAACTACTTAATTAAAGCTATCAATGAATGTAATTTACATCTGGAGAGAATGCTCTCGCTTTTTTGAGCCCATGCATTTTAGAAAAAGAAACTAAAAAAGTGCTAAAAAAAAAAGTTTCACTGGGGGCCCTACAGCATATATGTTCCTACCTGCCATCCACAGAGCACAAAACGCAGTTAAATGAATGCAACAGCTGTGTAGGAATGAATAACTCGTTAGCTCTGTGCATTTTAAGTCATCAAATCCCACACCTCCCCACCTACCCCTTATTTGCAAAGGGGACAGGATTGAGGTGCTAATTAACGTGATAAAGAGTTGAACAAATCTGATGGAGGCGCAGGATTTGGGAGAGAAAATAATGTGTTACATCTGTATTCTCAAACACTCAGAAAGGTGTTACTTTCATGTTTAATTAATTAAGCTTTTTTTTTCCTTAACTGTATATCGACAAATAGGGAACAATTAGAAATGAAAGCGAAATGTTTAAGACTAATCAATGGCAAATTTCAGGGGAGAAAAGAAATAGTTGTTTACTTGGTAGCTTTCTTTACCTTTTCCAAACCCTTATTATTATTGTTATATTGTTTGTACAGCCTCTGTAATTTGTCTGTATAATTTGTTCTTTGGTCGAGGTTGCCAGGCTTATCCAGACAGATTTGAAACAGTGGATTTTGTTTTTGCTATTGTAATGCCAGAAAGTGCTAGACACTAGTGAACCTTTGATTCCTCTCCAAATTAAAATGAGAAATCTGTCCCCAGGTGGCCCACGCTGTAAAGATACTTGGTGTGTAAGCAAAGTGTGATTCCTGAGATTGAACTCATGCTATTGCTGGCTGTGGATGTGGGTCCACATTTGGAAGTCAGCCTTAGTGGGGGGTGATAGGGGGCAGGCCAGCTAGCTCTGCTGGTCACATGGCTCTCTAGCGGCCACGTCTGGTCAGGCCAGGTACCTGCGGCTGCGCAAACCATGAACACACTGCCCTCGGAATCCTCTGATGACAAGGACAGAATGTGATGTGGAAGAAGCGGGAGATCAGCTGGTTCTCCCAGACTCAGCTAATGGCTGAGTTTGTATGGGGGAAAAACATTGTGTTATAAACTAAATAAAAGGTTTTAAGCTAGCACTTACTAGCTTCTAGCAAAACATGCCAGTCTAGCAAAACAAACCGTTCTAGCATACCAGTCCAACAAAACTATGTAAAACTTTAGCATCTGACTAATTCCTATAATCTAAAGATTAAAGACAGTCAGCAAACATGCTGAAAATGTAGCTATCTGACTAGTGAAGTCAATGTATGTAGATAACTGTGCCCTGTTTCCTGTCTGATGTCTTGACACAATACTTCCAGCATGTCACTTCTGGATTTCACACCTGGAGCTATTACATGCCATACTTTTACTTATGAGGAAAACCATGTGATCACAAATGTGTACTGTTACCAGTGGCAGTTTTAGTGCTGTATCTGTATTTCTGCAGTTGTGGATAAATTGTCCATATTGTGCTTATGGAGAAGCTGATGGTGAGAGGTGAATGCCAGCTGTGTAAGTGTTACACAAATTTTGTGTGCATGAGTGTGCGTGTGTTTCATTTTGTTCAGTCTTTTAAATTGTTTAATATTTTCAATCTTCATAATTGGACTAATTTTCCTGTGATGCACAGGCAGATATTCACCTGTCTCATTATAGATTTTGATTTTCTGCAAGGGAATCAATACACTATCTGAACCTCTGAACAGATAAATTATGATATTAGAGACACATTAAGTGTCAAACTAAAGTAAAACTATATTTTTCCTTGATTTTTCCCCACATTCAGGCAAAATTGTGAGGTGCCCATAAAATTTAAGCTTAAGAATTTAGGTGGTGTTTACCCCTTTGCATGATCTAATCTAGAGGAAGAGAGTAAAATGAAAGACAATGTCCAATAAATACGGCCTACAGCAGCCTCGCCTATTGCATATGAAGCATTGTTAACTCCTTCTCGCCAATCACTTAAAACAATGTTATCTGTTCCCAAACAGTTTCAGTTTGCACAGTGTAATAATCTATTACTGTCATAAATCCATACAGAATTTATTGATAAAGCATCGTTCCATCACATGACAAACAGTTTTGGTTTACGCAGCACGCACATGTATACTGTCATGCAAAACTGTGTTTTGTGAAATAATTCCACCATAATGTCAAATGCTTCCTATTGTAAGACTGTAGATTTGTAGATTGTAGATGTAAAAAGATGTGTGCTTGGGAAACGGTTGTGTTCAGGTCCCATCCGTGGCCGGTGTCCTGTGAATCAGAGGTGACACACATGTATGGTCACCTCCTCTTTAACCTGCTGGACAGGGTTGCTGCATGACTCTAAACTATTTGTCTTAGTTTGTTGTGGAAAATGGGAATGAAAAGTCACCAAATTCTTGTTTTTGTTTGTATATTTTGGGTTCTAAGAAATAGAAAAAATTTGGATTTTTGGAAAAAAAAAACCCATCTGGGTGTCAAAGTCCAAAAGTTATGGCAAGGCAATGATAATTTGATATATGGCTAGTGTCATATACACTGTGACAAACCACAGCAAGATACAGTAGGATAATTACATTGGTATAATGGGGAAATGGAGGATCCTCTAAATTGTTTTATGGTGGTTTTGGTTTGGGGGGGGGGGAGTACCTCTGCAGCTGATGGTCCCGGTTGCACACTCACCTGGCAGGGAATTCAACATCACGGCTACTGAACATTCTCCTCAACAATGAGTAAAATCCTCTTTTTTTTTTTTTTTTTTTAAATTGTTCTTCTTCATTGACTGCCAGACTTGTGATGAAATGTCAGCAGGACATGTAATGCTGTCAGTCCATAGCCATGATACTGGCCAGAGCTGGCTTTGAAGCAGCACAGTGTCAAGCAGGTTACAGGTTTGGCAGAGTCAGTAGGCCACGCGCCTATTACACTTAAAAAAAACAGAGACAAAGCCCACATTGCTGTTTACAAAGAATGAAAATACACTGGCAATGACATGTGAATGTGCACATAAATGCCTTCGGCTGTCTGGGTGGTCCTGGCAAGCTTGGTATCACATCAAAAATAATAAGAGGGAAATTATTAAAACACGCCTGGAATTCCACCACTGCCAGGGAGGAACGCTCGCTGTAAAATTCCAGTCAGGGCAGAAGAATGCGACGATCTGCAGCCAGTGCTGTGCTCCTAGAACAAGCCCAGACACAGAGGACAGGACATGGACACCTCCCAGAAAAAGATGAGCTCTCTGTCAACATCAGTCATCTCAGCTTTTCAATCTATTAATTACACCATCAACTAATAATAATCTAGTCACTAGAAATAGTGCTTAAAATATTTTAATCTAAATCAATTTATTCAAACTAAGTTATTTGTTTATTTATTTTTCAGCCAGTGCGTAGCTGTTTCATGACACCTGTTTAAGGGTAGTGTATAGCTAACTGATGCTAGCTAGTTCAGACAAACTAACTACAAATGCATGTAAAAGCCTTAAAGGAACAGAAGACTGGTGAGAAGAGGGTTAAAGGAAAAGGCAAGGAGGGCGCAGGCTCTTAGATCAGTACACCAATCAATGCTATTTAATGCTACAAGGCTATTACTGTGAGCATGTGAAGGACAGTCCTAAATGTATTCCTACGGTTGGGTGTGCGCGTATGTGAGAGAGAATGCATCGTATGAGAATGAGTATGAGTATGAGTGAGTATGAGTCTGTCTGGCCCACGATGGACTGGTGGCCAGTCCAGGGTGTCTCTCTGCCTTGCTGGTATGCTTATTATCTTGAGAATCAGTGAGAGAATTCTGAAGCATTCTGAAGCACAGCAATTTATCAGCTTCCCGTCCGCCATTAAACGGACATTATGTATCTCACCCTCCCTTATTTAGATTTGTCAGTATTCCTGTCAATTAGAACTGACAAGACCTTAACCCTACAGGCCAACAAATATAACTGCCATAACCTGACCCCACAGGCCAGCACCTCTCTGACAGTGTCGGCTATTTCTGCACATCAAATTTAGTTCTTGTCATTTGCACTGATGTCAGCCTTGTTTTTCTTCAGGAGGGTGATCAAAGGATCAAACTTCATGAATGGGTTCTCCTCTTCTGGGGCTTACGTACGAGGTGTTAAACATGATCTTCAGTTGTACACGTTTCTTCTGATGACAGCATGATTTGCCTGTTGACAGAACACTGTGTATAACTTGATCTCGGATAACTTGATCGTGGTCTGTCCATAAATGAATCTGCATCTGCAAGCCACCTGATGCCCGTATACTGCAGACTATAGAGACACAACATATTAAGTCTAATTTGTTCAAGGCCAGGTCAAAGTAATTAAAAGTATGGGCAAAGAATACCTTATAATAATGAAGTTGCACTTCTTTGAAAGTGACTTTTTTGTTCTTTCAGATCAACAGTAAGGTGATGTCAATACACTACACCTTCTTCATCTCTCCAAATTGTGTTTTAGGCAATGCTACAGTCAAACTTTGATACTCAACATGATAAACATGGCTGATCCATTCTGCACTCATACCCAGAAGCAGGATCCCAAAATCAAATCTGAAGGTGGCCATGAGGACTGAGTGGCGAGCATAGTCCACTGCCAATTCTTTTAATACGGCATTAGCCACCATGCTTTGCTTCTGAACTGATCCTGGTGCCAGATGCAGTAAAATGAATGAGAGGGGATGTGTAAAGTGCAGATAAAGTACACAATCATAATAATCATACATAATGTTCTAAAGAAGTACTATAGAAACATTTTTTTGGTTTTTAATAGTGTGAAATGCATAACTCAGCAACAAAATTTTGCAAATTGAATGTTATCACATGATAGCTCACCTGGGTATGTGCACATGACAGTCTTAATGTCTGTTGTGTGGATTACCTGTATTTTTTTCTCTCAAAAGTAAAAAAATTACTACTTGCATGGATGCTTCAAGATTTTAATTCTCACATTCTCTCTGTGTAATTTTCACTCACAGATGTGAAATGTCCACAGTGTACAGTCTTGTTCCAGTTGGTACCATTGTTTCTGCTGTGTTATGCCACGACTTCAGAAACTTACTGCCTGTAAAGGATTCCTTCAGCTTACAGAGGGGATATTTATTTTGAACTTTTTAATCAATGGAAAATGTGACTCGTTTTGGTTCAATGCTTGCTTAACTGCATCTGTGATAATAAACAACTTGGTAGTGTAAAAAGGTGTACTTGCATACAACACTTTCTGGTGGGTTCATACCATATTCTTTTGAATGGTCAGTCCATAACTTTAATGCTTGTATCTCTGGTGTGCTGCTGTACTTGAAACAGGGTGATTGGATGAACATTTTCCTCATGGATAATATGAGTGGTGATAGTCACTATATCACATTGCAGTCCTATTCAGGCCTTTTATGTTTTGTTGTAAAAGAGACCAAAATAGTTTTAACCTTATTTTTTATACGTACATGGGGTGAGCAGGGTCAGCTGTAATGATTCAATTCATAGTATTCATCATCAGTTCTCAAACGTGCCTGGCTTTGCAATGATAAGCGCAGGGCGATAAAACAGGCCCAAACTGTGTTGAAAATAGCCCTGGGAATAAAACACACTGACCAGTTCTTCTGGATCAGATAAGGTCCTTTGAGAATTAACTGCTTGTACAAATGTTATTCTGGAAGACATGACATTCTTACCTTTCAAATACATCTCAACAAACAAACCTGTAAATTCTTTTTCGCAAAATGATTATAATGAATCTTTGATTATGTTCTCCATGGGCTTTTTAATCAACAGTGCATTTAGTCCTATATCATTTTTTAGGAGATTTTTAATCAACCCCAGTTCCCCAGAGTAAATCATAATTTCAAAGATTGTTACACAAAGATTAACATGAGGGCAAAATTGAAGTATTTTTTTCTTGAAAACGAATATGTGACTATACAAACTACCTTTAATTTTTCAATTTGAACAATTTAATTGGAAGTATGGAGAAGAGATAGCAGCATATTTTTTTCCAGAGCAAACATAGTCAGTGCCATCTTTTTTGACAAGGATGACTAATCTGTTAAACTAGTCTAAGTGTATGTTATAATATGTCTTTGAAATAGTCTACAGGTCAAATGTGAACAAAAAATACATCTCTTAAACACAAGAACCAAATATCTAAAACAGTATGATCTTCCAAAATGATTGAAAAGTCTCCTTGACACTGAAAATTTCTGTATGAGTGCATCAGCATGGTTGTAATATAATATTTCAGTGCTTTGAAAGTCATCAAAAAATCCCATGATTCATAAAACTCTCATAGGCAGTTCCTGACACCTCATTTCCTGTCAATTCACACTTTATTTTGCTCTAACCCAAATAAAATAAAACACAAAAAAAAAACAGAAAAAAAAACACATGGCATCACCCAGAGCAGGAAGTAGTCAAGAGCCTGGCCAAAATGTTTACGTAAATTCACTGTACTGACGGGCCGATGAGATTTCTGAAAAGCCATAAAAATGCCTTTTGTGCTGTGGTATTTCCTACCATTGAGGCGCAGCAGAATTATCATTCTCTCAGGAATAGAAACATTGAGGGTCTTTTAACTTCCTCATGCAGAAGTGAGTAAATTCCAAAAATATTAATATTACGCAGCGTCTGTGTTGCCGCTCTTTCAGAGCTTTACAATAGAGCCAATTTTACTATCACATGAGAAAAACACACATAGGACCCTAATGGATGATGTAACTATTTCATTTCACTTAGAGGTACTGCAGTGGTGTTATTTTTTTTTTTTAACACAGCAGTCTACCGCCTTAATGAATGTACATGTCGAACAGGGCCCCTTTGGTCAAGTGGATTAGATTTTATCATTCTGATTTTAAAGGCCTATCCGTGTTTAATTTATGGGCTCCAGGCTCTTAATTGTGCTCAGAAAGCCTCAACTAAATATATTCTGCATACAATCAGGAATTTACAACTTGCCATCACTGGCTCATCTACAGACACATTTGAGGACTGAACTGTGTGAATTTTAATTGTGCTCACAGTCACATAGCCACAACCGCAGTGACACGCTGGCGGTCCCTGAGGTATAAAAATTTAAAATGAACTAAGTAAAAAAGAAAGTTACCACAAATGGGGGGAACATGGAAGTGGCGTTTCTAAATGAAGGGAAGAAGAGAAGTCTGCCTCAATTCCCCGTAGATGGTTTATTATTCCGCGCTAAAACATAGTGCGAGCAAAGAGTAGTAGTCAGCGATGCGTCAGAGTTGCTCTTTGAAGGCATTAAAAAGCTGAACGCACAACAAAGACCAGATGTTCCAGCATACTTTATTTATGCTCCCATCAGCCATCTTCCAATGTCCACAGAAAACAAGCTTCTTTTTTCAGACATTTTTTCCCCTGCCTTCTAAACTTCACACCACAACTCTTTTTTAGTGATGTACGTGCCTACGTGTGTGTTTGCGTGCGCGTATGTGTGTGTGTGTGTGTGTGTGTGTGGATGTGTGTATGTGTGAGGGCTTTGTTTGGAAAACTTATCTGCTGTGGATAGAATGAGCTGGGTGGCGGTGAACCGTGGAACAGGTGTGGGTTTTGCAATTAGCTGATGTTTCAGAGAGGCAACGCTGAGCGTAATGGTGACAGAGGCTTCCGGGCCCTGCGAAGCAAACCATCATGATGGCTGCAATCAGCGCAAAATAACAGGCATTACAGTCATTATTTACAGTTTAAGGACAAACCGTGTTCAATAATGATATAAGGCAGGTCCAACACACTGCTCTGTGTGTGAAGTTCAGTAGCTATACAACATATTGGTTTGGGTGTCTGTAATTCTCTTTTACGAACTCTACCTCTCACCATCCATAATTTAGGCATACACCTGCACACACAAACACATACAATTGTGCGTATACTCCACCTCATATTACATTCAGTCATGACAGTCAAATCGGCATATTAAACTGAGATATGTTTCTTAAACAAGGCCAAATGCTCTATGCTATGTGTATTTTTTTTCCTTATTAAAACGAGGCCAAATGGTCTGTAATATATGTTTATTTTTCCACATTTAACTGGAAATACCGGTAAACCGGAAGAGAAGATCCAGACCGGGTTCTGAATAGTCCTTCAAACAAAGCTGTTCAGTTCAATTAAAAAGAGGAAAAATCTCTCCCTGATTGAGGGATTCATTGAAACAAAGAATGTTAAATTGATGGTGCCACAATAAAACTATTAGCTGGGGAGCAGACAGATGCTGGTGTGCTGGTCCCCTTTCCAGGGATTATTATTTATTTACACTTCTCAATCACAGCCTCCCAGATGCCACACGGACGGCAGCGTGGAGCTGTGTGGCGGGGGAGGGGGAGGGGCAGGGTGGAGGGGGCGCAGGCGGGAGGCGGGAGGCGGGGGAGCTGGGGCTGGGGCTGGGTAGGCAAATGCAAGAGCACCAGAGGGGTAACAGCCAGTGGAGGCGAGAGGCGAGGGGGCAGGACATGGGAGGTTTGGGAGACAGGGGTGTGAAGGGGGATGGGCTGGGGGAATTTGGGCTGTAAAGGCAAGCTTTTTTTTGGGGGGGCGTGGATGTAGGTGCATCCAACAGGTTGTTCATCGTCATATAATCAATCCTTGGCATGCAGTCAGACACACAGTGCCAGCGCTCGTACAGCCTGACAGTTTTGTTTGTGCTACGTCCTCCAGTCCAGGGTTGGTTTCATCTTGTGTTTACAAGGAACCAAACTGTCATGTAGCATGTATCATCCGGTGTGTCGATTCCATTCCACGTGAAAACAACTGGACAGTTTGAGCAAGAACGATGCACACGGAAGAAGTTTTTGTTAGCTGAAAAATAATAGAGAATAACAGGTCTATAAATGCATGGTGAAGAAGGTATCTGTGTGCAGATGTATCTCTCATACGGTGTGCGACTCATGATACTTTCTAAAAGCATAGGCCCGTGGATTGGCCCAGTGCTGGATGAGGTAGCTGCTTTTAGTTCTGAACATGGCAGCACCACCTGCTCCACCCCACCTCACGCTACTCCACCCTACCCTCCACCCCCTCCCCCCGGCCATCCTTTTCCTTCCCCCGGCCTGGGCGCTCCAGCACTCCTGTGTCACTCTGTATGCAAGAAGGGTCCCCTGAAAAACATCTTTATTCAGCTACTTCACTAATGTCTGCCGCGCGGGCATCAACATGCTTTGTGCGAAATGAATTACTGCTAATTAAAAATCAACAGAAATGAGCATGCAACACTCTGTGCCCCATTAATATTTTAACCAGCAGCAGCAGTAATTAAAGCGCCGCTAATTTTTTCCTCTCCTGCTCAGCATCCACAACCAGTCAATAAATTACATCAAAAAGTACAGGTGTGTTTCCCTGTCAGAGCTGTAATATCATGATAAATCGACATCATTCCTCATGGTTAACGGTCCCCCCCCCACCCCCAAACACACACACACAATTCGTTGCCGACTCACAATTTGCTGTTATCTTTGCGATTTTAAATGGGAAGGTGACAAGGGCTCTTGAGTCTGTAACTTGCAGTTTTCTCCATGTGCCATGTTCTCAGGTAGCTAATGGATGCCAAGAGCACAATTAATGGAGATGCAGCGATTTTGTCTCCAGTGTGATAAGCGGGAGAGAGGAAATCAGATGTTCTCTTTAAGACATTTATTTCTCACAGACAACGAGGAAATTGTTCCTTTGGAACCCTCACTCACTTGTGCCTTCCTTTTTTTCCACTGTTGTACCCATCCCATGGGTTAAAATATATAATCTTTTTTTAGGATTTTTGGATAATGTCCATATGGAAAGGTTTTCTCCTTATTCTCATCGTTAACAGTGCAAATATAATGAGAGGATAAACCCCCTAAAAATAATTGGTTGTATTAAATTAACTTTGAAAATATTTAATCCTGCCCTTCTATATTTGTTTTCTATTTTATTTTGAGGGAATTAAATCAAATGACAAAAGAATGCATTTTTATTTCCATAGACCAATAATTTGTTCTTAAGTCTGACACAGAATTAATGAAAGTGTTATTTTTTTCAGTTGTGGCCATAATTAACCAAATAGTGTGTTTGTATTGAAAAACTGTTAATTGTTAACTGTTTTCAGTGAAAACTGTTCAAAGGGTAACTGTTAAAAAGTGAGAAAACATGCTGATTTAATTATGGGTATATCCTCAATATTTCAATTTCTGTGGCCAATGCCTATCTAATGAACTTGGCAACAAATATATTATATATGGAATAATCCTAAGTGATATAGTAATCAAAACATTATGAAGCTTGTAATTACTTTGAAATACCTGTCATCCACATTCATCAAATCTATACTCATCTGCAAAGTGTTTGGAAATTCCCGCATTCGGTATGACTTATCTTGCAAGAAAAAAAAAAACAGGTTTAAAATAATCCACCCTCTTTTGTAAATAGATCGGTTTGCTGAATAAATACCAACTATACTGACTGATTATTCTGAACATTTTGCAACCTATTACCTCTTGATTGGAGAATCATATGCTATCTTTAAATGCTGGGTGTAGCTATATTTCACTCGAGTGTATAATTTTGAGAAATATATTTGAAATGACAATGCCAAACAGGTAGCCAAAGACAATGCAAGTTAAAATGCTTAAGACATAAAATCAACGGTCATAATTTAACATCTTAAGAAAATTTAGAAATTAAGAAATTTGAATTTAAATATGAGAAAAACGTGTATTATACTGTCATATACAGAATCATTTTTGAGCAAGCTTTTGGATGAGCTTGTAGAAATAGCTACTTGGCTGACTGCTATTGAGTCATGGTCTGAGCTGTCTGAATGATATTTGGATCAGCTACCCATAATGCATTACTTTATCACCTCTGTGATATAAGAGTTTTGGGTTTGAGACTCTTCAGAATAAGGAATAAAGCCTTTGGATACATTATATATAGAGAGGAGATGGTGGGTTTCATTAACTGATGGAGTGATATTAGTCACTGGCCTGTATTTATTAATGGAAGAAACCGTGTTCTTATAATGAATGTTGGCACAGCTAGACCGTTTATCAGCTATTATCCTGCATGGGCAGTACACCAGTCAGCCTATCATTTCTGAAGATCTGGACATTATGTCTAGGAGGGTTCTGGATCAGGTTTTGATAGTGTCCATTTTTCATGGTTGACTTCCCACAAAGTGTTTTTATTGGGTATGTTTATGTTCGTGGAAGGCGCTGTGTCAGTAAAATAATGTATGATCATTCTAATTGGCTATGCTGTATCATGAATGCTGGCACTTTTACAAAGACTGTCATATTACCATCCAGTATCTGATCTGTCAGTTCTACAAATGTCCATAGCATCAGTCAGGGAGGGAAGGATTTGGTCAGCGAGATTATACTGCATTCTTGACTGCCCACAAGGTCCTGCATGGGGCCTATGTCATTGCCATAACCGGGAAAGCTCAGTCGGTGGGCCTGCGGTGTGAAAAACAGCTGCGGCCAATAACAGCACATTACTGAAGGACGCCATGTGCTTGCCTGCTCTCCCCAAAACCGAGGCAGCAGGTTACAATGATGACAATTCAGAGACAATTGGCCGTTCCGAACTGTGAGTAAACAACAACAACAAAAATCTGTGTAAAAATTGGATAAAAAAACAACTTCGCTCTCCACAGAAAAGCACTATGATTCATACAACAATGAAAATACAGCGAGCTCTTATCTGCTTGGGTTTAAGGCCTCAGTGCGCCATCACCAGCTGCATGCTTGCAGAGGAATTTGAAATGGGACAGCAAAAACTGTGTGAGACGACAGCTTAGTGGTTCCAGCAGTAAATCATTTAGTGGGGTAAGAACCTCCAGTAAGCAACCGTACAGTGTAATCTCAACACCAGTACAGGATTTAATGCAGTAGGTAGCAACGTTTGTGAGATTCTCAAAGAAAATGTAAAATGGGAGCTGGTTGAGCTGACAGAGAGAGTCTGATCTCGAGAGGTGCCAACTGCAAGCTGTACTGTGACCGTGTTGGAGAGTGAAGCGTTAATAATCTACCCCTGGGTCGCTTTGCAGCGCTGGGCATTTTTAATGTGTGATTTTAAAACCACTCCTCTCTAATACCACACTGCCCCTAACATGGCAGGGCACACACGCACACACACATGCACACGCATGCACCCGCACACAATGGATGAACACACACACGCACACTCACACACTCATTATCGCACACACACGTTCATTCTTTCCATGAGCCACCCTTAATGGCAAGGCAAGACCTATCTGTTTTGTTGCCAAGAAAAAATGAATGATGTTTTTCCTATAAAATCACAGTCAGCTCGCTGTGTGGTGTCTGACAGTTTCCCCAGCATATGCCACTCTCCCCAAAACCCCACTGTGAAAGGCAATGTCCTACATCTCTTCAGACAGGGTCTGCAGCCATATTCTATGACTGATTCAAGCACTTTGCATGGTGGCTGCCTTCACCAGTGCTATGATATAGTACTTATTTCATTACATGGTTCCAATTCACAATAACTGCATAGTGCTGGATTTTTACAAGACGGATTATCACCTGGCCCAAAGATAAATCAACGTATCCTCCTCACGGTTCAATCCTACAACCTCTCGGTCAAGCTTGTCGCCCACCTCTCAGCCAATTACACAAGACCTGTGACAGAAATGAAACACAAAGCAGACAATGAGTGCAGCCTGCTTCATCCAGGAGCCAGGATCCTCTGATCCACGTGTCTTTTGTGCAGAGCGTCACCACATCCTCGAGAGTGCCATTAGCTGTGTGACTGCGCCGAAATCCAGCAGCTGTCTGAGCGATTCCAGGGGAGCGGCGGTAAATCTCTCGGTAAACAGCGCTCAGTACCTGAGCAGCAGCTTGGCGGAGGCACTTCTCAGAGGAGCGTGGGATCGACAGGTGGAAGACAAACTTCCCTCTTCAAACCATATCTAATTAATAGAGGACAAATATGTGAAGAGTGAGGTGTTGTGGCGTCACGTGAAAAGACCCCCTTCAACATTACCTGAACTTCAGACCTGTAGACACAAAGCTCTATTTCACCTGTAAAAGACATCCTCGTATAGAGAATTCTGGGTATGTCCATATTTACCTTGTCAATGTGAATTCAGTCATTATATTGAGCTGACAACTCATCTGAACCACTTGAATTCAAGCAATTGACCTTTACAACCCAGGCAGAATCCCACTCAGCCTCATAAAAGACCAAAGCTTCAGCTAGGCCCATTACATTCCACAGATATGTGGAGGAAATACACTGTAATGGAGAGAAAAAAAAAGCATTTGCAGAAGATGAATACTTTATTCTAGTGATGGAAACACCAAGCATTTTGAAAATGTGAGCATTGTTTTTTGGCACACATTCTAACAAAAGGGGGTTATCTAGGCTAGAGATCAGATCGTACCCACAATACAAAGCAACAGTTGTACGCAGCTGTTTTACAATAATTACTCACAATAGTGTACAGTACTCAATAGCATGCTGGATAAAATCACAGGCTCATAGGCTCATATTAACACAATGGCTACTCTGCAACATTAAATAGTGCAGATAAATCAGATGTTGTTTCTGGGTTATAAGAATATCCTGTTTATCATTCCATAAAAATGAAAGCCATAAAGAATTTCAGTCACATTTTCTTTGTATCATAGCTCCAAGAATCCAGATGTCTACCCAAATATAATTTATGTGGAAAATAATAGCATACTGTAACGCATTCAATTATAAAAATGCAAGAAAATGAACTGATTCCTATTGGAGAAGTGTGGATACTTCGCTTCATTATTTTTCACTTTTTGTTTTTGCAATCCTCAAAAACGCATTTTTCGTTTGGTATCAGTATTGTTAAATTGTATTGGGAAAATGTTTTGCCATTTAAGAAAAAGAAATGGAACAGCTTGTTATTGTGTTGTGAGAAGGATACACCACCAGCCACCATGGTATAGTGAAAACAATTACATTTAAAATAGAGAGTGGAATCCATTGCACACAAATAACTATATGTGCTCAATTGTTATAAATATTCAACAACTTTGACTACTAGTTATGTCACGCTTGTGTCTCATCTTTACTTTATATTAAACAGAACTATCCTTGCACCCCCATTTCAATCATATTAATAGAACTACACGGTAGATTCTTTTCATTATATCATGGCACAATGCTGTCCATGACATGATGGACAGGGATATTTAGAGACAATAAATAATATTAATTGGCTGCAATAAAAGTATCAGGTGTTATATGCTATGAATTTAATCCTGGTTCACAATAGATCCATACTTTATGGTATATGACATGGTGCAGAAAACTGCATCACTGCTAATATAGCTGGGGTTATTTTCAATTGGCCATGTATTGATGTGTTTATTCATTACTCTATACAACTCGCTGTTTGTTGAATAGAGATTGGGAGCAGTCAAATGGTTGGTGTTGGCAGAGGGCTGGGACAGAATTTTGGGGTTTCTCAGTTATTTCTCAGTTATTTTGTCACTGCACGCACTCCTTGACACACAGGAAGACATGAGCAAAATGAAGACAAACTGCAGACAGAGACAAGAGATGAAAGAGGAGAGGATGATAAAAATTGGGCGGTGGTTTCCAGTCATGGCCCGCTCTCCTGACTGGCGATTGGGTGATTGTATCTCTGTGTCGGGCCCTGTTGGGCCGGTGAGGGCAAAGATAACTGGGAAACGACGCCAAATTCCCTGGCACGTACAGGGGTGGCAGCTGCTCCACAATGTCTGAGATTAGGGTCTGCTCTTTATACACAGATAAAGAAAACATATCTGTGCTGGTTTGCATGAGTTCCTGCCAGTCTCCCTCACTGTGTGTTTCTCACAGCCTCTGCAGGCACGGACAAGGACAAAACAATGTATGCTGATGTTTTTTTTTTTTATTTTAACACATGCCAATGATGTTTGTAATGCGTTGTAGCTCTTACATCCAGGCATATTTCAGTCTAACCACAATGCGCATTGTCCTGAATTTTGAATAATCAATGTAAACAAATTAGATTGTTTGTGACACCCATCATCTTATGTTTAGCAGTTATTAAAAATGTATCAAAAAGACCTCACACTTACTTCAGCTGGAAGTCACCCAGCCAAGAGACTTTTATTCTCAGGCCTAATTGTTCTGTGATTCTGCATTCTTGTAGAAAAGTGTACTCAGACTGTGAATTTCTTTTCAAAATAGTTTTATTTATATATGTAATAGTGATATTTCTTTGTACCTGTATGCTTTACTCTTCAGTTTGACATAATTGTATTCTGTTATTATTGGTTATTTTTTTATTTTCTGGCAACACTTCATGTGTTTATGTTCCAATTATCTGCAGAATAGATTTCAAATACAGTGAATACTGCATCGTCAAAAATACAAATGTCATAGGTTTAACCTTTACATTGGAGACACAATGTTCAGGACCCATTACTTAGCTGTGCAACAGTCCTTTCCTCTTCTCATCAGGCTTTTAGTGTGGCCTCCTTCAGAAATATTCGGAATGTTTACTTTTACATTATTAATAAATGCAGGCATATCACCATAGTAAATGTACATACATAATTACTAATTTTATGATTGTGTAACATTTAACATTAATATCTAGGTTTTCATGAAATTAATGGATTATGACATGTTGCATTCCCTCCGAGGTTCATAGGGGTCAGTCCTGTGTGAATATGGTTGTGGTATTGCATGTCTTGGTGGCTCCAGAACATATCAGCTTGTACAGTGATTTCCTCTATACTGTCTTATATTTCCATGTGAGTTAGACTTCTGCACTTTCCCCCAACTCCCATCATCACTCAGCCGCTAATTGTCAATTAATCTTTCCTCGGGTTTCTCATAAAGTTAACTAAAAATATATCACCTGTATTTCACCAGTGATGTTTTTTTTTTTCAGGTTACTGTGATTAAATGAAAATGGTTATCCTCATCACAAGTCAATTCAGCCGTCATTAAAAGCACATTTTTGTGTTGGCCCTGGGTTTCCAGCAGGCTGATCAGATGCTGGTCAGTGAGGGGTTCCCACTGTACACGGCCCAGGAGGAGCAGAGCTGTACAGGGCCAAGAAGGGAGACCAGTGGGAGCAGAGCCGTACAGGGCCAAGGAGGAGACCAGGGGGAGCAGAGCTGTACAGGGCCGTACAGGGAGACCAGGGGGAGCAGAGCTGTACAGGGCCACAGAGTGAGACCAGCGGGATCAGAGCTGTACAGGGCCAAGGAGGGAGACCAGGGAGCAGAGCTGTACAGGGCCAAGGAGGGAGACCAGGGGGAGCAGAGCTGTACAGGGTCACGGAGGAGACCAGAGCTGAGGCCAGAAGGAGACCAGCAGAGCTGTACAGGGCAGAGCTGTACAGGGCCGTACAGGGAGACCAGGGGGAGCAGAGCTGTACAGGGCAGTACAGGGAGACCAGGGGGAGCAGAGCTGTACAGGGGCCAAGGAGGGAGACCAGGGGGAGCAGAGCTGTACAGGGCCAAGGAGGAAGACCAGGGGGAGCAGAGCTGTACAGGGCCAAGGAGGGAGACCAGGGGGAGCAGAGCTGTACAGGGCCAAGGAGGAGACCAGGGGGAGCAGAGCTGTACAGGGCCAGGAGACCAGGGAGACCAGGGGGAGCAGAGCTGTACAGGGCCAAGGAGGAGGGAGACCAGGGGGAGCAGAGCTGTACAGGGCCAGGAGGAAGACCAGGGGGAGCAGAGCTGTACAGGGCCAAGGAGGAAGACCAGGGGGAGCAGAGCTGTACAGGGCCAAGGAGGGAGACCAGGGGGGGCAGAGCTGTACAGGGCTACAGAAGGAGACCAGGGGGAGCAGAGCTGTACAGGGCCAAGGAGGAAGACCAGGGGGAGCAGAGCTGTACAGGGCCAAGGAGGAGACCAGGGGGAGCAGAGCTGTACAGGGCCAAGGAGGAGACCAGGGGAGCAGAGCTGTACAGGGCCAAGGAGGGAGACCAGGGGGAGCAGAGCTGTACAGGGCCAAGGAGGGAGACCAGGGGGAGCAGAGCTGTACAGGGCCACAGGAGGGAGACCAGGGGGAGCAGAGCTGTACAGGGCCACAAAGGGAGACCAGCGGGAGCAGAGCTGGAGGAGGAGCTCAATGTCTGCTCTTTCCTTTGGCTCATTGTGTGAACAGGTATCCAAGCATTTACTGCTTAAAAAACTCAACTTATAATTGGGAAAATAACTGTTTAATAATAAGAGTGCCTGTGTGTGGGTGTGTATGAGAGAGAGAGAGAGAGAGAGAGAGAGAGAGAGAGAGAGAGAGAGAGAGAGAGAGAGAGAGAGTGAAAGCTCTAGTGTTTCTGTTCCAATACTGGCCCCATGCTGTGGGAACACAAACAGCACCAGAGCAGCCCGTACTTCTCCCTCTAGATTTATGCTGATAGCACACACCCACGCAGAGACACACACACAACACACCCGACACACACACACACACACAGACACACACACACACACACTCATGTACTAACGCTCGCTCACACACAGACGTGAAAATATGAATGGACTGACAGGAAACCCTGATCACATCTCCACAGAAAGCTCTGTACCTGAAGGCCTTAAGTCAGGCGCCCATTCTGCCAGACAGCCTGGCCTGACTGCCTGTTTCACGCTGACAGAGAGGGCTGTACTGGAACAAACATGCTGTTGATGTAAAGTAAAACCGCGTGGTCATGAGCAAAAGCCAGGCCAGGCTGTGACAGAGCAGGGTTATATCTGGGCCCTCCATTCCACAAGCAAACAAGACAACAAAGGAGGAATTTTCTTCCCACCTAAACTAATGGCACAGAACCCACAGAATGTTGTGACACAAAACAAGAGGAACTGAAACCTGTAACCAAAAGATTGTGGGTTCAAATCTTAATTGGATTACAATGTTTGTACCCTTAAGCAAACTGCTACAGTTCATACCCTGCCGTATAAATGAATCAAATGTGATGATGTCAGTGGTGATGATGTTGCATTATTGAAGATTACAGTCTCAACAACTACAGTCTACAGGGCTTAATAGATAATATGTAACAGAATTTTATAACTGTTTAGATATTTGAACTGAAATTACGATCACAGAGACTGTGCCATATATTTATTTATTTATTTACTTATTTATTTATTTGCTTGCTTGCTTGCTTGCTTGCTTTCTTGTTTGTTTGTTTGTTTGTTTGTTTGCTTCCTTGCTTGCTTGTTTGTCTTAAGGAAAAATGTGCACATCCACAAGGCTTGCAATCAACAGGGTTCTGGGTTTGATTGTCAGGTGAAGAAAAATGGTACAGTCGTTTTCCCCGGAGCGAAATATCCGCCCTGACGTGCCTAAGTAAAATGTAAATCTGTGAAGTGTATCTGTAATACATTGGTCAGGCAAGTAAGCAATGCACAGCGAATGGGAGGCAAGTTCAGCCCACAGTCATGAGGTCTAGACGGGAGCACGGGGGCTATCACAGTGTCAGAGCGTGCATTGCCTTCCCTGCTCCCACTCACTGCACAATGGAATTACATGTTGTTCAGATGGGGATGCATTCAAGCTCCATTTATTTGGAATTGCTTTTAGTCTAATTCAATAAAATTTTATTTTTTCATTTATTTCCATGGTGAAATTTCTGCTGGGGGGAATCGGAGCAGCAGTGGCATCATTACCAGTAATAATAACCATAATAACGACAACAGCATTCGTCAAGTGCAATGATTATGATGCCGATGATGATTATTGTTATTACCATCATTGATAGGTTAAGACTTTCCACCAAACATTAGTGATATATACAGATTAATGCATCTATTATATTTTCTAACCTAGAGTACCTTATTGTACTCGCGGAAGGCCCTGGATCTCATCTCCAGCCGTCATGTGATCATGAGATCATGTGATTAGAATTGCACCGCAGTGACTGTGCAGTAGATGCTATGGTAACCTATTAGGGAGCTTATTGCGCAACCAGGATGTAGTAGGTTTCATTCCCACATGATGTAATGTGATCTTATAATCTGTATTTAACCTTGTTAAATGCCTTAAGAAACATCTTCTTGTATAAATGAAGAAGTAAAATGGATGTGACTGACCTGGAAGCTGGCTAAGCAACAACAGGTATCCCTGTCTTACTGGATATACAGCATTACTGGATACACTGAGTCATATAACGGGTTTATATCACACAGAAATATTACATGTCCTACACTGGTTCCGCAGCTCTTTGTAAACTGGATGGAGACAGGTTCATAAAGGTGGTATGGATTATGCTGTTAGAGTACTGACTCTCATGTGCTAAAAAATCACTTTCTGGGCGTCTCTGGATGACTCTTCCTGTTAAGGCATCGCTTTACTGCATAAATGAGCCCTGATGCCACACATGAAATCTGCACCATGCCAGTGCCAGCAGGGAAGGTCTGTCTCAGGCGTTTCATCACTTGGGACATCCTGGAATTCGGCAGTACTGCACTTTAATGCACAATTCTAAACAGTGTTGGGTGAGGGTTTAGGGTCTGTAAATCAGAAACTATCTATGCAAGCTTAGCTGGTGGAATACAGAATGAAAAGAAGCAGCAGTTTGACATCACATGTGTCAGAAAAGACCATTGGCTGTCCCCCAAATTGACAGAGGCAGGCGACATAGAGAAATATAGTAAAATAAACAGCACATAAGGCAGAGGCAGACAATGTGATGTAATGAGGTTTGGCCCTTTGGCCCTGATATTGTATGATGACTCTTTCCTGTGTTCTTACATTCTTATTAAAGTGGAGCAGCTCTTCCTGTCCTTTGTCTGTATCCGGCCATGGAAACACAACTGCCCTGCAGGTCCTGTGTCTGTAATGAGTTGTTTCACATTACCTCTGAGCCTGTGTCAGTTCAGGTTTTGACAATTATACTGCGCTCAGAACAAAAGTTCACAGGAGAGTAATATTTAATAGTTAATGACTTTATTATCATTCATGTATTTTTTTTTTGTGAAAACAAAAAGAGGGGAACATATTTTGTGACAGCTCTCCACAGTGACTCCAGTAAGACCACCTCACAGAGAGTTCAGTCTGCTCGCACACACGTGGCAGCCCCCCAGGGGGTTCTGGGGGATCAGGCGGGTGTGTAAGGGGGTGCAGTAGGCAGCTGCGGAGCAGAACCCACAAACCCAGCCCCAGATCCCCTCTCCAGCACCGCCAGCCAACTGGCCACCAGGACGGACTCACCCAAGTGCAGCTCTGAGGAACTTGGGACTTGGGAGCAGTGTAGTCCCCTGTATGCCCCTCGAAAATAAATATTTGAATATTCTCTGGTGCTTCTGAGCTAGCTTAAACTGGATCATTCCATCACCCTAGCTCTTGCCAAAATGCCGAGAGAGCGAGAGAGGAAGAGAGAGAGAAAGCGGGAGAGAGGGAGGGGGCAGGTCTTGGCGGGCCTGCCCTCTCTGGTTCCCAACCTCCCCCCCCCACGCCCCCTGGGTGCTCCCTCCCCAGCTCTGGCCACCCCCTCTGCGCTATCTGCTGACACAGAGTCCGCCCCAAGGGCCCTGCTTTCTCTGTGGTCGCCCTCCTGCTGTGAGCCCTGGCACACTAAAATGACATAAAACCAAAGCAGGCACCTCTGGCCACTGAGGCGGATCATGTGACCAGACCATGTGACTGTAGTTGCATCCTCACTTCCTCACTTTAATGCTAGAAGATTCAGGCATGCCACAGCTAGAGGGGTTTTGCCACGATCGAGTGTATCGGATTTTGTTTTGCAGTGAAAATTAATTTAAATTATTTCAGCTGTATGCAGTATGAAATATTTCAACTGTGTGAAACACTGTCTGTTTACACTGTACTCACTAGAGTAAGACAATATTTATCATACTGTTTAGGAATGAATGTTCTGATATTTCGACAAATAAATGATTAAATGTTTTAGGAATAAAGTTCTGTAAAGTAAAATGGCTTTATGTTTACTGTATATATATATGGTTTTATTATGCAAATATTTTCAATTGAGAATGATAGTAACAATGACAACCTCCATGTATTCATGATGATTTGTTTTCTGAATTTAATCCCTTAATGGATATTTTTGCTATTTTTGTTCCTTCAGAAATAATGAAACTCTTCAATATATATATGTATATATATATAGATACATATTTTTCTATCCAGTCATTTTTCTTGTCTATATATGTGGATTGCTTTGTAAATTGTCAAGCTGTATGCAATCTTATTATATGAACTAAACTTTATGAATAATATTCGATTTCAAACAGATTCAAACCATATTTACTTGAATATTTAAAGTCATTGGGTTTGATTAATCTGGTCCTTTTGGAACTTTCATTAAAGTGTACTTCTCTCTTTCCATCCTTTCTTCTTCCCTTCCTCTTAGCAAACGTGTTCATCAACTGCCTCTAATTGCCTCATTAGGATTTCATAATTATATTTGTAAAAACGCCTTCTTCTATATCATATTTGGCAACTCTTTGCAAGAATTCTCAATTTCAGTGCTTTTGGAGCAATTTTATTCATATATCAACCTGTGTGACCAAAAGATATGTGATTTGTTTAATGTCTTAATCTGTTTTGGTTGACATGTGATCCATCTGTGAAGATTCTTTGCTCCAACCTTAGCCATCTCTGATCCAGTTGGTTTTATCATGATAAATTAAAAGTATAACCATCTAATATGTGATCAACATTTTGAGAGAGGAATTGCAATAAAATGTAAAAGTAAAATTTGGATCATAACTGCTGTTTGAAATCATCACTGTTAGGATTGTATGATTCCTGTGCTGTAGTGTCTTGGAGTCTGCAAACACATTCACCGTGTGAAGCTGTGAGAGTAGGCAGGCAAAGCAGATTGATTCACTCATATAACAGGTACGGGTATTAAGCAGGTACACTGATTAATTTCATGACTTCATTTGTTGGAAATTAGCTTAATTCAACCATGTAAATTTTAATTTGTTAAATTGTGTTCTATACTGGGGACTGAACAATTTTATACACCAATACATTACTTCTTGGGATTATAATTCAAGATAAAACTTCTCACATTTTTGAAATAAGTGTTCAGTTTCCTATGATTGTTATTTGTTGAGGTTGACTAGAATCTACCATGTCACTTGCATGTTGAAAGGTAAGACAGGCCTATACAGCAGATATTTACCCTCTTCACTGGCCATTGAAGAAACACACACACAACACACACACAGGATTCTCACACACAGTAAAGATGTAGTGCTGACAGACAGTGCCATGGGTTTCTTTTCAGACCAGCTCGGTGGTGTCTGAGAGATAACCAGCCCAAACCCCTCAACTCCTCACGTTTCTTCAGTTTGCCATATCAATTTAACACCTGTCTGCACTCTGAACGTCCTGCGCCTCTTCGGACACAGACACTGCGTGTGTGAGGGTCCCTCGTGTTCCTGCTTTTCACTCCAACAACTCGGACAAAGCCACACAAATTGACCATCCTCTTATCAGATGACGCGGCCCAGTTCCATAAAAGAAAATCATGGACTGCTACCAAATCTCTGGACCAAAAAGTCAGCGCACAGCCTGCCAGAATCACTTTCTCTTTGCAGATACCGCTGGAGGTAGGCTAAAGGTTACTTTCAGGGAAAACTTAAAACTTATTTTCAGCATCCTTCCTTTATGGTAAGAAATAATAGCCACATAAATTGCACCACAGTCTTTTAATTACTTGATAGCAGAAAGAAATAATGTTTCGCCTTTTCTATGTGTAAACATATCACAGACCTAATGAAAAAATCTCCAATTTAGCAACTTTGCTGAACAAGAATAGCAACAGCTTGGTTGTTTATCTATACAGTAAATAACACCATTGTGGAGATTTTAATTAAGTACACAGTTATTTGAGGATGAATATAAGGATGGATATATGGATTCTTAGCTAAGTGCATGCCCTGAACTGTCTATCAAACATCCCATTGACAGGTGATGGGTATGTGTTTCATTCCTTCCCAGGATTATACAGGTATTGCTATCATGTGTTTAAAACAATGCTAAGAAATCATTGGTTTTACCAGTAGCTTCCCACTCATTTTTGTCGTTGTCTTTCATTCTGTAAGTTTCACCACTTCAAAAGAGGAACAGTGGTGACAAGTCAAAGCTCACTGACAGGTATACATGGACACCTAACAGCAGCTATAACCACAAAACGACGACTCACAAATTACCACAAGGCTGAGTCTAAACCTCCCACACTCAGTCAAAAAAACAAAAACAAAAAAAAAAAAAAACCACGATGTGAGCCAAGCTAATGTTTATGTTAAGGCTTCCATTTGGAAAGTAATGGCCAACACAAACCTGGACCTCAAAGTGGAGGAAATTAAAAATGTATAGTCTTTTTCACAATTTGTCTGCATGAATAATAGGATGCATTTGTATTTGGATATGACCATAGCAAGCCTTAAAAGCCTGTTCCCAATGGTTGTGGACCTATTACGGTACAAGCAGCCAGCTTTGTAGGAGCCGTTGGGTTTGTGAGTATTAGAATGAACTCGAACACCTTCCATGGCCACACCCTATCACCACACCTGAGCACAACTGAACCTTTCTGGAAAGTTATGGGAAGTACACGGCTGAGTAGATCCATTTTCTTTGCCATTCAAAGAGCCAAGGTCTTTTCTGTCGAAGAGCAGCCGAGTTAAATACTTCAATAACTGCATTCCAAGAAGTACTGAAACTGAGCAGCAAATGGCAGATCAGCTTCTTAATAGTTGATCAATATTCATTTGATTGTGTTGAAGTCAAAAGTTGGTATATAAACAGTATATTGAGCTTATGCCATACAGTTTACTTGGCACACATATATGGATAGAGGACTGTGTTAATTCATGCCTATTGTGCAAGTCAATGAGCTGAATGAAACATTCAGGTTTTTGTAATATTTCATAGAAAATAAGTAGCGTATTCAAACAAAGTGCATGATCAAAAAACTATGATTCTTCAAAAACTGTCACAGACAAGTTTGTGTGGATTTATACCAGCTCTAAGCATACAGAGAGCCTGAATGATTAGATCATGTTTCAAGCATTCACCTGCAATTGCTGTATAACGCAAAACATAAAAATAACTAGTAAAAAGTGAACAGACCAGAATTTTACAGAAGAAATCAGGATGGTACAGCTGCACACGTTCTGTTCTCTATGAGAACCTACGAGTCTTTTCCCCCTTTTCTTGTAAAGGCTTGTTTATTGTGATCTGACCAGCTCCCTCCTCTCCGCCCTGCAGCTGCGTCGTCCTCGGGGCTGCTAACGAGATCAGGTGCTAAATTCACTAATTGAATAATTTGACTCGGTTCCACAATAGCTCCTTTGAAAGTGGCTGTTCTTTGTGTCTCATCTTACTTGTTTGGAAGGGAAAAAAAATGTTTCAGATGAAAAGAATAAAATAGCGTTGCTGTGTTTAAATACTTAAATTACATATTTCACCCATCAGTCAGTTCTCTTAGTTGTCATGGGCCTACATACAATATTCTGTCTACCCAGGGTCCACACACTCATGTGGTGTGCTAAAACTGCAAAGTAATACCTCACAGGAAACACCATCCATCTGAATGAGACTCAAGCCGGAGACAAAAATTTTGAAGGCAGTCCCTATTATTATTTTTATGAATCATGTGTTAAGCACTGATAATATATAGTGAAGCAAACACACTGCCATCCACCTTCGCTTATCCACAGTAAGGTAACAGCAGAGGCTCTTTGAGAGACTCACTGTAGGTTGCAGCGCATGAGCAAGGGGTCGCAGAGGGCCACCCGTTGATTGTCCAGGCAATCGCATTGACCTCAGATCTCCAAAGGCCGCCCGTGAGATGTGTCCTCCCGGCAGCCTCTCTCTGGTGCAGAGAAAGGCTCCGAGCCGCTGTCTCCCTCCTCCTCTGTGGCTTGGGTGTTCAGACCCTGCGGCTGCAGGCATGCGACAGTGTCTGAATGCGCCGCTCGCACCAGCAGAGGAACGCTGCTATTGTCAGAGCTCGCTTTAGTCCCTGGCATGACAGTGCCCACCACTTGCCCAGAAATCTGCGTCCCAAATTCCCTGAGCTTTGTTTGGCCTTTGCAACCCCCCGCACCCCCCCCCCACTTCTCCCACCCCCACCCCAAACACTCCCAAGTCAAACCCCCTCCCCCCCAGCTTCCAAGCTGCTGCTCCATCATCTCTCCAACCAGCTTGACAGATTTTTTTTTTTGTTTTTTTTTCCCCCGTTTTAACTTCTGACCAAATTTCTTACTTTAGATTGACCCTCGGATCCTTCTTTGTGCTCAAACAAAGATTACGGGGCAAGCGATGCGGGGGAAGGAGGCTGCCAGACGCCCGACTGCAGAGCGCCTCTCCTAGGCCACTCATGCCTGAAGCGTCCCTGTGCCTTCCCCACTCTGGTCCGCGCCAGTTCTGTGTGACTTATGGAGTTTGGGCCTTTTACTGCCAATCCCACTTTGAGTGCATTTTTCTGATAAACAAAAGCACATTCAAGCTTTAGCTTCTCATTTCACACTGTGTGCTTTGGCTCCGGGCAGTGCTTTCCTGAAGCCCTTGGCCTGCAGTCCCAAGCATGGCTCCAGTTGGCTTTCCTTAAAAAAAAAAAAAAAAATCCACATGTGGAAGATTAGGCTCCATCTTTCATCCCGGCGAACATCACGCTCTCCACTCGCCTTCCTCTACCGGAGCGATCCTCACTTTCCAGACATCTGCATGGCACAGACACACGGACACTGTCAGACAGACTGATTGACATGACTCACACCACGCATTGGGCCATGTACACTAAACTGCCTAACGCTGCCTAACATCTACCCTCTCCTTTCATTCTCACCCAGTACCAAAGATCTCACAGCTTCACTGTGTTTCCCTCTCCCATTCATTTTCACCCAGAACTGCAGACCTCACAGTTTCCCTGTGTTTCCCCTTCATCCATTCAAGCACTTGTACAAAATGTTCAAATTAGTAGTTGTGAGCAGCACACAAAGTAAGTAGACTAAACTAAAAATGTGTTTAAATTACACCCTTGGCAGTTTCATTTTCGTGTCTGAATCTTGTATTTTTGAAACTTGTATTTTTGACTTTCAGCTCAAACTTTTACAAAGGCTCATAGTTGCCATTTGTAACCAAAATTTACTGTCGACCACTGCCCTGTGAAGTCAGAGGAGAGTAAAATGTCTTGCACAACCTAATTGAAGCTGGGTAGCTGTAATGTATTGCTATCACATGTGAGCAAATGTGAGCTTCAGAGTTCAGCTCTGTTTCTTTCGTAATGATGTAAGTGAATCTAGTTAGGAGCTAGCTTGGTAGCTACATCGTTTTGTGATCAGTGATTATTTCGCCATTTTTATGATAAACATTCAAATGACAGTTAGTTTCCACATTCAAAATAATTGCATGTGTAGCTAGGCTATGTTCTAGTTGCTAAACATTATTAGATAACAGCTAGCTTACTGGTATGTTATCCCACAAATGTCCATGTTTTATATATAGAAATATAGTCTACATCCAAGCTGCCACACTGTTAACTAACTGATACCTGTTTAGCTAGCCAAATGTGAATGACCTGTGATGTTTTTCGCTCTGGAAAAAAGGTTTTAATGAAACACAATCCGGAGATTGACAGACAAGCCCTTATGGAATATTGTACAGTTTGATCATCTTTCTTGGAAAGATGAGTGGACTCCTCTGTGTTCCCCCTCCTTAAATTTTCATTTGTGTTCAGATATTTCCGCCATGACCTTGGGGGCCGCGGGCACGGATTTTCTGTGGAATAACTGCCCAACCCTAACCGTTCATGTGAGGTGAAACTTTGAATTGAGGATTTTTTTGTGGTTGTATCTATAAATGTTTTTATCAAACCATTTCACCTTGTGCAACCTGCACTTCAATTTTTTTGTGTCAGTCTTGTATAAATGTTTCACTCTGATGCAAACCAGTGCCTTTAGATTCTCTCAGGATTATAAATACTGTTGGGATTCTGTAGTAAAATTCATTAGCATTCTTTGGTTACATTTCAACAACAGACAACTGAATACAGCTTTTCTTTACCTCCCTCTTACTTTATAAAATCCCCCTCCATGCTCTCAAATGCTAGTATTTTCAACACATTTGATTTCCTTATTCATTTCTTAGGCAAGAAAAAGATTCCCTACTGAGTTCAATAATAATTGGAACAAGCTGAAAAAATACAGGTATATTTTAAATGTTGTGCATATGGTGCTACAAACAGGTAGCTGTGTGTGCTTTACTTAATTGCAGGAGCGCACAGTTTGAAAATGTTTAATCTGTAAAGTGTGAATTGCACACCAGATGGAAAGATGGCTGAGAATAAAGCAAACATGACTGCTAATATTCCAGGTATTAAAACAACGCTGATCCTCAGATCTGACGCTCACCTCTCCATAGTGGTCCTTCATCTATACCCAAACAGAAATATCAGAGCATTTATTAGCAATGTTCGCGAAATGTTAGCCGTGGCACAGGACGACCCCTGGGGCATCGCTAGTCTTAGCGAACAGATGTGCCGCCCACTCGCAACAGTTGTACTCTACCCACAATGCCCGGGTGGGAGGAGCTGGCCGAGGAGCGGACTGAAGATGATACCTCACTTAGCCATTTACCCGTTTGCTCCAGGGATAGATCAAACCTTTGGGGGTGAGGTGGGGAGGGTGGGGGTGTGTGGGGGGGGGGGGTTGTGATTCACTTGTGCAGGAGAGGATCAATATTTACCGACAATCCTCCCCTCTGCCACCACCTGCCTAGTCTTCCCGAGAAACTGAGAGCACACAAACAAGCTCACGGAGAATACCTCAGAGGAGCAAGCCCAGGACTGCACTCCCTGCTATTTCATAGGGTAATATTTGTTTTGCACTTTTTAATTGGCAACCAGGGAAAAGGGATTGTTTAATTTAAGTTGGTATGTTTTTTTCCCAAGGAATTAAACAAAATATATTACAATAATTCTAATAATAAAGATAATCTAAAAACTAATTTCCCAGACTAATTTTCTTAGTTATTTTTCGAAACATAATGAATAGTTAATCATTTAGATTTCTACTATGTGGATGGGCAGAAAAAAATATGCATTAAAGTATACATTAATTTCTTTCATCAGACATGTAATAGTTATGTTTAATTGCTTTTTAATATGCTTGGTAGAATATCTTCTTAAGAGTAAAACACAATCTATATTTCATCTTTCCTTTCACATCCGTATACTTTGTATTGAGTCCAATTGAAAACCCATGTTCGTTCCATTTCATTTGCTTGGTTACAGTTCTCCCAAGTTCACATCGCTGACAAAACTTAGGGAATGCATCTTAAGGTTCTCCTTTTCATCTGTATGTTTTCATTCACTACTTGATTTATTCTCACATGCGGTTTGACGTTAATGATTTTATGCTTCACCCTTGAGACTGTGAGACTGTGAGGGATAACCTCTGTGTTGACCCGATGTAAACCGACAGTATTATTCAGACTGTGTAACCTGGGAAATATTTCAACAGTGTGGACGTTAATTTTGTGCCCAGTGTGACTGGGAAATCTACAAAAAATATTCTCACCTTCCCAAAGGAATAAAGGGGATCTGTTTTTGGATTGTCTACTGGCTTATTCTGAAATGAACCACATCAGTTATAGCTCTTCGGTTTCTGGGAAACAACCACAGTCCAAAGCCTGGCTATTATATTACCATTACCATTGCATGCCAACATTTCAGTTGTAACAGTTTTTTTTGCTAAGTTAGCTTAGAAACCACGTAAATTAAAATAACACAACAGTGGAGGACAATGTTCATGCAGTTGATCATGTTTTTAACTGACAGAATTTAATTTTAATAACATATCGTAAAGGTATTCCTGTAATGGTACTTATAGCAGTTTTCAGTGAAGCTAGCTATTTCGTTAAATGACGGCTCCTACCTGTAAAGTTGAGCTAAAAAAAAACTCTATTCATGATGTGGTGGTAATTTTTGAATTATTTTCATATGCATGCATAAGTATGTGCAGCTACTAAATGGCTGTCATGTCATTGGCTGTCGTGTTTTTCACATTGCTGTAATTCATATTGTTTCATATTGTAAACTGTTTTGATTGTCCTTCCTTTCTTCTTTGCCTCAGTTGCTTTCAGTTGCAGCTTCATGTGGTATGGCCAAGTGTCACCATAGCAAGGTACTTGCCCTATGTACGCAAGTATTTATGCTCACTCACATATTTTTTATCATCTTATCAGTTTTTCCCACTAGCTAAATATTGCTGCCAACACATGATGCAAACATGTCCTCATGATCTGTGTCATATTTATTATGTGAAAAATAATGTTCCCTCCATTTGTCCTACATGTGTGTATTGAGCAGTGACTCTTCCACAGACACAGATGGCTGTATAACTATGCCACATAACCTCACAGATAAGGTAAAATGAAAGATAACTTGTGACTTAGCAACACAACTCCATTATCCAGCATGCATCACTCAAGTTTTCAGCCCAAGGTACCATTGTTAGTTACACGGGCACATTTGTGCCCTAATATTTTCAGTACATATTCAGGACACGCTGGTGGGGTGAAAAATAAACCTATTACAAAAAAAAGAAAAACATGAAAAATAACATTATACTACAACAAAGATCATTGGTAAAATTGTCCATTTTAAATCTACTTCATATCGCAAGTCCAACAAACGTGCAGCTGTCAGAAATCTGTGTGTCATTACTGCCTGAAGCTGAGGGCTCAGCTCTTGGACATGTGGACTGGAAGCTCTTGTTCAAGATGGTGCGCCACATGACTCAGAACTTTGTTAGTTCGCAGGACCAGATCATATTTACTGTACGAGTCCATTATTTTCTCATACACAGAATAAAGATACTTCAGCTCGGGCTTCAGAAATCACAGCTTGACAGAGCAGGCAGGTCCTGCGGCCCCGGAGAAAGATTAAGAAGAAGATGAGCAATGTGAAGACGAGGACTAAGTGGAATGAACTGTGTTGACACTTTAATTAACACCCCAAACAGAGGGACTTTCCTACCAAAGTCCTCTGTCAATAAATACAGTCAATACCAGTGATCTGTGCTTTCACCACCTCCTGTTTCCTCTTCGCGCGACACTTCTGAAGTGGATTAATGGAACTCTGTCACACTCCCTTTTTCATCTCATCCTCTCTCTTTTGTCAAACAGCACGCATTTTACCGCATGTCATATTTTCCTCATTGTGCATTCAGTTTTATTCAGCTAAAACACAAGGAAAAAAAAGCTTTTCACAATCTATCTCTTCTGAGTCCAGCTGTCTTTGTATTTACCTGTCTGTTTATGTCTATCAATGTTTATCTGTCTGTCTGTCTGTTTCTGTATTGCTTGTGATTTTGAAGTGTGAAAAATGAGGCAATAGTTAATCTAGGAGTAAACGTTTTGAGCATAAAAATTCATAACATATTTTAATTTAAATGAATTTATTAAATAAGAGATCGGTTTGAAATGTTTGATATGACTGGCCACTGATAGTGCTATTTTTGATCAAATTTACCTGTGCCGTGTCAATTAAAATTGTATTTAATTTTAAATGTTTAAAGATCCATTTAGTAATCCCATTGGCAATCACTACAGCATTGAAAAGCTCTAAAACAAATCTTCAGGTGGGTATTTAAAGCGAATTCGTAATGTTTTATCATTTTTGCCAAAATGTGAAACAATTCATACAGCAGTGTGTTATGTCTTTGCAAACTATGAAAATGTATCACCATTAATATTATAATGTCATTGTATTGTGTATATTGTAGAAAACAGAGAATGTGAACTGTATTATAGACAAAATATTTACAATAGTGTTTGGTTGTGTGTTTGTGTGCTTATTCATTTTAACAGATCAAGCAACAATCCACTGTAATAGTAAAACTGCTGGATAGCTGAAGAATGACAAAGAAAACAAAGTTAGTATTCTGAGCATGTTCTCCTGTACCTGTGAACAACACAGTAAGAGTCACACAGACACTAAGAGCATATGCAGTTGCAAAATAAGCATATGCATGTAAAAAATGCCAAATGCTAATTAATAAAGAACTTCAAATTTAAAAGAACACATTCCAAACAACATTCTATCATGTCTCCAACAAAATATGACAAACTCAAAGAAAATTTTGTTGCAAAGTCTGATTTGATTGAATTGCACATGCCCTTAAAAAGCTAAGTGCTTTTGATTGAATACAGGCCATAATGATTGCCAGGAGTTGAGCAAAGGGAGCGAATTTCATTAATGGACATTTTTTCCCTATTCTGAATCCTGTTAGCATGAATGCAACTAACAGTGAAAACGGCATGATGAAGCAATGTGTTTCAGAGAATGTGGGATTTTTTTTTACATCATTGAGGTTGTCCTTGTCTCTCACTCCTTGTTTTTTTCCCCTATAATTTCTTGCTTTGTATCTTTCTGCTCTTCCCCCTCATTTCTTTCTCCACCTCTTTTCTGTCACTTCCTCAAACTATATCTCCATAACTCCATAAATGACATCTCTCTGTTGCTTTCCCCCAACTCTTAATTCTCTTCTCAAACTCTGTCTTTATCACTCTTGTCCCTGTCTCTCCCTCTCTCTCTCTCTCTTTCTCTCTCCGCCAATCAGAGCAAGATGTGAAGATTGGCTCTTCCTCTGGAGATCCTGCATGTGTTTCTTTTTTCCCCCAGAGGGGAAAATTAATTCCTCCTCCTCCTCCTCCTCCCTTTCTCCAACGAGGTGCTGCCGCTTTCCTTTCTCTCCCTTCTGAAAGGATACAAGAGAGGAGGAATCATTCCTGAGGGTATCCTGCTTATATACAATTTCATCCCCCTTTAAATCCGCTGATAGCTGTGAATCCCCATGCCTTCTTGGGGGAGAGTGCGGAAGAATGATAGCAGTTTTGGTGAAGATACTAATATTAGTCTTTTGGCACAGGTAGTGTAAACAGGAGCTTGGTACTGGGGAGGCCTATTGATTGTAACACATAAGCAGGGCTTATATAAGAACAGCTCACAAAACAGATAGAAGATGAAAAGGAGGGGGGGGACTCCTTTGCTTCTGTTTCATTTGGTTATTTTTTTCATACTTGCAAATTCTTATTTTAATGTCAGCATTTCACTATAAGCTATTTAAAACATACATGGCTATTCCTCAAGCATAATACTGACCATTTCTGGTTTATATTTTACTATATGTTCCCTCACAATGTGTGTACACGGCTCCTTTTACGGCGCCACAAAGATGACTGTTACTCCACACTTAGTGGTGAGTTTTGAATGTGTTGCTGTATGTGGCTGTTCAACAGAAACACTCTGGAGACACCTGGGATTTTATCTTGTCAGTCAAACAATTTGTCCATTATCAGAACTAAACTATATCCTTGTCCTCTGCTCTTAGCTCTTTTATTATTAGATTTAACATAAGTTTATTAAAAGTGTCACATTTTTTTCTATTTTTTATTAATCTTTGTATTAATACCAGTTTTTAGTACCACGCTTTGGCTCATTAATTCTTTATTTAAATGAGATTCATTAATGCAGAGTGCACACAACCCTGTACTCTCATGGGAGACTTTAGAAAAGCACAGCACTGATCTCACATTTGGGTACCAAAGGTATTATAGAGCTTTCTTTGTTTCAAATGCCTGGAAGGGCAGAAAGGCTCCCTGAAAGGGTAACTAATAACACAATGGAATGTTGAAGGAAATATATTAATATATTGCACTCTTTTAGCTGCAGCAGAAATATAGTCTTGTTTAAAACTATATAGAAATATATGCAGCATTTAAATACACTAATGCCATTAGAAATGTTACAAAGAGATGGTATAAACAATCTCCTTGTGATATTCTTCAACAATATTGTTCAGTAGAGTGCGTTTATTCACCAGAGTACTTACTTATATAAAATATACGTGACGTATGGAACTGACAAAACTACAAAATGAACTTGCTACGAATCTGTTCATGAAATAACTTGAGTGTTGAAGTGGAAAGTAAAGAATGCCAACAGGATACCAGCCAATGGTCGTGTTGTGTCCAGAATCCTTTTACGTGGGCATCGGCTGTCACATTCATTTGGAGGAAGAGGAATCATGGGAATTATTTAGTGTGTGTCCGTAATCTCCGAATGATGCTGGGAGTGCTTGGATTTCCAATCGAAAGAGAAAGAAATGCGTGGGCAGGGTCCTAATCATGTAAAGTACTGAGAGTTGTCACAAGGTAAACTTCTGCCCATCTCTGTGAGCTTGTGTATTCCGGTCCTCCGTTGGAATTTGTTAAATAAAAAAATAAAAAGTAAAAGTAAAATATTTAACAGTTGCATCAAATCTTTAAATGTGACCTTTTCACATGCAAATGTATCTAAAGCGTTAAATCAATCAGAAAGTGCTCAACAATCAAATGTAAAGGATATTTTAGGCGGATGCACTGCAGTGAGGTTTTCTCTTTGATCTACCCCTGATGTATTTTAAAATGGATTCGGTCAAGTGCATGCAGTTCAATGGAACATTTTTTAATACATTTTTACTACATAAATAAAGTGCAGTAAGTTTTTGGTGTTAGTTATCAACAAAGATGCAGGCCCACACTTTGAGGTGGGTGAGAGCACTGTGAGGAGCTGTGTCCTGATTCAGAGGCCCTAAAACGTTCACCAATCACCAATAGGCTAGGGGGGCCTGGAGTCATATCCTGTCATGTGACCCACGTTTCCTGGGAGGGCCCCAGGAAGCAAGAACCAAAATTCTGGAATCTGGGCTCTGAGTGTGTTCAGCTATGGACACATGTATTTCATCTACAGCACTGTCTGCATTTCATAGGATGCATTGCCAGTCACAGTGGCACGGTAAAGTACATTTCGGGAAAACAGGGGCTCTATTGCACTTACTTTTGTTGGAGGGAACTTACAGCTCTAATACTCTAATAAAATGTGGCTGAGGACATATTTCACTCTTTCTGTGCATTACACAGATTGGCAGTTTACTGGCAATATAACATATCTCAAAGAAAAATATTTGATTAACTAACAGTAAACTTGATGAGCTATGAAAAATATTATTGTAATCCCTTTTTGTGTTGACATATCACAGAGCAATCAAGTGCGAATGTGTGTCCTATTTGTATTTCATTTTTCCCTCTTCTTTTCTTGCCCCTCATGTAAACAAGCCTGTTTATTGCGCTAGGTTGGTGCAACTTCAGAAATTTGAGATTTATTTAAATCATTACAATATTAATAACAGATTAAAGCCATTAATACGAAAGATTGTCATTTTAGAAACATTCATTTTGTTTTGTAACACTTCCCCCCTTCCTCTTTATTGTGAGAACCCTCCTGGCACCCTTGAAATCAGCGACAGGTTTTGGAATGAATGAAAGAAAGGAAGCGATAGAACTGTAATCCCTATCAATGCACTTTAGAAACCACCTTCTTCCTAACATGTGTGACTAATGTGCACAAATCTCCCACTGTACAAGCTGTCAGCGAGCATGGCTGTGGCTGTTGTTGTGTCATTCATCTCGCAAACGTAATAAAACCCGCTCGTTTTATTTGTTCCGTTTTTCTTTTTTCTTTGTCTCTGCTCCCTGCAAAACAAATGTACCTTGAGGTCCCTGTGTAGGGTTTTTTTTTTTTTTTTTTTTTTTTTTTGCCTCCACTGTCTTTGCGAGTTCTGCCTTTTCCTTGCGACCGCGTGCACCGCGAAGCCGTAATGACATTAAACGCGAACACTTAAAGGGCTTTCGGCGAGAGACGCTTTGTTGGGAGCCAAGGATTCCAAAAAAGGGCTTTCATTATGTGCATGGATTTAATGCCAGTGTGTGTTACCTGATAACATTAGCAGAGAGGAGGCTGGGATATGCCCACGCTGGCAGAGCTTCAGCAACACTGACCACCAACAGGATCGCAGCTGACGCTGGGCATGTATATTCATGGGCTCCGAACGGCCTGATTACTGCTATTACAGAATTATATCCGGAGAGGTGCAATTCATTAGCCTTCATTTCTCTTTATCCAGCTTTTGAATGCAGGGCCGCCTTAGTGGTGCAGGGCTAGATAAATGTTGCCTTTTTTCCCCCTCTATCTCAATCAGGTGACTGGAAGCTCTGGCCAGTTGTGCTGTGTTGTGTCTTCTATTGCATTGAGATATCGCACAGAAAACCCACGGTCTATCTCGAGCCTTTTATACACAGAAGATAACGCCGGTTTCATGAGCTTCTACTCTGTATACCGTGGGTGAGTGAGTGTTTCTGTTGAGTCCTCTTCATCTGTGCCCAACTCAAGGCAGGAGACCAGGTCTGTTGCTGTCCAATTCAGCTCAGAAACAGGACAGGCCAGGATGGGCGGTGTCCAGAAATGGGCTGAGACCATGATGGCTCCAGTCCAAGACAGAAAAAAGAGAGACACTTTGAATACTGCACTGGTCACTATCAGTGCTAATGGCATTTACAGAGTGCATGCAGAGGTCATCAGATAGCATGTCTCAGGAACCTTTGTTGAAGTTAATGTGATTCAATTTAACATCAATACATTAAAAATCATTAGATTTTTTTACAGGGTCAAATGGTTGGACAAAACTCTATTATCTACAAAGTATCTATAGGGACTACTTTTTTGACTGAAGTTATTTTAGCAATATTAATTGTTTATCTAATGTATCATGTACCAAAACATAATTGGATATAGGTTTTCATATTTTCAGTGAAAGTCCAAAAGTAGAATTACAAGATGGACTAAATATTAATAAAAAACATTCAAGAAAAAAGTCATACTTCACTCTGGCAATCACTGAGTAACATTTCCAAATCGTTGATCCATACATATTTCAGGGTGTGAAAGTACGTAACCACAACCGTATCACTCCTTTCATTCTAGGAATCTGGATTTATCTCAGTCTGGTCTTCATTCTGCACTTGGGCTTAAATTCGATCTCAGTGAGGTATGAAAAAATAATTTCACTCATGTGACACTTCAGCTGCTCTGCTGTCCATTGAAACATTTGTGAAGGTAGCTATTGATCTGTTCACATCGCTTGTTTCCATGACAGTTGGCAGCAAAGTGTTCATTTTATAACAGAATTGTTCACTGGCTTAACAGTTGGTTTACAGCCATCCCTCTCTCCATCAGAGCTGTAAGTCCAAATCAACATGAATACCAGTTTCTGAGGCCTCGTGATATCAGATTATCACAGGAATTTACCTCAGCGTTACAACAAAACAGGCTTGTTATGAATTCATCAAGCAAGCAAGCTGCCGTACTGTAAGTATCAACGTAGTACATATATTCACCTTCACAGAGGTATATATTATACTCACACGTATGGAGAACAGCATCAGTGCAGTAAAATGCATACAAATTGAGAAGCAAAAGAATGCTACAATTGTCTATTTACAATCCAAGGTCTGATTCATCTCTCCTACAGCACACTCTTTTAAAACAACATGCAGAATATATTTGTGTTTATTTTGCAACACTCTCACACCTTGACATAGTTTAGGCACTACATTTTCAGGTTTAATTTCAGGCAGGTGTGGTTTTGTGATTATAAATGTATTTACATCGGTGTGACAGTTGAATACGGTTTGGGAAAATGAAGTAAATTAAAGCCGCAAAATGGACTTTATTTCCAGATGAAGGGATAATTTTATAAATCTAGGGAAAACTAGCAGTTTTTCACCAGTGTATCTGAGGTGGAAATAATGACAGTGTTTCAGCATGGTTTGAGCATCATTTGCAGATCAGAATGCCAAATTTGTTCTGCAGGTGTTTCTCATGGAATATCTCCTCAACATAATGAGGATAAGGGGTTTGATATTGTATTTAACCATTCTGAATTTCAGGCTTGCAAAAAAAGCACCTTTCAATCAATGCTAAATTATAAATATTTTTTTTTAGTGAGCGAAAGTAACTGGGGGAAATAACAACACTCAGGAACTTGGAAACAAAGTTTTGCTGGCCCTTTTTTTAGGCTATGTTAAATAATACATGCAAATATTTGTCATTAAGATGATAAAAAATGTAATCGATGCAGTGAGTTACACTACATTTTGTCCAGGTTGTAATCTATACCTCACTGATGTGCCTGATAAACACAAAAATGTAATATTGCAATGCTTCTGGAGGCCCAAAAGCAATGAGCCATGACAAACAGGTGTAATCCCTTATATCTGAAAGATACAAGACTCCTATAGGTAACTACACCAGGGTCTGAGTAAATAAGGCCCAGATATGGTCTAACTGCAGTGTGATTTTCCTTTCAAATGCAGAGAACAGTGTTCATTCTTAATTTACTTCCTTCAATTATGAATTTGGCAGGCGCAATAATGAACAAAGACATTCTGTAAAAATGATTTCTAAAAAGGTAAAGATGCTTATATAGGGTGCTTGGCACCAAGCATTGCAGATAGAATGAATACAGCTCTCAGCGAGGTTTGAATTCCACTTTATTGGCGGGATGCGGTCAGATATCAGCTGCTGAAGCGTACCGCATGTGGACCGTCGAGTGCCGGGGATATTTTCCCTTCTCTTTCCAGCAGTGTAAATATTTCTCCTGTGCGACTTAAAATCTGGAATGGCATTAGCGCTTTAAATGATGAGGACCAGGCTGCAGAACGCGGCACCTGAAAACGTTTGCACTCCGGCATTAATTGTCCTGCTGCCTCGGGCGCTCTCTGCCTCTCCTTTTTGGCACATGTTCCTCTCGCATCCAGACAGAAAAGACAATGGCTATTACCCAGCACACCTGGGCTCTGGGCTGCACTATGCTCTTAATATCCTTTAAATCTCCACATAAGGTATGCCTTCCATAGGGCTTACAATACCATTTGCTCTAATAAATTCTTTTGGCAGGAGTAGAGGCAAGCTGCTCCTCCAGCCCCTAGAGGACTCAGGGAATGGGAAGGGTGAGGCATCCCGAAATATGAGGATAAATAGCGGGTAATCCTCATGGACTCCAGTCTGGTAATCAACACTCCTCCGACTGGAAACATTTTCCAATTCCTACTCCTAATTGAACTTCTTTTTTTACCTGGTAAATTCTGAAAAACAGTGGGCCGCGATAATCTACGCTGACGTATTGAACAAGGAGGAGAAAATGACAAGGATGAGAGCTGTTTTAGGGATTGTAATAAGCAAATCAAATTAATGACAATGAGCGTTCGCGCGGAGCGGAAGGGGGAGAGGAGCTGCAGAGACAATGCGAGCCATCGTGCGCACAGTGTTAAACACTGCACGTGATGCTGAGGAGCTAATCCGCCGCACCTCCATCTGAAGCCGGCATGTGATTATATAAATAAACAGCTCGCACGCGCAGGAGAGCGAGGGATCGTCCCTCGTTAGTGCCCCTCATTAATGCTCAGGCTCACTGGAATGAGTGGGTAATTAACGCAAAAGCTGAAAAAAAAAAGATTTAAGTGTCGACTAATAGAGGAGCTTGAAGGTATTTATTTCTTATTGTGTTCACGCAAAAGTCATTATGCGGCACTAGAGTTTTTAACCAAACGTCTCGGATGAAAATGGAGAGAGCTTTAAAGAAAGAGTGCGTTTCTGTCTCTTTTTTTTTCGCCTCCTCCACTTTGTGATGGCTGCGATGGCTTCAGGCTTGCCTGGATCCTTAACACACGGATGCACTCCTGTTGTGGGTCTACACTGCAACAGAATGTGAACCGTCACTTGTTACTTTAAATAATAGATTGCTTCCCCTAATTCCCTGCCTGGTATTTTTGGCAGAGACGAGAGACATGTGGACAGCCAGCATCTGTCAGACCCCCGTGCAGTTTTAAACTATTCACCGCACAAAGTTTAATGTTTTGAGAATTACTTCTGAGGCAGAGACACCTGGATTAGCATCTCAACCAAAATGTGTGGTTTGTTATGTGCCATGCATAGCCTTCTCATTCATGGTACATCTGGAGTTGTACAGAGAATCATGTGAAGAGATACACAGCATAAAAAAAAACAGATTTGTGTTTGTTTCTTCAAAGAGGCACAAATGGGTTATCAATATGAATCAATACAACCATTTATTGGTGTGTTCCATCTTCACATCTTATTAGATTAAATCATTTGTTATCGGGTTTGTTTTAGTTTTTATTTTAGCTGGCTTCCCCCTGTGCATATTTGAGGGTTAAGCGGTTTAATAGTAATTATACTGAAGTGATATTTGAATATCATCTTCCCTAACTACCTCTTTATGAGCTTCCTGATGTCTTAACAATAGTTTAATTGTTAGTTTAGCCGCCCACTCAAAGGATGGGCAAGAGGAAACGATAACGGTGCTGGGGAAAAAAAGTCTTTCGAAAAATAAATAAATGTATAAAATTAAGAGACACCTGCATCCAGCTGTCTTTAAATTGAATAGATTTCTTTGTTGAACATCCATCAGGCATGTGCATGTCTTGACAACCCCAAAAATTCTGATGGAACAGGAAAAAGCACTGTGGGAAGATAGCTTTTCATTCCCACCAATCTGGCCTTGATTTTCCTACCTAAAACACAACTTGAAAATAAGTGGCAGAGGAGTTTCATGAAAAAATAATGGTTTGTTTCAATGGCTTAAAAAAAGTGACAATGCTGAAATGTGTTACTAAAAGTTTAGGCTAAGATCACAGTTCCACACCCCCTTCCCCTTCACCACCACGACTACCCTGCCCAGAGAGATTGACACACAACCCCGTTAGCATGTTAGCATCACAGATCAGTTCTACGCACCGTTTCCAAGGAACCCTACCCTGGGGGCAAGGACTCTAGCCACAATGTCGAGGGAGGGGGGGTCGCAGCCACTTTGTGGTGACAGCCACCGCCCCCACCCCACCCCCCGGGTCTCCCGGCGTCTGGTGGGGTGGATTGGGTGGGCTGGGGGGGGGGGGAGGCGGGGAAGGTGGGCTTCCCATTGTTCCTGCAGGACCCCCCAGCACAGGCCAGCATTCCTCCACGTGTGTGTGTGTGTGTGTGTGTGTGTGTGTGTGAGCCGTGCCGGGATGGCGTTAGACAAAGGAGCCTCCCCTGCCAGCAGCGGCTCGATCCCACCTAAAGCAACACATTTGTTCCCCATCCTCTCCTGGCTCTGATCGTCCACTCCGGTGGAGCCTGCGTCTGGGCAGGAGAGGCCCTGGGGAAACTGGAAAGTGAATAAAGAAAATCTCTTTTAAAAAAGAGAGAGAATAAGCATTTTTCATGCTTTTTTGTTTAATGCGGTTTCCAAAAAAAAGGCGGCCTGAAAGACAGAAGGTAAGGTTTTCTAAGACATGCACACACGTGCACGCACACACACATACATACACACCACACACATACACGCACCACACACGCGTGCACGCACACACACACTCAAGGAACACTGATTTGGGGAGGGTTGTGTGTACCTGATTCTTCCCCTCTTTTCTCCTCATCTCTCTTTAAAAATCAGCAAATCCATTTGCTAAACAGCTGCACCTCTGTGCTGAACAGATAACAACCTGGGCCAGACTGCCTCTGCTGTGAGCTGAAGCTGATAGGCCCAAATCTCAGGGCTTTTTTTAAAATGCTAATGACAAGGAACATATCCCAAGCCAAAAATGCTCTTGTAGATCTGTCAATTGCTATTTTGACAGATATTTGCTTGTAAGTACACACAACACTTGTTCCCTGTGTCTTATCTCGCGCGCTGCAGAACACTGACCTACATTGCATCAAGCACAATACGATGCTCAAACATGTTCAATACCATTTTTCATTTTCACCTTAAAAAACAGACGCAGCTAAATGTGATGGCTGAGAATCCTATAAAAATATAAGGCATTTGCTTCCCCTCCAAAAAAAAAAAAAAAGGGAAAAAATTCCTTGTCATTTATAAAGGGATGAGGCCTTTGCACTAAGTTCAACCAGACATGCCTTCCCCTTGAACAGCTCTGAATTAGCAGGGATGAGGAGGAGAGAAGAATGTTTGGAGAGAGGAAGAAAAAGCTTCCCTTCTCTGTGTGTCACACAGATTCTAAAATAATAACTATAAATTGACTCTCTGAGAGGAAAGGATAGGTTGGGGATGTGAGTCACGCTTGTGTCTATGTGACTCATTGGTACTGCAGTAACATTTCAGCATTGTCTTGCTTAGTAAAATATGTAGCGCATGCCAAAGGTAAACCTTCCCACATGTGTGAATAAGACCACACCCCCAGAAGTTTACAATACTGTTTTGCTATGCAGGATTTACAGCCAGAGATGAAACTATAGAATGTGTAAATAAAATCCAGCGACTGCATCTGGTGAGGCAGAGATAGCATAGTACCTCTATAGTACCGCTGTCCAACCAGACGGTATAGAGTTGAGTAGCTTTGGTCTTTCTTGAAATCTGGTTTTTGGGTGTTATTTAGTGGGATATTGAACAATTCCTAAAGGAAAGCCATCAACTTTACAAGTCATGAAGGAGGTGGAAATCTATTCTGCATTCAGCAATTCCATAAAGATTCTAATATGTTTAAACCTTATGACTGGGGAAGTCATGGTGGGTGTCTAATTTGGTGTTTGAATCTGCTTAGCAGTGTGTATGAGTGTGTTATCTTCCTGGAATATCAGAAAGTCTTGTGGAAATAATGCATGCATCATGAGCTGCACATTGTCTGCAAAAATGGCTGTAGTCCCCTGTTATAATTCTACCATGCAGACTGATAACTGCACCCAATAACTTCCATATCTATTCCATACATCCACTTACCAAATAAAATTGTATTGTTTACCAGCAAGTAGGCTGTAAGTTTATTGTTCACCAATTTAACAGGCTAAAAATTTTAATATAATAAAAATCTGCTGTTCAAATAAGTTTCAGTAAACTTGTTTAATATTATGACACTATTCCGGTTTTCAGTTTGAATTCAATACCGAGTGGAACTTATGCTGTACTACTTCCCACCACCTGTGTGCTATTTATTTAAATGTGACTGTTAAATAAATGTCTTCAAAAGTGCACATGGCTGAATAAACATATTGTGCACATGGCACTGCTGCCGACGAACATACGTTAGATGAAGAGCATGCTTGCAAAAAGCTCTCAGCTTCTCAGCTGGACACAATGCTAACCTGCCCACCAAGCACTGACTTAACGGGATCAATACATTCAGTAATATACTCTCTTCCGTGCCACATTTTCATTCACTCTTCTTATTAGCCAGATTGGGGGCTGACATGTGGGAATGGTATTGACACTTTAAAATAATCAAACAGTACTGGACGGAGGAAAAAGAAACCTCAGTAAACTTAAGGTGCTGTTACTATGGTCAACCAAGAGGCTGAAATGTCCCCAAACAGGAGATTTGAGCAGTGACTGAGGATCCTCCAGCTCGGGCTTATCTCCACTCAGCACTGCCCAAAAATTGGCTGGCTGCTTGCACTTTGTTAGCTATTTGAAATGATGCGTCATTGGTATGTTAATTTTGATCAGGTGCACATTGCTCTACTTGGTTATACAAATAAACAGAAAAAGCCACAATATTTTTTTTTTTTACTCAGCCTTAAAAGGTGTATGTATGCATTTTTAATATTATTTCACTGTATTATTAACCGCACATTTCAAGTTCGCTGTGGAGACCGAGCCAAGCTGCCACTACTGAACGATTTGCCTCAAAGACACATGCCTACTTATTAATCAATGATTTACTCGAGATTAATTTCCCCCCATTTTTGTATGAGTGAAAATAATGACAATGAGGGGATATAAATTTGATGGTGCATGCAGGCTACCTTTGTTTTCTTTCCTTTTTTAACTGTGTCTAACTGGTTTGTCATCTGGTTGGCTAGCCAAATGTTTCCCTCATAAAAGTTCCAACCTAGTTAGTTTATTTTGGTTACCTTACCTAATGTTTCCTAACTGTATTCTTTAGCATATGCTTATCTGGTGTTTCTGCTTCTCTGAGGTTCATACATGAAAAAGGAATGAATTCAAAGCACTATTAGCAATCAAGAAGATTGCAAATGTCTATACTTATTTGTGTTGGAAATGACATGGGTAGCTTCGTTACAGAACAATACATGCCATTAACAGGAAGTCTGTGAAAGTCATACGGTAATGCTATGATATTCATATCATTTTTAAACTTACTTTTCCCATTTTATAAGACTCTCTTGCAAAACAGACAACTATCTGAATCGGTATCTATAAATACTTTGTCTGATAAAAAGACTTATCAGACTAGTTCCATTGCTTGTGAGGCCATCTGAGATGCAGCTAACATTGATGAGTGCTTTGTGCCTGCATGGTAATCTGACCTTCAAACCATGGCCACAGCTTGACCTCCTGTAGTGGAATTTGCTGTAGGTCTGTGTCTCCCATCAGTGGCACAAATGCTCCTCTCTGTATTTGTCCTTATTACTATAGGGAACACACAACATTCAACAGGTTAAATCAACAGATCACTGGTACACAATAAGCCCTGACTAATGACTAATCACCTCTGACCTCTAGCACTATAGATAAAGAAGACTGAAAACCTACTATAATACTGCAACAAGTGTGCAATAAGGCTATCATTTTTTATGCATTTAACATTACAAAAAAAATATTTCGCATTTTTACATGATCCTCTGTTTCCAAAAATATTGTGAACTTATTTTAATGAATTTATTATTATTATTATTTTTATAATAATAATAATAATAATAATAATAATAATAATAATAATAATATTAATAAAGTATATCAAAACTTATCATTCTCATCACCACTACTACGACCACCTTATATGACTTACATAAAAACAGAATTTTTGGCTTGGATACCCAGGGAAGAGAATTACACCAGGTCATCAGGACAAGCCGTTTGCTGCCCCCTGTAGGGGACAGGTATGTGTACTTTTTATATACATGTACTGACAGAGGAGGCAAACATTGTTCAGTTAAGTTAGGATAATTGCATGGGAATAGCTTGAAAAACTCCTCTTCTGAATGCTAGTTTTAGCAACGCTTAATTCCAGTGCGGAGGGGAAGGTGCTTCAATGAGGCAATCACAATATGATTATTTCAACGGCATAATTTATCAGCTCTGCTATGTGTGTCATAGCAAACTGCACAGTTGAGCTGTAACAAGCTTGATGTTCAACTTCCTTTTTTTTTTTTTTGTTTTTGAAACAGTATTGAACTTCATTAGTTTCTTTCTCATTCTCCTTAGCCAACAAGAAACTGGGCATTCTCAAGCAGACATCTGTGTGTGTGTGTAAGTGGGAGGGGGGAGGGGAGGGACACTGGATTGAGCCTTTTTCTGTTTTCAGGTATAAATACATGAATGCCTGTGACGCTGTGTTAATCTCTTCAGTCTCCCTGTGACAGAGGCTGGCATTAGGCCTCACAGACAGAGGATGGAAGGATGCCCGACCTGTGTGTCACAACGATATACTCCATATACTCTCCTGGGAGTCTGACATCGACACTGTTGTCTCTCTTGGTCTGTCAGTAAGAGGGGTTTACACAGAAATATGATATTCTATGTATGTCTCTGGATTTCTAAAGTCAGATGGAACTCATGTGTCTGTGTCTGACATGACCAAGAGGAAACAGGCAGGTGTGTGAATGGGGGCTTCCCCGTATCTGAGCATCGGCCTGATTCTCTTCCACACAAAATACGGTATTTTGGTGCTGGTGTTTTTTTTTTTCTTTTCTCATTTTAGATTTTTAGTTTTGGCACCCATGGCCCAGATTCCCCTCTGCATGGCTTTATGTAGTCACCTCAGGGGTGCCTTTTTTCCACTGAGCACCTCCTCTCTCATAAGTCTGCCCATGTGACTGAGAAGCAGCGCCTCAGCCCTCCTCACTCATGGCTCTTACTATTCTAAAAACCTGACGAGCCGAGCCTGACCTGCGTTCAGTTAACGTTCCTACTAAACGTCTGCCTCACAGTTACAGCCAAGCGTTACCTTACAGTATTTATTCACAAACACTGCTTCGTCGGCTCAGTAATCACCAAAGTTAACTTGCCAAATGCTGGTTGTGAAGAAAAGAGAGTAACACTGCGTGTACAAGTTAAGGACAGATGTTTATGGAATACATACCTTTGAGGCTGTGAGCTCTGCATGAGTGTGGCACCACACTTCACAGACAGCACATGTTCAGTGTGCTGTAATCATCACTGTGAGAGGTAAGAGCAGTGTGCAACCTGCCCTCAGGAAGGTGACGCACTGCAGGGACACATGCATCTCTGGATACAGACTATGCACTTCAACATCAAATATGCAGCAACTGTATACACAACAACAAACTTTTAAATATTACCACATTATTAAAATACTGCATTTGAAAATTGTATTCAGAAGTTAACACTGAATAACACATACTGGATCAATACAAAATCAGCATGTGTTAATTTACCATAACTTTCCATCAAACAATGAACTGATTTGCTCGCTTTCATTCTGGAAATATAACTTCCAGCTGGAAAATTACATTATCACCTATGCATTTTTACCTTGAAAATAGAAACAGATTGAACATTCTAACGACCTATAGAAAAATACCTGAAAAAAATTACAGTATTACCTCTCTGACTGATGAAGTTGGGCTAACTAATTCATCTGTTGGCAAATTTCTGCAACAAAATACATTTACTGCATTAGAAAATGGGGCATGAATTTTAATGTAAAACGGCTTAAAAGCCCCCCCAACCCCCAACAACAGCTTTGAGAAACTAGGTATACCGGAGTAAACATTTTGTTCTTGCAAACGGCTCGATGCCAATCAGCGATTAATGAGGCGCAGTCGAAACCGCTGGCTGAGCGAAGTTAAACTGAGCTGAATTAAGGAGCAATATCACTCCTCGTGCAGGTGCTCGCCGAACGAATAACCGCTTTAATTACTGTTATTCAATCATTTGCTTTTTTTCCTCCCAAACACTTGCATGGCATTATCAGTTTTTCTTGTCAATTTACAAATGCCTATCACGGTGTAATGCGCTCGTGTTTGTTTGCTGCATCCAGCCATATGTGACCCAGAAACATTTCACCGGCAAGTAAGTATTGTGAAGAATCGTGAAGAGACCCTGCAAGGTGCTGCACCCAAAGTAAGTCTTCAAACTCAATAGGTCGTTATCTTGGTTTCCATTATCTGGCTGAGATGTTTGAAAGACCCTTTGATGGGGCGCATCTGCGCTTGATGGTCGCCCCTGCAATACGAGAGAGGGAAGAGTGGGTGTCGTTGCACCTGCTATGCTATTCTGCTCAACAATGGTTATTATTTTGCTGAAAATATTTTTTATGGTTGCAAGGAGGAAGTTAACCCTGTCGCCTCCAACAGGTTGTTTTTAACGTGCTTTTAATCCCAGAAGCCAACGCAAAACATTGAAAGGTTATAGCGCATTTTGATTTAAACATACGGAAGACGAGTTTCGCTTCTTTTGTTAAATGTTCGTTTATAAAACCTGGATTCTACCTTCTGTCGTAGATGTGTGGCAGATCTCAATCTGTTCCAAGGCTATGGGAATATAGGAACCTTGTAGGCCAAAACTAAAAGGAGCTGCTATTGTAAACACCTAGTTCTTTTGGGGAACATCACTGTATACGGAAAAGCTCTGCAACACGTGACTGATTCTCCAAGTTATGAACAATGGAAGCACTGTTCCGTTACTATGTTCTATGCATGGAACTGCACTGGATCATCTAAATTCAACAGGGGATCACACTGTGACTATTAAATTTAACAGCCAGTCAATGAATACCAGTCTATTGGCCACTTTAATTATTTGGCCAAAATGTCATCACTCGTATGTGACTGTTTGTGTTCTCACCATGATACTAAGACTGCCTGTTTTAGTACAACACAACTGGAGTCCCCCTTTCAATACCATTCAGTATAAATAATCCCAAATGTGGTTACCTAAAAAAATGTTATAAAATAGAGATTAATTCAGAAAAATAACTTAGAAATGCATATGTTTAGTTGTAAGTCAGGCATCTGTTGTGTGGTTAATGTTACATTCAATTGATCAGTGAATAATTAAGCACAAAATTTAGCACACTGCCTGTCTCTCATAAAATGAAATAAAATGATTTCCATGGGATCTTAAGGAGAACATGTGTCATTATCAAAACTGTAAAATCACATGGATTCTGGACATTTCATATGACATTCACACAGACACACATTTACACGTGTGCACCATATATCGTCACATGAGTGTATCATGTGTTCACATGTTGTCACATTCGGTTCACAGGTGTTTATGTGATAACACATATATCCATGGATTTCTAGGACAGATAATATGTGAAATTCATTAGATTTTATTCATAACGGTAGGTTTCTTTTCATTATATTACCTCTGCAGAATAATCCAGCCGCAGTGCAGGTGATCACTCCTTACTGGTACCTCTTCAGTGCTTCATTAAAATTATTGAGAAAGGCCTGACATTTCCACTGAATAACAACAGCCTCTCTCTCACACACACACACACACACACACACACACACACACACACACACACACACACACACACAGTCTGCTGAACAAATTTATAATATTAAAAAAGTATGATTTGATCAAAGTCCAAAGTGCATATTTAAGCAATAAAATAAAGACTGAATTACTTCACTGCATGTGCAACTTCTTTTATTATTTTGACAATCACAGAAAAAGTAGCCTGGCCTTAAAAATGACTGAAAGGCCAAATAGCCTTTTTGCTTTAATTGAAATGGCCCTTAAGAAGCAATTGCTAAATGACATTTATAAAAACAACCACAAATAACTCAGGAGTTATGACCTCAAATCATTTCAGAGGCTTAGTGTATAATTTTTCAGGAACACTGAAATAAAAAGTAAGATGAATAAGTTCTATTAATTTAAATTCTCAGATATACATTTTTATCATGTCAGAGCTCTTATTGGAAGAGCAGGGTGTTTGGCCTGTGTGGCCATAACACAATCTCAAAGTTGCTCTCTACTTTCGGCCACCTAATTATCCCCTCTGCTTCTGATCACTGCACAGTCCTTTTCCTTTCAGTGCCAGCCCAGTCTCCAGTCTCAAGGTTGCCACAGTAAAAGAGAATTAAGCCCTTAGTTAACCTTCCTGATTAAACAAAGGCTACATAACCACAAAAGTATTCAGCCTCGTGCAGTGAGGACAGAAAAGAAAATGTTTAATATGCTGTCAGAAAGCAATTCAGATGAGGGTGAGGTATGTCGAATGGACTGAGACACTGTCAGCATTGGTGTGAACTGGTCTTTGGCCTTGCCCTGCATGGTTACTGTTGCTGAGTTAGACATTGTAATCTGATTGAGTAAGTGAGTATTGGTAGGAACAGCCGAAAGAGACGATTTGCTATATTTTAATATATACATTTTCATAGTTTTACATTTCTAAATTAAATGAGGTGGTAGTAAATCTAAGAACTTTGCTAATAACAGCATGCTACATCTAGCTTGCACTTGCTGTTTTTCATTGAGTGATAATGTTATAGTAGTTTATGCATAAAGATAGAGGTTGATTTGCTAGCAAAAGTAAATGAATACAAAATGCTTGTTTCCCATTAACTTGTTATAACTTAGATAGCTTGTTAGCAAGATCACCTAGCCCAACCTATGTGTTTAACTTTACATAAGACTTTGCACAAAGCCATACTTTTGTAGCGCTGGTTTAAACCACCTCTAAGGTTTGGAGGTTTGGAGCTACGACCATTCTTATATTTTTCACAAATGTATTTGCATTTGCATCTTACAAGTATAATAAAAATACAGCGTGCATTTTCTAGTAAAAACGATATATTCAGCTAGCTAATGCCAAATGTGAGGAACACTGTATGGGCCAAAGCTCAGCTCCAAGTCCTTTAAATATAACCAAGGAGTTCAAAAGTCCTCTGACCTCATGAAAACCTTGTTTTTCCATCTGATTGGAAATAATAATACTCTGCTCTAAATGCATGCGGTATCAGTGTCATGTTTCCAGCCATTTCATCTTTTTTTTTTTCAATATGGCAGGATTTTGGCTTATCGGTATACATATTTCAGGCTTTAATACAATAAATACTCAAAAGTTGTAGCAAAAGCAATTTTTAAGAATGTGGGTGTCATTTTGATAATGCAAAATAGACTGGTATTTACGAGCTGAGTGGGTGGAACAGTCATTTGTGGGAGTGGATTGGCACAAATGCACAATGCAGTTGTATTTTAATTATCACAATATGCAGGCATCCTATATATAGGCAAAACAATAGTTTAATAGTAGTGTCACAACTGCACAGAGAGAGAGAGGAGGAGAGACATCCAGTTCCAGGGAAATTAAGACATTTCCTATCTTGGCATGAGAACAAACTGTTATCTTCACAAAGGCTTTTCAGTTCTTACAGTCCTGTGTAATGCTCAATGGCTGTACCTGCAATAAAGACATTTCAGATCTTCATATAAACATATGATATGAGAACAGTAATATTTAAATGCATAAGTAAAACTTAAAGTATATGTGTGTAAGAATATAATATGTACAGAGGATGCAATCTTTTATACTACAATCCTATTAAATAGAAATCACAACCCTATTAAATACAAATTAATATGTCTGATCTACACATTACACAATGTGAAGAGTAGATTAGGTTGTGTAAATCAGAAATAATTAATTAGCCTTTTGACAACTATGTTCTGAACAGCACTGGCTGTCTGACAGTGAGTTTTTTTAATGCCTTGAAATAGATTGTTCTGTTTGGCAGTTAAAATATTTATAACCATCGCTGTGTCAATTTTGATTTTCTACACGTTTTCTGTCAAAGGAATTACCCGTGGTTGTTTTCCCTTTTTGGGCTGATTTACACTATAACAATCATTGATGCAAACAACTCTGATAGCTTGATGCTGCTAGGCTGAGCTAGCATCCAAGATGCTGTCATATGATCCATATCATATTAGCATGTGCTTAAGTTGGCAATAGCAATAGCATATATATATGTTGCTAAAGTTAGCAATAGCTGTCTACAGTTAGCATTAGTTAACATGACACACCAGGAACAAAAGTAGCATTTTATCACAGCAGCGGATACTGCCTAGCTGTAGCTATAGAGGCTTCCCATCATGCTCAGCATTCCCTAGAGGTATTTAAATGAGCACGCATGGTATCAAGGAAGTAAGGGCTAACATTTTAAAATCTCCACCAAGCCAGTTATTGGTAATATAGTTAGCTATTACACACTTGGTGTAAGGTAACTAATTTATCCATGATAGACGAATGCCTCATGCAATACAAAGAAGCACACAAAATATATTCTGTTTAATGAGTATAAAGTTTTATTCATCTATCGTATCCTGCTGGCAGCGTTATTGAGCTGCTTTATTAAGTTCATTGTCAATATGGTAGAAGGTGGAGTCAGAGTGTCCCTCTCATGGATTTTAACTTTTCACAAATGTATTACATATTTATTGCATATGATATCACATAAAATGCCTACATGAATGCAGATTAATGATATCAGAACATTGAGTTGTTACAAATAGTTGGAAAAAAACCACAGTGGACACACTGGTGGGGCAGTACACATGAAAAGATTTATGATAACAGAGGGTAAAATAGCCTTTATTTATCTTGAGTGCGTTTCACTTCCTTGATTAAAACCTGTACTGTCAGCGCTTTAGGAGCCGAGCCTGGAGAAGAACTCTGCTTTTCTGGGTTGAGTATGATGACATGAGGGGTGATGTCTTGATTTGATCATCCCTGAGTTTGGTGATGCTTACCATAACCACGTGTTTGTCACAGCTGCTTCCATGGCTCTGTAATGTATTCATAGGGGCAGCTGCTTGAGTCAGGGAGAGTGTCAGGGAACAATAGCTGAGCATGATTTGGGGCGATTAACACAAAATGGATGACGTGGGGGGGGGGGGTTTGTTTGTTTTGTTTTGTTTTTCTTCAGTGTCTGTGTGGGTCTCTACATCTCTAGAGCTCCTTCACTGACAAGCCTCAGTCCCCGGGGAGATCAGATTGAGATGTTATTACACTGAAAGGAAACAGGCTTGCAATTTTCATTTCTATTATGTTTTTAATGGGTGTCAAGAATACGCATTTTAATATTTTTAGATAATTTTCAGCATGAGAAATGGCTGAAAAAATGTGAGATCTCACTTAGTAGTAATAGGCCACTGTACACATATAACTGCACCATAACAATGTTTTTTAAACACATGTACATTCAACATACATTATTGCACTGTAATTATTGCTGAATATGTCATTGGTATTGATTTAAAAAAATGAATATTCCAAATTGATTTTAACTTTAGTTATGATTTTATTTCAGGTGCAAGACAACCCCAATATTGAAACAAATCCTAATTCAAGTATAAAATTTGATACGATTACATACTTGAGTGGCTATACAGTATTTACTTATGTAATTACCATTTATTACTGTTAACTTTTTGTATTTCTCGCTTATTGACCTAACCAGATTAACTATAAATCCTTTTAATGTGTGCCTATTAACAATGGTTTCACCAAGTTTCAGAATTATAATTATAATTATAGTAATATACATAACAATGCATTTAAGATGGCTGCAAATATGTCTTATTTGACTAGATTTTAATATTAGTCTGAGAAATTACATGAACCCCCAGGCAGTCTTTTGTCCAGTCCTGTGCCTTCATCACATACACAGAGTGAAATCCTAAAATAACATGCAGCCTAGGAAAACAATTTAAACATGAACATTGTGGGTACCTGCCAGGTCAGTGGAATATGTAATGGATAAACATGGAGCTGAACACATAATCTCATAAATAATTATATGAAAAATATTATGACATATAAACATTATGGCATATTGTGGTTGTTGCAAACCTCTTTCTGAAACAAAGACTAACTTGCCTTTAATGTTTCCACAAATATTAGCATGGCACAAACAAAATGATTAAAAATAACTTTTTGTGAATCTGGAAAAGTTCATACAACATTGTGGGTATGTGCATTGGGCAACCAAATTAGTGGATGCCATTCTTTATTTACTTCTTTGGTTTGAGGCTGGCCATTCTCAGGTCACGCTTGGATTTGTCGGGAGATCAGAGATGAGAGTGGCATTGCGTCTCCACGCACGGCTCTTGGAGAGGCCTCCTGGGCCACGTTTGGCCTCCTGCCCAACATGGAGGCCTACGGGACTGAGCGCAAGGAGACGCTACACCACAGCCACTCTGTCCCTCTGAATCAGAAGACAAGTTCTGCCCACAAAGCACCAAATCTCACATCCCTTCTCCTCCAGATCATCCTGCAGGCTTTCTCCTCCTGTCCTTCATCAAATCAACAGCAACAACCAAATAAACTCCCGCAGTTGATATCTGAACAAAAGCAAAGTGCTCGGTCTTTCACTCGGAACAACCTACTAATGTATTCTTTCCATGATCCTCAGACAATGCCGTTCTTGTGTAGTAGCCACTGTGTTCTTCACAGCTTGTCTGTCTTTTCAGAAACATTTTTAATTCAACAATGTAAGTATTGTTTTATTTGTTTTCACCAAATTCTGAGATGGTAACGGAGAGAAAGGAAACACTGTAATGTGTCTATTGTGCCACTGAACATTTTGAAATTATGCGTTCTCTGAAAGAGCACGTTTCCATTTTGCAGCGTAAATCTCCTTTGTTTTGCGAGATTAAATGATCTGAAGAATGCACACGCACAAAAACAAACAAGGTCCTTGAATCAAGACCCAACAAAGCCCAGGACTAGGGATTCAGAAGCTGAAATACAGTAAAACATTGCAAAGCCTGTGACTGTATGTCGCAGCTGCACCCTCAGCCTCCCTGCGTGGCGATCGGGCTTGGGTGGGTGTTTCTCACAGTGCGAGCGGGCGTGAAGTAGGCGGCTTGGGGCAGGGGGTGCCACCGCCGTCCTGCGGGGTGGCACTGAGAGCCCTCTTAAGCAGGAGATAGACGACTGGAATGAAAGAAATAAGGAGCACCAGAGAATCCTCAGCCAGGAAACAAAACAGCAGAGCCTCACAAAGGAGGAGGCGGTGCACTGAGAACGAGGGAATTATCAGTCATTTCCCCTGGTCTCCCAAGACCCCTGCAACTCAGAGAGGGAGGAACGCTGGAGCTACTCATTAAGGGAAAAAATTATGCTTAATAAAATGTTATACCAGTGATTAATCCTTTGGGGTTCCATAGCAATTTACCGGTTTCAAGAGACACGTTTTACATATGGAACGTGATAATGAAACTTCAAAAGGGAAGAGAGCACTGTGCCAGAATTATCATATTTAATAGATACCAAGGTTTACGCATGGAAATATTGTGTGTGTGTGTGTGTGTGTGTGTGTGTGTGTGTGTGTGTGTGTGTGTGTGTGTGTGTGTGTGTGTGTGTGTGTGTGTGTGTGTGTGTGTGTGTGTGTTGGGGGGGTCTTTAACTTATTTCTTTATTTTAAGCAAAAGCTGGTTTAAAATATTTTGAGGCCAAAAGCAAGCAGGTAATTTGAAGTGTTTTGAGTATGCTTGATGAATGCCTGAAAACAACCATGACTGGTTGTTTATCTTCCTTAACTATCGCACCTAAATAAGAAGTGAAATCCTTCATGCTCATTTTTTTCTTCTCATAAATGGGATATTGTTTTCAGCCAAGTACCCAGTTATAACGCTGTGACCACAGTGAGAGCAGACATATCAGCTGCTTCATCACCTGGAGTGACATCAATACTACATTTAAAACCCATCGGTTCCATTTCCTTTAATATTTACACCTGTCATCTTCAGTCATTTATGAGTGTAATATCAGAATAATTAAATACAGAGATGGCTGCTAAATGCAATGAACTAGCTGAGAAGATTCATATAGTAGGATATAAAACCCACATCCTGCATCTTGTTTAAAATTATGATTAAAATGGAGTAACGGCTCCAGCGGAGCCCATCGACGAGTTGGTGGTATCAAGCCGCACATTGAAAGCCCAGCACCCTCAGACTGCATAATGCCCCATACGCTAACCCCGCCGCGATAGAGGGCCATTACCGCGCATGCCAACAGCGGAAAGAGCGCCTTTCATTTAGTCAAAACCTTCGCTTTGTTTCTCAGGCGTAATGAGATGGAGGAACCTGGGGAGAAGATGGGATATTTGAGGAGTTTATTCAAACATTTGCGAAACTAATAACAACCCTAAATCAAGCCAGATGCTGCACATTTACATTCCTTACTCTCTGTAAACCTGCAAACATGGATTTTGGAACTGTGGGGGTGGATTCAAAGCAGTTCTCCTGGAACACGTATATTTCTAAAATTGCCTGTTTTATTTTTTATTTTCTTTATTTTCTCTCAGGTATACAGCGGCCTTGTACTTTCTCCAAAGGAAGTGGAGTAATTCTGTTGTTTATCTGTTCATGTGAGAGAACACATTTTAAATAGCAGAGATTTAACCCACCCACACCTCATTTTCAGTAGGAGATGACCAATTTTGTTTGAAATCCTGTGGCGCACACACACCATGGAAAGTTTTCCTCATGAATTAAATTGTAGAGTTGAATAATTAGTTCCTGACATATTTATTTGAATCTGTTTATTTTGATTGATGGAGTGTCTCAGTGTCACCTGTTGGAAACTGAGGACCTCCATCACCAAAAATGGACATCACAGATATGAAGCCAGAGATGTAAAGGAACATGGTGGTCTACAAACCAGTTGGGGACTCAGTTACTCGGTTACCAGTTGGGGATTTATTTATAAAGTAATACACGGACTATTGAGGTGATAATCAGTTTACAGGCATTCCACAAGGGGCAATCATGAGTCCAGATGGTTGTATGACCATGCCTTTTAAAATACACTAAACAAGCACTGCCATGAAAGTATGTCCAGTATTGTATGACATGCTAAATTGAATAGTTTAATTTTGCACACATGAACACAACTATTTGGGCTAGTCCTGAATTATATGCTCATCATACAGACTCCTTGTAAACACATGTAGAACCACAACGCACGCATTTTTACGATATCTATAGGGCATGCGTGACGCCGAGACCAGATTATGTAAGATGTGCTGTGTTACATAAAATTACGTCCCCAGCCTCCTCAGAATGTGTCATGTGGCCTTGACCAGTATCACTACAGAGAGGGTTCATCTCAAGGGCTTTTTATCATTGAAAATTGACATACAGCGTGTTGGCAACAGCAGTGAACCGAGTGAAGGATTAGACAGTCAGTTTTCATTACTACTTCTGTATTGTAAAATAGATTATTCTTCAATTAAACTTGTTTTCCCGAAGTGTTTAACTTCTTATCTCATAGCCTTTTGTATGGCATCGAATTTGTTTGAGAAACATGTTTTAGCTTTTATTGGTATGACAGTAGATGTTAAAGTCGGTAAAGTGTTGTAAATTACATTTAATTTGCCTAAGCAGATACTGCAATTTTACATGAGCTCCATATTGTTGCCGGTGACCCTCATGTTTAGATGTTAGTCTCATGTTTAGACGTTTTTGAGTTGGTGTCTTGTAATGATTTGGCAATGGTACACATGGTTTGAGTTGTGTTGTGTGTATTTATTTCCTGCATTGCTCTGAACAGTACATAATCTTTTTCCATGGTGAGGGGCATATGGCACATCGAAACTCAGTGGTAGTATTGAAGTTACACTCAGATAATTGAAGTAATTAATCTTAGTGTTGATGAGTGATTGTAACTGATGTGTGTAAACGTTAAGGCCCTAATAAAAGCATAGCTAAACTGTGCATACTTGCACATCCTCAGGTCTACAGGCCTGGCAGTTTAATGACACCTCCAGTGTAGTCTGTGGTTCAGTGTGAAAGAAGCTCCACTTACCAGGGATGTTTTCGAGAGTTTTAAAGCCCTGAAACAAATGCCTGATTAACATTTACAAAAGACCCAGGGGTTTTGCACAAAATGTGAATACCAAATCATGAGTCTCGTGACTGTAAAAACCATTTACTCACATTGTGTGCTTGCCATACACACATAGTATCAATGTATCGATGCAAGTCAGATTACAAGCAGGGAGAGCGAGAAATGAGGGATGGGGATGGGGGGTTGGGGGAGGGTGTCTCACCACCCTACTTAAGGAGGGCTGTAAAAAAATTACATATGCAAAATAATTTTTATAGTTTCCGTAGCCTTGTCTCTCAGAACAAAACGTGTCATACGTTCTCTAAAACCCATTAAGTGGGTCATATCATTACTTAATTGCTTGATTTAATACTCAGGTAAAGTTACCTGCATTTATCATTGTGAGGAAAGAAAGTAACACAAGAAATTAGCTGTGCAGGAAACCTTTTGTTAATTAAGTCACTAAATGTGTATGGATTTGTGTTTGCCACACCAACTGACTAAACTTATTTCGGTTTTCTGTGTCAGCTAGCTAGCTAGCCAGCCACTAGGTAGCTACAAATACAACCAGTATATCCGTGGTTCCTGAAAAAGTCTATGGCAATGACAATGTTTACATCTCGGTTTCCTGCAATGGGCTGTTGAGCAGCACATACGAGCCATGGGCTGTGTTTTAAAGTACCACCTGTCCTGACCAAACATCTGAAAAATTAAGCATTCCAAAAGTTCAAAAAATGACACTTTAACGACCAAAGATTTAAAAAAAAAAAAAAAAGCTGTCATTTACCATTACAACATCAGCAATAATAACAAAATAGTGGTTTTGATAAATACATTAAATAATCTGAGCCGTGATGGGCGTTCTGTAATGCAAAATCAAATAATACTGCCCATATGAATGCATGTGTCTGCATGTTCCTACTTTATAAAACACTTGTTGAGGGAGGTGGATTACTAATGTGCCACTCTCATTTGTGATCACATCTCTCATATAAGTTCTGTGAGTTTTTTTTTTTATTCTGAAGTCTATTTCTTCCTATCTGTTTCACACAGGGATTTTCTTCCTTGTCACTGTCACCTCAAGCTTGCTTCTGTGGGGGTTAACGCCAGGGTCTGTTAAAAAGCATGTCATGACAAATGTTTGTGATGCACCATGCTTTACTAATTATGCTTGACACTAATTAGATAGCAGGTTAATACACAAATGCCATTACTCAGCTGTCACCTATGGAGTCTTTGGCTTGTAGTAGTTAGGGTGTTTTCCGTATTTTTCCATGAAAATGGATGCAAAATAAAGATTTTGTCTCTTGTGTTGCCTTATATTATAAGGTTTCACTTGTCAATTAGCTGACTCTCTTAACTTGACAGGTTCTATATGAAGAAAATAGCAACCTTAGTGCAACGGTCCCTTTAATTTTTTTTTTTGCATTTTTTTGCATTTTTTGCATTTCGCCATCGTTCTGCACCCTAGAAAAGGGCTGCCTGTATTGGTTAAATGCCAGCCATGAAAAGGAAAGTACCAACAGGAAAGAAGGTGCTTTGGAACAAAGTCAGTTGCTGGGAAGTCCTCTGTAATCTGGTGTTCTGCAGAGAAGGTAAATGTACAGTCGCTTGGCAAATTGATTAATGTGCACGCCAATTTCATTGGGTTTCCAGTCAAAGACACCAATTTCTGTGGGGTGTATGTTTGCGTGTGTGTGTGTGTTTGTGTGCACATGTGTGTATATGCATGCAGACAAACATCATGCCATTTATTATGTTTGCTGGAGAACAGTTGTAACCCACAGCTTCGGATAGAACTCAAATGGCGTCTCACGCACCTCGTGTCTGACCTATGACCCTCAGGGAGAGCAGGAGCGTCTTCACAGTGCAGAAATCAGCGCTGCCTGAGTGACACCTCACCGCATGCAGCTACGTATCATTTAAGAAATGTTCCCTTCTTCAGTTCAAAGCATGAATAGAAATCTTGCATCATCAGCTGTGTACTGTAAAAGCTCTCTGATAAAGTGTAAACCGTACACCATTAGAACAAGCCTTGACTGAAGTCATGTACATTTAAATGGTTTTTTTTTTTCCTGTAGAAATGTGTTTTTCTGTTTTTTTTTTGTTGATGTGGTAAAAAATTATATATTGGGTTTTTTTTTAAAACATTTTTTCTATCATTAGTTTGCATGGTATATGCAAAGAAAATGTTTATTTGTGGATTGATTTAGTTGATATGGAGATAAAATGAATATGATGAATAAAATGTAAAAGGGCTTATTTGGAGATTAACTTAATTGCAGATTATTTTGGTAGTGACCTGTGGCAAGATTCTTTGATAAAGCAAATCTGGGGCCTACCTAATGTACCTCCTGTTTTTGAGTTGAGATAAAAAATGATGATAAAAATGATTTAATACCTGTTAGAACATTTTTGTATCATGCTTAAATTGTGTATGCTTAAAAGATCATTGTGTGAAGGTGTTTTTTTGTAATCCAAAGCCAATAAATTATAATTATGTTTATTTGAGCACTGTCTCTTTCAGCATCGCTGCTGTGGCAACAGAGGGCAAACAGTGATGTTGACTGTGTAACAATTATCACTTACACTAATCAACAAGCTATTCTTCTCCTGCAGCTAATAGCTAAAGTAATGTAAAAAAAAAACAGGTTTCTGTATGTCAGTCTGTCCAAGCATGTAACTGACTGATTTTATAATTAAACTTTGAAAGTTGTTTTAATAAAGAAATGCACCTCTCTCTCTCTCTCTCTCTCTCTCACACACACACACACACATACACTTTCTGAAATAGTACAACCTCCATTGGGAGGTCAAACTCCTGTATTTTGCTGTACGCCTATGTGGTTTGCCTTTGAACGTGTGTCCTCGAGGTGGCACTGAAATGTGTGCAATTACCTTGAGTGGGAAGCTCACATATTTTACATTCCTGCATAATTCAGAACCTTCTAACTATAGACAGAGCGTCATTAAAGTCCAACAGTCTGTGGTGGCGGGCTAGGCTGGGCTGCCATTGCGCCAGTCCCCCGCTTCTGCTGAGCTCTCCACAGTCTGCCCATGCAGATGCTGATGCAGGAGGAGGTGGTAACTACCGGTAACGGATGGCAGTGGAGACTGCCTTAAACCCAGCCACAGCTTTGGTACCACTGCTCTTGGAAGGTTATCACTGTGAATTCAAGGAGTAGCAGAAGGGGGAAAATGTAAGAGTGCTTAGTTTTTCCTCTCTGCTTTTTTTTCATATATATTTATATTTTTTTTAAATTTAGTTAATAATGAGTTCCAAATGTTTACTATGAAAACCCCAGGGGGGTTACTCTTTGCTAAATAAATTCATACATTTTCGAAAATGTTTCTGTAATAGACAGCCCATGATTACAAACTGAATTTTAAAACATGAGCCCATATGTTAATGTTTCTTAATGCAGGAAGTTTAAAGGGAAGCAACGTGTTTGAAGAGGAGAAACATTATAATGTGAAAATGAAGGCACTGGTTTGCTGCAGCAAATTGGGTGAAAACCACCGTGGAATGGAAAATCATGAGTGAATATACTGTACATATCCCAATCTACATATACAGCATGTATACCACTTGCTTAATTAGAATCTAACCCTGCTTTATTTGAATATACCAGGGTACAAACTGTACTGCGGGTTTCGCCTGGGATTACATTCTGTCAAAACTGGATCAGGAACATTTCTGCAGTCATGTATCGATTGTTTTGTTTTGTATTTACTTTTCTTCTCCATCTGATGTTGTGATTCTAGTCGTGGCATGGCTAGGGTTAAATGCTTTTATTGAGCTGTTTAAACTGTGCTCTGAGAACTGTACAGTGGCTTTGGGAAATAAAATTTCAATTTAGGCATTTATGGCCTTGGGAACTCCATTTTGAGCATTGCATCTTGTCACTTGAGACTTCTGTCTTTTTTTTTTGCCAATTTGACGACTCAGTCATATTCCAGATTTTGCTTTTGATTTGAATCATTTGGTAAGTAAAATGCACGCTAATTTATGAAATAGATTTATATTAAAATTACATGATGCTTCACTCTCTTCACCATTCCACTCCGCTAAAACAAAACAGGAGTGTTTATTTTATTACTACACATGTTGTAAAATGACTGGTTATTTTCTGCAGTCTCTCCGGCACAGCAGCGTTTGCTATGTGGGTCTACCAGGAACCCAGCAGGACTGAGTGGCTTCTTCACAGTATGATCTGAGTTAGACGATGGATGGACTGCGATATCCTGTGTTTGATCACACAGGCACTCCTGTAATGTATGCAATAGCTAATCCTAGCTGACTTTGGCCTCTTCCAAAAGAGGGGCCTCTGCCCCAACCCCCACCCCCAACATCCCCCCCAACAAAATTTAGAAACAAGGCAAAATGTTATATGAGATTTATTTACAAGGTCTGTAAATCTCTGATATGTTTCAAGTGCTGTTTAAATGACCGAAAGGTATGTGACTTAGCCCAAGGGTGCATTTATACAGATTTAATCATTTTTGCTTTTATATAATTGATCTTTTCAATAAGTAGCAGAAATGCGTACACTTTGGAAACTGATACAAGAGCCTCTGTGATTTTGATTTGGGAAAAAAGTGAACTTGCTTTGTTTGGTACACGGTATTAACCAAGAAGCTTGTATGTATTTAAAGAACAAACTACATTTTATTTGTTTATCATACGTTTATTCATTTCCTTTTTTTCTAAAGCTTTAATTTCAGAGAACCAAAAAATGATAATGCTATGATGAATATTTGATTTTAGACAACAAGCATAGGTGGACTTCTACCGTGCATTAGCCAATATAGGGGATACTGAGTCAATGAAATCTGTGATTAGGGACAGCAGTTATCAAGCTGCGAGTGAAAACATCAGTGCACATCTGTGAGAAGGGAGAAAAATTACTGAAGTCATCTCACTCCACCAAAATGTCTTCGTTCTACAGAATTTGTATTCCCAACTTGGTGGATGCTGGAAAAGAAAAAAAAACATCTATTAGTAACTGCCTTGCTGCTTGATTAGCAGACGTGAAGTATTTGGCATGGTGTTGGGCTTTCCACAGATTGGAAGAAATACCCATACTGGTACCTCCTGATACAATACAGCATCTCTACAGCCATACATCCTGCATGTCTCCCACTCTGAGCCGCCCCCCCTCGCCCGCCCCATCCTCCATCGTTATCCCCCTTCCACTCCCCTGGACTCTGACCAGCTGGCTTCATTAGACTCCTCACCATTCCAGATCTGCTGGTTTTGTCTGTTGCACATTTTTAGACTTTTTTTTTTATCTTAAGCACTGTCCGTCCTGGACCCTCATAAATATTTTCTTGGCATTTCTGCCTCTCCACACTGGCTGCTAATGAAACGATTCGTGTGTCCATTGTACATTTGTTTTTTTTTTTTTTTAATTAATCTTTGTGTTCGCCGCTTTTAGGATCCACATTGTAGCGAGTGTTGGGACACGTTGAATGCATTTTAATGGCTTGGGAGAGGGAGCCGTTTAAATTTCGACATATTCCAACCACGATGGTTAAGTCATGAGACGCACATTTAGATCGATGCGCTTTTATGATTTTTGTCGTTTTCCATTGTCCCACAAGCACACCGTAAAGAAATTATGAAAATATAGCAGTGTGTGAAATTGGCTTAACCGAGTCATGGTCAAGTGTTAATGCTGAAATACCTGTGTTATTTCTGAAGGCCTCAAATCCGCACGATTCCCCCTCTGGTTTAGAGTCAACCATCTTTGCCACAGCAAATACATTTGCAACGCAGCCTCCATCCTATCTAAATGTATAACTGTAATAATTTCCATTGGTTGCTGTTATTAGTTCACTTCCACAGACGGTCTACATCCTGCAATAAATATAAAGGTCACTGCAGGACACTGCAGGATGACCATGGAGTATTTTTGGAGGTGGAGGACAATGGGCTTGTTGCCAAGGTGTTCCCCTGGCAAAGTGTAGGATGGATGGACTGGTCTTTGGGTGAAACTGTTGTCCGTGTTTGGGGTGGTGTGTGGAGGGTTCCTTGGTCTGAGGTGCCGCCTGAGGTAAGGAGTACTCATGAGTGAGTCATGAGTTGGCTGACTCCCTGCCCGCCATCCCCCACACACACACATATACATATCCACATATCCACACACACACACACACACACACACACATCTACCACCAGCTGCTCTTTCATCTTTCAACTCTCTGGCACTTATTTGAAAGGGTTACATACTGATGTGTCATTGATACTGTCAGCCTGGAAGAATTTCCAAAAATACATAAATTCTACTTTACATAACCTTTTTGCATTCAGTGATTTTACTGCAATTGTCAAGGTTTGTTATGCACATTATGGTTTGATTTGTTGACAGGGAATAGGGCTGTGTAATAGCGATTACTCCATGTGATCTGGGTTTTTATACTGTAAGATGACATGATATTAAAATTCAGTGATGTTTTTCCAGTGTATATTATAATGTGTCACCAGAATCTAAAATCCTGGAAGGTATCCCAAAGAATACAGAATTTGGACTTTATTCAGGAACATCCAAAATACCTTAATCAAATTTTGACTTGTAATTAATATTAAATGTTGTTATCCAAGACAGAAATGTGGAGCTTACAGTACATTTGGTTTATTATATCAAACCTGAAACCTTAGTATCACTGGCCTTTTACCATGACTACAGTACAACTTTGCTGCCATATGCCTTGATGTGCTAATGAATTATTAGCACATTATTTAATGGTAACAAGACCTGCAGAAACCTGTTCTAATCAGTGATCAATAATTCATATTTTCTTTGGAGACTCAAAGTAGACATCACACAATGCTGTTGTCCAGGTATTCACAGGATAGATTCTGTGAGACTCTGCATCCTGACTAAGTTTGACTACTTTTTAAATAGAACGTGAACCTTACCAAAAGTATCAAGATATGATTGGTGCAATGATATCACCTCCTGTGATGTCATAAAGCATACTGTAAGTCCTCACAGCTTAGCCAGGCAATGCTCTGAGGGGGAGATGCACATGTTATTTTTGCACATTGATGACAAAGCTGACATGTCACATCCTTAACATTTAAAGCACTATTTACCTGCTAGTTATCAGGTGAAAGGTAGCTCACCTAAAACTCAGACACATCAGCTCACCTTTGCCACTGCCCTTTTTCAAACACAATCTTGTGGCAGTTCATCTGCAAGCAATCCCACATCTTTTGCATGCTGGGAACATCACATATATCCTTGTGCTGCACTATTTCATTTATTGCATTATCTACACCACATTGTCTACAAATAAATAAGTCATAAAAGTAAATAAATAATGAATTTCAATACAGGATACATAAGCAGACCCATATAAATTATTCATGAGAAAATATACAAAGATAATATTTCAAAATCTAAAAATGTATTCTTATGTATTATCCGTGATGTCACATTCACTGGGAGAATGATTAAGTTTACTGCTGACATGAATATGTTGCTGTTGCTATATCGAAAGTATAGAAAGTCTGATTAGTCCTGTAGCCGTACTATTTGTTTCTGAGAACTTGTGTTTGCAAATTATTTATCTGATGAGTTATTTATGACTTTCATTATTTATTTATTTGATTATTTAGTAAATTATTTATCCACTGAATTATTAATTCATCTTCATGACATGCTCTGCATTATTTATAACTTAATTTTGAGATTATTATTTTGTAGTTGCTGTATTGTTATAGGGTATGACTGCTTTTTCACATGAGCCAGACAAGCAAATTAAACCCACCTCTACGGCTATTTTATGATTATTAAAGCAGAGAGGAGGTGCACCAGTAATATTATGTACTCTGACGTGTACTTCTCAGATTCGAAACAAAGAACATATTTCTTTATTTTCCAGTTGCTCAAAGCAAGGTCTATATGGTTTTTGATTCAAAAGTAATTTTGGTGACATGTCTTAATGGAAAATAAGGACCAACCCCACTCCCCTCGAGGAAGAGGATGATTAATGATCATCAAGGTGGCATTGAAATGCATGCTGGGTAGTTAATTGAGGAGTAGTTAGTGGGTATAGTTAATATTATGAAACACACTGACATTTTTTTAAAGTACACCACTTTTCACTATCTCACTTTTCATCAATGTCAGACTCGGTCCTTAACTCAGCATAAAGGTAGTAAGAGAGTGTCTGTTTCATTTCTCACACATCTTTGGCATCCTCAGGCCTGGGACCAATGTAAAGCTGCTTTGTGTTGGAAAAAGCACAACACTAATGAAATTGAATCAAACTAGATAAATGTAATAACCTTGTTTGTTTATTACATTTTTTTTCCATGACTCTAGATTACAATAAACAATATCTGTTAGTATAAAATCCCTGTTGAATCTATAACTAAAAATAGTTCATCCATATGAAATGACAGCTGGGTAAACGTGGTGCATAGGACTCTTATCAATACATCATCAGTCCTATTTGGGCCATTTAGTGTGTTGTCATGTGACACAGGGAACATCAGACGAATCAGACTTTTATCACAGAAGAGAGAATTCTGATAATGTATCTGTCATGTTCAATTCAGGGCAATGGCACGCGACTCAAGCTCCAGTCTGACGGAGGATGTGTCCCATGGTGGCACGATACATTATCTGAATATTTCAAACTTCTTTCTTGTGTGCTTCTTCATTTTCCATGTTGGTGGAGGCCATAAATTACAAGCTGTATCTCACTCTCTCTCTCTCTCTCTCACACACATTCAAGATGTATAACATTTTATCTATGTACAATTTTATTTTAGACATTTCATACATAAAGTGCTCCATAATATTTTCGGAAGTACATATGCACAAACATAAGTACTTGACTTTATAATATTGTCTGTTGGATCTCTCACTATAGTTTGCATATTCAATAAAATGTATAACTTTAATGACATGATTTTTTGAAGTTAGTCTACCCTACGGATTTGTTGTATTTTTCAAAATGCAATCAATTGTTTTTGTTACATTTTGAATCTGTTGTTTTTTTTATACTATTTAGAAATATGCTGTGCACTAAATTTATCACAGGATAAATCTTGTTATCTTGAGTGTTACATCTGAAGAATGCTAATCCTTTTAACTGGTACTTCCACACTGTGAAGAACCATGCGATCCCCTTCTTGTGTAGCAGGAATATGGGGGACACCTACTAAAACTGCAACAAAGCCTCGCTGACGAGTCTGCAAATATGCACTTTTAAATATTTGTATGAGCTCTCCCATTGTCTTTACAAGATTTTTTACAGTGGTTTGCTTGGAGGCAAAATGAAAGTGCTTTTAATGCAAGCCCTTTCATATTTTTAAAACGAAAAAAAAAATAGTTCATCTAACACAAAGAGCTTTTCGCACATGTGTCTGCATTGTAAAGTATTTTTCCCCACTTTTGTACAGGTAGCTGGGTGTACAGCATTCACAGGATTAGAACATATCTTACACCTGGAAAATTTCAATGTGTAATTCATCTGAAAACAAAGGCCTCCGAGTCGTTCCTCAACACTTATAATTTAAAACTTGTGAAAATTGTCTCAACTATAAAAAGCAGAGGAAACAGTAAATCAGGAAATGTAAAATGTTTTTCTGTCTTCCAATCTTCGCTCTATAATGAAGCATTCATTATGATTATTTTATAGGACTGAAGTTTTTAAAAACTACAAGAATGCATTACTCTGCATAATGAACAGATGTTGTGGCAACAAGCACATACATTATGCATAAAAAATTATTTCTATTTTGATTGTAGATGCTGATTTATTGAGACAGGGCTAGCTCACTACAGTAATGGATTTAGGATATGCTTTTGTTGTGTTATTTCCATAATTAATAATAGGATGTGAGCACATTATATATGCTTTGTATTTATAAGTATGGAAGCACTCTTGCAGTAATAAATAAAGAGTGGTTTCTTAAACCTAAAGCAATACTGTGTTAATGATAGATGAGACCTAAAACTTTTAGAATAAGAGTCGGAAGGCATTATATTTACAATCTCAAATGAGTTTAGGATCATTCCTGTGCTTATTTTCACATTTGTCTCAGCTTTTCACTTTGCTCTGGTTCCTGGTGCATCTAACAAAGAAAGTACAAGTTAATGTTCTGTAATTGTACTCTGGGAGGGGAGAGGGACCTCACCAGATTTGTGAAACTTGATAAAGGGGAAGTGATGGGGGTACTGAAACTAAGTGGCAATCTGGTGAGTGAGTGTTGATCTGATAAAAAAAAGTATATTTCATTTGTGCTGCCAGAGAATAGGACAAAATATTTACAAGAATGGTAAATAAGGAGAAGTGCGTGTTTTAACTCTGCCGGGGGCAATGTGCTTTTTGATACTTGGGGGCAGCGTGGTCATAAGGGTTCATTTAAGAGACAGTGTGCCTTATTCACACACTTTAGAAGCACAGCGTTGTAGTTATGCAGTGATGTGGCAGTATGTTTGCTGGTCCACAGGTATGTATATTAGGAGAGCAGGTTTCTAGGTTCACCACAATAAGTGAGACCTGAAGTATTTTGTGTATGAGCAGGAAGTTCTGTTGAAAGATGCTGTAAGTGAATGCAGTTTCCTCAGGTTGTGTCGGGTGCGAATGAGCTGAGTGATTTTAGGTATGTGGGGGGGTGATGTAGACTTACAGTGGTGAGGTTGGGTTCGCATTTTTACAGGAAAATAGCAAAATGCTCTGTGCTAAATTAACATTTTTCTCAGATAGAGTAGCTCCCATTTGGACTCATATAAATACTCTTAGAGCTGAAATAGCACAGCAGAGTTTACAGTGTGTGGTGGAGCTCCAGCAGGTTTTATTTGTAGAGACATACTTTAAAAATAGGATGCCTACAACTGCAGTCAATAACAAGGCTTTGTCCCATAGCTATATTTCCATGACCCCTCAAAATCAGAATACTTTACAACGTCCTGATCTACAAGTGAGTGATTTCCTTCCGTCTCTGATTAATAGTAGACTATGACTGAAACCTCACCTTCTGCACTTTACTCCAACCAATATGACATAATTGCTCAATGTAGTGACATAAAATAGTGTAAAATTAATGTAGGAACAAAAACATACAAATGAGACATATGTTAAAGAAAACAAGAGTAAAGCTGTGTGACCGTATTACCCTAAAGCTTAGCCAGGGTCAAAGGGCTGTAGGGGAATGGCACAGTTACTGAGTGTTTTATGTGTATTTCTTGTTTAGCCACAATAGGAGCACCCATCACTAAGCTCTGTGCTCCTGTGTCTGTAGGTATATGGAAACAGTGACATGCATGTTCATGAGTAAGCTCCAGTTTTTTCAGTATATTCACTTGGCAGACTTGCGAAACAAGTAGCACGGAGACACTTAGAAGATAGAGATTTACACCAACAGCACAGTAAACAGTGGCAGCTGAAAAAGTAAATGTAAAGCAAGTAAATAGAGTTTTTAACCATAACACAAAATTCTCAAGACCTCAAGATTGCCCTGTCCTTTTCTCACAAGAAACCTGATGCATCACAGTGATAAAACTGATCAAACCGCTGCTCTATGATAAAACATAGTGCGAATTGGACAGCACTGACAATCCATTTAGACGGAAATAATTTCTTTAAAAAAAAAAAAAAAAAAAAGTCCACATGCAGTCTTGGATTCAACCAAGTTTCCCCAAAGAGGAGACTGGTGTTTGGCTGCATGCAGAAGAATTAATGATTTCAAGAGACAGAGTTTTGGTAAATAATTGATTGTGGCCCCGAGGATGCTGAGGAGCGGAGTAAAAGACTAATTAATCATTTGTGGTGATGCTGGTTGTCACTTCTAATCACGGCTGGTTTTGTGATTCGCTGCCGCACCTGCTGCCTAAACGATCTCTCTGCGTTCTCCCTCTGCACTACCACAGCCCGGCTCCACCCAGAACACTTCACCCTTTCTCCTCTCTCCCTCCAGCATCTGCAGGGCCTGGGCTCTCTTTCCTTTCGGCTGCTCTTACACATCTACCACAGAGGGGCCCGCCTCTGCCTGAGCTGTCGTGCAAACGAAACTCCCACCAGCACTGCAACAAAAGCGAAAACAGTTGACTCGAACTCTTCTGGCCATTTCCACACCTCAAGTTGTTTGTTTCAAAAATTCTGTTGTGCCCCCATGATTTTATTGTGAAAATCTCTTCAACGTTGAGCATTTTCTTTGCTCTGCTTCTTAATGGGGAAGAAAGCTAAACTCTGCTCTGATAATGTATTATGAATTGTGGTCCTTCGCACAGTAGTGGCGAGGTTTTTCAGTCGATTTGTAGTGAAAACAAGGTTAAGATGCTATATTTAACCAATATTTTAAAAGATTCTTACTGCAGACAAAGCCTCTGAAATGCTTCTGTGCTTTTTAGGGTAACAAGCAAATAAATATATATCAACAATTCAGTATTGGCATCAATTATAGGTATATTGGGTTAGAGAAAGATGGTGTTTCCCTTTGGTGAAATTAATAGGGTACTGTGGGTGTTCCAGAAAAATTGCTCCTTCAGTTAATTTTTGAACCTAGGATGAATCGTGTGGGGGAGCAATTCTCAGGGAAGCTCCACACTACTCTGTGAAACCGGGCCTAGAATCAGGTGCCAGGGTTTGTGCAGCCCACACTGCTGGCTTGTTGATAGGATGTGTGGGGGGGTGTTTTCAGGAAAGCCCCAGGCTGTCCCATAGTTGCAGGCCTAGGTAGAAGTGCTCCTCCACACTCGTCTGCAGGGACACAGGAATAAGTTGTCCTGGGGAACAAGCCAACGCACAAAATCTGATCTGAGAGAATACAAGTTTAACTAGACAGGGGGCAGGGTATAGTTTTCAGTAGTTTGGAGAGATTCATCTTGAAATGTAGGCTATATGCCCTGTAAGTGTTTAGTTATCAAAGGCATTGTTTTCTAAGTCCAATGACCAAATCAACTGTACACATTTGTTTATTCACTTTCGGTTACAAATGTCAGATAGTGATGCAAAAATACAAATAAAAGAATTGTAATACTTTATTAATTAAATTGTTATTCACATCACTGTCACCCTTTTTTTAATGTACATACTTTTGTAGGTATGAACAATCAAGCAAGCAGGCCTCCAGGTGGCTCATATGGGAAATGTTTGCTTGGGAAGAGGGCAGGAGCCTTCTGGCTTGATGTTCCATCCCAGCAGTGTCTATGGCTGTAGGCCCACCTTAGAGAGGCAACATTCGGTCCAGCCTGGCTGGGGTACGACAGTCACAGTTCAACAGTCTCATCTCTGTCCTGCATCTGGCTGGCTAAACACCTGTGGACGTATGAACCAAGTACAGGAGGTCCTCGGGTTACGACGGTCTCAAGTTACGTCGTTTCATGGTTACGACGCACTCCCATAAATTACTTAAAAAACCTAGTTTCGACCTAAGCGGTTTGGTTCATAAATACAACCACAGAAATAAAGATAAGAAATTTTTCTCTCTTTTTTTTATTAATGTTTCATTTAATTACTGTATTTTATATGTCCTTCATGTGTTGTGTGTACAATGTGAGTGACTTAAGGTGTTAATTTAGGTATAATTTAGGTATAAATACCGACTTACGCCGAAAATCGGCTTACGACAAGTTGTAGGAACAGAACTCGTTCGTAAATCGAGGACCCCCTGTGCATACTGACTTTGTCATCCTCTGACAGCATAGCGATGGTGGAACATCTACAGTGTGCAAAGACAAAAGGGCTCATCGTCATGTCAATCGAGGGAGTCGTTATTCACGGCTGCCTCCCCATGACTTGGCAAGAGAGGACTGCTTTATGAGACTAAATATTTCGGCTGAGTTTGGATGAGGAATATGCCAAAAATACTTTCTCTTATATAATACAGCTTGAGTGAACACATGACAATCTAACAACATACGAGAAAAAAAAGTAGCTTTGTTGATCCTTTTTTTTTTTAAATTAACAGTACAATCTTCTGTTTATGTACTCAATCCATCAATCATAATTCAATCATTTGCCTTGTGATTCCTTGAAAATACACCCAAGAAGATATATTATTTGTCATTGTTTTTAATTACACTTTTTGTCTTGCAGTTAAACAGAGTAAAATCTCTTCTGAACTGAGCGTTCCCAAGGCTTCACTCCTCCCATACAGCAGCTGTATGTAAATCAATATTTCCCCCGTGTTTCCCATTATCACCTACATACATTTTATATGTGATATACATATTTAGTGGGTGCAGGCTTCTGTCATGTCACTTCAGACATGAGGAATGACAGATGTGGTGAGAACATTCCAGAAATGGTGGCCTGTGTATGAGTGTGGGACTCATGAGTGGGCACGCCTGCCATCTACCTATGAAATGGTTCGGTATGGCCACTGAAAGGAAGTGATGGCCAGCAATACAATTTTTTTGTTGGTTTTTTTCCCGGATGAGACAACATTGCTGCTATGTGATTTTTACCAGTGCCGATTCAATTAGCATGAAAGAGATGCAATACGGTACAAAATATAAAGATAGGAACTGAATTTATAAGATGACTGAATAAAAGTGTATACGAACCTAACTAGCTTCATGACACCAGGTTGGTTTATTTTTCTGTTTTGGTAATATTGTTACTCTGCCTCTCAGAAGTTTCCTGGAGTTTGAGCAAATTATTAAGGTAGAAAAAAGAGAGCATTTAAAAAGCTGAAACCTGAGAAGGAGAAAATCCTCAGAGATTGGAAAGCATCGCACAGCACGAGTCAGACTTCTTGCATTTCGCATTTTAAAAAGAGAACGATTCAAATGGTAATTAACAGTTACAGTACTTAAAGAAACCGACCTCCAGCACATTCGCCACCTGTGCCTGAATGAGGCGAAACGGCCCTCCAAGCCGACAAGTGTTGAGCAAACAGGCCTCGGCACAAGGTGCAATCATCACGCCAAGAACCTGGCTCCGATTCGGAAAAATCCACGTCGCTGCTGTGCATGGAATCTTATTAGGTAATGACAGAGTAGGAGGTAATCAAGTTTGGATTGTTGTTATTCAGATAGAGGACAAAAGGAGGTACTGGAATTAAGTAGCTGAGAGAAAAAGAAAAAAAAGACATAAAAAAACCCTTGAAAGCTTGAGATAACCAAAACCATATGGTGATGGATCGTATAGCTGTCTTAATTTCTTTTATTTTCACTTGCTTTGAATTATTTTCTTTAAACCTGTTACGCGATGAAAGAGAGGAATACGTGGATTGTGTTCTATCTGAAATGATTAAGTCAAAGCCTGTAATCATGGCTTTTTAAAAACAGGTCTGGCATCACACCCCACCCCCCACCTCCCCCACCCACCCCCCACTCTCCATTTCGATGAACATACAAATTACACTGATTAACACTGTTGAGCATTCTCCTGTATTTTCACTTTATTTCAATACAACAGATTGCATATTGTAGCAATGTGAAAATATGTCTCTGGGTGTAAAATTGTCTTTTTTTTTAATGCAGTGCAACAACACGTTGGCATTGTTAACATTCCGAGATGTGTCATAAATGTCCATGTTTGTCACACATTCAAATGAAAAGGATCCACAAAATAAAAATGACTGGGTGTTAAAGCAGAATATATCTGGAATCCGCCGTGTTTTTCATCTGGTCCAAGTTTTAGTGTGCTGCCTGAAGTACCGGGCTCGGGACCTTAGAACAGTGTCCTTGGACTGGACACTGCCGCTGTGATCTAGTTGTGCACAGCACTTTACATGGATTACTCTTATGACATCCAGCCATTCAAATGAGCCTAAGCATGTAAGAATTAATATGCGATAATAGTCACATTTGTATTGCCACGCTGAGTGTCTATTAAGTGAGCAAATGCTCTTGTTTTAAAAACAGAATACAGTGAAAAAATTGGGTGAGCTTAAATAGGGGTCTTGCCCCAAAGCTGTGGTTAAACTTGGATTACACACACACACACACACATGTACACACATACACATACACTGTGTTTATATATAGGGATTTAGTTGTAAAAACAAAGGCAGGTAATACATGGATGTGTGTGACAATGAAGAGTGACATATCTTGTCAGATGCACAGATAAAACAAGAGTAAAACAGAATTCAGATTGACAGCAATTACTATTTCAAACGTCTCGAATGTCACTTCCAGCAATCATTACTGTGAGTATGAGCCTGTTCACTGTCTGAGAGCAAAAATTTTAAATTATGAAATCTGTATGAGGTTATACACTTCTCTTTTTCATAACTCATAACACTCGATGAAAATGGCTCCTTTAATATAGCTCTATTCTGCATATTTAAAACTGTTGGTGTTGTTTTTTGAGACATTTCCATTAAAAACCTTGTAAATACCATGTTTTGTTTACTTTTTATAGCAAATCCATACCTGTGAAATATAAATTAATTATAGTATTTAATTGTGGTATATATTAACACATTGTAAATGTCAGTCTTACAGATATTCTCCACGTCAAAAGCTAGCTTGCAGGCATTAGCTAATATTGTCTTCTTAAGTGAAATTTTCAAGGTAGAAGTTAGCTGACCTTCTAAATGATAGAAAATATAGTATTTTAACTAAACAATTACATAGGTAGTAATCCCAACGTTTCTTCGAGCTGCTAGACTAGCTGGCCAATCTGCAAAAAAAAAAAACGTATTTGTTATCTTTTCTTTTAAGTGGCTTCATCTTTGAGAACTGTCGGTGCATAGCTGACCAAAGGCACAAAACACTGTGTGAAAGAAAGGTCTCAGAGGTTGCTAAGGCTTTTACTGGGTTTCACACCTTAATCCTAGCCTAACACAAATGAGGCACAACACAGTTTACCCATCTGAGCCATCTGGTTAGCATGAAGACCAGCTATGCTCTTCCATTGTGAAGTCATGGGTGAATTGTCAGGGGGCGGCTGTGTGTTTTTGTATCGCCAAAAATTTGTGTAAGCAGTGATGTGCCATTAAAAATGTGCTGTTTAATCGCATTTCCCTAACTGACCGGAGTCCAAAACAAACTCACACTATTTACTATTTTTTTTTTGTTCTGTTCACAAGTTCAATTCACAACTTCTCAAAAAAGGAGCCTCTCTTGACATCTGGGTTTACAATCTGTTCACTGCTGTGATGAAAAGTGCTTTGATTTGTGATGACTAATTATAATTATTTTAACCAAACAAACAATGGACTCCCCACCCCAGATTTTAAAGTAACCATTTTGCTATGATTGCACTCGCCATTAATGCTGACTAGGAATACTAGCTAATTATAGTAAACCTGGAGTAATTTGAAACCATCACGGTCTTTATTCCCCTCTTGTTAGTCTGAAAAGGAACAAACCTCAAAAGGAGAGGGTGTGGTGCATTAAATTCTTTGGGGCCTTCATCTGCTTGGGTGTGGTGCTTAGGGTGTACTACCATCTCACACATAATTTACACCATAAACAGCCAACCACAGGAAGCAGGTTCAGCTCCCAGGCCCTCTATGTGTAAGTTTCAGTCTGAATAATAAACTGAATGTGTGAATATGTATTACATCCACAGATCTTTGTCTTCAACATGTACATTTTCTGAAACCATGATAATTGTTTGATCTTGAATACAGTTCTGTTTTCATGTAGCTGATGTTGTCTCTCACCAAAGCACCAGCCCATGCCTAGTACTTGAATAAAACTTGTAGCTTCTGTACGTGGAAAACGTCTCTCTCAAAAACTTGATTCTAGAAAAGTAGCATGACATACCATCAGTTTGGCCAGGGAAACCTCTGAGGAGAATATCACTCCAGTAAAACGGAAGTTAATTGGCTTTTCCACCAATAATTCTGAAATAAGACAAAACATAAGTAACTTCCACACGGCACTGTAGGGGTACCAGTTGTGTACAGCAGTTTGCTTTGCAGTTCTGGAAGGGCACGGTCTATGGTAGATTTTGTTCTTACCACTTCAGATCCAAGAGACCTGGGGACGGCACCACAAACCAAGCTTCCTGAGTGAACTGGATAACTTCCCTGAATTAAAAAATATTTATGCGGCCTTTCGTAATTCACAGTCATTAACTGATATTGAATGTTTTGAATACATTGCATTTATTTAGAGCTGGTGTCAATAATAAGTGGGCCTAATTGTCTTTATCAGATGTACAAAAGCTAACCGAACAGCCTGTGAGCCCACTTTGTGCTTTCCCCACTTGAGGTGAGTTAACTGTGTAATAAACAGTTTTAATTGCTTATCAAGTGCATTCCTTAACCACCAATTAATGTATTGAAAGGCAGATCATACCTGAATAAGCCAGAATATTTATTGTAAAACTGGCAAATCCTTTGACACATAATATTGTTTTTTATGGAAAACAACATTGTTAACCATTGAAATAACTTTCAGCTGAGCTTTTGCATGAAAGCCTTTGACTTGCTGCTGTAAACAGGCTAGCCTCTTTGTGGTTGGTGCTTGTGGCTAATTGCAACACATTTTGCATGGGGCTTTGACCTGTTTGCAGGTTTAGAGCAACACCTGCCAATGCAATGCCAGTCTGAAAACAAATGTGCAGAGGTTGTGTCTTAGGGTTCTGCTGACCCTAACTGCTTCTTAAATGACTCACAGTTTCTGAAGTCAGTTGAAAGTTTAAAGATGTACCAGTTTTAATGCATATTACAAGGATTATGAAGACAAACAAAATTCAATTGAATGAAAATTCCTTACTAATATTTCAATACAGAACAGAGTATTTTAAAAGAATTAATTAAATTTCAGGTTTACTTTTTCAGTGCTGTTAAAATGCCTACATATCTGTCCTTTTATATGGCTTAAATATAATTTTCAGAGAAATGACACCACACCAAACAAGCTGAATGTGTCTCTATTATTTTTCTATAAGCTACAGGAGGTCAAGTTTACATAGCAACACAAACTATGCCTATTGCCTGTGTCCTATTGCTGCGTTATTATGGCGTTCATGTTGAATAATACAACAGCATCCTACTGCCCAAATGGTGATGAAGTTTTTACAGCTTGCTTTGTTTGAATGCTAACCATTTTATAACCGTTGATGGAATATGATAAAATATCGAAATATGACCAAGTACCCAAAATGCTAACAGAATCATTGTGTAGACTGCTGTAACCCATGATAGTTTTATAGTAAATGCTACGCTAGCAGAACTTCCAAAAATGTACTATTACATGTCAGTGATTGCTTTCTGTCTATTCATGCTACAGTGTAAAGCTTTTGTGTTTTTTTCCATCAATGGAAATTGTGATAGTATTTTGATTTAATGCTCACCCTTCTGCCTCAGTTTTCCAAATTGATGAGACACAGTCAGAATATCACTTCTGGGTTACTGGGTATTTCTGGATCTCTGAGTTGAGTATTTCTGAAGTTTTACGGTACCTTGCACAAATTCTGTTTTTTGTCTCGGGAATCATAATACTGTTTGCAGAAGACTTTTTTTACATCACCAGAATTCCATAGTTGTGACAGCCCGTCACTGCTGGATGTCGCACTGCGGTGCGTGGTCACATTTGTGACAGACCAGAGTTACAAGTGAAGCCGGTCCACTCTTAGGGCGAAACACAGCACCAGCAGAATGTTGTCACACCAGTGCCGCAATAAACATGTCATCCATTTGCTTCTGATGCTACTTTAGTTAGAGCGAGAGAGAGAGAGAGAGAGAGAGAGAAAGAGAGAGAGACGGCGATCGTTCTGGGAGCTGTTGGGGAACAACAGTGGAGCTATGTGGCGCCTGCTCCCTGACACCTCCCTAATCTGATAACGGATGGGGACAGGTTGTCTTCCCTGTACCTGGCAAGTGTCTCCCAACTTGTGCACACGGATTTATTGGGATAAGGCCCGTCTTGGCAAACTCCAGCATCCCCCTGAGAATAGTTAAAGGGTGATTAATCATTGTTTCCGAGCGGAATGTGTGGGGAAGAATGGAAAACCGGCGTTTCACACCTCTGAAGCAATTAATCCCTGTGATCTCCGCCAGGTTTGTCTTGTAGATAAGTCAGGGTACAAAACTGTTCCTAATTTATCAACCCGCTCATGCCATCCGGCATAAAACACACAATTTATTTCATATCATTTATAGTCAAATTTTAAAAGAGTGACTTTGCCACATCTAAGTGTGTCCTATATTGGCTTCATGTAAACTAAGTACCTGAGATTACAATGGGAATCCAGTTTTATTGTGCACATCTGGTCCAGTCACAATGCATTTTCTCATCCGCTGGCTGGATTTTTTAGTGAATGTGGCATAAATCATTTTGCTAATCAGAAACATAAGTGACGTGAAGCCATCTTCTCCTCTCTGAACAAAGGAAAAACATATGGCTTCAAATGCAGCCGGCTCTTTTTATTTCCAAGGTATATAACCTGAGCATAAACCAACATTATTGGTTTGATTTGCATTTTTGTTTCATATTCAGACGGGGGGGTAAAAATGTCATGTAAGATATGACTAATAAAAAGAGCACTGCTACTGAGCAGCAGAGATTGGACGCTCCTTCTCTGTGACTGTGTTTGATCCACGGCACAAATGTGTTATTTCAAAGTACAAGGCTTTGCTTTCCATTGTTTTATGGGTGTTTGGAAATTGCCCATCAAATGATACAGACACAATTGTCACAGATGTATTTGTGTCACACTAATATGAAGTTCCATGTTCGTCACCGTGGCTTTGAAAACACAACAAAGAACGAACAAAAGCCAACAAGAAAGACATGACAAAATAAATTCCTTGAATATGGGTATAAACATAGCAGACCTCTGTTCACAGGGTTGAAATCAGATTTGCCTGCGGAAAAAAATGGGAAGAGAGTAGACACATGCCAATAATAGTAAAATTCTGCTATTTTAATTGCATCATTACGTTCTCAATATTAGCTGCTGCTCCTGCCAATATCAATATTTCTATAGCATGTGGGGAATACAGATGACCTGAGGTATGTGTGGGGACTCCTCCAGTGCCTGCATGCTTGGCTCATCCTGGCTACCCGCTGAGTTGGGAATGGGAGGTGGGTTGGAGTGTGGCTTGTCTTCCTAATGTCCCTCAGTATTCCCGTAATTACTGCCGGATCCTGTTTGGATTATAACGGCAGATCTGAATCAGTAACTGCTGCACGTAGGACCTGATAGGTCCAGGGGGAGAAATCATGCTACTTGTGAAAACCGATACGTGTGTGTGAGTGTGAGTGTGTGTGTGTGTGTGTGTGTGTGTGTATGTGTGTGTGTGTGTGTGCATACGTGTGTGTGTGTGTGGGCATGGGCGTGTGCGTGTGAGTGTGTGCATGTGTGTGTGGGCGTGTGTGTGTGCATGTGAAAGTGTGTGTGTGTGTGTGTGTGTGTGTGAATGTGCATGTGTGTGTGTGGGAGTGTGAGTGTGCATGTGAAAGTGTGTGTGTGTGCATGCACATATGTGCATGTGTTTATATCTTTGTCTTGTGTGTGTGTGTTTGTGTGTGTGTGTGTGGGCATGCATGTCACAGAGACAGAGGAAGAGAATGTATGCTAACGGTGCAGGTGTGTATGTATGACAGGAAGTATCAAAGCCCACTGGATCTGAGCTGGTTGCTTTGAGTTCAAGCATCCTCAGGTCTTTGTGACAAAGCTCTATATTAGATATTTTGTAGTATCATGTCTTTTTTTTATTGAGGGCCAATTCAGCTATTGTGCTTGTAGTGAAGCAGTGTGACCAACAGAGTATTTGTAAACCAAAGACCATAGAACAAACACCACTTTCAGATTGGCAAGAACAAGTGATTTACAAACCATCCACACATACAAAATGAAGGTATAGGCTACACAAGTGAAACAGCCAGAAGAAAGCACAAGAGACAAGCCAGGATTTCATAATAAACGAAATAAAAGAACTTGAAATAATAGAAACATAAATGAAAATTCAGTAGTACAAATAGATGATTTAGAAATAAAGTGTGAATTTCATTCCAACTACATGCTTTTTCAAGACGAGTCAAGGCTGGGAAAACTGAGACCCACTCCGTAGATGATGAGGAGTAGCTAGTTGCCCTCATTCCTTTTTTAATGGGCCACCGAGGTATAACCACAAATAAAGCTTATTAATCTAGCCTTTTGCCTTGCCAAGCATGCGGATATTATGCGCTGATGAAGATCTCCTGGATGACTCAGTTCAGCTGTCCAATTACTCTTCAGGCTGCACCAGTTACATGTAGTGTTGGCCTGCTAGGCTAGCGCAGTCGGCTGAATGATGGCTGTGTATTTGTTCATGATACACTGCCTACTGCTGAGGGTGATCCCCAGGGCTGGCATTTGAACATGGAGAGGTCAATATCTCAATTATTGAGGGAAACTGCAGAAAGGCTGGAGGCTACTGGCAGCCCACATATCCCAGCAATCCCTTTGACACACGGGACCCCAGCTGCTCACTCTAGGTCAACATTTAGTGTTTAGAGACATAATGAAAATAATAAAAACACTAAACAATATGTTGATATTTATTTAAAAATAAGGAGCTATCCTTCCCTTTGCCTTGAGAACAGCTTCAGTCTTACCGGGAATGATGAGTCACAGGTTTTTGGAAGCATGTAGTGGGATATTGGAGTAAATGTAGATCTTGGGACACTGTTTAGAAGGGATTAGTAAGTAATGCAAGTTGTGCTACAAATGGTTAACATGCTGTGATGCACTAGCAGACGCAGCGTATGCAGGGCTCATCGCTGTTCCAGCATTTTTGTTATTACTGTGCCTCATTGAAGATTTGGCCCCTGTCTGATTCTCAGGTTCATAGGGGAAAAGTGGGGTGGTTCAGTAAGACTCATCATGAAGTTCTCCGCCGTGTCATTTGAGTGTTGCTGTTCCACCTTGGTCAGGTTCTCTACCACTCCATATTGTCACTGTTGAACATGTGATAAATTGATTACATTGTAACCTGGCATTAATCTTTGACTGTAAACTGCTCACACACATAGAACTCTACAGAACTAACTGCTCCCTGTAGTCACTCATCTATACATACACATAATGCCAAAGCAAGATGCACAATGTGTCCTTGTAGGTTATACAGTGCATAACAGTACAGATTATGATCTTTTTGAATACAATGGAATATGTTGAATACTGCTGAATCACATTCTAGCTTTCTTCATTGAAGAACGTACTGATACAATGTGACTGGCTTGGCCTAAGCAACTAAACACTGACTAAAATTGCTTTCACCTATGAAAATATTTCTTTCTTCAAAGACAGGAAGTTACAGTGATGTTTTCAGTGGTGCTCATCATCAAACAGGGCGCTTGGTGTCAAGCTAATGTGTCATTAAACAAGGTGCTTACTACAAACTCTCATGTCCCTTGCCTCTGCATTTAAAAATTACTGCTAGTTCCTGCACGCTGTTTCAGTACTTTATTTTTTATTTTGATATTATTCCTATGTTTTTAAACCTTTGTCAGCATTGATTCACAAATACATACAAATACATACTTACATAATTTACTCACAACTAAAAAACTGGTTCTGATTCATTGAGTCTACTGTCAGTGATGCCTCTAGCATGGTTTTGGCTGTAAGTGTTGGCAAAAAATGCAGGAGTCTGCAAATGTCTTTGATCAGTTTAAATCACAAACTGCATTTTTCCCTTGAACATACAAATGTACTGTCTATACAAAGAAATCTGGCCTAAAGCAAAGCTTGCTTCTGTCCTGAAAGCAAACTAGACTGCTAGCTTGACGATATGCATGTTCTTTTTTCAGAAATAAATACGGCTCAGTACTGGGTCATAGCAAACATGATGTGAGGTGTGTTTTTTTGGGTTTTTATTTATTTTTAGTTTGTTTGTTTTAAAGGTTCTGAGTTTATTCTGCATAATTCTGCTTTATAATTCATGTGTAACTTACCAGCTTTTCATTTAGTATGGATGCCATAAAAGCAAAATAAACATTTAGAGAAAAAAAAGAGAGCAGAACATATATTCTTCTTTCAAGGGTAACGTTTCATTTAAAGGTACTGCAGCTAGCTGTTCAGAGAGAAGAATTGACACTGTGCTCCACAGCTGAAAACAGGCATGCTCTACTTTAGCACAAGCCATTATTTTCTAGATATTATGATGACATGGAAGTCAATGACATTGTTTTTGTAGAGACAGCTAGAAAAAAAATCTATACGGTTAACATAATTCTGCTTAATATTTAAATAATGTAGTTGATTATTTACATAATGTTATATAAAAATATAACAGCTTTGTAATTGTTTAATGGTAGGTGTCTCTGGTGGTTGCTACCGTCACTTTTATTTCTCTTCAGCTGCAGCCTTACGGAGCAGCTCTGTCAATGACAAGGATTATCAAGCTATGAAGGGATAATGGAGGTTGGCTGTTGTGTAACAAACAGAATTGATTTGGGGGGGGGGAGTGACTTTTCTACAAGTTAACAGCTAACTCCCTTCATCTGTGATCTAAAAAGATCAGAGACAAGTAAGTGTGCAAAGGGACTTTGTGACACTCTTAATGGTTTCTGTGTACATATGGTAAGGTACCGCTACTTAACAATTAGTAACTGCTTTGATGAAACTAAATTGCATTTTTAAGATCCCATCAGGAAGTCACTTCACATATCTGTATTAATGCATTCAGGGCTGAAGAAGAAAAGATAATTTCCCAGCTTAAATATTTAATTCAAGCTTAAAATTTAGTCCGTAATTAGAGCTCCCCAATGAGGAGAGCATAGAGTTTGTCCATTTTAATTAGATTGTTGTTTACCTATTAATTATATATCATATCTTGTCATATAGTTTTGATGTTAACAGATGGTGCGGGGAGATACCAGGGGTTAGAACAGAATAAGATTCCACATGATTTATTAAGCTGGGCTTTATTAGAGAGATTTCTGCTCTAATCACATTACTGTGCAGAACCTCAACTTCCTCACATTAAGACAATTTTCTCGCTTATTGTTTTGTGGTAAGATGGGGGGGGGGGGTTGTGTACCCAGGTAGCATCTGCCCATTTCTAAACAAATTATATATCCTACAGATTTTTCTTTACCAGTTATAAGGAAACGGGATATGCAAGAACTGTAAGATTACTTTTTCGCGATAAGCCTTTAGCTATGTGTAGCTTCATATGCGCTTCATAAAATGTAATGAGCTGATTTGCCATGGTCATCATACTAACAGTTATATGTTACCATACCAGTTTTGGGTGCATTCATTCCAAACTGATGTATGAAGCTTATTTTTGACAAATGTTGTGTGTTTGCTGTCCCCAAAAGATGAATATTTTAACGGAACCTCCCATGTTTAGACATCACAGTATCAAGGCCTTTTTGGTTACTCCTAGACCTCCTGTATCAGATTTCTTACTCATCAAACTGTTTTAATGGCAAGCCTTTCATTTCTTTCATGTTAAATGCTCATGCGGCAAAATAGCATATTTTGATGTCTATTTTCTGTTCATCATTTTTTTATTCACCAATAAATTGTGTATACAATAGACTGATTGGCAGCTCGATACGGATATTGATTTTGGTTTGGCAGTCTATGGAATGGCACGGTTTCCTACGGAAAACGGTGAGCTATTTGGGGCATCTGTCTCAGTCTAGTTGTCTCTGTTTTGTGTCCCTGTTTTATTCCGGGCTGTATATCTGTGTGATTGTTACTGTTGTGCCCCCTGACGACGGCCGGTGATTGATGGACACGGTCCAGGACATCTCGATCGACAGCTGTTGATAGCTCCGAAATCGAGAGCTGCATCCAGAGCGTAACAATGAGTTCATTGCTCTCGCCGTTCGGCTGCCAGCAGCGACTCGCGGTGAGGCAGCTCATGAATTTTAACAGTGGCCGCGGCCTTGAACTGACTGAGGGAGAGGAGAGGACAGAGAGCACTCTGCTCTGGTACCCCATGCTGGGACATACATGTTAGCATTAGCGTAAGGGAGGAAGGAGCGGTACAGTACACAACATGTTATTGTTTTGGTTGGTGCCCTTTGACCGTGGCAGTTTTTTAGAGTAGTGTTTGGGCTTGCAGTCTCTTGAGCTGATTCTGTTTTAACATGGCCCTTTGGACCACAGCTTGCTCCTCACCCTTTAAATATCATCTGAATGCATGGGACAAGGGTGTTAAAGGCTCAGACGTAAGGCAATGAGATGTTTCAAGAGCGTAGATGGCTTTGAAAAATGTCTTTAAAAAGCCTATACTTCACTATGGGACGATCATGAAGAGCTTTTAAACAACACAAATGGGGGTGCAAGAAGTTGATAGTTTAATCTGAATACCCTCTCCCTGTTCTCTTATAATATTGTGTAGTTACATAGTACACTCAAATTATTTGCTAAATTGTTCTCTTAATATTAAGATTTTTTTTATTCACTTGGTAACTAACCTTTCTGTAGTTGCTTTTATTCTGGAATTCAGTTTTTTGTTTTTTTTTTTTTTTGGTGTATCTGTGTTATGTTTATTTGTTGTGTCTCACCTCTCTTATTGCTTACCCATGTCTGTTCTGGAGGAGAAAAACAATGAAAATTTAAACAAAAGAAAGCACAAGCAGTACTATGAATCATGGAAAGAAAAACTAAGAGTGACAATGGTTCAGATATTTTTTTAGATTCAAGAAATACAAGTTTGCACAGGCTTGCTGGAGATATTCATATTTAGAATTTGTGATATTTGTATGCATAAGGAAACATTAGATTCCCCCTAGAATGTTAACAAACATTGGTATTCTGTAGCAGCAGGTTTATCCCCTGCTTAATTAAGGTAAATTCAGTCTTCTCATTCAACATTTGCTGAATATAAGCTTAAAACAAGTTGTGGTTATTGGCATCTGTTTATTTTTTTATATTAAAAAAGGAAAACATTACACTGGGTGGTTTGGCATCTTCCTGTTTTGTGCTTGGGCCTCATATTATGGGAATTCTCAGTTTGCACAATGATTAAATGCTTAATAAAAAATTCATTGTTGTTGCCAACATCTGTATTGTAGGACTAACGGCTCACTGGAGTGTGTGAGGCTTGTAAAGTTTCCAAACGCGTTGTTGAGAACCCTGGAAAGTTCACCGAAGAGTTTGTCTTCCTCATTACCAAGCTACTTCTGCGTCTGCGATTAGACAGAGAACATCTTTAATTGCTTTAAAATCTGAATGCATGATAAGAATGGATTAATTTGATTTTTCTGTTTCTACAAGTAGCAGATGGTTTATGTCTTAGGAATGCTCATGTTGTAAAATGAGATCCCCAGCTTGTCTCTGATTGGTCACTGTTAATGAAGCATGCTGTGCTGATTATTGATTTAGAAAATGAGGATGACACGAGTATTGTGTGTGTTGCTGTAATAAATTAAAGAGGAGCTTTTTTAATAGCCAGCAGAAACACAACTTAAATAACATAAAATATTTGCTTTTCCATTCAGGTGGTCTCTGGCCCTTCAAAGCAATTTTATTGTTTATTAAAAAGATGCACTGTTATAGCTGCCGCTAACAAGCAGATGGTCGACTTGACTTATTTGTGTTTTGTGTTTCTGAATGACCGATCAGATGCATGATGGGAAATTCAATGAGCTGCTTGTCAGAACAGAAACAATGCAATTCATCGGAGGGAGCCCACCAGAGCTCTGTATGTTTCCCTCAACCCCCCCTTCCTTCCCCCCTCCCATTTTTTAAGGTTAGTAATTTTTAGCGTTATTATGGGCTGTTGCAGGAGCAGCTGTCCCTGGGTCCCTTTCCTTCCGAATTAATATCTTCACACTGACAAGCTGCTAGTGGGGAGACAATTTGCATGGAGAAATTCAATTCTGTGATGGAAATAATGTGCCAGCACCAGTGGGATTTGGGTCTCCTGGAGGATGGGGAGAGGGTCCAGGTTCTGGTTCTGGGGAGGTTGGTTTGGTGGGTGGAGGGTGGTGGTGTTGGGGGGTGGTGGGGGGTGGGCACTGTGCAGATAAGTGAGGCTCTGAAATCTGCCTTTGTCTGGGTTGGTTTACGATGCGGAAGCTGTTGGTTCATTGTCGTTTGAAAGCTGTGTCTGTGCTGAGTCCCATGGGGTCCACACTCTAGTTTTGGACTGGGAACCAGATCTGTCCATGTAACAGACAAATGCATGGTACAGACACATGCTGAAGAGTTTACATGACCGAGAAAGCAGGGGAAATCAAGAATGCCATGATCTCAGTAGATGTGTGTTAAAGACAAAGTTAATGTTGTATCGTGGGCCTCTGGGTGATACATTGAGTAAGGGCAATGTTTTATACAGAAGCTCTGAGTGTGACTCCCAATCATGGCATGACCAACTGGCAAGGCAAGAATCTTCTCAACATCAGTAGGGTAAAATGATGTGTGAATTCATCTTTCTCCACTGACTCTCCATGGGCTGAGCATGGCATACATGAAATCATACAATATGGTTAATGTTGAAATTGTCAGGAGATTATGTTATGACGTACACATAACTTTTGAAGTGCTAAATGTTTTTTGGAGTGCGATATGATACATATTTCCTCCCTTTTTTCATCCGTTTCTGTATTTGTGTCAGGGGCGCTGCAGCTGAGGAATGTGCATGGTGTGCTCGACCCAGAGACAGCCACAAACCACAGCATGTTATCAGAGAAGGCATGCCAGCTGCAGGAGCCCTGCAAGCAACTGGTGAGTCAATGAGAGGAACCTGCATTTACATCTGACGTACCTTGCCTTTCTCACAGTCACAGAATGAGGAATCTAAGCCCTGATCTGTGTGATGTGTGGGTATAGTGCCCCACCTGTATTCAAGTGGGAGCACTCACATTAAAAGCTGTAGAGAGAGCTTCCACTTCAGAACTGGTCATCTTTACACCACTAGTATAGGCATAGATAAGGCATAAATGAAAGTTGAATATTTTTGCTGAAATCTTGGCTTTCGACATTGCGGCTTCAATCTTTTTCAGGTCAGCAACAAAGAATTAGATGGGAATTTTTTGGGAGCTTTGCGACGTTGTGAGGGGAGGTCTTGAGAGTTCCAGAAGGTTACAACTGTGTTGTTCCACATTGTGGATTTAAGGCACCAGGTGGGGAACCAGCAACATGTATATTCCTCTTGAATGCACCTCCATGCAGAGATATTACTCATTATTACTCTCCCTTTTTGGTTTTTTTAAGTGTGTTTCATATATGGGATAACTCCCTTTTAAAATGTAATTGTCCCTTGAAACTGACTATAACTCAATAAAATGATAAAATGTTTCTCAAGAGTTACATTTCAAAATCAGGCTTGTGATAATTTCTCAAAAGCCCAAGTCACACAACAAACAAGTCAAAAGCTAAAACCTCTTAAATGGCTGCATTTAGGGTTTTACCAGTCCTAAGGACCACATAAGGCTATCTATGGCCACATCATAAGGAGTGAAAGGGGAAATAAAGAAAGTAAATGACTGGCTTTTCTGAACCCAGCTGGTCCCCATGAGGTGCATTTTGTACGGAGAGAGCTGTGTGACAGACCTCCCTTTAATTAGCTGAGTTGAATGACCCATGTGCATGAGGACTACACCAATAAACAATGATGCAGGCTTAAATAAAGCAAATTAAATGCAATCCGTCACATGAGAGCTGTTAATGACAACTAGAGTCTGGTGTTTTGCTGCACAAAGCTTTTCTTAAGGGCACTGTACTAAATAAAGTTTGATTGATTGAGAGAGGATCTAGGTTGCTGTGAAATTTAGGAATGTTCCAGGGTAAAGATATCTTCCCCCAGCATATCATAACTTTTCAAGGTGACCTACAGAGAACTTCAAATAATTGTGCACCACTATAGGTGAAATATTGGTTTATATTTTTGGTTTAATAATTCAAAGACCCTGGGGGAGGGAAATATTACTCAAAAAAAGGATCAAAGTGTCAACTGACTGGTCCTAATTTTGTCCATTCAAATCTTACCAAACTCCAAAAGTTGAACACTGTTAGTCACCTAACTCGTTAGTCCTACCTAGACTTATACTTAAATACTTCACAATTATTGTTTGCTGTTTTCTGAGGTAACGTGAAAGCATTTCCTGACCTGGCTTCATCTCTGTGTCGATTGATCTGTGGCTGTCGATGTCCATATGCAGTTTTTGGCATCTGTTAGATCATATTTGTATCTCTGTGCTTTAAAGTGGACAGCCTTTTTTAAGACCTTCAAGTTTAAAAAGAAGCTGTTTAATAGCGAACATGAAGCAGGGGATGGTTGTGTTCTCGCTCTTCCTTTGGTAATCTGCTCAGGAATCTTCGCCACCTGTTACTAATCGTTGTGTAAATCGTCACCATGCGAGACTTGATTTAACCTAACACTGTGGGTCTGAATCCCTCCAGGAGAGAGCCAGCTAGTGCGCTTTAATGGGGAAAGAGAGGGAATTGCCTCATGGATTTTCACCCCCCCCCCCCCGTCCTCTCTTTGCGTCATTAACTATTTATGAGTTGCCACTTCATGTTATTTACACTGGACTGTTAGTAATGGTATTCAGAGCTGAAATGCCAGGCAGAGCCCCACTTCAGGGGATAAAGATGTGCGCTTCGTTTGAATATTATGCATACACGCCACCTGCAGACGTGAGGCGAGGGTAAATAAAATGACAAAAAGCACCCCATGCCATAAAAGTACAAAGTGAGTGCCCCGGAGAACCACAGGGCTAACATGCTCTCCCTATTAAAGACTGTCCTTTGCCCTAGCTACCATGTGTTGCTTAAGAGAGAGCTGCTCACCCAGTGAGGTAATTCTGTTGACCTGGTTTATGTTTAGAAAGGGAAAAAAACAAAACAACAAAAGTGTCACCGCTCAGCAATTTTGCAATGCATAATGTGTCATACATATTATTGCAAATTTCCACTGACTTACTGCAAGTTCGCACGTAAACAAAACATTTTGATTTTAAAGGGCAAAGCTCAATGTTTAGTCATTTAGCAACAATGTCTGGTCTTCAGCAGTGAAGTGTGTCGGTCTCAGTTAAAACATACCTTAAGCACGAACCAGATAAAAAACTCCACAGACTACTAAACAGAACACCTGTCTCCATGCAGACGAACCAGCCTTCTCCACACAGTCGTACGTGTGAGCAGATGTTCCTTAAACAGCAACCTTCTTTCTAATAATGATCAGAATATATGGACAGCTTGGTCTGATGGGAAAAACATGAATTGTTGCATATTGTTTTACATTATATGTAACATATATACCACATGCATGTCATCTATTCAGCTGTCTAAACCTGCATGTTTGCATTTGAAAGGAAAGGCCCTGGGTAATGGACTAATTTAGACATCACTAACTAAATTTACACAGTCTTGAAAAGCCTTGTTTAAACAATTTACACATAGTGAATATCTGCAGGTTCACCACAAAATTATCATGTACAGACTAGTAATAAAATCAGTACTGAGTTTCCCCTGAAAGCTATCATATTATAAATATTGAGGAATGCAAAAAAAAGTGTAATCATTACATTTGGTGGTACTTCATTCGCTATGTATCTTGTATTTCAAACATTTAGCAATGCCTTGAAGTTAGGTGTTAGGTGAAGTACGTGGTCCTCCCATGAGGTGCTGAAGATGACTACATCATCCAAATACACTGCACTGCAGTATTCGCATCCAACCAGCACTCAGTTCACCCAGCACTGGAAAGTGGCAGGCGCTGCATGGAGTCCAAAGGGCAATACTGTGAACTGGAACAGTCCAAAAGGTGTTCGGAACACAGTGTACTCTTTTGACCCCTCTTCCAATTATTTGGCCAAGCGCAGCTTCTGAAGAAGCTCTTCAATATGAAGCATGGGGCAAGCATCAAAGCAAGGTTCATCTTGCGGAAGTGTATACACACCAAAAGTGATCCATCCCTCTTTGGGATGAGGACAACCGGGCTGGAACACTCACTGTCCCACGCCAGGTTTCTTCCCTCAGTGGCACCACCAGCTGCTCTGCCACATGGTATGGCCGCTGTAGGATTGGGGTCGGGTCCTTCAGGTGGATGCTGTGGGTAATGGCACTGGTCTTGCCTGGCCCTGGACTGAACAGGGCAGGGTACTTGGACCACACCTGCAGGAGATCCTGCTGCTGCCCCTTCTCCATATGTTGGAGCATTGTATCTGAGGAGGATGTCTTCATCCATAGCCGAATATGCTTCAAGCGCTTTCCCCATCAGCAAAGGAACCAGCCAGCAGGCTCATTCAGCTTCTGGCCAGTTGCAGGTCCTAGCCACCCGTTCCAAACAGAGAAGACAGTTTTCTATGTCCTCCCCCGTCTGGAGAGGAAGCATCTCCGGCTCTTTCCGGTACACTGCACCGGCCTGCTGACCCAAAGATAGGGTGCTGCTGCCCCCTGAGGCTGGTGGGGACACAGCAGACTGCGATCGTGGTGCTGGGGTTGGCAGAGCACATTGTGGGCTTTCTTCAGGAAGCGGGCCGGCGTTGGCCCGTGCGTAGGGCCCAGCTAGCAGGGTCCTCCTCAACCCCCTGAGCTCCTCCATCAGGCCCACCTCATGCACCACCCACGCTGTCAGGAACTCCTCTAAGAGGCTCACCAGGTCAGCCCTCTCACTTGCTGGCATCTCTTCAGTCTACTTGGGCTTCGGGGGGCACTGTGGCTTCCACGGGCACATCTTGGGATGGACCACTGGCCGCTCATACCCTTCCGAGGCATCAGGCGAGCTGTCCTGGGTCATTAGTATTGTTGCTGCATGAGAGAAAATCATTTTTGTGAGAAACATTCTGGCTATAATGAAATCACTTCCTGATGAACACTTATAACTGTGGTATAAGTGGTCAGCCTGAAAAACACCTCCTGAATGATCTGTGGGTGGGGTGACCTGATGAAACCCTGTTGAAACACAGTCACAAGGCTGCTTTTACTCCACAATCTCAAAAAGGCTCTAAAACCAAACATTTAATGACTGTGGGTAGTCAGAGGCCAGGGCTAGGCACCGCTCTGCCCTATCTTCAGGCAAGCAGCTCACCTGGAACGCCTCAGGCAAGCATACAGTCTCATAAAAACGGGTCTGAAATGTCAAACAATGGAGGCTACGTGGGAAGTTGCTAAACGAACTATGATACGAATGTGTTGTTTTTGAAGATCTCGTCTAGTGTTTTAAACGTGTCTTCTGCCTCATGAATCCATAATATATATCACAAATATTTTGAAAGGCCACTCGCATTCTGTTTTCATGTGACACTCAACATATGAATTTGTAGCCTCAGTTAGCTCTACAAAAAGGTACTTTGGGTGTAGTGTTAGATTCAATGAGTCAAACCAGGCAGCACTTTCCTTTCCAAATACTGATGAGTCCTACTTGTGCGTGTGTTCAGAGCCAAAGAACTATCTATAGGGCCTCTTTGAAGAGCTGTTGTTTTTATGAACAGTCATTTACATTCCCCATCAAAAACTGTTGTCATCTCAAGCCTCCTCCTGATATATCTGTTTATTAATTTACCCTTTTCTTTTTAGCTTATCAAAAAACAAATCCACAGCTTCAGGAGGTGACAGTCTCCTGCAATGTTTGGACAGCAGAGTGTTTAATATTATCATGCTTTTGGAGGAATGTTGCCAAAAAAGTTTTTTTTTTTTTTTTTTGAAAAACAAAAATTACTAAATCTTTTCAGCCCCTGAAACTTATGTTTACCACTTCAGTTTTCCTCACAGGATGCACTCAGCTTAGTCCTCCATTTGAACCCACGCTAACACACAAAGCTAACGCCAGGCCTTTATGATCTACATTCCACACCAGTTTTTTTGGACCTTTCTATTCCATTCGCAGTCAGCTGCATCAAGGCAGTCGAAATTGCCCCAGCGACATTGTTTCTCTTTAAATCTATTATACAAATACAATTTTAAAAACAATGTCGTCTGACTGCTGTGGTTTGGGATGGTGTTTTTGTTTCCCCAACATGCCCAAATCGTTGTAGTATGACAACAGTTTTGATAATCTGTGACTGAATTCCCTTTGAACTCCCATGATCGCAGGCTAATTTTTATTAAGTGAGCGTTAAGCTTTTTTTTTGTGCCAGTCGCTGAGGCTTCAAGGAGTCGTTTTGACAAGCAGAGCCCAAGAGCTTAAATTACCATCTCCCCGCACTACCATGACTATAATTAGCCCAAAATTAACAAGAAATGTTTGCTTTGGTTAGATTATTCAGAACATTTATTTCAGTCGTCAGAGGTTAGATAAAATTGTTACTTTAATTTTCAGTTTAAAGCAGACGCCTACAAAGGCCTTGTCTGCCGTCTGTGTTTCAATTACAGAATATGCATGCCTTTAATTTCTCTGTATTATTCCATTTCATTTTTCTGTCTTACAATAAAGGTTTTTTTAGTGGTAGCTCACTGGATAGGGAGCCGAGATTATAATATGCTATTGATTTGTGAAGGAGGTGTGTAAACTGAATAAGGATTGTGTGGCAGGAGTCTCTCTGAGAGTCCATCGGTTCAGGAATCACTTTTTGTTTGCTGGGCATCCTGTTGTAAAAATGACTCTGAGGCAACTTGCTGTAAGCTGTGCTTGTGCACGCAGTCATTGTGCTGCTTTGGAGACGCAAGCCCATTGTGGAACATTCACAGGGCTGCAGCAGTGACAGTAATGTTCTTTCTTTCTTTCTTTCTTTCCTGTCAACCTCGTTTCTCTAAAACAGCTAATCCTTAATACTCCAAAGTGTGAGCATACGTTTACTTCTCGAGAAAAAAAAAAAGTTGCTCAACAATTCCGGTGTGTATTGTTGCTTTGCTGCGGTAATTCGTCACCACTCTGGTCGCAGTAAGTACAGATGCAAAGGGGATTGTGCACTGAATGTCTGCTGACACTGCCCCCCACCACCCCCCCCACCTCCAAAGAGCTCACTCAGGGAAGGCTGGCTTGGGGGGATGATGATTTCAGCATGTGTACCTTTTAGTTCCATTTGTATTTGACAGGAGTGGAATTGATTTGAGACGACATCCTATCGTTTCAGAGACCACAATTATTAAGGTTCATTACTTCTCAAGCAGGCGCTATTAACAGGGGTTTAACCTGAAGGGACCGCGCTCTGATCTGCGTCTGCGCTCGGCTAAACGCCTGTGTGTGTAATTTAATGCCAATGCAGGATGCACCTCCTCCCCAGGTCGGGACGCGGGGAGATTGGCCCTCCGATACGGGCGCTAATCCGCCGAGGCCTTTGTCATCCTGCCGCTGGTTTTATGGAGATGAAGAATTGGAAATCCTTTTATCGATGACACACATCAGGGTGCGTTTACAGACTACTGCTCTAATCCCTTTACATGCCTTGATAATGTTACTTTTTAGCACTCTAAATACTCCATATTTGTCTTGTAAATGACTGTCTCCCGCAAAACGCAATATAGCTGAGATGACTCTTGGCAATATTTGCATTTAAAAAGTTTTTTTTTTTTTTTTTTTGTTAAATATGCTTTATTTTGTTTTTCATTTTCTTAAAAAAGTTAGAAATGCACATAAATTCACATTTTTAAACACAATGTATTTTGCATGTAGTCTTTTTTATTGTTAGAAAAGAATCATTGTCAGTCAATAAAAATCAAATCATGGTGCTTTAAAGCCCAACTGCCAGTTGTATCGCTCTTCCCAAGACTGTAGTAAAAACTTTGGCTTCGCTCGCAAACATAAGTCTGAAGTCTGAACTATGATTTGTTTGCAGCGTGACATTTTGTATGTTTTATAATATATTATGCTTAACTGTAATCTGTGATATTGTGCAATTTGTGTAAGTGTGTTATGAAAATTATTTACACAGTTTCATGATAAGGCAGGTACAAAATCAACCATAAAATAACATAGCAAAACTTTGTCATTGTGGATCACAGCATGATCTCTTCAAAATGTACTTTTATTTGATAGTGTGATTTTGGTTAGGGAATTGGTAATAATGCCAGAGGCTGACTGAATAAGTCTGAGTGCCAAATTCTCATAGAGGGTTATGATCAGGAGCTTAATTTAGCCTATTTTTTTCCCTTCTTTAAGAAGTCATTGAATTCAGCTTAATCGTGTATTGTGTAAGAGTCTTGTTTATAACTAACCTTATAGCAAAACTCTAAGTGTAGTTTGATTACATGGGATAAACGTTTGGAATGAGTGCTGCTGAAAGACTAAGATATCTGTATGACTGTTTACATGACAAGCCACATCTTTTGTTCCTCCTTTCTCTCTCTGTGAAATCAACACATCTCAAACAAATTTGCTAAACATATATGCATTCAGCAAGGTAGAGATCTTTGAAAGATGTGTAAAAATTACAGTAGCTGTATTCATTTATTTAGCTTAATTAACAAGAGTGTCAATTTCCTGAGTGATCCATTGACTAGCAGTCCCAGCGTTTGATTTTAATTTGCACAAACTGTAATGTTTTCATTCTTCTATTAATGTCAGAGAATGAATATAACTAAAAGACTAAATTGAGATTGTTTCTGTAAAATGGTTCTTTCTTTTTTCAAAGTACTGGCTACACTCGATGGGAGAATTCCTACAAAATAACCACAGATGACTGCATGTAAGATTTCTGGAGAGATCACCCTTTGCACTCTCCATGCCAAAGTATCATTGGTTTATTGCTGCCTACCCTCCATTGTAGCATGCAATTGTCTTGGAATGAATACTCAGTGAAAGATGATGCTTTTCTATTTTTATTTGCACTAAACACAAAATCTGATCCTTTTAGTTCAACTTAGATCCAAAAGGTTGATGCCCAAACCATCACCCCCCCTCCATTTTAGCTAGCTGGAGGCAGCAGGAGGTAACCAGCCAGTGCCACCTTGTTCGACCCTGTAAGGTTGATCTAAAGAATCACATGGTAATGTGTATCTTTTGGATAAATGATTCAGAGCATTTTATGCAGATGACTATAGCATAAAGGTCAAAAAGGATTGTAAAGAATTTATCATGTTAAATCATCTTCCCCTCTCATACTTCACCAGAGTGTGCAAGGAAATCACTTTATTACCCAAAACCAGCAGCCCACGCCGCCCTCTCCCCCCTCCCCTGCCTGCCATTTCACTATCTCAGGGCGCCCGACACCGCTGCGTATTCTGTTCTCTCAAACGAATGCAAAGAAAGGTCAATGTGGACATGATCTCGCCTGGTAGTGACAATGAGAACTGCCTCTGGTAGAACGAAGAAATTATTCTCTTAGAGCTAAGAGCAGAACATGCTCATGTTCCAAGTGACACAGTCTTCTCCGTGGCAGTTTGCTTGTACGCTATCACGATTAATAATCACAAACCAAACCGCAAGGGTGCGGCTCGCAGATATGCTTTTATCTTAACACCTGTGATGCCTCCAGTCGACTGTAAATTTTGAGTGCAAGAGCACATGCTGAGATCTTATGCTCTAGTCCTATTTTGTCTAAGTAACATTACCAAATTTCATGATAGAGCATGGTAACCCATACTCTGGAGATTGACTTCCACGAAGCTGCATGTAGCTTAAACTGAGAACTAACATACAGTCACATGAGGAGAAGCTTGGTGGCCTTCCTTGAATTATTAAAATTTGAGTGACATGTATGAAGATAGATTATTGGTCAATAATTAAACGTGTGTTGTAAATGGACTTCTGTCTTCTCTGGACTGCCGAGCAGCATGGGGGAGGGGGGTGATTTTGGAGTAAATAAATAATACAGCTCTTTTAGGATGTGCTTTAATACCATTAAATATTCAGCTATTTGGATGATTGAATTTACTGCTAAATTACAGCTTCCCTGTGGATGTAAAGGGAGGAGAGGTAGTCACTGTGTGCGCATGGGAAACTGGTCAAAAGAGAGGCATAATTCCCACCTCCCAGCACCCCACACCCCCAGGTGTATCACACTAGATTATTCAAATAGATAGACATGTTCTAATTTACATATATTAAGTCAAAATATAATTTCCAAGAACAACATATTTCTTTCGGCCATTAAGAAGTTATTATATGAAAATGAAATATTTTTTTATAAACTATATACATAATCTACATATATTACTGACTATATTGACATAATAACAATTGTTACGGCTCCCCGGCTCCACTTGTCGTTTTCCTGGGTGGTTGTGTTTTTTTTTAAACAGGAGGCTGGTGGGCGGAGCTGGGATGAGCCATAGATAATTGAGGCACACCTGGAGGTAGTGCCCTACCTTATTTAACCTGCCTCCGCCCATTTTAGGGTGCTTTTTGTTGGCTTGGTGGCTTGCTTGCCGGTTCCACATACGTGGGTTGTCTGGTCTGGTCTGGTCTGGTCTGGTCTGGTCTGGTCTGGTCTGGTTTGGCCTGGTCTGGTTTGGCTTGGTTTAGCTAGTTGGTTTGGTTTGTGTTGGTTTTTGCATCAAACAACATTTCTCAACACTACCCTTTTCACTCATCCATACACATGCACCCACAACTGATAGCTTTCAGACTTCCACACATCATGTTTCTCCTTTCTCACGTGTTTCATTCTGATTAATAATAAAGTTTGATTGTTTGCACCGTAATTCCCTGTGTGGTCTCCCTCTTTTGTCATGGCCTTACGAGCCGGGTTGTGACAAAATTGGGGGCTCGTCCGGGAGCGGCTTGGATTAGTTTGACATAGTTTTTGTGGTTTTGTATGGCCTGGACGAATTTGTTGGTATGTTTTGTAACATTCCTTTTGGGAGCGTTTGTTTGGACAGAGGAAGTCCAAGTTGAGTGACTAATAGTAATTGGTCATAGCGCTATTGGGAGATATACAGGGAAATTTGGGCTTGGAAGGCATTAGTGGTGTGCTTGTTTGCATTTTGAATTGCCTGTTTCAAGCTTTTGGTCATGCACCGGATAGGTGGTGTGTTGTATTAAATTTTGAATTGTGCAAGCATTGTGGTTTTGAGATTTTGTGTGCTGTGGTGCTGAGGTGAGAATCTGGTTTCTGGTTCTGGCCCATGCTGGAGACGGTTGTTCTACTCGCCGGTTGGACATCGTACAGAGGAGGGTGAGTGTTGGTCGCTCGGTGTACAGCGGTAAGGGATTTGGTAGGGTAGTCGCCGGGCGAGCCCTGTGTAGCTCGTCGCTTTGTTATTTTAGTTTGTTGTTTTTGCCGGTGAATATGGGGGACTGAGTGTTACTCACAGCCCAAAAAATCGGCGAAGACTAGGCTGGGTCAGTTACTGTGGGATAGGTCTACTTCACCTGTTGTGCACCTTGTAACCGGCACTTGTTACTGCGGTTTTGTTTGATCGGGAGTAGAGTTTTTTTTTTGAATGTTTAAAACCTGCTGTTCGTACGCAGTATTGATCGATTATGGCTACTTCAGTGAGTGACTTCGTAAAAGCCCCGTCCGAAGAATTCCTTGATTTATGCACAAAAGACCAGTTATTGAAAATTGCTGAGCATTACGGCATTGACATCGGCGATAAACGCTATAAAGAAAACGTCAAATGCATTCTTAAAACCAGTTTAGTGGAAATGGGAGTTCTTACGGTTGTGGAGGGGGAACCTCTCCTCGTATTCCACCTGTGTTGACTCCATCTGCGGTTGTGAATCTTACGTTTGAGCAACAAAAAGAACTGCTACTGTTGCAACGTGAAGAACGTGAAAGGGAGCGGGAGCATGAACGCGGATTAGCTGAATTAAGACATGATGCCGAGTTACGCCGACTGCACCTAATTGAAGTAGGTAAATTTGAAGCGTCTCAGCTGTCCGATGATCCGCTGTTTTCTCCTGGTTTTCGGTCTAGCCGTTTTGATGTGGTCGCTAATCTGAAGCTGTTACCTAGATTCAAGAAAAAAGATCCCGACACATTTTTTCTCATTGTTCGAGCGTGTGGCAGACTCTAGAAATTGGCTTGATGTTGACCGAACCTTGTTATTACAATGCGTTTTGACTGGAAAAGCTCAGGAGGCATATTCTGCGTTAAATCCGGAAGATAGCAAAGATTATCTTTTGGTTAAGACTGCTGTGTTAAAGGCATATGAGTTGGTTCCGGAAGCTTACCGACAAAGATTTAGAATGTGCAAAAAGGGCGATAAGCAAACTCATGTCGAGTATGCTAGAGAGCTACTGATGTGTTTCAATCGTTGGTGTGTTGCGTCAAAGGTTAATTCTTTGGATGATTTGCGTGATTTGATTGTGCTTGAACAGTTTAAGAACTCCATCCCTGACCGTATTGCTACATATGTGAATGAACGTAAAGTATCTACTGCATCCGAGGCTGCTGTTCTAGCAGACGAATTTGTACTCATTCACAAAAGTAGTTTTTCAGCTGTTGGATCTACCCCGAATTTTAAGTTTGATCGTGGTTCACGTGTTAAAAGTGACTTGCATACTGCCTGTAATTATTGCCATGCAAAAGGACACTGGAAAAGTGATTGTCCAGTTCTTAAATCTAGAAATCAGCCCCCTAAAGGTCAGTCTTCAGGGAGTAAAGCCTACGTAAAATCTGCTGCGCTAGTAGCGCCTGTCCCGGTCCCATTTGGTCTTAGTGAATCAGTTGAAGCACCGTCGCATTTGAGCACAAAATGCAATGAAAACGAGTCTGATTACTTACCTTTTGTTACAGAAGGTTATGTTTCGCTTATTGGTCGAGATGACAACGTGCCAGTGAAAGTGTTGCGCGATACAGGCGCTTCAGAGTCATTTGTGTTGCAGTCCGTGTTGCCTTTTTCTTCGGAGACGGATACTGGGAGCAGTGTTCTGGTCCGTGGAATAGGGTTAAGCACGTTGTCTGTCCCGTTACATAAGATGGTACTCCACTCAGACCTGGTGAATGGTGAGGTTGTGATGGGGGTACGCCCTTCGCTGCCCATTGCCGGGGTTTCTGTGATTCTGGGGAATAATCTTGCTGGTGGACGTGTCTGGCGTGACGTTCCTCCACCTCCGGTAGTTACTCCATCACCGTCTTTCTCGGGGGAGCCCGATGACAGTGCTCGGCGTTTCCCGGAGGTGTTTACTGCTTGCGCTGTCACGCGTGCCCAGAGCCGTGTTAAATGTGAAATCACGGCGGCTGGTAAACCAGAACTCTGTGCGGATAAAGTAGGTAATGTTGAACAGTCTTCCCCAGTCTCCTCTCTTTGGCCTGAGATCCCTCTGTCGGTTTCACGTGGTGACTTGGTGAAGGAGCAACAGGCAGATCCTACTTTAAAGGAGCTATTTAGTCGAGTCCTTCCTGCTGATGTGGGTAACGATACTGCCCACGGTTACCTCCTTCAGGATGGGTTGTTGGTGAGGAAATGGGTGCCTCACGGCGACTGTTTTGTGGGTGATGCTATCACTCAAATTGTGGTTCCTTTGAAACACCGTAATATGGTTTTACAGACGTCTCATGATGCGGTGGGACATATGGGTGTCCGGAAAACATATGACCGCATTATGCGACATTTCTTTTGGCCACGTTTGAAAAAGGAAATTTCTGCTTACATTAAAACGTGTCATACATGTCAGTTGACTGGAAAGCCCAATCAGACGATAAAACCTGCTCCATTATATCCTATACCTGTGATGGATCAGCCTTTTGAATATCTGGTTATTGATTGTGTCGGTCCTCTGCCTAGATCGAAAGTTGGCAGTAAGTACCTGTTAACTGTTATGTGTCAAGCTACCCGATATCCTGCTGCTTACCCGTTGCGTACAATTACAACCAAATCTGTTGTAAAAGCTCTGTCTCAGTTTATTTCTATTTTCGGGATACCCAAGGTTATACAGAGCGATCAGGGATCCAATTTTACTTCTCACATGTTCGCCCAGATTTTACAGCAGCTTCGCATCAAGCATAATCAAGCGAGTGCTTATCATGCCCAAAGTCAGGGGGCGTTGGAGCGGTTCCATCAAACGCTAAAGTCGTTGTTACGGTCGTACTGTACGGAAATGGACCGTGACTGGGAAGAAGGACTGCCTTGGCTAATGTTGGCAGCTAGAGAGGTGTCGCAGGAGAGTACTGGGTTTAGCCCTAATGATCTTGTGTTTGGGCACACTGTGCGTGGCCCTTTGGCAGTGCTGCAAAATGATTGGAGGACGGTAGAGCCTCCAAAAAATGTATTGCTCTATGTTAACGATTTTAGACGTCGGCTTTATGCCGCTAGTGAGATGGTGAAGACGAAACTTTCCTCTGCCCAGGGAAAAATGAAACGACTGTTTGATCGTCGAGCTGAGCGTCGACATTTTAGCCTGGGTGATCAAGTCCTGGCGCTTTTACCCATAACTGGGTCACCTTTTCAGGCGAAGTTTACTGGTCCTTTTACGGTGGTACGTCAGGTGTCTGAACAGAATTACATAATAGCTACTCCTAATCGGAGGAAGGCTACTCAGCTCTGTCATGTGAATTTGTTGAAGCCATATTATGCTCGCTCGTCTGATTCTGCTCTTGTTAACCCCGATCCACATGTGTCTACAGATACGAAGCCTGTGGTTTTGGCAGCCGCTGTTACTCCTGCTGTTTCTCCTGTTCGTCCCACGGTGGCAGTGTGTGGCGAAGAGGATATTAAAGTGCCTGATGATTGTGTCTTGCGTGGTCGGTTGAAAAATTCCGAGTCTTTGAGTAATTTGAATGCTGTATTGGACCACTTGTCGGCTTCTCAGCGTGCTGATTTGATTAATTTAATTCAGGAGTATCGTTGTTTGTTTGGAGATGTCCTTCGTACCCATGTAGTAAAGCACGATATAGATGTTGGGGATGCTGAACCCATCCGCCAGCGTTTTTATCGAGTTTCACTGGACAAACGTAAGCAGTTGGACTCTGAGGTGGAGTACATGCTTGACAATGACATTGCCGAACCTTCGTTTTCTAGTTGGGCTTCTCCGTGTATTTTAGTGAATAAGCCAGACGGTACGTTTAGATTCTGTACGGACTACAGGAAGGTAAATGCTATAACAAAGTCTGATTCTTACCCGCTTCCACGTGTTGATGATTGTGTTGATCAAGTCGGTTCTGCAAAATTTGTTAGTAAATTCGATTTGTTGAAGGGCTACTGGCAAGTTCCTTTATCAAGTAGAGCTCGTGAGATTTCTGCTTTTATCACTCCCTCTGGTTTGTATTCCTATACGGTAATGAGTTTTGGTTTGCGTAATGCGCCAGCGACTTTTCAGCGCCTAATGAATCGCGTTGTCTCTGGGTTGGAAGGTTGTGCTGTATATCTGGACGATGTGGTGGTTTACAGCGACACTTGGGACCATCATTTGTGTAGAGTGCGTGAGCCCTGTTTGACCGTCTGTCTGAGGCTTGTCTCACTGTAAATCTGGCGAAGTGTGAGTTTGCCAGGGCGACAGTGACTTACCTAGGTAAGGTGGTTGGACAGGGTCAAGGCACGGCCCTTGCGTGCTAAAGTGTTGGCAATTGACCACTACCCTCCTCCAGCTACTAAAAGGAGTTGATGCGGTTTTTAGGGATGGTAGGCTATTATCGTGCCTTTTTGTCGTAATTTTTCTTCTGTGGTGGCGCCGCTGACTGATTTGTTGAAGGCCAGAGCCGAATACATCTGGTCTCCACGTTGTCAGCAGGCCTTTGAGGATGTTAAGGCCCTCCTAAGCTCTGCCCCTGTACTGTTGGCACCTCGGCTGGATCAGCCTTTTAAGCTCCAAGTAGATGCCAGTAATGTGGGAGCAGGAGCTGTGTTACTACAGTCAAGTGAGCAGGGCATTGACCAACCAGTTTCTTTCTTTTCAAGAAAATTCAACTCATATCAGCTCAACTATTCAGTGGTGGAAAAGGAAGCGCTTGCACTAATTTGGGCATTGCAGCATTTTGATGTGTATGTGGGGTCAGGGGTAGTACCCTTGGTGGTTTACACCGACCACAACCCTCTAACCTTTCTGCATTCCCTACAGAACCCGAACCAGCGACTCATGCGATGGTGCCTTTTCTTGCAAGGTTACCACCTTGATATCCGGCACATTAAGGGGCGTGATAATGTGATGGCAGATGCCTTGTCGCGGGCACCCGCCCCATAGGTTTATGTGGTCTGTCTCTCTGCCCTTGGTCCCTGTGTCTTTCCCCTCTTCTGCTCTTCCTCCTCATCTTAAATTGCTTCCTTAGGTACCAGGTTGCTGACGTTGGAGGATAGGGTGTGATATGGGGGGTGAGAAGGTGGGGTTGGTGGTAATTGGGTAGACCATTATTTTTTCTTAGATTGATGGTTATGTGTAAATGTTGGGACTAGTGAATTTGTTTCAGGGCCCTGCGGGTCCCTGCTTTTATGGGGGGGGGTGTTACGGCTCCCCGGCTCCACTTGTCGTTTTCCTGGGTGGTTGTGTTTTTTTTTAAACAGGAGGCTGGTGGGCGGAGCTGGGATGAGCCATAGATAATTGAGGCACACCTGGAGGTAGTGCCCTACCTTATTTAACCTGCCTCCGCCCATTTTAGGGTGCTTTTTGTTGGCTTGGTGGCTTGCTTGCCGGTTCCACATACGTGGGTTGTCTGGTCTGGTCTGGTCTGGTCTGGTCTGGTCTGGTCTGGTCTGGTCTGGTCTGGTCTGGTCTGGTCTGGTTTGGTCTGGTCTGGTTTGGCTTGGTTCAATAATGATGGGAAATTTATTTTTTATAAAATGTGATGAGTTATCTTACTAATATTATGTTTATATTAAGATTCATTTTTTATTTTTATGAGCACTTGCTCTTTTAAATTATGATTAATATATATTCTTAATTTTTAGATATTGAGAATTCAGTGTTGACTGAAATTCAGTGAAATAATGTAATTTAGAGTAACAGTAAGAAGAGAACAAGAGTCTATCACTGTATATGTACTACAGTGTACTTATGTACATTGACTTTTTGCTCCTCCTGTGGCATTGACTATATATAATTGGTGTCACATTTGCTATGTGGAAATTATCAAGGCCTAGTCACTACATATGAGAATGTGGACAGTCTCTGTGTTTACAGGTGGAGAAGGAATGTGGATGGGACTTAAAAATAACTGTAAAATGTAAAATGACTGTAACACATGTGGGTGAAAAGGAGGAAAAGAAAAAAAATCTATTCTTTTTTAAATGTGGGACTTAAAGTTGATGATTTTGCACTATAGGAGGTAGAATCAGCGTCCTAGTGTTGTATATATTTCTAACATTTACAATTATTGATCGGGGGTTCACAGTTTGCTCCTTATCGATGTGGTTAGGAATTCCAGAAATGCTTTTTTTTTTTTTTTTTTCAAAACAACTGTGTTTTTCCAGTCTCTGTTACAGTGTATGTTTCAGTCTTGTCTTTAGACTTTTTTTGGAAAAAATGGAGGACATCTTGTTTTTTTCCTCATAAAGGAGCAAAATTTTTGGCATCCGACCTCTGATTACAGCATTGGTAACCACAATGAGAAATGAAGCAATTAGGGAGGTTCACATGCATTATTTAGTTCTCATTAACTTCCTGTGACATCGTGAGGTTGTGGACCAATGAAAAGTGTTGGCTGCACCCAGGCAATTAGTAAAATTAGTGGCACAGGATTTGGCGTAGGTTCAGGCCACATGGCTCGTGAGATACCAGCTTGATGTCACTCCTGTAATTTGTAACTTCACATGTGAAATAATGGGTTTGAAAAATCGCAGGGGGAGCAAATGTGTCAACCTGTATTATTGAATAAAGCAAGGTCTGTGCCGGGCCTGGAGAATGGCCTACTCCCTCCAGCTCCTGGATCACATGGTCATGGAGCAGGCCTTTTTTTGACTCTCACATAATTAGGAGCAGGGATATCGGTCCAATGTGTTTGTAATTAACAGCCTGGATTGTGTTTGTTTTCATTCAGGCGTGTTTGTGCCGATAAAGTTTGACTTGCCAAAATAACATACCGTCTCCTGGTCTATGGGGCCACAGTTTCTCAAGCACATGCCCCCCGTCCATTAGGGACCTGCCATTACATTGTGCCCTGAAAAAGGTGAGTCACATTCAGTATGTGTGAATGGTGGCTGCTATTCTAACTTGACAGCTTGCCGAACTCCAGTCCATTTAATCCAATATTAATACAAACAATTTAATGAATAATTAAACAATTATTACCTTTTGACATGTAAAGGCAACAAAGAGACATACAGAAATCCATCAGCCGAACTGTGAATGAAAATAGCTGAACAGGAAATAGTCCAAGTTTGTACTATTTGTAAAACCTTTGGCTTTCTGAGAATTTTTTTAAGTACTTGTTGAAAATAAGTTCCAGACAAACCTGATGAGGTTAGAAATCCACCACCCTGTGTCCCCGGCCCGTGTTCAGTCCCTGCGCTGGGTCCTTTCTTCAAATTACCAGCATGAACACTTACTTTACACATCAGCAGCAATTGAGCTGATATTTCATCTCATAAGTGTTTCTGTTAGAAACTGCATTTGATTGAAATACAGTTCTCTAATATCATTTTTCGATTTCAAAAGGTTTCACTTCATCTTTGTTATTTGTCGTCCCTCACGCTCCCTGAGGAGTGGAGAAATCCCTGAATTCTCAGCATCTTTGATCTTAAGGTTATGTTTTGAAAAAAACTGCACATGTCAGAGTAATAAAAAGACTGAAGACTTCGATTTCACAACTTGTGTACCCTTTTGTAGATAAAAAATATCCTGGTAGGAAGGAAAGACTGCCCTCAAATGATATACCAAATTAAATTAATTAAATTAAGTGTCATAACGTGTCAATTTGTCTTGAATGTTCCTTGTTCACGTCTCAGTGTGACTAATGACACGATTTAAAAATGATTCCTTTTCCTCTCTCCGGAGGATTCTGTGAATTTCCTTACGCAGAACCTGAAATTGATGGAGGAGCGTCAACTGAAATGTTTATTTTCTCTACAATACTTTTCAGATGTTTCTGAGAGCACAGTTATTTACAAAGCGAAGGCTTCTCGGGGAGAGGTGAGACTGTGTTTGCAGGTGATATTTACTCTTTCTTTTATAAACTGAGTTAGCATGGCCAACATTGAATTGGAGGTATTAGCTGTTTTTATTAATTGAACTAGTATAGCTAACTCTGCATTTGAAATATGTTAATTTCCTTTTCTGAATTGAGTTAGTAGAACATCTTGGTAAGGGGTCGCTTTCATACCTCACTCTTACATATCCACACATGCATGTATAAGTCATTAATTAATGTTAATTCACTTTAATCAAGGAAAATATCAAGTCCAATCCACTAGCATCACATGATCATGAAATTTCAAAAACAAAATTCATTAGGATTTTTGTATGTCCATCTTTAAATTTGAAATTTAAAAGATGGCTGTATGATTCATTATCTCATCATACATGGCCAACAACAGACCGCCCTGCTGAGTTTATAGCCAGGCGTTCAGGATTTGATTCTGGCCTGTGTAGCGCACCACTGTAACAGGGAATTCTACTGTGGCTGAATACACTGTCCAGCTCAGTGTTAACTAACCTGCGGTATTACAACCTAACAACTCCTCGAAGTGCCGTGTGAGAGGTTGGGCTATGTGAGAGGTGCTATCTTCAGAAGCAAACCTCCTGCTGCTGATTAACATTCTGGCTCCACTAAGATGGAGGAAAGACATTCAATAGCTCCCTTATTAATATGGAACCAATAAACAACAACCACAGCAACAGAACAAACGAAAGTTAGCAGGTGCTGTGCTGCTGTGTGAAAAACCAAAAGTTAATGTGTTGCAGAATAGAAAGGCATAATTACTCTGTGCTGGATTATGGAAAACCAAGAGCATTTTGCATTTTAATCAAGCCAGGTATGTTTATTGATTTCCTGTTATAATACTTTAATTCATCATTAATAATTCATATTTTTCCCTACCTCAATTTTTCACACACCTGTGTTGTTGTTCTATGTACATTGCAGCCTCTGATGCTGAGTTCCAGGGGTTATTACAGGTGATCCATGGGAAAAACGATACAAAAAACATCTGTGCTTAACACCCGTCATGGGTCCTCTGAAGTGGCCAAATGACAGGAAATGTAACTCATAATATAATCTCAAAAAAACACTGCAATGAGACTCTTTGTGTACTTCACATGTGGAAAACCAATATTACATTTTAATAGATGCAATCAAAAGAACACACATTTATTTTTTAATAAAGCTGAAGCATGTTTTGCTACTCAAGTGTGTACTGTTGTTTCCTCAAAAGCATAACTATTTGCTGTTTGTAGTTGCATTCAGCTCTTCAAAGTCTGAGCAATGCTAAAATGAAATATATATTACTAGAAATTTAACTATAGGCCCCATGGACTGGTATCAAATCTCAGTCATGCTCATGCCAAGTGCAGTGGACAGCCATGTTGGATTGTGGGTAATTGGCCTTTGCGTCATCCAGGGAGGGAGGGTTTTTTAGTTGATGTAATATCCATGTTTCATTTTTCTCCAGTGACCCGTGTGGATCAGACAGCCACCCACGCTCTGCCTGCACAGAGCTGCATGTGACACGGCCAGGGAGAGGCCTCCATCATGTGTGGGCAAGCTCCGTATTTTGACTGTGGGATGAAAGGAAATAGTAGATGACATAAAATGTTCCAGAGGACAGTGTGTGCATGTCTTTGCTGTCCCCATTTGACAGCAGAGCTTATTTAATCTGTTGCAAATATGACTGTACATTCTTAACTGGGAAAAGCATAGCACTGTAGAAACTGTATTATTAAGAATGAATTAATGGTCCATTATGCTATTTTCCTCTGAGATTCTTTCTCTTGAGAGATGCAGTGCTCAAAACACCCTTTTTCATCAGACAACTAACCCATCGCTGTTGTCGTACAGTGCTTAGGGGCAGGACTTTACCATTGCATCCAAGGGAGGGGAGAATCAACCCTTTCCCTCTCAGTAGAACCACATTCAACCCATATAGATGAGTCAAATAAAAATTAAAACAAGAATGGATAGAAGCAATGTGGTTTCCCGATTAACTTTTCTACTAAATGAATGTGATTGGATGTATATCTTACATTTAGCCATACGTACTAGTCTGCTTGTATACTTGCTTAATAGATTTAAAATTTCTCATATTGACTTTTGGGATTTTTTTATATGATTACCACTCATTACATTTTACCATATAGCTTTTTTCCAAAACAGGAGGAATGGCCTCACTCTCCTGTGGGTAAAATATGTGAACCTCTCCAAATGTGTGGCAGGATGGTTGTGTGCATTACTCTATTACTCTCCAATGCATTTTGCTAAGCTTACAGCTGTCCTTTGCTGTTTTTATAATATTAAATGACATCTTATATTTCTACATACTTTTAAGCACCTGCATATTTGTTGTGTTCTGGAAGTATGTTGCTCAGGTGTGCAGCAGTGTGCTTCTCCAAGGCTACCCACAATGCTCAGCAGGCCTTTATTACTTCTTACCTTCAGTTTATCCATTTTACAATTCACCGCTCCAAATGTCCAGTGTAGATATCCTGAAACATAAGAATGAATTCATATTGAATGGATATCCCAGAGAACTATTTATTTATTTATTTATTTATTTATTTATTTATTTATTTATTTATTTATTTATTTATTTATTTATTTATTCCAAACCCAAACGCAAATGACAGTACAGGCAAGTATATTAGGTAATTACATTTTTAATGGAAGCCAGCCATGTGTTCATCTCTGTAAAGGTTACCTTTACTTTTTTTATTTTACATTCCATTAAGAAATAAACAAGGATGTAATCTTGTCCACAGGCATTATGTACAAAACACATCGCAATAGCTTTTTTGTCTTCGCAAGAAAGCCTCGCAGGGGTCCTGAATGGCTTATAATACATATTGAACTGTAAATTTGGATTGAAAGCTGGGGTCATCGTGCCTCATTGACTTTAGACCACAAAAGCAAATGATGTCTTAGTTGAGAGAAATATATCAAAGGATATCAACAATTATGAGTCATAAACACGCCTCGCGACGTGCCTGCCGGGCGTAAAGCAGCGGGAATTAGCATGTTGAGCTGATAAATATGCATGTAAAGACGTTCCCAGAGGAATAACTCGCGTGTGATTGATAGCTTCTGAATTGAACGATGTGTAAGTTCCTTTTATTCTGGGTTCTGCTGTTGTACTGCTGAAATGCATCTCACTTGTTAAAAGTTTTACCAACTTTATAATCCTTAATGCCACATCTGTTTTCTGTCTTTATGGCGCTTGTAAAACTTCATTAAATTATTACCACCAGCTGGCCCCGTTGCACAATAACCTCACTTATCTGTTTTTCTGAGAAAATACTTTTGATTTATAGACCCTATTAGAATAAATGATATTTTATACGTATGTATACATAAATAAACAAGGGGGAAATATGCTCTTTTCAATTATTCATAAGCTGTAGTTGGACTCAGTTACTTGGTTCGAGTTCGTGTTTGTATGTGGGGGAGGATTATAAAAATGCACAATTTACTTTTTTATTTCATAACTACAAAATAATAAAATATAATATGTATATGGTTACCTTAATATTACACAGCAAGTAGACGCTTTTGATAAACCGGCTGTGAGTACAATACACAAGATCGTTCGTTAATTTACATATGAAGTATAGCATGTATTAATTTTACAATTATGCCAATGTATGAGGTGCGAGGTTCATTTTAACTTTTGAATTTCCAAACATAAGAAATACAGATTCGCTTGTATTTTAAGATGTGGGCCTACTATTCACCTTCCGAGTACACGTTGTGTGATATTTGGCTACAACTCATAAAACGGCCGGATGTGCAAACATTTTTGTGGTTTACCAAAAGGTGTCTATTTCAAATGGTCAAATCGCACAACACAAATTGTCTAAATCGTCTGAGCTCTTGACAGGATTTTTGTGCTACTTCCTGATAGAAAGTTTGACAGTTTCGTCCTTTTGTAAAATTGTCGTTCATAATTTCCAGCTTCTCAAAGCCAGCAAAAATTAAACTTCTTAATTTGTATTTTTTTTTAACTGCTCAGAGTCCTGTGATTCTGGGATATTTTACACATATACAGCGCCCCCTAACGTTGCACTGGGATAACTGAAAGTGAGTTTCCTAAAGAAGCCTTTCCATGAAAAAAGTAGATAACAGTATGACGAAAACTGTTAATGCCCCGATTTACGCGGCAGACATTGAGTTTCCTCTCAAATATGTGATTATAATAAAATATGGTAATTTTATATGATTATCAAAATTATGGTAAGAAGAACTGGTTGTTAAAGGGTATACTAATAAAGAAAACTTTAAAATCCTCTCAGATTAATGTAGGTGTATACTTGGGAAGAAAAGAGCCCTCGAGTAGCAATAAAATCTGTTTGTGGAGATACTGTATGTTTGAATGACACATTATTGCTGAAGGTAAAGAACTCAAACCTTCTGGAGAATTACTATGCCTCCGAGTCTGGTCCTCTTGGGTCCTATAGCTTTATAAGCTTTAGAGTACACGGAGAGAAAAACAAGCATGTGATATTAAAGGTAATGCAGATCCCACTCCAGTTAACCATCTCAGGATGCTGGTTCATACACAGCCACACACTGCTGTCAGAGGCACATCCTGGAACCCATATACGTCTTAGTTTTAATGGACACATTTTTCTGTGATGCTTTTCAAAGCTGTCAGTGATTCCTTCTTATCTTATCTGGCTGAAAATCGATGTAAATCTTCTTTTGAGTTTAACAAAAATGGGCTCTGTCCTTAACCTTTAAAGCCAGATTTGAGCTACTGTGACTTCATTTCTTACAAAACAAAAGTTATGAGTTCCTTTGGTCATTTGAATTACTGTGAAAAAATGATACAATAAAATAAACGCTGGTTTAAATTTGTTTCTCAAAGTTAAGGACAGAACCCACTGTGGTTAAAGTGAATAGTGCCTGTGTATATTCAATTTGTTAAAATTCTGTTATAATTCAGCAACACTATCTATTATTGCAGGGACTAAAATGCTGTGAATGTTTCCCTCTAGAACTTATTTCAATTATTCTAGTTGAACATAAGTGCGGTGTGCTGCAGAGAGATTGGTGGCCGGCTGTAGTGGTAGCTGTTGTGAGTCAGCACGTACTTGTTTTTCATACAGACGAGAAACTGTCTATGCCTCTGTACCTGGCTGATTGTTCGGCACATCCTGGCAAACGCACTGTCATTCCCCTCTTCAATCCCTCCGTCTGTCTCTTTCACTTTTTGCCATTTTCCATTGGAGCAAACAAAAATCATATTTCTGCAAGGATGGTAATTGAAGGGACGACACACACCTGGCTTCAGTCTGGAGCTCAGAAGCACATCAGACCAAGGCCAGGACCAGGTTTACATGAGGATGTGTGTGTGCGCGTGTGTGTGTGCATGTGTTTGTTTAAATTCCTCTTACACAGACTGCTGTTTACTCCTGATAAATTCACCACTGTATTCCTCTTTTTGTGCATTAACCCGTCAGCACTCAGTTCTCTGCGACATGTGTCTTGCATTAAGACTACACTAAGGGCTTGATGAAAGTACGTTCACTGGCTCCTCTGCAGTTTAGCACATCTTAAATATTACCCATAATCCCATTGAAATTGGTTCATAAACAATGAGTCATTTATTTAGTTGAATTTATGCCCAATGTTTCTTTCCACTGTATATGTTTTAATATTGAACGGGTCCAAGATATTGTATTTCAATTTAATTCAGCAGTGCGGTATCAATAAACAGGCATTAAAATACATTTTGGTGGATGGAACAGTGCAGATCTGAAATAACCTTCAGTGCTGAGAAAGCAAAACAAAACATCTTTGAAAGCAAAATCAAACATCAATATGTGACAGATTATTAGACTCTCTGAGGCCGAGTTTGAGGGAGTAGGTGAGTTGGACAGATGTATGCAGTAATGGATTGAATCAGTTCCTGTAAATCACTGCTCTTCCTCGTGCCCTTTGACCTCACGCCCTTTGACCCAGAAGGATGTGTATGAATTTCATGTAACCTTTGCAGCTGTCACTCAGTGCCATTGGTGAGTGCTTTATTAACTTTATTTACTCCATTTCACATCAAGGGTATTTTTTTCTTGTGTCCCACTCTCTGATGAAATCATTAAAAATTAAATGTTTGCGCCAAATCACACAGAAAACTCGTGCGGTCACAGATCAAACGAGCAAGCTCATCCTGTTTGTGTGATGTCCCCAATGCACATACAAGGGCAGGCAGGCCAAAGGAATGGGCCACATTTGAGTGAAAATAAATGCACCAGTACTTGTTTACACTTGTAATGCTGATCTGCATGTTGTGGGCACAGTACTTAAGAACATTGGTTTAATTAATGGTATGTGCAGGTATACAGTGTACCCACCCTTTAGCCTTTAATACATATGGGCTTTGGAATTACACTATCCCCATTTACCAGGTAGTATCCCCACCTCCTCAGTTACCACTAGACCATTGCTTAGGAAATATCAGATAATACTGGGAAGTTTGTTCTGTAAGTAAATTCAGACAGACTGTGTTTGGTTTAATCTAACCTGATGATCTACCCTGAGGAGTTTGATATTGTAGGTCAGACGCAGTGGAGACGGCAGCTCCACACGCAGTGAGAGCAGCAGAGCCCAAAGGTGCAGGCTGAGGGGAGGCTCCTGCGCAGGTGCAGTCATGCTTCACACACATGAAGTGGGGTGTGAACAGACAGAGATTCAACACATGTGAAGCCCGGAAGGATGCGGCGATCAGGGATGCGTTTGTCAAGTCGGTCCGTCTTAGCGCGTCCTAACTTATCGTTATCGATTTCCCTTCTTCTTTGCCGTGTCATCGTTCAGTTTGTCCAAGCGGCATTCCAGGTAAAAAATCCTATTTATTGTTGTTGTTGTTGTTGTTGCCGTTGTTGTCTCAATTGGGCTGAGAAATGGGGATCCTTTGTGTACAGGTGTTTGTTTTCCCCTGTGAAGTAAACAGACTCATCTAGTGAGAATATTGCAGAGGCTGATTTCCCTAGGGTTCGGGGGGATCTGTGAGCATTACCTGTCAGCACACCTGAGCGTCTGAGCCTGACAGCACATTACCCATCAGAGCAGCCCGTGCCGCTTGCCACAGATGACTCTGACACGTTCAAATTACTGGCGATATCACCGCACGCCCCAGCCGCTGACTGTGGCAAACGGCCCTCGTCAGTACCGGGAGATGGTGACATGGACGCTGGAGGGCTGACGATCGCTCGGAGGGTTTGATCGTAGAAGATGAACTGGTTTGCAAAGTGGTGCGAGGCCCGTAACCCCAACAAGGACCTAAGATAGACAGTGTCATGCTAACCTGGCCACAGTTTCCCTACTCCCTGTTGTAATCTGGACATAACCATTTCAAAAGGTTTGATGGGCTGGATACAATTGGAGTTCCCAAGCAAAATGACCTCTGACATTCCCTTTAAGCAGCAACAAATAAGTACAGGTTATAAAGGCAGGTATGAAGGAGCTTCTACTGGTCCTGCCAAAGTTCATATCAGAACAGGAGAGAAGTGTCATATTACAACTAATAATGAAACAGGTTAGGATATGGACAGGGGAAAGATGATCTCAGATCGGCCCTCTCACTGTGAGACGCTATAAATATGGGCTAAGTTTCTTTTTCACAACCCCACACAGCGAATAAAACAAAGAGCGAGATTCAGAGCTGGCCCAGCTTCCCTGAACGCTCTGCTTGCACATCACACAGACAGGCTCGTGTTGTCACTGTGGCCTATTTTTAGCCCACAATGTCAGAGTGTCTGAGAGGCTTGTGTGTGCTGGAACATGGTCTCCAAACATGCCCAACACATGCCACACAACAATGCGCAAATCAACCACTCCCACTCTGAATACGTGTTAATTGATCGTCGTCATGGAAAACCTGAGTCTATTTCAGGTCAGTGTTAACAACAATGCTCCTCTAATGACTTTTTTTTTCCCTCCTTAACTCAGATCCTGATTGGCAGGCATGTCAACACAGTGAGAGACAAAAATGAAGTGAAAGAAAAGATATGGTGCACTGCAAAACAAAGAATTGTCAATACCATGCTTTAGAGATTAATGTGCTTTTTTGTTTGGTGGAGTGAATTTGATTATGTATTTGGATGCTGTATTTTATAAAAATCTGCCTGCGATAGTGTAGATTGTGTTACATTAGATGGAGAGTAGGATAGCAGTATTGGGCTGAGCCAGGTGTGTTCACCTCTACTTCCCAGTTATATAAGTCTAAATGATTTAAAATCCAAATCCAAGGGGCTTTAGTGTTCAAGCTTGCATCTGGGATCTGTTGGAAAATTGGAAAATTATTTATTTGTTCAGCAAAACTACCTTATTTAGAGTGGCTTACATAGATTATGAATTAATATATGTATGTGTGTGTGTGTGTGTGTGTGTGTGTGTGTGTGTGTGTGTGTGTGTGTGTGTGTGTGTGTGTGTGTGTGTGTGTGTGTGTGTGTGTGTGTGTGTGTGTGTGTGTGTGTGTGTGTGTATGTGTTGTTATCAGGAGGATTCAGTAGGTGAAAGTGACCCACCTGGAGTTTTTAATCACCAATTTTCTTGCATCCAATTCCATAACCACTGGGTAACAGAATCCTGCATACACAGTGTATTTATACCTCTGCATTTCGGAGATGTTTTTCTGCTATCCAAAACTATATGTAGCATATGCATGCCGCAGGGTGTCAGAGGAGTCAGTTTACAGAATACGGCTTCGGAGGTGTGACATCTTACCTGAGTCTTCTGAGAGTTCAGTACCAGACTCTGTCTCTGTGATGCAGGCTGTACTACTCAGTGAGAACAAATTTCAATCACCTCAGAGAATGGTGGGGGCATTACTTTTCAGACTATGTCTACATCATCACTTCACCTCCATTTTATAAGTACTTCTTCAGTAAAATCAGAAAGTACGTTTGGATTTAAACGAGCCAGTTTCAGAACTCTTGCTGTTGCCTTGAAAGACATTCTTTACCTGAATTTCTGTGGTCAATACCAGTGCGATGACTGGATCATATAGAAAATGTAAACTGCATATCTTACCCTGAGTAAGTGCTGCAGGACTTATATAGTGATTGACCCCAGTGGGATGTGATGGCAGACCATTGCCTGGCACTTATACGAAGCAAATTATTGAATCTGCACATGAGACGGCAGGGCTGTGAGAGTGTGCGCTGCACTCTTGTTTCAGTGGAGAGCGTCATGACTCACTTACCGCAAGAGCGGAGTAAGGAGTGTGGCGCGACTCTGCCCGAGGCTGGCGCTAATTGAATCACCGTGCAGCGCTGGAGTCCGCTGGGAGATTGGGGTGGTCCGCGGGCCGGGGCTCTCTGCATCCATCGCCGGTCTTCCCTCGGGACTGATAATCAGGAGGTCCGTCAGCGGCTCGGCGAGCCTGGCTCTCTGAGCTGCGAAAGCGGGGCCTACGGATAGCGTGTCTCACAGAGCCGCTGTGCGCAAAGCTTCACAGCCTTGTGGGGATCAAGATGAGCACCAACGCGTAATGGTCTCTGTAGCTGTGTGTCTGTGTATGTGTCTGTTGACTTTCGCTTAGCTGTAGACCTAAGGGATGTACCCCAGCACCAGGGTTCTGCCTACTATGGGAAAAATGTCCCCTGAGTGTGTGTGTGAGAGGGAGACAGAGAATCATTCTTCAATGATCCAACTGATATACTGTAATCTGCTGTATCTGTGCTGCAATTTGTTTTTTAATTTGAATAATGAATTGAAGTGCTTGAAAAAGAATTGGGATGAAAAGGACAAAAAATCATGTTATGTGATTCAAAGTAGAGATTTTTCATCCTTATTCTGAGGAGCTTTCGTTCTATGGTGAATTATTGCCTGGGTAATCTTTGGTTCTGTGCCCTGTGACAGTAACATTTTTGTGAGTCACACCTGCAGCAAGCCTGAGTGATCATCATACCTGGATATCACCTGTGATAATGAGCGCAGAGTGCTCTCTGTGTGCTAAGCTAACAGTTCATTAATGAGCGCAGAGTGCTCTCTGTGTGCTAAGCTAACAGTTCATTAATGAGTGCAGTGCTCTCTGTGTGCTAAGCTAACAGTTCATTAATGAGTGCAGAGTGCTCTCTGTGTGCTAAGCTAACAGTTCATTAATGAGTGCAGAGTGATCTCTGTGTGCTAAGCTAACAGTTCATTAATGAGTGCAGAGTGCTCTCTGTGTGCTAAGCTAACAGTTCATTAAGCTAACAGTTCATTAATAACAGTTCATTAATGAGTGCAGAGTGATCTCTGTGCTGCTAACAGTTCATTAATGAGTAAGCTAACAGTTCATTAATGAGTGCAGAGTGCTCTCTGTGTGCTAAGCTAACAGTTCATTAATGAGTGCAGCAGAGTTCATTAATGAGTGCAGAGTGATCTCTGTGTGCTAAGCTAACAGTTCATTAATGAGCGCAGAGTGCTCTCTGTGTGCTAAGCTAACAGTTCATTAATGAGTGCAGAGTGCTCTCTGTGTGCTAAGATAACAGTTCATTCGTGAGTGCAGAGTGCTCTCTGTGTGCTAAGCTAACAGTTCATTAATGAGCGCAGAGTGCTCTCTGTGTGCTAAGCTAACAGTTCATTAATGAGTGCAGAGTGATCTCTGTGTGCTAAGCTAACAGTTCATTAATGAGTGCAGAGTGATCTCTGTGTGCTAAGCTAACAGTTCATAGGTCTGACTGACGTCATGCAGTTCTACTACAGTTTTGTCCTCCAATAGAAGCACCAGAGGTCCTTTCAGGAGATCTGTTCTCAGTTCGGCCTGTATTCATTTTGGAAAAACAGAGGACTGGTTCAGTCTCAATGAGTGGCCTTTATGTTTTCAGTAAGCTTACACTCCTCCTCTCAAACGACTATCTGACTTTCCCAAAAATGACTCTACCTTTATTACTTAATGACTGATACAAAAGTAGGCACAGTGTAACAAGTGTCTACATACATAATTTTACGGTAATTGTTAGGACACACAAAATAATCTGACACATGACTTGTGTGCGGTACACATGTGACATAAGACTGTATAAACACAAACACTGTGGTATATTTATGCAAATATTTTCCTGCAGTGTATAATTTGCAATATTGTGCACAGTGTAATTCCATTAAATAACCTATATTTCTATGAAAGGGAACTAAACATATTAGAAAACCTATTAAAATAATTTGATTTTTTTTAAGTCATATATACAAATACACCTCAATGGCAATCCCTTTACAAATGGTGTTTATAATTTATTGGTACAGTAAGTACATCCATGTAGTATTGCTGTAGATTTTACAGCCCCATCAGGTGTACCAAATAGGTATTTTTAGAGTCTATAATAATCCTGACGTTGTTGAACCATTAGGAGCGTTCCCCTTTAATGTCACTGACCCTTTTCAGCTTAAAAGTGAACATTTTCTCTCTCATTAGTTTTATGAATAAAGGGTCTGACCATTATGAAAATACTCCTGTTTGTTATTGACATTACAAGGGATTCAATTTGAATAGTGAGTCTGTGTCTATGTGTGTGTGTGTGTGTGTGTGTGTGTGTGTGTGTGTGTGTGTGTGTGTGTGTGTGTGTGTGTGTGTGTGTGTGTGTGTGTGTGTGTGTGCATAGCACAATGGTTTGGAAAGTATTTGAGCAAAAATTCTGAAACCGCACAGACAATCTGTCCAGATTAGGGTATGTGAACTTCCAGCTCAATCTAAAAGAGAAAAAAAAAATCTAAATGTTAACTTTTTCAGTTATAATACATGACTGATCATTCCAGCCAGTTACCAGTGTTCAGATGGGGGAAAAACAACACAGACTCATGCAGCAAATATGGAACTGAACAGAATAAGTGATTTCTCACAAAGACACAGAAACATCTTGCCTGTGTAGAAACTGGAGCGTGACTGCAGCATTTGAATATGAAATGGCTGAAGATTTTTGTTTCAGTCACCTTGCACTGTGTGCAAACAAAGCCACCAACTCTGACAGAATAGAGAGGGAGAATTTAAAGCAGTCCTTTGTCGTTGTTTATAACTGTGTTGTCTTTGTTCTCCTTTTTCTCTGCAGAAAAGAATGGGATGAATTATTTTTAAACAGTAATTACCTGGCCGGGATCCGACAGTCAGGGATTAATGGACGATTGCGGAGAGGCAGGTTCCGAAGCATGTGCTGGAAGGTAAGGAGGGGAAAAACACCGCTCCTTGACGGAAGCTGGATTCAGGGAATGGAAGATTTCTGATGTGGGTTTTTTTTTTTTTTTTTTTTTTGCTCTGAGTACAAGTCGTTGGCTCACGCCAAGTCTGCCACAAAGGAACAGGACAGATTTAGCTTCTCAAATCCATTCTGGGGGATGTTTCAGGTTTTTCCTGCTCCTGCAATATGTATTTACACATTTGCCTATGCGTTTCACTAATTTCTGTGCGTTCATTAGTTTGATTACTTGCCTACAGAGCACATGCATTTTTTTTTCAACTCATTGTTTATTTCATCATCTTGATATACATATAATTTAAACATAATTGCAATGCTTTGCAATCAAACACTGCCATATTACTGATATATTTTGATTGTGGATCACAATGGAAAAAAAAACGCAAGGAAGGAGGCTCTATTTGATTTAGAGTGAAAGTTTTAGTCTTCTCAAGTGCCTGTAGATCTCATCTTCAGAATAAAAACAAGATCATTAAGCTCTGATCTGCAGAGGCATGCTTGGAAAGCAGTGTTTTATTCCTTGTTTAGGTTGAAAAGTGCATGAGATGGAAAGTTATTCCAACGTGAGGAGAGAAGTCTCCCTCGCAGATGGCGCGTGAATCAGACGGTAATTAAAGTGATCTGACTTGGATACGGCCTGGTCTCTGCAGAGCCAGATCGCTCGGGTCCTGAACGTGCTGCTCAAGGTCACGGCAACCAGGAAAGCCCCACGGCGAGCATCCCTGTGCTCCTCCCTCTCTCAGCCACCCACAGCACGTCACAGCGCACTGTCCTTTTCCATGCGGGCGGCAGTCTTCGCAACCCTTTGCATAAAGGTCATCTTAATAAAGCGTTAATAAAATATTATTAGCATTTTATTCATTTTATGTAGTATGTGTTTGCAATAACTACCCTGAAGAAAACACAATTCACTCTTGCATGGACGTGCATGAGACTGTATGCGATGTAAATGCCTTTTGAATGCTTATCCAATACAAAACAATCCATTGTCAAAGAGGTAAGTCAGTTCAAACGGGTGCATTTTAAATTTTGCAATTTATCAGTTAATGACTAAGGAAACCTTCTATATTCTTATCTATACTGTGTAAAAGGCTCATGCCATTTTTATTTAAAGAAAATAAACAGGCAGTGTTTTGACTCAAGAATTGCAGTGGGGAGTTGCTTCTGGTTACATTTTATTTCTTTTAACCCCTGTGTCTCTGCAAACTGTAACTAGCCTCCCCATCCCAAAGGGCAACATGTGGAACACAAGCTAAGATCTGTCACGAGTCTGCACGATGGAGATGAGCGTGCAGACCACATGTTCCAGGCTATAGTCAGTTTAATCACGCAATAAACACATGATCAAACCACATAAATGATGCCCTCCTACGCAATATTAGATGGAGGCTCAGGGGGCAAAAACACCCAGATGTGATCTAACCAGAGTGTATTTTGTCCTTAAGTTTCCATACCGTGGCATATCTAAGGAAACGCGTGGGAAGGACTGACTAGGGGGCCAGTGACGCCGGCTGCCTCCGGATTCTGAGGCGGCAGGTAAAAGCTGTGAGCTAGATGCTGGCACGCACCCCCCAGTCACCCAGCCTCTTTTCATTCAACGTGCTAAATGCTTTATTGTGCAATGGAGAATGCACACTGTACACAGCAACACATTCACATTTCACCATTATTTCTCATGCATATATGATCAAAAACATAAGATACTCATGAATATTATTCAATTTAAATCATAGATCTGTACACTACCATTTTAGAAGCAAAATTCTATTTTACTGAGAAATTATGAAACCTGTACTGATTTAAATTTGTTTTACTCTTGTTTCTAGAGTTCAAAAATTTAAAAAAAGTAGCACAGCCAGAAAATACAGTAGCATAACATACATATTTTCATGTCTTCGTTTCTCTAAGCCAGAGCTCAATAATATAATTAGCTAAATGAAATCACTAATGTAATAGCATCATATGTTTTTGCTGCACAATTTCAAACAGTTTCATCTAATATCAGCTTACAGTTGTTCCTATACAGTTACACACTATAAATATCTTGCTAGCAAGGTAGCACCTAGAATGTGTTAAACAGTACTTTTACCACAAATTACAGATGGGCTTGTCAATTTACTTCTGAAATTAGTCACCAGGCTACCTAATTTGCAGCTAGGTGTATGAATACTTCACGAATTGAAGTGTACACACACCTACTCACAAAATAGAGCTTCTTTGGCTGTAGCTAATGTGTGGCTGGATAGTAAGGTAAGTGATATCAAACAATATGAAACAATACAAAAAATATGAAAATTGAAGAACTTTACATAATTTTCGGATGCTAACCATATCAAAAAATGTTCATTGTATTATGATCAACAGATTATTACCACAGTATAAAATTCAGTTAATATTTCTCCTCAGACATATCAAATATGGATTTTTATCATTGACAAGTGAATCAAAGATGAATCTATGTTTGTGGGTACATCCAACACAGTTGTTCTTTAGCGGATTTCTCTCATTGGAGCGGACGTGATTCTTGGTTATCACTAAGATTCCAAGATTTGATAGCATCTGTCTAGGTAGTTACTATCAATGTTTAGTAGCTTTATAATTCTGCACACATTTGTAATCTTAATATAACATTTGACAAACATCTATCTCAAACCAACTGGTATGTCTGCCCCTATGCCAGTGTTGATGAGTGCAGTCAATGGCATGTGACACTGAGGAGTCCATATTTACGGCCATACACATCTTGTGGTATAATAGTAAACACAAGATTAAAACTTTTTAGTATTTTGTTTAAAAAAATTTTATTACAGATGATGTTGCAAGTTGATGTTTTAGTACTTTCCTTTTTAAAATATACAACAATCTGCTTCTTAAATGTGAGTCATACAAACTAATATTCCACTTAAAAAGTGTTCTTGATTGTTGTGAAGTCTCTGTCTAATAAATTGAGCAAAGTGCACATTTTATGATTCATATTTAATGACAGAATTGCAACTTTGTTGCATCAAAAACAACATAATTTTTCTTTCTTCTGAGTAGAACATGGAGGCCAAGTAAGGTAAAAACACATTGTTAGGTGACACAATATGAGGATATTAGTATTTGACAATCAAGGTCTTCTAGGTTGTTTATTGTTCTGTAGGATTCTTTTTTTCCCTTTTCAAGCATACTGTCGATTAATGGAATCAAAAGGATTATTGCTTTAAACACTGGAAATGTCACATAGAGGAAGATCAGTATTTTCCTTGGCAGTGAATCAATGGAAACAACACAAAGGAGGGAGGAAAATCAAAGCACATATGCTTGGACAATTTAAACTGTTTTGGAGTTGCTGTGCCTTGTAAACAAATGAATAATGAAGAGGAAGTGTGGAGGTTGATCGAGGCGTTTTGGGAGCATGCTTATCGTCATCATCAAGGTGTCTGAGAAGCTTTTTGTCTCTGCAGAGAGGAACCATGTCCATTTCTAACCAAGCAGATGAGACTGCTATATTTATCCTTTACCTTACATGACATTTGCTTTGGTACGACAGACAATGGTCTATATGACTGCAATCACCATGTGACTCAAACCTCGGCCTGCTGGAAAGAATCCAGAAATGCTACGTCACCCCTGATGAAAGGCCTTGGAAAGCTGGGGATTGAACTGGTCTCTTTTAACATGGGGGACGGGAGTGACCTGCACCGTTGCTCATGTTGCTCTAAGACATAAGCAAATATAGGAATCCTATAAACAATTAATTATGACAATAATACATTTTACACAAATCAGAAAGGAAGTGAAGATTGCATATTACAAAACACTAACTTAAGTAGGAATGCAACAGCAAAGGTTATGTGCGCAGTACGTGTTTGGTCCATGGCCGAAACCAACTATATCAAGAACAAAATTAACTCACTAATGTGAAATGAGTTATGCAAAAATAGACTTAAGAGTTGGAGGAATAAATCTTTGGACATCGTGTAACCTAAAAAAAGACATGTTATTTTGAACTGAATGTACTTCTCTTTTTTGATAACGCATACTTGTGGAGTGAATATATGAAAGACTACATTATACCTACTAACTGGTGCATGATTTTTTGAAACCTAGACTTTTATAATGTCTGTGTCAGTGCAAAGGTCATTCCATAGCAGTTTGAAATGTAACCATTGAAGCCATATTCCACCTCAGAGTAACTGACATAAATAAAACAGCATTTGCTCATAGTAATACACTCTATTTTGGCAGTTGCATAATGAGTTTGGATCATTAAAACACAGCCATTATTGCTTGGTTATAGAAAAAAGTCCCATTGTGCCCATGTGTTAATGATTACCTAAACATGGCAGCTCCACCCACAGTCAGGTTCATGAGGCCTCACTTCCAATCTCTACGTTTCAGCCATCAATTCACAAAGAAAAGTGATGCCTGTGAACAACATACAGTAAATTAGTAATTAAACACACACATTCAAACAGTGCTTTTTTCAATCACTGCTCAACATTTGGTCAACTTTACATACAAAGAAGGGATCCACTGCTGCCTGATGAGAGAGCATTTTAACTCCAAAATGCATGAATCAGCCTTTCTTTGCCGCACAAAATGGCAAGAGAGGTGCAGTTTTGACCTGGAAGACACTTGAATAACAGGAATACTAGTAAATGGGGCCAAACCCCAGGTTCAGACAGAAAAACTAAACAGAAGACTGTATCTAATTAACTTATGGCATTGACTACTTTTCACTATGTGAAAGACATGAGCACAGGGTAAACTGTTGTGGTCTGGTTACAACTGTGACTTAGCGGCTTATAAATAGGCTTTCATCAGACGCTCACTGTAAGTTTTTGTGATGTGACAATGTCGATAGACATCTAATAAGCGACAGACTTTGAATCTCTGCTTTTCAGAGCCTCTGTAACTAATTCTCATAAGATAAAGAAGTCTGAGGAATGATCAAACAGAATGTTGTGAGAACATAAGTGTAAAAATCAACACTTACATCTGCTTTAATAACTATAGAACAACAACAACAATGAAAAAAACAAGCCAAACCAATGAGATAAAAAGATATAAAGAGATACTGGGAGTTGTAATCGTGGTAATTTGCCTAATCCTGTTGAGATGTGTAAAACATATTTATCTTACTCACGACCTCTCTGTTAGAAACTGATACTCCCACTTTTGCAGGAAAATACTGAGGAACCCTGGTTCTTATGCAGCCACTCACTTTAATACAGGATGGCATGGGTTATCAGAGAGAATAGGTGCAAGTTTCTCCATAAGTACGAGGCTTCCTCTGATTATAATATTGTAGAGCAATTTGCATGAGGGAATGCCATTACATGAACACAAGTTTCGAGAGATACAAGTTTCACCACAACTCGAGGCTGAAGTCCTTGCTTAGAGCCTAGCTAAAGGCAGTAACTGCCGTTCCCCACAGAGAGTTGAGATCTGGGTCCCGTATCTGAATGTGTCCCGCTAAGAGAATGTAATCCTCAAGCCTGAACACTCTTGTCAGCTCCACTCAAAACATGTAGCTTTTATACAAACATTCGTGAACGCCTCTGTATTAGTCATGAATAGTGATCACGATTATCATCTCAATGCAGTGCAAAAATGTCACTATTTCATTGGCTGCTACTTTGCTTATGTGTGATATTGTCGATGCTTTTGGACTTGGGGCTGGAGTCTTGAGCTCAGCATGCCAGAAACAGCTGATGAGACATGGAACTTTCAGCGCAGACAAGACCAGCATTAAGACTTCTGTGTTGTAGTTTGTCTGTCACAACTGCATTTCACCGTTAGGTCTACACACAATGTTTGGTAAAAAAAAAAATATATATATATATATTTCAAATGATAAACTATTAGGGGGATTTAAAATTGCAATGGCTGTTTTAAAACTTTTTGTCAATGGTAGTAACTGAACTTGAAGAGATAATTGATCATACATGAAAACTCTCTTCATACATGATCACACATGAAAGTCTCTTCAGATCCTAATGCTATTATTAGCTCTATTTTTCTGCTATCTCTCATATCTGTTATCTCTGCTTTTTTCATGCTGTACTGATTTGTACAAACATAGTTTTTTTTTTTCTCTTTTTGTGGGAAACAATAAAATAAATAATATCAGATCATTTTAATCTCCTTTTTTCATAAAAAATGATTGGCATCCTGGAGGACATGGAAAATGTCAGCATAAATTATGCACCCCCTTACAGAGGTTACTTTGTGAACATTGCATAGACAAAAAACTGTCATTAAGGATTACCATTACCTTTACAGTAGAACAAACAAAAGGAAGTTAATCTGCATTCTATATCTATTTGTGATGTTAGCTGCAGCAAAGTTCTCTTTCTCTTATTCCCTGGCCTACAAACTTAAGTTCATACTAAGGTGGACGTGGCCAGTATCACAGTCCTACCAAACTGAAATTCAAATTGACTCCAACTCCCCTGGACAAATAACAAGCCATGGTTATTTATTTTACTTATATCTGTCAAGCTGATTATTCATCTCAACAAAATAATTTAAAAATCGAGGTAATTTGTTGAAATGCCAAATGACTTGGCTTACCAGAGTCATTAATATAGTTGACTAAAGAAAAACTATTAATGCTGATCTCAAGAACATTTTTTTTTAAATTAATGATGTTTGGACAACAGACACACAATGCAACAGTATAATGCAGTACAACTATTGTATATTACTTTCAATCTTGCATTTAAAAGTTGTAAGGGTATGTTTTTTTTTTTTTTTTTAGTTTTCTTTACAAAACATCTCTCAGAAAGCCACAGTTGTTGACCACATTTGGCCTTATCGTCTGCATTTCACATTCAAAGCCAATTTAAGTGTTTTTTGGGGGCAGAAACCCACACACGTGCCACTGCATCTTTGGCACGGTCATTTTCCACCTACTTATTCATTGTTGTTGTTTTTTTTTTTCCATGGTTATGCAATCGCTTTAACAAGAGGGGACACAGAGTCGCGACCCTTCGGTGTTTTTTTTTTTTTTTTTTTTTGGTCATCAAAGCTACAGACGAGCCCCTGAGAAAGAAACAACGAACCATCCGGCAACGCAGTTATATCTTTTGTGTCTTTCGCGTCCTCCAAGTGCAGGCTCTCGCTGCTCGCGCAAACACCAGAATTGTGGTTTCCTTAGTTTCGATGTTGACGTCCGAAAGGTGAGATTAAAACGGTCTCACCCCTAAGTTTCCATTTTTAAATTGCTTCATTCGCAAAAGAGACGGTGGATGATCTTTGTTAATATCATTGTTCATTTAACCTCCTGACGAAACAATTTATTTTTTGACATAACATGTAGAGAGACTTACAAAGGGCTTACACAATTCAAAACTCAATTTTTACTGTTTGTCGTGGAATTAAACATGATACTGATGCAAAGGCAAGATCCTATGGTTATTGGGTCAAAACCATGTTCAGAACGCAGGTGGGTCACTACTGTTGTACCCTTGAGCCGGGAATTTTTGATGCGACTTTGCTGTAAATGATTTATCGGTTATACCAAAAATACATGATTTTTTGAACAAATTGTTGATACGAAGATGAAGAACACAAGTTATACTTATTTGAAGAGACTAAAATAGAAGCTCACCATGACCTGAAATGAGACTGTTTATGAAAACACAAGACTACAATTTAAATGAGGTTGAGGGCATTTCAAGATATTTTATTAATGGACCTCTGGCTTTATCATCCTTGAAATCGCGCATTCCCAGATTCGGCATGTCACGACTTCCATCGTGTAATCACTGTTGGCAGAACTCTGCTACACCATGGAGAAATAATGATCCCGATAGCATGTTGTTGTAAACATTGTCTTCGCTTCAGTCTCCTGTTTTATTTATTGAATTTATAACGTGGGCACGGGGCTCAGTTCGAGGCCTTAAATTCTGCAGCTCAGTATGTGTGCTGGTCTGCGTGTGCTTGTACATGCAAAGTATGTGTGGCTGTGTCTGTGCATTGTGTTTGTGTGTTTCTGCAGGAGGTTTACTCTGTTTATTTTCTGTATTCCAGGGAAGAGAATAAATAATGGGCAGACGAAACTGGGCCTGATGCCATTACAGGGCCTAGATCAGCCACATACACAGAGGGTCCTGTCTGGAGCTTTCCTCAAGCATCAGAGGAATGTCAGTATCTCCAATAATAATAGCGCTTACAGTGCTTATCAGAAATTTTGCAGGGAAGTGGTTATCTGCTTGGTGTATTTAAGGTGTTTCCAACCAAAGACTTCCCAAATTATAAAATGCTTTTAAATTGTGCACTTGGAGTTTAAAATGAATGTTAGATTTAAAATGGATGCCATAATATGCTATGGTAAAATTATCCGTCATTAAGCTAAAGTACACTGACAAATCATGTACACGCACTGTGCACACACACATACAGCTCTGTAAATTGAGCCCTGGGAAGGAAACAGGCTTACACAACAAAACAGTGATCGTATCTATCTCCATAGTTTTTGTTACACAGGGTGTGCTAAGTACAATGAAATGTGGCTAGCATTTTTGTTTACCCGATCAAGCACCTCAGAATTCTGCTTTCTTGACAAAAAGGTTTGAACATCAAAGTAGTTCATGTTACACTTACGACCAAACAACATGCAGCATTTTCACAGGAAATAGCATGACCTTTAACAAAAACACGCAGTACCTGGTCCACTTTATGGGTTATTTCTGAATGAGGTGTGGAAATTGAGATTCTGAATGCAAATGGCCTTCATTATATGGTGTAAGACCAATGTGATTTTTTAAAATCTGAGATGTCACAGGGACATATTGGCCTTATTGAATTCTTTGTCTTGTGTAAGTCCCTCACACCATAGGTGTAGTCTCACTAACAGAGGGTGAAACCTGTGTCCTTGAGGCTAATATTAATATCTGTATATAATAATATCAGTATATAAATACTCACTCTTTGTGTGTTGACTCCCTTGTACAGAGCTAATGTCCTTGAGATTTTTTTGGAGAAGACAAAAATAAGGACCAAAGCGATTCATGTTTTTCAGCAGCATTAGTGTATACACATTGCTGTATTCCTTTGCTGGGCAGAGGTCCTTACCCATTACACTTGCTGTCCATTGATGCAGCACTACTTCACATCTTTACTGAGGCAAAGCATGAATGCATTGCCATTCTCTAGGGAAACAAACCTGCAGCATCTGTTTCTGATCCACAGCTCTGTAAATACTCAGCACAGCCACCCTGTGACTTTTCACAGTGACATTAGTGCCTCTGGATGAAGTATATTAATGAATGCTATAGTACATTTTCACTTTACATTCATTGAAAACAATTGACCATGCGCAATTGAAAGGTTTAGGCAACAATAAATGAACAGTACAGAGAGTGGGTACAGGGATAGAGATACCCCCAACAAATCACAAATCATCTCTATTAACTGGCCGAATCATCCTCCCCCACCCTTCCCCTCCATGTGTGATGAGGTTCAGGGAAGGTCAGCGATAAACGCACACGGGCATTCAGTCCGCCGTGACAACATCGCCCGAGAGTCTGCGCATGGCCCTGGCGTTGTGTGCGCGTCCATGGCGATGCCCTCTGTGTTTATTTGTTCCGTCTCTCCGCTGCATCCTGCGGGTGTCACCAGCGATGGTGATTGCCCGTCGTCTGGCTGATGTGCTATAAAGGCCTCAGCTGGCGGATGCGTTCATCACTCGCTCAATAGCCCATTAATACGCAGCGCGCACACACACTCACACACACACACACACACACACATCGCATGGGCCTCCTCTTCTGAACAACCAGAGGGTGATTCTAATCAGCTCCACCAGCTGCCGGCCGGCCCGCAGATGCTGAGGGAGGCCACGAACATCAGTACTGCGCCACGGCAAAATCACGCAGACAGCAAGCATCACACCAATACCAATATGTCAGTTTGGTTTGTGGCTCATTGAAGATAAGAATTGTCATGAATTGATTAAAGCCTAAATAAAACAGTATTAATGCAGGCCAGTTTTAACCCCGGCAATTTCCCACTGTAACCACTGCCGCAGGTATTACTGAAACTCTGTCTGTGCGGTATGCGCTGGAATTGTGCAGCTTATGGCCATGGTGGCATACATTTTGTAGCGTGTCAAGTGTTTACAAGCTATGACAATTACTCTTGTGAGCGCTTACAAGCTGCGCTTCAGTTTTCTGGCAAGTCAGTAAATTTCCACCAAACTCGCCGTCAGTGTTGAGTGTCGCAAGAATTGTTTACAAGAAGGACCTCCAACAGAAAATAACAGTTAAACAGTGTGGTGTTATTTAGGCAGGCAGTTCTGAGGACCGTGGAGTAATGAATACATGATAAGTGGACAGAAAATAACTGGGTGGTGGGGTGAACCAGCTTGGGGAACCTGCATCTCCCACAGTTATGTTTTATGTTGTGCTTTAAACTCCTCTAATAAGGAAGGGGAGCTGGAAAATAACCAGCTTGGCAGTAAAATTGGTTTGATAATAACCATAGCTGTATTCTGTGACATGGACTGTGCTATACTGGTGATGTGTCAGCCCCAGCCTAAAGTGGCTCCACTGAACTTCAGGCCTGAGACTTGGTGCTTATTACTTGCTTATTATTTTCAGAAATTGCAGCATACTCTATATGTTTAAGTGAAGGGTGTGCTGTCAATTGAAGGAGGCCAATGGTGTCTGCAGCACTAACATACATTGTGTATATGCTAAAATTATCAACAGCGGAATATGTTTATATTTATGAGATGTGTGTAATTGAGGGTTGGGTCATTTCATGTGAAAATGTATGGAATCCAAAGATGAATTACCTTCTCACAGCAGTATTTCAAGACATTATTGTAAGATGATAAAAAAATGTCTTAAAAATGATACATTCTAGACACGTGTCTCAAGCCAAGAAATTATTCTAACCAGGTTTGTCATATAAATGATACATTCATGACCTTTCTATTAATTCAACATTTAAAATTCAAATTCAAAATAATTTTTCAGACATTATATTCCAACACCTTCTACAAATGGCACCCTACCCCTTGTATAATATATACTGGGTATGTATGCATTATTTTCAAGTCTTTTCAAAAGGTACATAGTGCTGTGCTCCATTATTTGTGCATGACGCAAACATATTTTCCAGGGTTTTTGTCAGATACTGAAGCAGTCATCCTTGTATGTGCAACCATTAAACCAACCCTATGTGGATTAAACAGGAAGTTAAAATCAGTGGCATACTATGCGTACTATAATGTATTCCGTTTCTTCACATTCATGTAACACACTCTCTCATGTGACTGAGAGGTCAGAGGTCACAAAAACACTCCCTCTTGCAGTGCCAAAGAGTATCTCAGTTCACAACCACCAATTTCAGCTAATTGCACTGTGGCAGGCAGTATGTTATTTGCATTAGTTTACTTGTGTTGTGTTCGATTGCACAGCACGAACGTTGCACAAACTGTTTGCTCGTTTGAAGAAGGCATATGAAGGTTACTGGTCCATTACTGATTGAATAGCAGTACAAATCTGATCAAGACAAGAGTCTATAGTCTGTGCCATTAGGACAGAGGGTACATAATACATTTAAAGCTCAAAAGACGATGCGTTAATTCAGAAAATATTCATAGAAAATTTCAAGAATCAGAAAAGAACATTATCAGTAATATAAAAGTATTATCTACATAACTAAGCAATTATTGTGTCCTGTATGTATGTGTGTATGTATATGTATGTATGTATGTATGTATGTATGTATGTATGCATTTTCATGTGTACTTAGTTAGACACACCTAACAATACATCTTGACCTGACATGCTCTGTCTTTGGTGCATCTAACAAAATATGATTTATCTACTTCATTCCACAAAAATTTTCCTTGGTCAAAATATGTCATTTACAATATGCTATGATAAAGAACTACTGCTGATCGTTCTTCACTGAAAGTCACCTGCACCCCTTATAGGTAACATGGCTGCACTATGTATGTAAATCAAATAAGTATAGCTTGGTGCCTGGCTGTAATTCGTTTGCCTGCAGTGGCTATGCCTTCAGCATACATAGGACAGCTTTTCACACATGACTGTGGGCTCAAATGCTGGCTGTTTTATTGTAGTTTTAGCCTCTCATTGTGATGAGTTATATGGTTCGCACAGATGTTGTTCAGATTCCAGTTTTTCACTCAATTACAGAATCCATCTTGCTGTGTTAATGATCCCATGAAAAGCTCATATCCTGCTCTTTTCATTCCCATTTTTAAGCCCATATTAACTCCCCAGTATAGTAAAGAAATATTTAAATCAGTCATCTTCATTTTCTCTTCTCTTGCTATGCCTTTGCCGGTAAGCATTTGTATGTAAGTCAGTGTTAAGTCTTGTATTTAATGGGATTAACAGTGAAAACGGTACAATTTTATAGCCTGAAAGAATTTTATTCTGATGAAATATAGCTCATTATCTCTTTCACTCAGAAATAATGTATTTTTGACTTGAAAGTCTGTGTCTATCTCTGAAGAGCCAAAGTGAACTCTGTGCAAAAGTGAGTTGCACATTGTAAAGGCACTGGACTGAGGACGGAAGGACGTTGGGTAGGAGTCATTGCACCATTGATGTACAAAATATTTACAGTGTAAACCCAGATGAGCGTCTGCTAAGCTTAGTTAGCAGTCTTTATGTCACCGAACAATATGGTGAGCAATCGTTCACCACACTGGGTGCCGTTTTAATTTCGAGCTCCCGGTCTGTCCTTGGAGATTTGGAGCAGCAGACCCTACCTGCCGTCCTTTTTTTCCCTTCCCTGTGTTTTTTTGTTTTTCTTGCTAAGTGCCTCTCCTCGTCTCAGTTTCAGCGAACCTCATGCATTTTTATTGCCATCTGGAGGATTCCAACAGGTCTTAACAAGGCGAGGCGCTGCTGAAACCGCTTACGGTGGAGTCACTGTGCAAGAGTCACCGACACTCGTTCCGCCGGCCAAATGCCCCGCGAGGGTAAAGAGCTGTGGCAGCTAATTCACTAAGTACGTTTGCCCAAGAGCACCAGGGTTTGATGGGTCGTCCCAGACGCTACCTGACATTTGTCCCCAGTCAGACCGGATGCCGCATGAAAAATTCACTGAGGCGCGGTGCCCGGAGGAATAAACGTTTCTCCAGCGTGTCTCACTTGGGGGGGAGCAAGGTGAGCAGAACTGGAGCTTGTCACGGATGCACGGTTCTGACAAACATAAGTAGATGCTAATGGCAAAATCGTGACAGAGTAGAGTCCCACCGCCATATGGCTAATTGCCACAACAATATCTTCTGTGTTATTAATCAAGTTTTCATAGTGTGCCATGATAATTGGAATAATTAGAATCGGAGCTGGCTTAGAGTTCCTCTTCCATAGATGCAAAAATGAGACCCAGAAAGATTGCTGTTTCTCACTCTACTCTTCCTACCCCACCCATCCCCCCATCCCTTCTTCTCCCTAGTCCCACTCTCCTTATCCTTCTTCCTCCCTCTCTTCTTACCTCCCCCTGTCCCTGCGTTGTTTACTGTTTGGCTCTGTGGAAAAAGGAGTGGATAATTAATGAATGACTTCCTTGTTACAGGCACCCTGGTTGCTACCTGGGGTGACATGGGGCCCACAGTTAGCTAAATGAGGCCACCGCACACCCCATGGGTTATTTTTAAAGATGTAGGCTCTTGAAACCACTTACCTGCTGCCCATTCACTGCTGACACTACAGTGTTAAATTCACTGAGCGCCAGTCCCAGAAGCCATGTGAAGGACAGTTATTATCTACATATCATGTTTTGTGGTGTGATCTTATGATGTCACTTATTATACCACATTAATATATAATATATTATTATATACATGTAGTGGAATATATTTTTTATTATATTTATTTATTTATAATTTGTTGAAATAGTTTGCCTTAGAAAGGTTAGAATTTAATTTGGTGCTCTTTTTTAAATTGATATTCAGGACTTAATTTGCTGATGTTTATAATGTTTCATCAGACTCAATGAATGGGAAGTGGAAATCCTACTGGACTGTGTTAGCAAATGTTAAGGACACAGTACTTTGAGGGTAGTTTGAATCTGGGCCATGCCGTAGCTGGCACAGCCATACACTGGAGTTTGTAAAGCTCTCGTTTACACGAAAACAAATATACACTATTTGTGTGAGGATACAGACTTCCTCTGCCGAGTAGATCTCTGAATTTCCATTTGCTAGATTATCAAAAAGCTGAATGTACCTGTCTTTAGTCCTGTGAATGTAAACCCTGTGAACCCAATGCTGTGACATGCCTTTAGCTTGAGCCTGCCTGACCTCCAGCCAAGGAGCAATGGGGGTTTGATGGGGGTGGGGGTTGGGGGGCGAGCTTTTATTAACAATGAAGAGGTCGCAGTGACCCCCTCAGTCTCTGGCTCTTTTAAAATAATGAAAAGAGCTCCGGCGTGCGTCGGGAAAGCGGGAACGGCTCGCTTGGAATGCCACTCTCCGCCATGCGGCGGGCTGGCTGATGGGAGACAGATCTTGACAGAAGATCTTGACAGAAGGCTGAAGTCATGGCTTTAAGGAGGGCAGCAGAGACAGCACATGGGCACAGGAATACGAATGCACCCACTCTGCCTGGGCTGGGATCACTGGAGAACAAAACAAGAGGCTGAGAGCGTATTAAGCAAATATGAACAGCAGTGCATTATTTTTTCATACTGCATTAATGAGTATAGATTCTGGAGACATATTTACAGACTGAAAAGTCATGCCGCACAAAGTGGAAGTTTTCTTTTTTCCCCACAGAGTACAGCAGTGTTTAGCAAGAGACCCTAGCTGATGTGTTCCTGGGTGTGGCTCTAGGAGGGACATATAAATGTATATTTTTAAAACTGGTTGGTGCAAATATTTAAGTTCTCTAATCTCTGTGGGCTGACAGAAGTAAAAATACAGACAGTATGTTCTTTTGCATTGCAGAAAACTTGCATCCTAACTTTTGTAGCTTTAACTGAGTAAACCAAATTATTATGTATTATTTTACAGACCATTAAACATACATTTTTCTAGGTTATGATTTATCACTAAACCCTGTAGATCAATTTTTACAATTGATTTTGTGTTGTGTCCTGCTGCATGCTGTTCACACCTCACTCCATGACTTCTGTCGACACTCTGAATTCTACTGACTGAACCATGCTTTTTTTTTTCTCCTACACCTGAAAAACGAGCTGTTTTCTGTGCTGTGTGAAGTTAATGGTTGAATAACTGGAGCGCTTGTGCAGAATAAGCAGAAAGCCAGGTAAACAGCTGGTGCTTCTACAAAGCGAGCGCCGGACGGCTCTCTCCCTCACTTCCGGGGAAGGTAATGTTCCCAGGACCGGGGAAAAAGCAGCTGCTTTTCTGACCATAAACCAGGGAGCTGGGCTGTTAATTGTTTCCCAGCAGAGAGGGAATTATCCAAACTGAAGCCGTCCCAGGGGAATATGGGGGAGGGGCGTAGGTGAGGGGCAAATTCAGCTGGGCCAGCCTCTCAGAGGGAGAAAGAGAAGAGACAGGATGGTCAGAGAGAGAGAGAGAGAATTCATACATTTAGAATTCAAACAGGGTGTTCAGTTTTTCACAGTGCTATTGTGTATATAACTGTGTATGTCTATCTTTTCCAAATATATCTTCATACATGCAATAAGATTCACCACAAATGCATTGTTTTGTTACACCGTTATACAAGCCGTATTTAATTAGACCCAATTGCTCCATCGATAGCTTTGAGAAATCGTTAGTGAGAAAGGTTTCACATGCAGAGGAGAGATTTGTTGTCAGTGTTATGCATGGTGGCGGTTTTTGTTTCAGTTGAGGTGACCTGTAGGTCACTCTGGTCGTTTGTTTGTCAGTTGAGGTGACCTATAGGTCATCCTGGGGGTGTATGGCTGCTCCACGTGAACAGAAGCGCTGGGGCTTGAAGGGCCAAACAGGTATAAATGATGTCTTTATGAGATCAGAGGTGTGTAATGATAACTGCAGTGATATGCCTGGTGTCCTCAGGCTGTCATTATTGTACACACAGCCAGCTGTTGAGAGCTGAGGCAGGAGAGTTTCACAAACTCTATTTTGTTCCTACGTATATTTTACTTTGCATAAATTAGTAAAAATGAGAACACTGCAATCAAATGGGATAACCATGGGTTTAATGCTACCGCTGCATATGTATTTGGAGTCTATATTTGTTGACCTTTAACTTAATAGTTTTTTTAAAGTTTTATTTGTTTATTTTTGTTGTAAAAAGTTTGCGTCAGTAAGGTCTAGTTTGCATGAAACTGAACAAAGAACCCAGGTCCTTAGCTAAACAAACATTTTTCACCACTCGTAAGAACATGCTCAAAACCTGTGATGGGAGATCTGTGTGTGATTTACCTGCACTTAGGAATGTGCTGAGAGGTCCGTCTCTTTCCCCCTCCCCAGGGGTAAGCAGCGAGGAGAGACAGAGCCAGTGCAGACGCTCATTTGTGAAATACATAAAGTTAGCGGCTCATCAAGACGATTGTGCATCAGCCGGTGATAGGTGGGAATTAGCATGATATGGTATAGGGTATGTGAGAAACTCACACGTGCACCGCAACCTGACAGCTGGGCCTTGTCTCATCAAAATATTCTCCCTGCAAAATGTTTAGATTTCCTTTGTTTGCGTTAAAATGAAAAAAAAAAAGTCTGCGTGCACCCACATTGTTCCATGGGAATGTGTCTTTGTGTGAATGTGACTGTTTTTAACTGCCTCCGCGCAGCTTCTCCAATGAAACCAGTCTGCTGTTGCAGACCACGCACTGCGGTTTATGGCTTGAAATAGACATGCCTCTGCTATTTTCTGTGCCCAGCTGAGCCTTGCTTACCTGTTTTTTTTTTTTTCTGATGAAATCATTTTAGTCTCTTCTGGGATTGTGTGCACATGGTGGAGCCTAGATGCATATTTTCTGATGCGAGCCGTCGTACAGTTTTCATCACTGTTTCAGGTGTTTTTATGTCACAGCTTTCATTCATACTTTACTGTTCTGTTTCTGCAATATAGTTTGTCCTTAACTTTGAGAAATAGTCTGTACATTAGCATCTTTGTCACTACTTCAGCAGCATTTGGTTTAATTGAAAAGAAAAGGAAAAAAACTCAAAGCCTTGTAAACTCTGATAATATGTGAATAAACAAGTACCTCTCTACATGTACTTCAAATGAATGAACTCATGATGCAGTCCATATAAAACACAGCTGCAGCTGTCCAGAGTGAACTGACCTGCGTTTCTGTTGTGGTTGGCTGCCGTAACGTGTATTGTGTTGGGTACTGCAGAAATCCCTTGATTGCTGTTCCTCAGATACACCTGCACGTGTCCTCATATTTGCCCATAGGATATACTGATGTGGCCAAATGTATTTACTACAGATGTCACATTTACATTTTGTACCCCCCCCCCCAACTCACCACCCCATAAATGAATTAGTGGTGTCCTGAAACATACTCTGTGGACAGCTATAATGTGAGAATTACACCACCTACTGGTCAAATATAGAACTTTACCCTGTGTAGTTTTTATTCTTTCAAAGTTTACAACTTTAAAAAAGTGTACTGTATGACAGAAATCATATAACTCAGACAGTAGCTGGACAAACATGCATCTATTAAGTGTAATATTGAACACAGAGTAATAGGTGTTTTTATAATTGACAAACATAATCTGGTCATGTCCAGGCCAATAAAACACTGCTTGAACTAGTGATGTATCATGAATGTATTGTCCTGAGCAGTCGGTTTGGAAGAATATGTGAACCAGTCAAAAAAACACAGGTATAAAGAGAGAGTATAATCCACTAAATAACTTGATTAATAATTAACTTTTACATTTATGTCTTCATTCAGTATATACTTTTAAGGAATCATATTTGCTATCGTAAGACTATCATACAATGTGCGGTTCTGTAATCTAGCTAGTTATAATATGATTGCAATTAATGACATCTGTGTTGGACACACTTGGCCAACCAAGAATAAGAGTCCAAATTAGGCTTTGTTTCATACCTGGCTACAACTGTAATGAGAACACAGTTTTTCATTTGTTAAAAAGAAAGTTAATCATTTTGGGGAAGAAATGTCCCCATAACACCCCCATCACAAACCCCCCAAAAAAAAAAAAAAAAAGAGAAGGTCATACTCCAAATACAGAAAATTGAGCCTCTTTATTATACATGTCCACAATAGAAATCCCCCACACTTATATAGTAGTGTAAATAATTTGTGACAGCTGAAGATGCACCACTTATAAACACTATTTTGTGTGGCATAGTGATAATTTGACTTTATCTTGACTATCACAGGGGTCTGCTGCTCCTAGGCTAGCTGTGTTAATTAGCAATAATTGTTAATTAGCAATGCATGTCTCAGTTCTCCATTGAAGACACAGGGCTATGACCATCGCCACCTTGTCTTTAAGGAAGCATTTTCATAATCCCTTTAAGGGCAAACACTTTAAGCTTGCAACTGATACAACCCCTCATTATATGTTTCCCTTGATGATATTCAGCTTGTTCCAGATCTGAACTATGTTCAAGTCCTTTTGTATTAATTAGCCTTTATTTTAACATATGTAATATGTTTTTGACATGCTGAGATTCACCCTGTTGGGCTGTAATCACCTCACACTTTGTGAGTTGCCCTGGTAAGGGACATCAATGAGAGAGCTAAGAGGAGCAAAACAAAGATTCAGAAGAAGACAGGTGAGAGAATGAAAGAAAAAGAGAGAGAAAGAGAGTCTGAGAATGAGGTGCGAGGAGGAGGGCGGCTGAGCTGTTGGCACTCAGCGGAACAGGGTAACGAGAGAGCAGGGGAACAAGGCGACGGACAAACGGGAGAGTGTCGAAGCTGAAGAGAGGCTAAGTGAGCACTTTACAAATGAAAGCAGATGCCTGAAATTATGGGCTGTCGGGTCGCAGATGGAAAACTCTGTGATAAAGTGTTTCTTTCCCCTGATCCTAATTACTCACTTCATCTACTCCTGCGCATTCCCTCTCCGAAAAATCTCCAAAATACACAGGACCGGTGAGATAAGGGGCACCTCTCAAACATTTGATTTGTGACTTTAACAGGTCCTCTGCTTGGAAGGGAAATCTTTTCTCTCCTCTCTGCCTTCTCTCCCTCTCTCTCTCTCTCTCTCTCTCTCTCCCTCTCTCTTCCCCCCTCCGCTAAGATTGATCGCATTGTTCTCACTCTGTGATTGATTTTGTTGCCTGCTAACTGCTCTCTGTGAGAGGAGAGAAGAGAGTTTATCACTGCCATTGATCTTCTTATAAATGAAATGCTCAATTTCCACTGTATTTTAGTGTTAAGTGTAGTTCATTAGCGACAGAGAGATTTATCTCTCACGCAGTTCTCCCCGCAAGCTCTTTCTCTCTCCACTGAAGAGGGGCCTCAGTCTGGAGACAGCAACTGCGCAGCGCAGCAGTGAGGAGCGGCTCCATGCCCGGTGCAGCAAAAGGTCAAGCACATCCAGTCTAATCTCGTCAGTCAGGACATGGGACTCACAGATCAATCGCCCCCAAACCCTTCTAAACGGTGGTCTGTTTGCAGGGTTTATACAGCTGTGTGCAACCCAGAAGGTTGAGGTGTCAAATCCTCTCTCCGCCTTTGGTTATAGTCTTCAACCTGACCAGCTTTCAGAAACGTCTAATCTGTATTAATTGATATTATGCTGGAGACAAGCTATAAAAGTCACCCACGCTAAACACAAAAGTAACATAACACACCCTATCAAGCACTCTTATTTAATTAGCTGTGGCATAGCTGCCGATTTCTTCTGTTTGACTGGAGTTGTGTTTCTCAGAGCTCAGTTGTGAGTATCAGTCATGCCTGGGACCAGTAATCTGAGATACCCCTGCCCTCCTCCATAATGCCCTGTTCCTATGGGAACCAAAGCAAGCATCCTGAATAACCCCCACCCCCACACCCCCCTCCATCTTAAGCGACTGTGTACTCTTTAGCTCCCGGCTCATCTGCAAGTTTAATGGATGTAGTTTTTTTTGTGAGGACTTTGGAGCGTCGGTAGAGGTAATTGGTCCAGTACATTATTGAGGCCCCCTCCACACGCACACAAAACCACACGTACACACACGCGCACACGCTCGCACACACGCTCACAGCCCAATTAAAACCTGTCATTTGAAGAGTCTTCAGCATCCTCGGTTTCCTGTCTCACCAGATGTTCCGTCGCACCTGCAGGCTACGGCGTACTTTCTCTGACACGAAAGGGTTTCTGCGCTTTGTTTAATCTTCGCTGCAAACATTCTCTACAATGCCAATTTCCCCAGGGGGACCGGCAGGCTCTCCAAGTCTCAGGCACATCAAGGGGCGAAGCCCCACCCTCCGTTTAACCACCGTTAAAGTTTGTTTGTCTGAATAAGTTAAATAAAACCACAAACTTTCCCCTGCAATGGCGGAGGGGCACGCGCATTCTGCATCTCCAGCCATATGTGTCATTTACGCTGGGGACGTGTCACCATTTTTTTGTTGTGGCTCAATTCGTCCCGACCACTTTTTTAAAACCTTCAGTTCGTTGAACCCGTCATTGTCCCCATGTCTCCACCGCTCGTCAGTGTCGCCTTCAACACAAACCAGTGACCCCGTTTACATATGTATGAGACAGGGGGCTCTGTTCCAATACCCCAGACTCAATGGCACAGCGGTCAAAATATACCTCATTACCTCGAGGAATTGTGTCTTTATTTTCAGCAAGTTCAGCAATTAAGGAAATTAACTCACCACAATGTTCTTGTAGATAAAAGAAATAAAACTCTTACTGAATTCCAGCCGTGGTCTTTTTAATCATTCCATAATAAAATTGGAATGTCAGAATAGAGGCCAGGATGTTGTAAAGATTCTGGCTCATGACAGACAACCATAAGTCATTCTGCCTTTTCTGCTTCCTTGAATTCACAACACAACTGCATGTCATCCATGAATTAGCAGAGTAAAAACACACGAGGAGAGGTTACTGAGCACCAGGGTCACCAAACTGGGGTGTGAGGAAAGAACAGCAGGAAAATGTATCCTCTGTCACCAGGTGAGTCCCACTGAGATTAAAGTATCTTCCTCAATAAAGATTTTAATAATAACAACAATATGAATACAGTGCTAGTCTGTGATCTTGGTCAGGGGTTTTTATCAGTTTTAAACAATGTTTAAAACACCAGTTCATATCAGGTGTATTTTTATTTATATGTTTTAAAAATAAAATATACTTTGTATGGTCAGGGTATTGTTTTTGATGGTGAGCCCTGAGAGACTCTGAAAGTTGAATAACTGGTTGACACTCCATATACATTATAGAGCCAGTAAACAGTCTTGAAAGCTTGCTGCTCTATCTTAATTTATCAACTTTATTAAAGATAAATAGCTTCAGTTTCATGTTTATATGCTACACACAAAGCCCGTCACATCATGACAGAGGGGACAAGCTGTGAATGATTGACAGGTTGTTTTCTGAAACTGGAGACAAAAGAGATGTGCCAGATGATTATTTTTTATGTAATGATGTGTGGGCACCTTGCCAAACAGGTCAGGAAGTGTTATAGACAGCTATAGACAGCTACTGATTAGCATCATTAGCACTGTAGAGCAGCGCTTCTCAAACTTCTGGAGATGCACTTAGTGGAAGTTGTACCCTTACACTGCATTACTCTGTTAATGGTACTTAATTAGAACCATAATTATGAGGTCACAACATTTCAGCCATAAATACCATGAAGAATCGTGAAGAACATGTGCACATTCCAGAACTTATATTCAGTCAGGGTAGATCTCGCCTAACTAATGCATACATTTTCTGTCATGTGCTATTTGGCAAATATTTCCTTTACATTCTTTTAAATTTGAAAAATGAAGAGTGCAACAATGGAAAACCAAAAAGCCAAATCTGCATTGTGTTTGAGGATACAAATGTGTTAGAACTTTCCACATATGTTCAACAACTGGAATGAAACAAGAGATTTGAGAGCTACAGGCTTAGATGATGGATAAAAAAAGACTTGAGTTTTGAATAATTATAGGTCAGGTAGAGTGATTTCTTTGTTGCAAATCAGAAATAAAGAACTGGGAAACTATAAGAACAGTGACATACTTGGCAACAGTAAAGAACAGTGTAGTTATTTGCGCAACGCTATTATCATAAACGCCACCCAAGTTACAATCTTCAAACTGCTAAACCTCTGATTTCAACAAGATGCTGTTCTGTTCCTCCTCAGCTCAGACTCTGTCAGGACTGTAAATAGAAATCCTCACCAGGAACTGCTTTTTGTAACAAGGATCCAGGAACCGTCGGTTATTGTTGTATTGCATGAATATTAGCTACAGTTCAAACTCACGGACAGCTGTTTAATGAATGCTCACCCTGGTTCAAAATGGCTTTAATAGGTTTTTACTTGGGCTGAGTATCTTCATGGGCATGGATGAGGGGCAGTGATGTCATACCACCATCATTGGTGGCCTGGCTACAGCTCCATTCACATTCACCATGGACTCCCATGAGCCACTGGGGCCATTGAGTCTGCTTTACTGCTTAACAACAACAAAGGGTTTAATGCTGGGTGATACATAATGCCAAATGTTTGATTATTACAAAGAAATAGTGTATGAAACCAATGTGTTTGTGAACAAAGGGCATTTCTCTATTTTCACTATTCTGCTATTTATTTGCAATACATTTTTATCTGAAGTTTGGCCGCAAGAATTTGATTGCATCATGGATATTTGAATTGCGCACATTACCTTTGTGATCCTGGTGGGGATAAATACATAAGATAATATATATATATATATATAATACATAATGTTAACACCCTTGTCAAGGAGGAAAATGGGCATCATAATGAGTTAACAGAGTGAATTTTGTGATTGTTCAGAACTGTAGTATGAGCATACACAACGCAATTGGAATTGTGTTGTCTATGTGTTGCCGTCTCTGGTCTGAACCCTACAAGACCAAAACCATAAAAAATTAAAATGGAAAGTACATTGCTTTCGAAAATAATCACAAGACGATGCCAAGTCAATTAACATTCAATATACATCGCTTCAGCACCAGATCTGTTGCTACGGTAGTGGCGTCATTCTGACATCGTATGGGAAACGTGACACGGTAAGAGAAGACAGATCGAGTTTTTTTTTTTTTTTTTTTTTGTGGAGAAGGAGCAAGCTCCCTTCTGGATGCAGGGAAGTGGTAATGCTCCACTTCATGAATATTCATCTCTCGGAGTTGGGGACTGCGACATATGGTTAGTACTCCCATACATCCCCGGAACGAGAGACGCAAACTCAGAATTGGATTTAACGCTTCAATTCCCCACTGACCCTGGCTGGCTGACACAATTACCATCCCGGAGATGTCTAGGAAACTACTAATCCAATTAGGATGGAACTGGTGTGAATCCACTCTGGTGCTGCCTGTGTGTCGAGGCGGGGCCACTGTCTGTTTCTGGACCACATCATGTCCTGGTGCTTTCCGGCATCACCATGGGGGACGTTGTAGCATTTGCCTTGCTGGGATCAGCAAGACAGCCATGTTCCATACTCTGGGTTGTCCATCTGGCACCTGGAACACAAGCTTAAAATCAGGGGTTCATAGGTGGCCTCAAGAAGTGACTGATCCTGCTGAACTGGCACCTCGGTCACTGATTCAGTCAGAGCTGTTGGGTGAAAGTGTATAATCCTTAGGGAGCTGGGCTTGTAAATCAAAGGTTGCAGGTTTATTTCCCAAGAGAGGTTCATCCATCATACCCTCGAACCAGGTGCTTGATCCGAATAGCTTCAGGAAGGTACCCAGCTGTCTGAATGGATACAGGCTGTGTGAGTTGCTCTTGATAAGAGCATCTGTTAAAATGCTAAAAATGTCAATGCCGTTCTTCTGGGGAGGGCCAGAGAGCGTGGCCAGGCCCAGATGGAGGCCTCTGCTGTTGGCCTGGACTCATCTCAGGGGAATTCTAATTTGTGTCACCTCTGCTAGTGATGTAATTGCGCTCTGGAATAGCTTAAGTCAGTCAGACCAAAAGCCCCTTCAGAAGAGTGGACTCCAGGTTGGAAGTAAACCTGGTGTTCTTGTTGTGTGTGAACCCCAGGCACACACACAGTATGAAAGTAAACACAGTCAAGTTCACTCGGGAAGGAACGGTTCCAAATGGAGTTAAACTGTGGACATTACCCATGTGCCTTTGCTTCAGCCATTGACTCTCATGCACTGTCTCCATACAGACAGCGTTTTCACTAGTTTGCTTTTTGCTGTGGATAGCGGCTGAAAGCACCAGTGATGCTCTGTAGAAGCTCTGCTCAAAGAATACAATAATAAACTTAACGGTGGATATTTGTGACAGAAAAAAGACTTGGGAGGTATCAGAAAAAAAAACCTGTTGATGAAGTTGTAAAATGGAAGAAGGGTATACAGAGTCACTGAGTAACCCTGTGAGGGTGGTCCCTGAGCTCAATTCTGTAGCTCTGTTTGTGAAACAGCAATATTCTAGCCATGCTGTGGAACCGGCCAGGCAGTGTTTGGTTTAGTTTAAATGTAATGCTTTGTGTCGTAACCCAAAACAAAGTTTCTGTTTCATCAGACTTCAGTTAAATGCTTTATGCAAACTCCATATGCTTTTTCAGTAATGGCTTCCCTTTTGTCGCTCTCATACTTTGTAGAGAGTGATATTGTCAGCTCAAGGACATTCTCTCTATCTCAGTCATTGGACTTTTTGTCCTTGCATAACTGTTCAGCTGACAGACAGTCTGACTCAGGCAGTGTCTTAATGTGTACTTTGCTGTCCCCCTTTTAATGTGTACCTTACTTCTCAGTCTTCCTCGTTTAACCCCTGCATGAAAATCACAACCTGAATCGAGATACCTCACAAAAATATTTGTATTAATAACACTTTTTGAAATCATGTAAAGCATAACTATTGCACACTTAACAGTATTCATTCAAATGTACTTGTAATTGACAATGCTTTTTCCATCAGACAGAAATGTGTTTATGTATGCCACATGGGCAATCAATACATCTCACTCCATAGTTTCATTTATTACGCCTTTATTTATTGTATCTGCATATATTTTATGCTTTGACTACATTGAGTAGGCTGTCTATGTATAATTAAAACCAGCTGTCTGTTTAAACAACGGACATAAATATGACAAGTATGAAGGTTTAGTAGGAGGTGTAAATTCCATTATGCTCACAAAGTACATGGATGCATTATTTATCACAAAAGATACCAGCCGTACCTGAAAATCACTATAAATAATTCAAATCAAACCAATACTAGTTTAAAGATCTGACTCGGAGGTACCATCTGGAAACAGATGGAAGTCCAGCCTAAAGAGCTGAGTGAACAGAGGTCAGGGTGAGTGGGATTTCTTTCAGGAAAGGGTCTGAGGGATTAAAATGGTGGTTGAGAATTAGGTTAAGGATGTAGGCAGCGATGCTGCTCGCACATGTACAGTTCAGTAATTGTTTAAAATAAATTTGGATGCACTGTTTGTGCAAAACCTTAATTTGCGATGTGCATGTGTGCCTGTCTGTGTTGACTGCTGCAGGATTCCGGCTGCATGTATTCAATCAGGGAAAACGGGCGCATATCTACAAGTGTTCAGAAAGGAGTATATGTCTTTTACCCTCAGCTCTTTGTGTGTGCTGAGAGGCACATATTAGCTCCGACAGATCGCGGTGTTAATTGCTAATTGTGTTTCTCATTAGGCTCAGGGGTGACAGGTGTTGTTAGTGTGTTGTGAGTTTTCCAGCGCTCTCCCATGACTTGTAGCGACTCCCCCGCGCCACACTGCCGATCGCACCACTAATGGCTCCCCCGAGATGTCCCATCAGCCCCCTGGAACAGCGCGGCAGAGAGTTCAACTTTCGCTACTGTGTTGCAGTCATTCGATAAATCTCTGAGGAGCTTGCTTTTTTTCTTCCCTTTCTCTCCTTCTGTTTGTGTCTACCCAGGTACCTTATTTGCCTGAATGAGGCTTGAGTAATCCTAAGGTTTGTGTGTTTTGGCTGAAAACAAAATGCTGATGAGGTGGCCAGGTCAAATTGATTGTACTTGTATGAAGTAGATACTGGAGTCTCTGGTCACAGTTTACTATTGTGGAGTAATTAAACTTATTGTGGAGTAATTATAAAACTTTATGACATGGGTGAGGTGGCTTTCTGTATTTTCTTAAGCTTGTGCTACAACAGGAAAGTGGAAAAGCCTACAGTGTGACTATTCATAAGGGCCAGAGATTTTAAAACATAATATTGTATATACTTCTTGAATTGTATATGCAGTTCTCCATGTTTTCCATGGGTCGGTACCGCAGTCTGTCTCAGGCACTCCTGCACCCTCTTTTAGGCAGTATCTACCACACCTTTTACCTTTTTAATAGAATATTTGATTGGGGGATGATTTTTTTAATTATTATTAATAATGTCTGCCTATGAAGCCCAAGTGTACTTGCTTCTCCCTCTCTGCTCCTCGGGTGAGGAGTGTTTTCGCTGGCTACTAATTACAGCCGCAGTGAGGGACTGTCTTCCTGGCTGAGCCCTGCAGTGGCCTTGTGCGTGAGCGCGTGTGTGTCCCCTGTGCAAGTGTGTGAGTTTTCCCCCATCAGCCAGGCATTAGGCGGATTTGGCAGAGATTATTAGCGGAGGTACCGTCCCCACTACGGCCCCAGCCTCTTTACAACACCCTCAGCATATGCGTGCGCGTCCCGGGACCGTGGCTCCAGCGGGACCTCAGGGCACCATCCCTCTAATAATAATCCCCCCCCCCAGTGCCGCGCCATAACAGGGCCCACTAATGAAGAGACCCCGCCCTGAGACCCTAACGCGCTGCCTGCATCCGCTTGTGGGACTGCCCCTCCCCTCTGTCTCATGTCCCGCCCTCCCTTCCCCCCCATAATAGACTGAGTTTGGCCCCCCAGGAGCCCCCTACACGAGACTGGGTCCCCCGGGAGGACCCGCACGCCCTGCTCTCCTGTTAGATCTGTCAACTCCTCCGAGCCTCATTTACAGAGAGTGCAGAGGATCACTGCTCCTCCAATTAGCCCTGCCCTTTTCACAATCTATTTCAGATGAAGATGTAAGACATAATAATATAATAAAAGATATCATACCCCACAGCAAGAAGCCAAATCATGTTGCTTTTATGCAATTTCATTAATAACAATGTTAGGGAGGCAGTAATTTATTATTATTATTATTATTATTATTATTAAATTACTGCACAAACAGAAGGAGTAAAAACAGGTACAGATCATACAAGATAACGTAGAGCTGCCTCCCTAATTAAAGCAGATATTCAAGAGCATAACAAAACAAATATGAATCACTATACACACTGCATAAAACCAGAAGGTGAGCTGAGTTTCAGCCTCAATTAACCCAGCAGAGTTGTGCAGGGTTATAGGGAACTCTGTTCATAGAGTCTCTGTGCGTGTGTGTGTGTGTGTGTGTGTGTGTGTGTGTGTGTGTGTGTGTGTGTGTGTGTGTGTGTGTGTGTGTGTGTGTGTGTGTGTGTGTGTGTGTGTGTGTGTGTGTGTGTGTGTGAGAGAGAGTTTTTGTTCTGAATTATCACCTGATCCACAGCTGATCAGCACCATTACTACACCTTGTGGCTCATCAGGAGCAGTATACTTTAGCCCTGGAAGAGAGGACAGTCCAGGTGAGCCCACAGGGCTGGACAGGGTGATGACCTGCAATGGAGTACTTCACAGCATGAACCGGGTGGCAGGGAGAGATCTGAGAATAAGTGGGTGGGAACAGGGTAGGGTGAGGGCCAAACATGATTGGTCAGTGCAAGGATTTTGAAGAAGATTGTGATTGGCCGAGTGGGAGGGAGATAAGGGCAGGGTGACCAGAGACTGAGATACCGGTGTGGACAGGGAGGAGCTGACAGTGCAAACCAAGCAGTACTGTGCCATTAAAACACTCAATTTAAACCAAATATAAAGAGTATACATTCCACACACATGGAAACATGGATCATTTCTATTACAAAGGATATAAGAAAAACATAATGATTACAGTGCTTAGGTTCCATGCTTAATATCTAACCAAAAAATTACACTTTTTACATTATTTTACAATATTTTCCATTTATATTTGTATTTAGTGGACTACATAGTAATTTCCAATATTTTATGCAGTGGAACAGATGTGTGGTTTACAGAATGCCTGGTGTTTACATAATTCTGTTTTGCAGGCTGGAAGCTGAGAAGCCCACAGATTCAGCTGTCACATACTGTACATTAAACCTGGAAGGACTTTCCATTAGCAGTGCCACCCTTTGAGTGTGACAGTGTCCTAAACTGTAAGACAGTAGGGTTGGGAGCGGGAGCTGGTGCTTTGTAACACTGCAGCAATGGAAGCCTCTCCCAAGCACGTCCCAACGGCCCATATGACCGAAATCTCATTCAGATTCATGTGCTCTGAAGCATTTTTACAGAGTGCACATTCTGGACATGAGGCCTACATGAATATGTGTACATTGGGTGGGTGCTGGCATACTGACGCTACCTCCTTGCGTAGTGTGTAGGCATGTTCAACACTGATTGGACACCCAGCTAATGTAGATAGTGCTGATATTCACACCTCTGATGTTTGGTTTAACTACTTCAAGCTTGAAGTTGACTTGTCTGCGTATTCTGTTTCTTTTGTATAAAATAATGAGCAAATGTCTGTCACATCACAGTTTCTCATAACTGTAATAGTTTCTCATCTATGCAAATTATGTATTGCATATGTTAAATGATCATTTTTTATTGAATTGGGACTAACGGCATTGACCATGCGCTTACTAATTTCTGAAAATATGAACAGGCTATCTTGGTCTAGCTGGATTTGCCGTCTAAATTTGATCACCCTCCAGATGTATACAGATTGCATGATCAATACTGCGCAGCTCAAAGGAAGGTGGAGAGAAATGCTCCTCGATTTCCAGCGGCATTTTGATCCTCCCTGAGGTGCCAGCTGAAACAGAGAGCAGATTAGATGTGACAGAGGCTCCCTGGACCAGGCAGACATGTCAGCATGCATCTCTGTCACCCTTGTAGCGACAGCCGCTGAGTCACATAACATGGCACGTTTGCTGGGCCCGCGCGCGCGTGTGTGTGTGTGTGTGTGTGGAGGTGAGGTGTATCTGTGTTTGCAGGAATGCATATGTATAGTTATGCACATATGATTGTTTATAAGTGTGAGTGTACAGGGTGTCGGTGTGTACACCTATGTAGTTGCTTTTGTTTGCATGCATTTATGGATGTCCCTGTGTGTGTTTGTATGTGTGAGCGCATTCTGTTTGTGCATGTATTGGCTCGCACAGGTCGGTTTGTGGTCGGCTCACCGATCATGACCTGAACCAGGCTAAGGTGTCCAGACAAATCTGTGTCACGCCCACTGGGTCAGGGTTGAGTCACAGTACAGAGCACGTCCGCTGAGCTCTCCTGCCTTTTTAAGGGCTCGGAATGATCACAGGATGGAGCGACGCACTGATTCAGAACTGTGCTCTGTATACGCTGTCAGATGGCCTGTACAAAGGCGATAGCCACACAAAAACCTTCCCATTCATTCAGTGTTCGTAACTTGCAAATTCTAAAATTACTGGTAGTGACTGATGCTTTTCCAACCTAGTCATGTTGACTGTATGTTCCTGACAGACAGCTATGAAATAATGGAATTGCATTTTGGTTGCCCCAGGTGTGTTTTTGTATTAAGTAGTCCATACATAATACATGCATAAGATCTACTTCCTGTCAGGGCTGTGTACTGTATTTAAACCTGTATTTTCATAGATACCTCAATGATCTAATCTAGATTGGACATATTTGAGCCTATTTGATCTCCCAGTGCTCTGGGAAGCACCTTGTCAGTATGTTACAAAGGAGGTGTGTAAAATAAATTTGTGCCAATTTATTGACTGAGAGTGGAAATCTGCAGGATTCTCTGATGTATAGAGCTGTCCAGACTGATCAATGCTCTGACAGAAACATGCTCTCTGCTCCACCTGTTGTGTGTAAGAGTATCCTCAGCGACACTTTCCCGCTTTCTGTACTGGCATATTCTGTACGGTTGGTTCATCTCTCCCATCTGAAGTGGGTGTGGTCATCCAAATCTGACCAATCCCTAAGGCCCCCTAAGCTATTCAGCGTTCCGGCCACTCATCAGGCCATGAAGGTCCTCTGTATACTGAACGCTGTGTTGCTACTGAGTTTGCAACCTGCAGAATCTGTGGTACTGGCACTGTAGCAGAAGGCTACTCTTTTTCTGTGTGAAAGTTTTATTTGCTTGTCCCACTTTTCTACCTGTGATATAAAGATTCCGTTTTCATAAATAATGGAAAGATATTCCTTCTGAATTATTATCACTGCAGTGGAAGTGCTACATTTATCTAAAATAGGATAGATGAAGTTTATAATTTGTCATTGTTTCCTACATTTTAATGGCAATGTTTATGATCGTTTTACATGTCATTCATAATGTAGTTTCATTTACTCCTGGATTGTAGGTTATTGACTAGAAATACTGCACATTTGGTTTCTCCTCTTCTGGTAAACACCATTTAAACCACCCTGTAAACACGCCTGTCTTAATTCATTATTTTCTCCCTCACCGTGATCAAGCTTCTCGATTTAATGAAGCAAATAGATATTTCTGCAGTGATTGTGTCTCTCCCTTGCAGTATTAAGAATATTAAATGGACACATCTGTTTTTAATTAGGAGCTGAAGTCACCTCGACGCCGTCTTCCATTTTAATGTACTTTGCGTGCTGATTTTATTATGCCTCCTGTAGACAAACAACGAAGCCATCCCTGCAATGCTCAGAGAAGAAAGGCAAACCGAGGGATCGATTCGCCAAGTATGGGTGATTGGATGGAGTGTTGACACATTGATTTGGACAGGACTGTGTTACCGGGGACTCTTTGCATTAAGGCCAACAGAGATCAATGTTCAGAGGGACTGTCAGTACGTTGTTGATTGCCAAGAACATAAAGTGTAGCGTGGACATGCATTGCTCACTGCACAATTTCCTGATTCCTGAAGTACATTTTGTGCCCTGTCAGGCTGGAAGTTGCAAAGCATCCTGTGAAAGCTTACACTTTGACCTGAGGTTTGTCTGTCCTCCGTGGGGGACATGTTTTAACACGGTATTGGCAGAATTAGCGGAGCAGCAGGGGTTACCGGGTGGCTCTCTCTTCACGGCGCTCTCTCTTCTCTTCGAAGCACAGACAGGTGTGACAGTCTTACAGATAGACCCCAGAGCCAGGTCCCTGTAGGCCGAGACAAAATGAGACTCCAGGACTCAGCAGTACCTAATGAGAACCAGGAGACAATCACTGCAGCTTCACTGAGCTTCAGCTGCCATCTAGTGGACCAGAGAAAGACTCCAAACACACCAGCTCAGGTGTTAGCACAGTGTTTGGTCCTGTTCTGTTCGTGCTGAATGAAAAGCGGATATGAACATCTCCTCTTGCTCTACTAGACTCAGTTTTTATTTCTGACAAAGGTTTCTGAGCTGGTCTGGGCATGATGGGATATATGTCCAAAGTAATTATGCTCTTACAAAAGAAAGTATACACATCAAAGTATTATTTTGCTGCCATATTAGTATGTATTTTGCAGGCATATCTTCTCATGAATCTGCTTTCTAACCAATGTATACTTCCTTTTTTTTGAAGAGTATATTACCTCTTGTTTTTGTTTTTCTCCCACTATCAGTACTGGGAGAAAGCTGTACTGCCAAGATTTATAGATTTTGTATTAATTCCCAGTATGTGAAAATGGTTTATTGCTTCAGCAAATCAAACCATTTTAGAATAAAATGCCAGTCCTTCATTAAAATCAATAAATTACAGGCAACAGTGAGGTTGCTCCATCTACCTTTGCATCACATTATCACATTCTCCAGTCACTACTTCATGGAATAGCTGTAAAGTAAAGGTATTCACTATGAGTTCCCTTTTAAGTTAACTTTCTCACTCCTTTCATTTGCACAAGTGAGCAGCGTTTAGGGTCCCCAAAAGTTGTGTATCACATGCTTTTCAAGCACGCACACAAGCATGTACGAGCATGGCCTTTGCCGTTTAACATGACACCTTGTGTTCAGCATGCAGGTAGTTAATCGTCTTGCTGTCATGTCCCTCATCTTGCACTGACTGATGGATAGCAAAACTGTTTCCAGACTGAAAGTGGATTGTGTTTGACCCATTACACTGACAAAAATATACAAATGCTGCAAGGATGAAAAACTCCTCAAAACTAACGTTTCTGCCCTCTGATGAAGTAAGAAATGTGTTCAGCTTCTTGACTATGTCCATACATCAGAAAGACTGTAAATGCAGTAGAAAATGTTAAGGTAAACAAATTGAGCCCTTGCTCCAAAGGTTGAGCTCTGGAACAGTACTGTACAGGGGTGATATATTGCATTGAATTAAAAAGATACACACGATAAATGTGAAGATAATTATTTATAATCTCCACTTTTTGTAATATATCTTCTATATCTAATCTATATTTCTTTGAAGGTTGTTTAATACCAAACTACCTGTCAATTCCAATTCATGCTGCAGATCCAGGATGGGTTCCAGGGGACTTTAAAATGTGATTTTAATCTATTTTTATCTGCAGTGAAACACAATGATCCAATAAAAATGAAACCATGTTTAGTCAGAAGGATAAGTATTAAATTAAAAACAAAAATTCTATCTTTAGATTGTTCAGGAAAAGTACATTGTGGTTGTTTTACCTGTTATATGCTATCTCAGTCCATCTATTTAACACCAGAAAATTGTTGCTCTGAAAGTGACATGAAACACATTGGTTTATTGCCAGAAGTGAATGCAATTCTCCTGCACTCATGGGTATGACTGCTGTCTCTTTTTTCCATCTAGACTGTGACTGACATCCAAAGTAACTGCTGCCATGGCAACCACAGTACAACGGATTCTGTATGTTCACACATCCAGCTGGCTTGTTGTCGACACTGACACAGCTCACTGCTGCTTGCAATACCTAAGAATAACCACCAGAGGTCATGCAAGCATACCATATCATGCCACAGTCCATATATATGAACCGTATCTTCATCCAGTCTTGCTATAAGCATGTATTTCTGAAAAAAATGTAAGAGAATTTTTTTTTTTAAACATTTCTCATCATAATTCGTATACCAAAATACAGTGTTTGCAGAGTATATCCAGTGCAGTTTAGCAAACTGGCTCTCCCCAGAATTTGACCAAGAGCTATTCTGGACACACTGGACTTCACAGTTTGGTATTTAAAATGTCACTTTCCAGATTTACTACCTGTAAATATATCCTCTGATTTCCTTTATAATGAACTGTTACACTTTTAGTGGGGTTTTGGAGTACAAAAGACATGTCACAACATTCATCATGCCACACCATTTACTCACTGGAGAAGGCTGCATGCCAAAGTATTGGGAATAGACATTTAGCCTCTTATTAAGTGAAAAACAATGAGTGCATATCTGTTGTGAATGGTGTTATGTACAAACACTATAAGTGGCATTTATGCTTTATTTTTATGCATCAAAAATGTCTATATCGTTCATGTAGGATTGTTTTTTGAAATATGTTGAACAGTAACTACATTTACTGTGTCAGTTGGTTTTTGTTGCTGTGTGTCTGTAGTTTGACTCTGGCAAAGCCTTTGGGATCTGTAAAGTAAATACTACGATAAATGTTTATTGGACGATCATGGGTTTGGTCACTGTTACTGTACTCTTGAGTGAGGCAACAAAAATGATGACTCTTTGATGACATGCTTCCCTGCCGATTTTCGGTAAAAATGTAGCTGTCAACTCAAGATGTACAGAGCAATGCCATGCAAATCTGGAACTGCTGAAAGTCATTCAGAAGGTGTTAAATCCGCTTTTGGCATCTGTGTAGTTTTGATGGTACTCTTTTTTTAAATGAAGCAGGCATTGTTTTTTACGTCCCGGCCTGTTCTCAGGCCAGGCCTGCAGTGGGTCATTTACACCTCTCAGAGAGTTGCACCTGTGTCCCCTTAATGAGCTACGGTCACTGGCCTTCACACTGCCCCCCCCCCCCTGCCCCCCGCCCCTGCTGAGAGAGGACCCCTACACTGTGTCAATCAGGCACTGCAGATGAGAGGAGAGAGGTGTCTGAGTGCCCTGCGCTGTGCTGTAATAACTATAACAGCGACTGCTTCACTCTTCAGCTTCACTAATTGCAGGTGAGGTACCGGGCCCATAATTCAGTGTGAATATCCCTGTGATACTGTTTGCAGATCATAAATCTCCCATTTAAATGGAATTTTGGCTTGTTTGTTGAAAACGGACAGGGAGACAGAAAGATATCAAGCTGTTTGATGAAGGAAAAAAATACTGCTTAGATTAACTTCTGTTTTAAGATCGCACCCATAGTGAAATATGCAATAGCTTGCTTCATCAAATTACCAGAGGAAATCTGACACATTTTCTGAGAGAACATGGGAGAAGCATTCACTGTAAAAAGGAAGCAACCAGGTCAACAGTTTTTGATGTCATCGACATTCTGAGAACATAGGGTTAGATGTTCTCACTGCATATGTTGGCCTGTCATGCTTCTCTGTGACTTTTACAGAATTTGTTTGGAACAACATCATGTTATAAGACTGATTTTTGGGTATGCTGTCAGTATACCTTAGATCTCATCCCTGTGGCAATCCGATCTAAATATTGGACAACAGGAATGTTTTGTGTTAGCTGGGAAGTTTCTGGGAAATACAAAGACTGGAGAAAACCCTGCCGTCTCCATAGAAATGGCGGAAGTCCACAGTGGCGAAGCACCAGGGGTGTCAGTCTTTCCAGGGAAAAATAGGGGATGAAGAGTGCATCCGTGAAGGTCATCAGTGTCTCTACGCTCTCGTAACATCCTCTGGCCTGCCACTTGACTCGTAACTTTTTTTACCAGTATATTACATCCTCTCCTGAGAAATGGCATTGCACATTGATCCATTTCCAACACTGGACATGTGCGTGTCAGTGAAAGGAAGAGGAATGGAAAAGTGAATTTTATGGCCTCACACAGAAATGGTCTACTGTGTGCCATGATACACGTGACTGCATATTTGTCAGATACATAACAAATGTGACGGAGCTGTCCTTTGCATAAATTTGGTATTTTCTAGTTTGGTGAAGTCTGGTATCATCACGTTGTGTCTGTTTTATGAGTGCCGGGGTGATCAGAGAGTAGGTTCAGCTGGAGTACGTTTTTATGGAGTATGTGTGACCCGTGCAGCGTCTCTGGAGTGACCGTAAGCACAGTCACCTCATAGGTCAGGAGTTACAGGTTCAGCTGCTTCCTTCTGTCTGTAGGGGGTTCTGATGAAATAGTTCTGAGTGAAGAAAGCTAAAAATGAATAACCAAATAAAAAGAGAGGAAGTAAGGAAATGTATTATTTGAATAAAGGTCTGGGCAGGTTTAATTTTCATTTACTGATATTGATAATTAGATATTAACAGTTTTAATAGGGTTACAGGGTCCAATGTAGAATTGGACCTCTGAGCTGACCGGAGGTTTTCCAGTGAGTAATTAGTTTTATTAATCACTGACCACTGTATGGATTTCTCCGCTGAACCTGGAGTAAATCAGCTATAGTGGATGAAGGATCCTGACAGCATCTGGCAGACAGGAACCTTTGGAATCAGACCAAAAGAGCCCACAGGCTTCAGCAAGGGATATTAAGTGGATGATTATGGGGGACTGACAGCTTTACAGTATCATATCTGACCCCCGACAGGCCATTATGAGGGAACTTTCAACAGCAGCTGCAGTTTTCTACAGCAGCACAGCTATGCTCTACTGAGAGAAGGGCTTCTACTGGATGGACAGGTTTTATCTAGTCATATCGAAACATGGCCTCTGTCTCAGGCAGAACTGTCCTTAGCGGGTGAAGATGTGGAAAGACTGCATGCTTAATGAACGGTCTTTTTGTTAAGCTGCGTTTCGCTAACAGGAGGCGACCATCATCCATGGGTCAGTCACTGGCACACCTGAAGACGTGGTGAGGCCGTCTTTCCAGTGGCTGGTTTCTCGGCAGCTCTACGGAGCCTGTCTTTTATAAATCACCTTTGGATTATTCTCCATTGTGCACAGAGGTGCTGGCAGTGTGGGGCAGGCTAAACCACCTGGCACTGGGCCGCTGTTCTGTGCACTCACAAGAGTCACTTCATTCAAACATTCCTCTATTTAAAGGATGTGGCAAATATCACCGCAAAATTGGTATGTGTTTTCCAAAGGTTTCCTCAGCTTCATCATTGGCTTTATATGTTATAATTTTATATATTGGTGGACTTTGTTTTCTGTAACTCTTTGAGAATATTTTGGTATTTGTAAATTAACACTTCAATAGTTCAATAATACATTTATTTACACTAAATCATGTATAATATGATAATTTGATGTAACAAGTAGCAGGTTATTATCCTCTTGCTCATTTGCTAGATACCCCTGTGGCCTTGTCTGCCTGCTGGAGTCAACAGAGCTTACAAACATAACCACACTTTCTTTACTGATTGTCTAATATGGACAGAACTGCTCACAAGCGCCCATGTCCCATGACTGCTGCCCAGATCAGCATGTAATATGATGTTTTTTTGTGTTTTTTTCCATTTTATAATCTGGCATTTGCATTCACGGGCAAAGAGCACAACAGGTGATGTGGTACTTATGTTCATTATCCTCTGTAGTCAGACATCTTCACTGTGTGTGGACTTGTACCTCCGAAATCGATGCCATATTAAGTGTTTAACCCCATAGCCTGTTGCTATGGAAATACTATGACAGGCAGGTGATTAGAATGAAATTCCTCTCATTAACATCTCCCCAGAGTCGGGTCTTTGTTAATAAAACCACCTCTTTAATCTCGACAAATGTAGTCCAGGGGCTTCCCTCATGTCTTCATTTACAATCCGCTCAGCAGTGAGGGCTACACCAGCGGTGTCATCACTGTGATGAAAGCACAGAATTACCCCCAATATTTTATCTTCATTTGAAAAAACAACATTTTTTTCTGAATGAATGCCCCCAGAGAGGAATGGATTTTTATTGTGCCAGCTGAAAAAGGTCAAGCCAGGCTTTGGCGAGAAAGAAACTCAAACACACGAGAAGATTGGGCGAGAATAATGAGAACAGAGACCTAGCAAAAGTGGCTTTAAATCTCACTTAGCATCCACTATGTGCGTAATCAGGCAGAGCGGTACCTTGTCTGTTCTTTGACACTGAGCTGATGATATGAGCACTGTTTAAAATGGAGGGGACTGGTAGCTACCACACTGGCTGTTATGTTTTTATATGAATTTAACTGTTTGATAATAAAAGCAATAGAGATTGAGACTACTGACTTGTGGGTCCAGGGATTAGTTTTCACACATTCAGATCAAATCAAATGTATTTGTATTGTGCATTTTACTAAGTATGTTTCCCAATACACTTTCCCCTGTGGGAAAGTGACTCTTGCCTAAAATCTCTTAGGTCAGACAAATAAGGTAGAAACCTTTGGAGCAAGCAGACTGAAGAAGGAGGCCAGTTTGGAGTAGGAGTTTGTAAGGACCAGCATGGTCAATCCACAGTCATAGATTATATAATCCATGAATGTGACATTAAGTGCTTTTCAGGGAGGCTCTCAAAATGACATGGTTTACAGGCAGTGGTGAATGACAGAGGGATGTAGGACCAGTTGAGATGGTAATATAGTTTACATGCTAGAAAATCTAGGTTTCTCACCTGTGTTACTAAAGGGGAAAAAAGCTTTACTTTTCTGTGTTTATCTGAAAATTGGTCCCGAAGAATGTCATTATTGAGAAGAATCGTGGGTAGAAAACAGCGGTGTCCCACTTCCTGTCACAGGCTAAACTGCAATGGAATGAAACCTCCAGCATAGCCCGATACAGAATTAGGCTTAATAAACTCTTGAGCACCATGCCCACATCATAATTACTTAGAGTGTTTTGGAATGACAGGCGGAGCCGAGCCTGAACTCACTCCCTGTAATGAAAAATCCTCTCTTTGTCTCCTGCATGCGGTGCATACTGATGTGTCACTGTAAGCCAGTCTGTGTCACTGCAGGCACCGAGGCTGGAGTGTCACCGAATGGGGAGCTGTGCGTTACTCTCAGGCAAGCGGTTTTGACCAATCAAGCGGTGTGGGGCTGGCAGAGGGACTCACTGCTCCAGCCCATTGCACTTCCGGCCAATCCCAGCCAAAAAAACAAAAAGTTTCTCCAGATGACAGGTATTTTTCTGTCTGAATCTTACCGCATATATCAGCACGTCTCACCATTAACACAGTTCGCTCCATTACAGATGTACTTTTGTTGCCCTTGCTGCCTGTTCACTGGTCAATGTCTGCCTCTTGTCAAAACATGAGACTTTGTGGAGCTACAGATTCAGGACGTTGGCTCTTCCACCACTGTATAGTGGAAACATTCGCAGATGAATGTAAACACAGGGAAACGCACGCGACGGCGGGGGCCGGACTGGTACTCTCCCCATGTTAAACAGACCATTTCTCTTCTATACCCTTGAGAAAAGGCAGACATTTTCTGCTTGTTTTATTGCAGTGGCCTGAGGATTGCACTAAAATCCTCCATTTTTACGAGCTGCAGAGGCTTTTAAGTCAATCTAATGGAGAAGAAAGAGCAGCCAGCTCCACAGTGACGGTTTAAGGGCCGTGGAACGGTGTTTACGCAGGCTTTTTCTGGGCGGTTTCGCCAGCCTCCAGGCTAATGTTCCAGGCTATGAGCCCAACGAGCAGCTCAGAGCGAGACGCACCAGGCCTAAGTGCTCACGAGGAGGAACCGCCGTCTCCGACAAAAGATCCCATCAGGCGAGAGTCTCTCAGGGCAGCGTGGTTTATCGACCGGCGGAGCATGAAATATTCAGCATGAACGGGGCCGGAGAAAGACCTCATCCCGTCCCGTAACTGCTTGCTCAGACAGGGCAAACACAACAGGCTGCCGCCAGCTTTCTGTGGAAGACTTGGCCTGATCTGGTGTTATTCTCTCAAGGTGCAGTGGAGCGGCTGTTTCGGCTCAAGAACAAAAGATAATGGGCTTAAAGAGGCCCCCTTTCACTGTTATGGAACGAAACTGATTTGTAGATATCATTTCTAGCTGAAGAAACTGCGGAAGTATAACTTGTTAAGATGACCAGCTTGAGTTAGTATGAATGAAGAGTAGAAAGACAGGTAGTACAGCTAAATAGTTGGACAAGAGACTGGCTGTCTCTAAAAGAAAGCCCCAAAAAAGGTGTCAAATGAATCATGCAGTTTTGGTCAAAAGGCATTGTTAAGGACTGACATGCACTCCTATGCTATGCTTACTTACAGTATACTTATAGAGTTAAGTATAGTAAGTAAGAGTTACAATAAGTAATTTGAACTGGATATCACTTTCATGGTCAAAGACTTAATGTAAGAGATTTTCAAACTTGGTCCTGGGAAGCCACTGTGTGTTCTAGTCTTCTTTTCAGCTACAACAGCATCTGAATTGGAATACGTCTTAATTATTATAAAGTATATTTACCTTCATAATTTTTTTTACAGGTGGTGACATGCCAGGCATGACCCTGTAAAAAAATACTTTCACTTTTGTTCCATATGTGCTATATTTCAAATAATGCCATTTGTCAGAGGTTCTGTTTTTTACTGACTCAATTATAGACTGACAGGTGAAATCAGCTGGGTCCTATTTGGTGGATTTGTGAAAACCTGCTCACTAAATACATGTTTTCAATAACCTTAATTCACAGAGAGATGGAGTGTAAAGAAAAAATGCAGCAGATATAGCAGGTCTGAGAACCACTGGTTTAAAACATGAATGACAGAAACCATTTCATGCAAATTTTGATACAACTTCATTACTGTCTTTCTGGTGGTATGTGCCACTTCACTGTAGACTATTAGGAATCCCAGTATCTTTAGTTGATAAGATACCGCAGGGGGTTGAATCTCACATACTTCCTCGATGCTCGAGCATGAACAGTGATGTTGAATAATGAAGAGAACATCTAAGTGGTATCTGCTGGCTTTTCTGAAAAGTTTTATTGAAAGGGACACATGACAGGGTAGATGAATTCTGCCATTGTGTTGTAATCAGTTAGTGACAGTTAAGGCAAGGGACATGTGTCTACATCAGACTTTGCCTGATCCCAGTACAGTTTCCGAGCAGCTGGCGCTCTATCAGACAGTCCTATTCTCCACCCTTATCAACTCAGCCATTGCAGACGCTGTGTAAGGACTCAGCACATGATGTACAATCACAAACGGGCTTGAGAGGGTATTTAAAGGAGGAACTGGGAAATGGGAAGAACATCCTCTATTTAAGTCCCAAATGTGACTGATAAAAGTTATTATAGATCGCTTACACATGAACAATGTCTAAAGTGTTTTTATTGTTTACCTTTTTGCAAATGCTCTATTAAATCACCCTGAACACTCATCATTGGTGCAATGAATTATGGGTAATTCCTTCACCAAAGTGTGTGAAATGGGACAAAACTGAGCCCCAAGTAGTGGACAAGAGTGCGTATTGAAAACACAAGTGTCAGGCGAATGGGACTCCACCCATGTCACCGGGACATGAGGGTCACAACTTATGTCTCGGTTCCTGTCCGTAAAGTAATTTTTGATCACCTCAAAGCTGTTTTTCGCTTTGCCTCCATTGAGTGCAAAATGGCAGGCTCTTCTGTGAGAGAGCAGTAAATGAGGACGTCAGAGTCCGGTGGAAAAAGTGGGCTGTGAAATGCTTGAGCTTCAGAGGCGACCTGCTTGGACTTCACACCATCTGCTTCAACACGCTGAGCCTCTACTGAATCATCCATCTCTAGCCTACGCATCTTCTGTGGAGAACCCTTTTTCCCTACCTTCTGCCTCAAACCACGACAGCACGGTCCATAACCTCTGGATGCTTACAAACTAATCCCCGTGATGTGCTCTAAACTAAATGCCACCATTTATTGTTTCATTTCAACACATTTCTATACATTCAGTGCATTTCCTAGGGAAATTCGTTCACTGTGGTAAGTGTTTTTTGTGTGTGGAATCCACAATTCTGAGAACCCGTTTAGCTTTACCTTACCTTAAATGCCACCTCATGAAAAGCATTGAAACACTGAATGAATGCATTTCTAAATAGATATACTACAGCATACAGCCAACTCAAGCTTTTACTGAAATCAAAGATCTGCCTCCTGACCCCTGCCCCCACTCTCTGTGAAGCACTGTTGCTTTGCCAGAGGCCTCAATGGAAATGAAGACATCATTAAATTATTTCCTGGTTTATATCTGATTCTTTCACAGAGCAGATGTCATGAGTGATCCTGTATGGCTATGCTCTCATCTAATACATAATCACAAGAAAGCCCTACAGTATGTGGTGCACTGTAATGGCAGTACTGTAATTTAATACAGAAGTACTTATCTGAACTGTGCTAGCACTGGAAAGTGACTGCATTGTCTCAACTCTACATTGTCTAGTGTACAGTCTGTTTGTTAGTCCAGTGCCCAAATGGATAAATATATAGGCATATATATGTATAGCCAGGGATTTTTTCATTTGCTCTCAACCAACTCTAGATGACCCTGTGCACTCTGATCAGGAACATCTGACTGCAGTCACAACTGCCCTGGATAGACTTTGGTGGCAGCTTGTTAGCAGTGGTGGGGACAGAGAGAGAAGAGGACATGCTGGAAGGACAGAGACAGCCAGGAGCCTAGGAGGTGTCTGTAAGAAGTGTTTTCCCAGACTTCCCCAGGCTCTCTCCCCCGTCAGTGACCCATGATCTAATCAGTCCTAATGGGCCAGCTCCTCCAGTCCGGGGGCGTTTTACTGGAAAAACCTCCCCTTGCTCTCCCCTCTCAGTGGCTACTGTGTACACACACTGCCAAGAGGACGGTCTCAAAAACAACACACCGTACTTGTGATTTTATCTATGGAGACACAGACCCAAAATTCATTTGGTCGATTTTCAATTTCCATTATTTACTGAGGGTATGCAATGTTATGCAACACATCATGTAATACACAGGGGTATCTACTGTATGAGCTGTACTCTGCATGCTCTGACTGCAGCAAAGACTCTTGGGAAAACAGATCAGGGACAGTACGTTGGCAAATGTAAAATTTTCTGATGATTCTAGTAGCTGACTTTAAGCTCAGCTACTTGAAGTCTACTTAGACTGAGTGAGTTGGTTTTGATACAAGGATGGTTTAAACAACATTTATTACCGATAAAGAAAAACATGTGGAGCTAATTTTGCAGTTATTGAGAAAGGCGGTCTTGTTTGCTCTTGTTCTTCTGTAAATATTCCTTGAAATTATTACAGCAGAATACTTTCACAGAATGTTTATGGAATAATAAATCTCAGTATTATTGTAAGAAAAATCCATTTGTTATGGTTGCTTATGTTCAGTAAGTGGGGCTTTGATTAATGAGAAAAGACTTTCTTAACAGCATATGTATATTTATTTAAGTTAGTTTATTCTGGAAATGGGATTTTTAACAGATTCCAACAAAACTGGGAACTGATGTGAAACTGGCATTACATATTCAACTGGTATAAATGGTTAACTTCGGTTATAAATACACACCCACTGGCACTGCACTGAAGTTTATAAAGGACAACATTTTTTCTCATGTGGGTCGAGTAAACACTTTTGTGGGTGATGAAATCAACTGGAGGTGGATGTTGTGACCGGCTAGTTCTGTGCTGCGGACCGGACCAGACAAATGGACCCGGTGACAAAAATGAGCTTGAGGCTATGGGTGAAAACGGCAGGTCAGGGCTGGACAAATCCGAGGAGGGTCTTCGGTCTCCTCGCACCACTGTTTGGCTGAAGGGTTCAAAGCGATGAGGCACCAACATGTTTAACCCTATCCATAAACAGACGACTAAATTTATTACCTGGAATGGTTCAGAAGCTAGTATTATTATTCAATAAGTTAGACTCACAAGTAATATTCACTACCTACAATTCAATCTGCACCCGTTTTACACTCTTGTTTTGTTTTTGCTCTATGAAGCTGCTGGTCTTGGCTCAAACCCCACTGGAACTTGTTGGATCTTATGGCATGGTACGTCCTCCATCTTCTCTGGCTCTTTTGAGGAATACCCCTGCACAGCCCCAAAGGTCAAGGGGTCACTATACAGGGCGAATTCCATCACACCTGGCAGTCAAATATTTTATAATACATAAAATTCATCTTTAAGAAGAAGTATTTCAGTCTATTTACCTCTAAAATAAGAAACCGTATTCAAAAAAGGAGAAATTGCAACAATACACTATGTAAAAGTAACAGATCTCCATATATACACAAACATTTTGGCAGACAAAAAAAAAAAAAATCAGTTCACGTTGTAAACTTTTCAGTCTCTTCTCTCTCACAGCTCTTTACTACATTCACATCAACCTGTAAATTGTGCTTTAGAAATTGCAGAGACGAACAGAAGAGGTCTCTTGAATTCTTCCTATCTTTTTAAGTGCACCGTTTCTGAACGCAACCGCGTTTCTGGCTTTGCCTTGACAATTCAGTTTGTCAACACTGGACCATGGAGAGGGTTCAGGGGGCAGTTGGGAATATTAGGGTTGAGATACTTTTTTTAAAATTTATTTACTTATTTATTTTTTGGGTAAGGAAAAGGGGGTGGTACCCCTCAGTTCTCTTCATCCTGTGCCTCTTCCTCTTGCCCCGCCTTCTCTGGGATAGCCTCCAGGCTGCGGCGGGGCTTGCCCTCAGGTCCAGCCACGCCCCCTGCCCCGCCCTTGCACAGGTTACAGGTGAGGGCAGCATAGTGGATCTGTTTCAGGTTCTCCAGAACCTCACTCTTGGCATGTTTCAGCAGGTCTGCCTGGCCCTAAAGAGGAGAGGTGACACAGGGTCAGTGGTGGAATGCAGTAAACCTTGTTTCAGTCAAGGAATTACTAAAAAAGCGGTTGTCAGGCCAGATTAACTTCTTATTGTATCCAATATATGCTCTTTTCTACCAAGACATGAGGATATTTTGTGTGAAACAAGCAAATATGGAAATACTCATTAACAAGGTGAATGGGGGAAAAAATTACAGGAGAGGGGGGGAAACTAAAACTAAAACAAAATAAGATCACAGTATGACTACATTGAAAGCACTAACATTATGATTTTCACGGTCACAGAAATGAACCTATATGCAATGCAATTAATGCAAAGCTCTACCGCTGGCTTAAATTTCAATTAAAATGAAAAGGAAGCTAATTGGTGATTAGACTGAATCAGACCCAAGGTCTCTGCAGTTTGGAATGATAAAAGATCTAATTTATCTGCTGATGTCAGACGTAATGGCTCTCTGTGACCTTCACATCCTTCGATTGTGCATGAGATCTTAATCCTATTAAACCCTTAAGTTTCACCAGCAGACTGGAGTCATGTCTTACCAGGGAAACCAGAAGAGCTCAATTAAAGGAAGCACATTGCTTGCTGCTACTTATCAATTCATTCTAACAAAAAATTAGGCATGTTCACACACAAATACAGCTCCATAAACTCTTACTCACAACTAAAAACATATTGTTACATTATATATAACATATGTTTGTCACATTTCTACAGTCATATATCTCAATGATGCAACTTTGCCTCAGGTTCTGGGTTTAGATAACTTTGATTACTGTGCCAGTAACTGCTGTGGCTGGGAGCCCACTCAGGGAGTGCATAACTGGCCAAAGTGTCACCCAGAAGGCAAGATGTTTCAATATGTAGGGTGCTCTCTGCCTCAGCTCTCAACAGCGCCTCCTCTGGTTGTCTAGGTGCCTGCAGTCAGTGTCTTAGCTGTAGCAACTTGACTGACAAATTGCACAGTGAAAAAAAGTGGCAGCAGTGTCGCCACATTTCTGAGGATGTGCCTGCAATCGGCAGCGCTCAGCACAGGGGCAGGATGGGACTGTTGCTGTGAAGAAAAATGAGGGGCGGGGGGAGGGGAATCTCACAGTTGGTCCAATACGCTGGTGCGTGCAGACGACAGCACAGAGACGCCCCAAACAGGAAGGTGCCTTTTTTAGGGGAAGCACACTTGTGGTTTGAGATACAAACACTGCACAGACTCTCACCGTGGGAACCACGTCATTTGGCAGCCGTCTTTTCATGTTCCGAAAAACAAGTGCATCAGCAAAGATTGCTCACTGTACAGGTCACATTACCCACTCTAAAAAACTAAATATTTGTGCTTCACAAATCATGGAAGTTTGTTCATGATTCCAGAAAATTAAAATCATTCCAAAGCCTCCTCAGTCCAAACAGGCAAACAGGAAACAATGTCCTTTTTTCTGGGTAAAAATCAGTTCTATTGATCGCAGTCCAGTTAGTGAGTAAAGCTGAAAACAGCTAAGAGTAACTAAGGGCCCTGACTGGCAATCTATGAGAATCACTCTTCAAAACACTGGACTTCCTGCCTTAATGAAACACAACTGACTGCATTACTACAATGCGTGTTCAAGTTTCCAGAAAGTGGTGTTGGCCCTCCTTAGCACTTATGGTGAATGGAAACCTTTTACTATGAAAGTGAAAGCTATCTAAACTAAAGCTGCATAAGTAATGAATCCTTCGCTCAGTGGATCAGGGAGAAAATGAACTGTAAAAATATTTAACCCGCTGTGTAACGTTTTACACATTGGAACTACTGAAGGGAGAACCACTGAGCTCATTAGGCCTACAGGAAAACTCATAAAAATGTGTATTTTAATCATCTCATCCGTTTATCCAAGCGTTCCACTGGACCAATTCAGTTATCTGTGGACCATGGATAAACCAGGCCATTATCATTTGTGTGCTCATGATTAGCATATGCTAATATTGTGCCTAAATAACTATATCTGAAGGTCAAATGTTTCTGATTAAATACACTGAGAGATACACTATATACAGCATATTAATCAAGAGATAGTTAGAAATGAGCATGCACAGTGTAACATTTACCATGTACCATTTATACAGTTTCAGTAGTTTAAAGAGTAAAATTCCATCTTGAGATTCTTGCTGGTAATGTAAATTATACATTTAAGTCAGGCCATTGAAAATCAATATGTATTTGGAATATGGCATTCTACACTAGTCGCCAAAGCAAGCAAACATGCTAATAAATGAACCTGTGAATTTGTCTTAGGTTAGTCACACATCACAGTGTTTAAAAGAGTAAAACAAAAGGACATCACATGACAAGACTTATTCTTTAAATATGTGAAAATAATATTTTAAGGTGTGCTTTAACAGCATTCTTTTTCCAAGCAGCTGCACCTGGGCACATATGAGTTCATTTTTTCAGGAAGTTTCACGTCAGTCCAGCTACTATGCAGAATAGCGCCCCCTGGAGGAGACTGCTAACCTTCAGGATGGTGATGTTCCAGGTGAAGCTCTCCAAGGCTTTTTGCTGTTTGCGGCCCTTCAGCCCCTCCTTCACAGCCAAGTCGTGCAGGTTCTCATGGTACTCCATAGCTGGGAGGGAGACAGACCATTTTGTAATCTTTATTACAGATCAACATCTCTATGTCATTTTACTGAATTATATAATTTGCTTAGGAGACACTAAGCTCATCCAAACTTGCATAGCTAGCAATGTTAGATAATACTTGTGCATACACTTATTTACTAAACCAATTTAAGGATATTGCCCAAGTGTTTGACAACAGTGTTCCAACAATCAGTAAATCTGGAAGCTTTCTTTCTGCTTTTTAAGTCTGGTTCTATAAGCACAATGCTAAAACAGCCCAGCTGATACAATGACATCCCAATTGTTAGATGATTCATGAAGGTCTGAATTACGCTACAGCTGGTCGATTTTCACTGCACCGACTGCGGTTAACTGCACTAGGAGTAGGTTTAACTACATGCATGTTCCACTGGCTTTCACCCCCTCCCCCTCTGCAGTGCCCCAGCCAGAAATGTAAAGCACCTTCTCCATGACATGACTGCTTACAGTCCTGACCCCATTTTCAACCATCCTTTGGCATTTCATAATGTTTGTGCCTCATGTATCAAATCCCACCCACCCCTCTCCCCCCAGAAAAAAGAAACCTATATCAGAAACAGATGTTCATCTACCTCGTGATTTGTGATCATAACAGAGCCATTTTGTCTCAATTCTGAGTGTTTATGCACTCGGCATCGGTAATTGTGACAGTCTGTGCAAAATGAAGTTTAACTTTAAGCCGTAGGTTGTGACTAAGGCCCAGAGTGGGGGGTGACATTGGGCGGAAACAGCTGTCAGGAGCTGGAAGGGGACCAGGAGGAGCGGAACACAAAGTCGGAGTCTCTCTCAGGGAGGAGAGGCGCGTGGGCGCAGTGGACGGCCATGAGATCCTGTCACTGTGGATTAGCATCACCCGGGAAGACACAGAGAGGATTTGTCTACCGAGGAGATCTCTGCATTTCGCTCCTCCAGACGCTCTCCACCACAGTCCTGGAATACTCTTTCACTTCAAGGGGTATTGCTTTAAATAAAGGCACTACTACCACCAAACCCCCCTCCCATGCAGATCATGTCCGCCACTATTGAAAATTCCCTTGTCATTTTCAGATGTGGCGAATGAGTTGCTTTCGAAATACAACATCTGTGCTTTCAAGCTGCAGAGTTCCCAGCAAATGTAATTTGACGGGAGTGCGGTACAGTCAATGAAAAACTTCTGAAATACAACATCTGTGCTCATATTCAGCAGAGTTCCCACCAAGTATAATACAGCAAAGCATGGTAGGCACGCAGGCGTGAGACAGATCACCTGTTCAGCACAGCGATGTACAGGCCCAGTGAACAGAGCTGGGGATGGGGAGGAAATGTTTAAGACATTCGTCTGTCTGGGTTATTTATTGTTTGTTTGCTTTGAAAAATGAAGACACATCTTCACAAGAAGTGTTCTCAAAATGATGGTCACACAGAAATGTTCAAAATTATTTGTTCAAAATGAATCATATTACAGAACATTAAAAAATAAATACTTGAAAAATAAATAATAAAAGTCTCTGGATGGCTCATGTAGAGGCACATGTTTGTGGTGCAGCGGTGAGTCCAGCAACTGGCTGGCTTCAAATCTGTGTGAGAGGATCATTGCACTGGATCATTTTGATTTGGATGAGGAGAACAGAAGGAAGAGGGGGAAATCAAAAATATATCTATAATAATAATAATAATAGTCATGAACAGTGGCCTTCTGGATGGTTGGTGCAGCCTTGTGCTCAGGCAGTGCACAGTTGGCCACAGAATCAGCCAGCCAGGCAGGCCAGCCTTCCCCCACCTCACCACACAGCACCGGCCCTTTGATGGATCAGGCGCCTGCAGTCTGCCAGCTCAGCTGTGCATGGAGCGTGGACCTCCACCTACATGACTGTGCAGATCAGCTGGTGGACTGTGGAGCGAATGGAAGTGGCTTCTGACGGGAATCACTAAGGAGAACAGGCGTGGGCTTGCCAAAAATGGCAGGGCCGATGAGACAGGCTTACGAAAACCATTTCAAATCTGAAGAAAATATGGGGAAAGATCGATTACAAACGGCATCGTGAATCATTAAAAGACGCTTATGAAATAATCATATGAATAGGTCTTGAGAGGAATAACTCTATTGTTAACTAATGTAGGCAACCCAGCACAGCGAACACTGTTAACTTAGGGCTACATCTTAACATCACCGCCCAGGACAGAAATGTCACACTGGACTGAATCCTCCCGCATCACTGCCTCTCTCTCAAGGTCCGCTTCACTCTCATTGTCATTATCTCCATGGAAACAACACCCAGATGAACTTAAGGCCTGGCTGTGAATATGCCATAAGACGTGGGCTGAATGCCTCAAAGAAGGTGGATATTTTTATTATATGGGTATGAAAATACAGAAATGAATGACATAATTATTCAATTAATAAATTGAATGGTCTATTGTAGACAAGGATGCAGATTTGAATGGGTCTGTCCGGTTTAATTTCCTTTAAGCATCTGGCTGAGAAGACGTCCTTGTTGAACAATTCCTGCTACAGCTGGTCACATGTAGAACTCCCCCTACATGTGTTTTGTGTGCTGTAACTACACAAGACAGATGAAGCAAATAATTAGTGAATGTGTAACGCATGATTTCAATTGCAGCCCACAAGACCCTGAACACATGGACGGGATTTCACTGTGACTGTGCAGAACCCAGAGTCCTGAAGATGGCAAACACACACATGCATGCACAAAGACTTCTGCTCCACGTCTGGGGTTGCTTAGCAACACGGGCTTGAGCAAGGTTGCATTCCGTCATTCTGTGCGAACGAGGGAATGCTCCCTCTTCCAGACTCGTTCACACGGCGACAGAGACAGTATGGACCTGATGGCCCAGAGTCTAGTCCTATGAGAACCAGGCCCTTTGCGAACAGGCAGTTTAGACAGAAGGCTTTCCACAGATTGTGCTCAGCCACTATAGCTCACTAAATGATTCATTTCCAACAAGACACATTTCTGATCCAATTGGAAGGGTCATATAAAATGGTCACATAAAGAACCAGGCACACAAGGCTGAAAGAGAACATGCAGTAACGAAAGAGTTCCCCCAGCTACAGTAAGGGAAAACAACAGTAACGGTACCATGAAATGTGCCTCTCATCTCGCTCTGTGAAAAGTGTGTTGCCTGCCTTTTAATTTCTCTGTACTCTGTCACTGTCAGACCAGAGCAAATGGATACAATTATACTGGGAATACAGAGCTGGTGTAAGACAAAAGGCAGAGGGTTCAACAAATGATCCTCTTCAAACAGAACAGGAAATTGAAAAACGGTGCTTGAGAGCAAACAGATGAGAACGGGCACATTCTCTCGGGGCCAAGGATGAAGATAGGGTGTGGGGGTACCCCCCTCCCCCAAATGATCATCTCCAGAGAGGCACTGGCAGATGGGATTTTATCTGCTGCTATTGTTGACTTCGCTGGAGCCTCAGTTGGAATACGATATAGGAAGCATGATGATTTAGCTGCCACAGTGGAAAAGCTGTCTATGTACAGGTTAGCCCAAAGTCCCCTTTACCCCTCAAGTCTTAATACTGAATAAAAAATTAAAAGCCCGATTTAAGAAGGGTATTTCCCACCTTCCCCAACTAAGAAATGTAAGTTGTGACAGATGTGACTTATGAAAGAAAATTCAGAAAGGGGTAATTAAAGGAGTCTACTGTTCTAAGTTTTTATTCAAAGCTCCTGGACTGTAAATGGAATATTGTTCATTCAGCTTTATCCAGTGGGAAAAGCAGCGTTCAATTTTAGCCTGCCACATCCAGGGGAAATGACTCATGGGTAATCCTGCAGAACAATGACATCTACCCTGGCGAGACGGGAATCTCAAAGTAGTTCTGGAAGGCGAACTGCACAGATCTCTTCGGTGTGGTTTTCAGCACTCTTACTGAATACTGTTAGTGACTGCTGCATTCCGGGCTTTATCCTCAGCCTCAGAGCTATCTGCAACATGGGTCCCAAACATTACGACGACACCCAGTGCCGGTGCTCCTACGCTCTTCGTTACTGAGATATGTTTCTCCAGTGCGGCTGCTCTCCGTTTCTCCAGCTGTGTCCTCCATTTGATTTTTTCCCCCCTGTGAATTGCTACCCAGGGGACCTCTTCTTGAACCCCAGGGGCTGATGGGAATTGGGCGCTGACCCACTTTGCTCATCAAAAACACCTCCTCATCATCCTGTGCCATCATCACAGCAGACCCCCTGACTGAGTGTTCTGTAACACACCAGAGGCTCGGCCAAGGCCCAACTAAAGCACGTAGCCTTATTAAACCATCAAACTACGAGCTTCTAACAATGCAACATGAACCACCTGATGAACAAGGGATTAGTCCACTTCCATCTCCAATCAACCACTTCTCTCACTGAATTCTCCATAACCTGGATCTGCACCTCAAACTTTATATGGGCTTGACTGACTATACAGTATTTCACTTATTTCTTTAAAAGTGTCCATGGACAAGTTATTGGCTGTGCCAGCACTCAGTTCTATCAGTAGCCCCTGGTATGATGATATTCTGTTAATTCACCAGGCAATAGTGCATACACGCACCTCACCTGGCAAAATACCTCATGCTTGTGGAACTCCGTTTTAGGCTCCTCTGCACACTATCAAACTGTTAGCAGTTTATTCGTTTTAACAAATGTAGGGTTTTGTCTCCTCCACATATGTAACATGTTGTACTGTAAATAAAAACAAGAGCTGCCAATCACATCAGTGTCGAACAGGTAGCTGAAGGAATTGGGTGTCAGTTGAGAATGGGATACTCCATCAGTCTTAATCTGGCTCATCGCTTTAAGCAAACCCACTAGGGGGGTTTGAAATGACACTCGCGGCAGACCCTTTGCCAGACTTTGCCCTGGGAGAGACTGAGACCTCTCTAAAAAGCTCAGGAATTTTGAACAATCATTATATGTCTTATAATGATTATAACAATATGCATCTAAAGTGAGTAATATCTCAAGAGGCAGAAAGATCTCTCCCTCACGCCTGAGGCACTTTACCTGGCAGATGAGTGAATTTACCCATTAATTCCTGGAGTCTTTTTTTCTTGCTGTGTAAATTGTTTTGCAGAAAACTGCATTTAAGGAATAGGTGATGCCTCTGATGAATTCTGATTAGGTTTGGAAAGTGTGTATTCTGATTTCTCTATTTAAAAGACTACAGCAGGCCACAGGCTTCCTGTGCTAGGCTCAGAGGGGAGCATGACTGCTGACACTGCGGCAGACATGCAAACACAATTTTGTTGATTTACTGTGGTTTTGTGTCTTCTTGTCTTTTCCCTTGGTCAAGGGCAGAGGAAAGAAATTAAATTTTTTTAGCAAAAAAAAAAAAAAAAACATAATTTCATGAAATAATACATGAATAAAAATAAAATGCAATATAAGAAAGATGTGAGGGCTACAAGAAAAGTTGTTGCTGGCCACATCAGTGGTTTTCATCCCCATCTTGGCATGCCCCTACTTCTGCTGGGGTTTTATTAAAACATTAGTTGCAATTGTTTTTAACGAGACGCTTTAATTTCCTACAGAACAATGACTTCCCGATTAATGTCACACAGTGTCAGAAACAGATATGGTCCAAAAAATGAATACTCAATTTATTTTATTAACTTTTAATTAGTTACATAAGTAATTTCTTTGTAATGTGTGGTAGCGAATTATTCCTTCTTGAAGAAGGTTATATTTTGTAATTATTAAATACTGCTGCAGACCTAAACTCTACAAGTGTTGGCACTTAGTCATTGAAACTAAACCAATTTTAGAAAATGATGAGTTCAAAGACAAAGCAATTAGTAAGATGCACAGAATTTTGTAAATTAAACAACCTTAATAAATACTACTGAAACATAAGATGGCTGGAACCATAACCACTATAAGCAGCAGACTCCAGGACCATGATTGAGAATGTCTGGGCTAGACCAGGCTATGATCCTATATGTGGTGGCTTGATCCCAAAACATTCCAGGAAAAATCCTTTCATAATGAAAATGAAAGCATGTCTGAGTCAAGCCACAGATGAAAAGAAGTAAGTGTGCTAAGAGTTCAGAGAATTACACTTGTAAACAGGAGGCTACAGTCAGTACACCATGACGGGATCTGGTTGGATAAGACACTTGAAGTAAGATGTCCTGTTCGGACAAATAATGTAGCTCTATAAATGAATAAGGAAAAATATTTTTCCATGCAAGAAACTATTTAATAATGTGGTAATATGGGTTATGATGGTCCAATCTGATTGATCTTTCTGATGGGAGAAATGGTGGAAAGAAGGGAAGAATACCAGCAGTCTATGAGGGCACACAACAGGGGTAAAGGCACAGATGGTTCATTACATAGGATTAGAATGTGCTGTGTCAGAATCCAAGGTGAGGTACTGTTCTTGTGTTCTAAAAACAGACACACTCTCTTTACATTAACCGCTACAGGACAAATTCTCATATTAGATAAAACAAAGGTGACAATTTACAATAAAACCAGCAAATCTGCAAATATTTACTGCTTGTTCACTGCATGTTTGGGAGTTGCTGAGCGAGAAAAGAAGCACAAATGCATTTCCAAGTTTGATTCTGAAAGTGCAGGTGCATTGTTATTTGGTTGGGTATGGGCGTAAATGACCAGAGATAAGGGGATTCATGTAGCAAATAAAATCTGAACTCTAAGCTGATGAGTATTTTAGTGTTGGAAAATTCTAAAACAATAAATAAAAATTAATAAGCAAATCCAAATAAAGTAACTCTGCTTTATGCTGTGAGGACAAGGACATTTTGCAGAGTACATTTTAATTTTCTCAATCTGACAGTGGTTAACATCTTACTGGCAGGCAGTGGCCGAAGGCAGGCAAGGTTAACACTCCAAGGAAATTGCTTCATAGAGGTTTTCACTTGCAACATGAAGGTTATTATCAGCTTTTTTTCCACAGAAATAAATTAGTATTTGATCTGCCAGAACAAAAGACTCTGAATATATGATGCGTCATCCAATTGGATACCAATAAAACCAAAGATTTATTAAAGCAGGCAGGTTTTTCTCATTCACAGCTTTATGACAAAGGGGTATGGGAAAATGGAGAGGGAAAATTTGAGAGCTTAAAGAACAGATTGCACTGCAGGCGCTTTCTTCAGCAGAGAAAGACATGTGTGCAATTTATAGGCAATTAAGTGAGCAGCACATTCAAAGAAGATGCTAGTTACACGACATGCCCGGATCTCTCCTCTGAAAATTCAGGTCAAGAGTTGTCTATTTCTTAAAATTGAAAAGTATGAGACAGCACGTGTCTTGAATCCCTAACTCGCCTTTTTACTTTTCATTTCTGAAGTGTCTTCTATGCCAGAGACCACTGCAAAGGAAAGGGCATTTAAAACAGGAAGAGGTAGGAACTGTGAGACATTTCTTACAGGAACTGTAAAATTAAATAGGAATTCTTTGCACTACCGGTATTTTAACCTCTCCTATAGCAGAAACTAATTTGTGCTAACTGAATATACTGACACAGGAACTATGGGGCAACGTTTTTACAATTTTAAAAGTAATTGTGTAATGACAACTAATAATTCTGTGTTGTTAGTTATACTTTAAATATCTTAAATTTGTCACAAGAACTTAAAAATACAAGCCACTGCAGTGTGGCTGATAGGCTTTTTCAACTTGGACAAATTCTTAATGTTAAGTTCAATATTAAATTTACTAACCACTAGAATTATATTGAGTAATTATCGCATATCACAATGTAAAAAAAAAAACCCTTTCATTCCTGTAATCTCCCTTAAGATGATCATGTGTAATATAAGTATAATTATTGTGATAGTGGGTGGTCTGTAGGGATGAGAATCGCCAGAGAACTCCCGATATGATATTATCACCATATCTAGGTGCCGATTTGATTTGCATTTTGATTCTGTATCACGATTTTATAAATATCCCAATTCAACATTTTTTTAGTTACAATTTAAAAACCTCGAAGCATTTAAAACAAAAAAAAATTGAGTTATACCTTTAAAGGTATAAGCAACAGCTGCACACCTGAACAGAAATAATTAAATTTCACATTCTCCAACTCCTATTTCATTCTATTCTCCCCCTTAGAAACAAGGGCAGCATCTAATAAGGGTGGGAATTCGAACTTTTTTCAAACTTTTTTTTTTTTTTTTTTTTTAAACGGAGAACCTTTACACCCCTACCATGCTCATGTCCAGTTGTCCATTTACTTAGTAAAATCCAAAGTGAGTCCATATTTTAGATTTAAAATGAGAGGGTGTTGCATGAACCTGAGGACTTGCGTGTTCACTGCGTTCACTCATGTTTTCTAATCAACAACAATGTGCATTCTGTCAAAGAAATCTGTCTGTGTGCAACTAGGAAAAAAAAACATAGGCTAGCTATGATTATATTAGCATAATGACCCTAACACAAATATATGTACATTTTTTTTTTAATGGATCGATTTTTCATTGGTGCCACAATTTCAGAATCGTTTGTCACAAGAATCATAATTTGTAACTTAAACGATTTCTCCCACTTCTAGTTGTCTGTATATTGAACACTGTTGCAATAATAACACCCGGTTTTGTTTTTCCTTTATGTCTCCTTTTAAAAATACTGTGCCTTTTTATTATAGGTCATACCATAAAAACACATCCTTCTGTTTCTCCAAACTCAACACTCAAACCAGCCAGCATCTTTTCCCAAAGAAGTAATCTTATGCAGTAACACTAAGCATAGGGGTTCAATGTGCACACATTTTATTATTTTATGTAGCTCCTATTTAAAAAAAGAAATGTGCTTTGAACAGTTTTACACCCCAATGCCAAAATGTGTCAGAGCTTTTTACAGAACAGTTGTGTTTGTCTGCTCTTTCTAGTCCATTTGCTCACCAAGGCCTCTTCACCATAGACCACCTTTCACCAATCCGGGGGTATTTTTACTTGTGCTCAGGTAGTGCTGTATTTTCAATTTTCAGCAGACAATATTGCTATGCTTAAATTATTAACTGTACAAACTGCACAGACCAAAACATATAGAGTTACATCATGTTGTAAGGTTTCTTCATAAACAGTAACAATATACTAATAACGTTGTATAATATACTGGTACACAAGGACATTTTTCTGCTCCACTGATGTTTGTTTCCATTAGGAGAAATGTAAACAGTAGAAACAATTCATATTTTTTTTAATGATTACAGCTGGTTCATGTCAATCTTTTAATCCAACAATTATGGCAATGAGAAACCAGAATCTAACTGAGAGGACAAACCACTTAACAATGAACACCAGTCCTGGACTCCACACCACACAGTGCTGATGATGCTGGTGAATGCAATCCCATGTGCGACAGAGATTAAGCAGAACAATGGGTCTGTGGAGCTGGATCCAGTTCAGACTGGAATGGGCCGGCATCGCGTTTCAGGTCGGATAGGGGTGAACAGGCTGGAGCCCCATGTCTGGTGTCTGCCAGCGTCACTGATAATTACTGCAGGCCTCACACCTTCATTCATACAGAAATAGACCATATAACCACCCTTTCATTTATGAATATACAGAGCCTGAAATATCTTTACAACTGTAAAAAAATTAATTATAACAACAGAAAACTGAACATGATTTCCAAGGTAATGGCTCCCTACATTCAGTATTTTTTTCTCCTTTGGCCTTTTCAGCCTGCATCTGGAAGAGACCCTCCCTCTCCAACCTTCTAAAAGCAGCAGAACTTACATTTTCCATACAGATAAAACAAGAACAGGCTCAAGGTATCATGCTTCACAAAAACCCCAAGCTATTCATTGCCTTCATGTGTGAAGGAGCCATTTCCCAGCCTCTCACTAATACTGTATTAACTTGAAATAGCAGGTTTATATATGTGCATCTCCCAACATAAATCATTGTAAATAAGCTTTTGATTGGAATGGAACCTCTGAGATATGGAACTCAGAGATATGAAAACGCCTACTCAACTGAACATGTATGGACCAAGAAGCACAATTCTAATTAAACCTCACAGATAGAATAGCAAAACACTGATAACTGGACGAAGGGACATGTCTTGGCGAAATTGCTAAACAATACCCTTTAGTTTTTTTCTGAAATACATTCACATATAAATTCCCATTGCTGATTTTATTTAAGTTGCAACAATATATATGGTTGATGAGTTTTGTTTTACAGGGGTAAGAGTTCTTTCCAGTATTTGCAAACTCAGCTAGACAGGGTTTTTCCAGGACAAGACATGAATGTAGTGGAATCTTTGCTTAGTTTTAACAATGATGTTTATCAGATATTTGATATGGATCTCTTATTCCTTATAGGGTAAGCAGTTGCTAAACTGTGTGTTGTGACCCATTTTTAGGTCATGGGAGGGGTTGAGGTGGGTCAAGAGGTGACAGCCATTATTTCCTGTACATAATACACTTTCCATTGACATTCAAAGAGTTTAGTTGAGCATATTCACCATGATAGTTACAGCAAGTATGCAGTCGTTTGGCATTTTAATACCATATTTGAATATATTTCAGGAAGAATTACAGTAGGTGGTAGATCACAGAACATGTAATCACTCTTCATTTGCTAATTAAGTGGACCATAGCATGGGTCAGAGAGTTTAAGAACCATAGCCTGGGTGGGAGTCTCTGGGTTGCTCACCTCCCTTTTTTCGATTTATTAATGTCCCTCGCATGAAATTCAGTGCACAAAGCAGAACACAGGGGAAAAGGCCACTGAGAAGTGAATGATATTTGGGAATGTCAAAGCTAGTTACACGGGCAACATGTTGACAATTATTGTGGTGGGGAAAAATGAGTCAGTTTCATTTACAGCAATAAATAATTCCAGACATGAACCACTTCAACAAAGCAATGAAAAATCATCTTTTCTAGAAGCTCATGACCTGGCAACGGAGAATAACACATTGACATTAAGTTAGCTATTTGCAGTCCACATGATGCATGTTAAGTAAATGATGTACACAATGTAACTGCAGTATGTGGGGCAGGAGAGCAAACTTGGTGATAAGAGGCTGCCTTCCAGACCATTCTTTACTGCTAATGTTATGAGTCAAAGTACAGTAACTGCTGACTGAAACTTTACTCTCAGCAAACAGTGTGGCTGTCTGCATAGCATCTGGCTATTGTTTAAAATACATGGACAGCATATACTGCGAATGGAAATGTATATTGTGAACTTAATCCCATTACCGACTATGTAATATAATGCCGACAGACGATTCTCAATGATATACAGAAAAAGCAAACTTTTATTATTATTATTATTATTATTATATTTACAGAGGGCCAAAAAACATCAACCTCCTAAATGTATGGACCAAGTCAAGCTCTGTTGATTTCTAATCTCAATGTATGGTACTGCTCTTTCTCCATATGATTTCTGAGGACTACGGTGCAGAGTTTAGTGAAGTGTAAAAAAACACCAGGGTATCCAGGTCATGGTGTTCATGAAAAAGGGGTAAAGGCATTTCTGGGTGGAGGAAAAGGAGGAGAGCGGACAGTTTCCGAGCTTCACTGCACTTCCTGGGCCAAGATCCCACCTCCTGGGATCAGCGAGAAATCCTCCCCGGCTGCATTTCATTGAAGAGCTGCCAATCACTGCTTTCCGGCAATCGACAGGGCTCACACCGGGAGAGAATTTATTAACACTGCCGCTGACCGAGTTAAGTCAACAAATACGGAGAGAGGGAGAGAGGGAGGACTGCTGGAGTCCCACAGAAGCTTTTCATGAGAAGTAAATAAATAAAAGCTAAACAAGCTAAATTGCCAGAGAAACACTGTATGCATGATAAAGATCCAAGGCTGGGAGAGGTTTCGGTGGCAGTGAAAAACATCCTCTCATTGTTACAGGAGCATCAATCTGGAACTAAAGTGTGTTGTGCCTGGCACTGAACAAAAGAGTCTGTTTACCTGCACAGGTATGCCTGATAGCTCAAGGCTAGAGAAGAACAGGCAAATCCAATTAAACTACAGAATTACTTTGCAATGCACCTGGGGTGATGTTTCTACAAGAAACTTATGCAGAATAATTGCTTTCACATTTTGCGCATTTGGGTTACATGGTAAATCTACGCACATTTTTTCCAGTAGTTCAACTAATCTCTCTGCATCTATGAATCCATGAGCAAATTGTGCCAATTTCCACAGAGTTTGAGTTTAAAGCGTCTAATGGAAAAACAGCAATCTGATTGATATGAAATGGTGGATGACGTTTGGGAAAAAAGGCTTGACTGCATACCCTCCAGCAGGGTACTTGAGCTGAATTGCTTAAATAAATAACCACCTTTATAAATGGATAACATGCAAAATGTAAGGGGTGTAAATCACCAGACAAGGGCTTCTGCTGGGCAAATAAATCATATAATAATGCAATGAAGCGATCCGTTACTATTGCATATGCAACGAAACTCATAGGGAGAGGCATGGAAAGTAGTCTGGTGTTGAACCATGCTCTCTGGGTAAAACGATCCCCAGAGAACTCTGTCAGCAGGATTGCATTTTTCTGTTCTGGTCCTGCGTCCGGTGTTCAGAGACAGTGAAACTTTGATCACTTCTCCCATGGGCTTTGCACAGGACCCCTCCAGCACAAAATTCTTGCCTGATAAAAAATTTATCAGACAGCCCAGGAACTCTTGCTAATAGACACCAAAGGCAGTACTCAGAAAAGTGAGAAGTTGTACGGCTTTTACCTCACAATTACCTGTTGATATTTATATCTAACCAGAACTTAAAATTAATTAAAACTGTTTAAATCCTTTAGTTGGGAAAACCAATATATACAATACATTAAATTTAAAAGAAAAGAATGTGCTTCATTTCATGTAACAAATGAACAGCTAGGAAACATCAAGACTTCACAGAGGTGATTTAGAAATGAATATATTTTTATACATATTTATATTTTTTAATATATAGTTTTATACTTGCTGAACTACATCATTTTCCTTTTTTTTTTTTCCTCTTAAAGCCTAATGCTTAATCTGCCATGTGCAGTGACAACACTCCCCGCCTGCACATCAAGACTGGATTTTGGATTTTCATGTTATATTGTGGTTATCATAGTCACGCTTTACATGACAGGTTGATTCGGTAATCAGACAGATGCTGAGAATAATTATTCATTTAAATGATGAAAACAGAATGTGAACTCTGTTACACTAGTTAACCATTATCCTTCATTTATAATTACATACACCTGACAGACTTCTAGCAACTGGATCTCCTTCCTCTTGTAAATCATGAAAGAGGGAAGCTTTTCTGACAGCTTTGATGTAGCTCCCTGTTAATTAAAACGAACACAATCTGACCATCTGAAAGCCACAGAAAAGGGCTGGGACCAGATTTCAAAGTGGGACAGCGCACAGGTTGGGGGGAAAAAAAAATCTTTGATCCTATTACCATTTCAGTCATACCACAGCCTCTGCTGTGACTTGTGTACTCTCTTTCTTCTTTGGTTGTTTTTTTTTTGTATTTATTTATTTTTATACTCATTCATGTTCTTGTTGCCAGTCGGCCGTGCAGCGAGAGCCATTGCATATGAATGTGAATCTGGAGCTCATGAGTGTCCACAGAGGTGAGGCCCTCCCCCCATCTCTCTCCTCCTCTTACCTAATCGCTGGGTCTGCAGCAGCCTCTCATAGACGCTGTCCGAGTTCTCAATCAGAGCTTTACTCGTCTGGATCATCTACAAATACAAAAAAAAAAAGAGAAATAAATCATAAATATATCACACATGGTGCACTGTAAGCCAAAAGCAACGATTCCAAACAGGTACAAACAGGTGAGCGTTTCTGAGCTGCGTATGGAGACCTGCATTCTCCCCCAGCAGCCTGAGGATCAGGTCCATATCCTCGCTTTCTGTCACGCAGCCAGTTTGCCGTGGTGAAAATGCCTCTCAGCACCTGGCTGTTTACACAGAGGAGAGAGGGGTCGTGCCCCTGACAGACCCTTGCTCCACTGATTAATCGTGATTGATGATGGCTGTCCCTGTGTACCTGGCAGACAGTGAGCACACACGGCTCTCTGCTCTGGACAGGCAGGGGGGATGCAGCATGGGCAGAACCGCCCAGGCCATTCCCACACAGGCCCCAGTGCACAGACCCTTAATTCATGCAAATTTCATTGCATTTTTATGGTACGTTACCGAAAAAGCTTTGGGTCTGCAGGTCCTGGACTGGATTTTGAATACTGAAACTCTACACAGAGAAAGTCTGATCAACACTGTGGCACTGAGGGCTTTGTTTTAATAGTTCAAACTCACAACAGTAAAAACAGAACATATTGAGTACTTGCCGTTACGTTTATTTCAAAACTACGTGGCTTCAATTTCACACAAGCAGAATGACACCACTATGTGGCTGCCACAGTCACATACCAAACTGTCATAGCATTTTTAAACTGCTATTGAAATCACATAAATCACAGAATAAATTATACGGCAATTATTAATATGATACCTTCTTTTTTTTCAACACTGCACCAAAACTCTGGATTGTCAAAACAGAACCCTCCCTTAGCTATCTCAGCCTAGGAACAGAGATCAAATGGAAGCCACCCCCAAAAGGGGATACATGATACATGGATCAGATCATGTATTACATTATAGGGATTTAGCACTCTTATCCAGCATCCACAGAGTTTCCATTTTTGTAGGTATGCTCAGAGTTCCCATAAGCCCTCGCCCGCTTGTGACCTCACTGGAACCCCATGCAGGAAACCACTCATACACTTCCTTTTTAACAGACTGCTACTTCCTGTTCCTTATACAAGTTGCAGGAGTGAAAGTCTGTGCAAGGCTCTTCTGAGCCCTTTTATCAGTACAAACACGTAATGGCACTTATGACTTGTAATTAGCTAGAACACTCGCTCATTTCCTTGTCATAACAGGCAATGTAAGACAGAAATTACAGGTCAATTCTCACACATATTTCCAGGTTTCTAAATCTGTTCTCGAGATTCAGCTTGACCTCAATATGCCAAGACGCAGGTGCAGAGCTATCTGTGCATGTCTGTGACCTTGGTGCAGACTCTAAGCAGAGGAGTGGCTGGCTGGAGATCAGAATGAGGGAATAAAACACTCCCTCGCTAAGATAGGGAACACCAGCAAGCCAACCACCTGACTGCAAAACAAATGTGTTTACATATTTATAAATTTGCATAGCAACCGTGAAAGCTGACACACACCAAATCAACAACTGAAAGACTGCTACAGCACATTTGGGATCAAAATGTACACAGGGAATGACTTATGCTAAACTATAAATAACAAATCATAAATGCAGCATGCTATTAACAGATGAAAAATAGTAATCATTTTATAAGATGTTCCCAAGTACAGTTGTTAATCTCAAGAAGTATCCAAAATTACTAAAAGGGGGAGCATGATTTCAGTGGATTACATTTTCATACAGGAACTCGCAGTGGGTTCAAGGTCCCACGATCAGCCTTTTATCGCAGCTGAGCAGTCAGAATTGACCCACTGCGTCACCTTCCTCGTTCGTGACCCCTCCCTGACCTCCGCTGTTTTCAGACAGTCGAAACTCTCATGGGAGCTCTTATCACCTCTCTGCGAGGCCTTGAGAATCCATTTACACTTTTCATCCAGGAAATATCATCAAAAGTATGCTGTCCTGTGGCCAGAAGGGTGAAGAGGTCTTCTTGCGCACATAAACAAAGCCACATCATGTTTGCTAGGTCCCTGGGCAAGGGAAGAGATTGTATATAGTCTATTTATATGTCTATGAGGTCCTAAAGTTTTAATGCAAAAAAAAAAAGGAATATATAACTCGAAAGAACACATAAGCAATAAAACCAGTGATAGCATCTACTTGGCCCTAAACCTCCTATCGTCTAATGATTCTGGTGATTGGCTGATGATTTAATGCCCTCAAACGGTGTAACAGTGTGCAGACAGAGATGATGGGGCTGTTCTCCTGCAGTCTCAATTAGAGCAGAGCTAACTAGTTTTTATGTACGGCACGTTATCTTAATTGGCTTCACCGGTCCCCTGGTGCCTTTTCAGTTCATTGCAGCGTCACTCGAAAAAGGCAGACTGTCCTCCTATTGCGCCAGAGAAGAAAGAAATGTTTTTAACGGCACACCTTTTTAGTGCCCACTCCATGGCATCGGGAGGACCCTGCCAACATATGAAGGGGATCAAACTCAGAGGACTGCCCAATCGTTTGCCAGAAAGAGCACCAGCACTTTTATCACACTCTCCATCCTGCGGTCTAGACTGACTCACCCAACGTGCAGACCAGCTTCAACTGTGACAAATTTTAAGAAATGCTGCAAGATTCTGCGCTGGTTCTAGGTTAAATCTAAGCTAATTTTGACACTGACCATGTGATAACATGGATCATCAGGTTTTGCACAAACTTGTGTAGGTCCATGCCATCTCCAGTGCAAGTGCACACTGTCATTAATCCAAAAGGTGGATATACCAAAAGTTAAAACATTCTTTAATTCATGTACATTTAGATTCAACTTTTGACTCCAGTTGTTAATATAATTATAAATAGTAAAAAATGTTGCATTAAATTGTAAAACAATGCAAAATATAAGCACTTCCATTAGTGGTCTCAGACTTTTGCACCACACTGTAGATAAGGGGAGGGAAGGTTTGATGTTGTGGTATGATTGAGGTTTATGCATGCATTTGCTGCGATGCACTTAAAATATACATGCACACTTTGCCTGTGGCGTAAACAAAACCCTGGGACTTATTTCGTCTCCTCAGCTTGCCCCCCTATTGTCTCATCATGGTGTCTGACCCATGTGGGGTGTTATCTTACCCCAGCAGAGGGAGAAGAGTAAATATATGACACCCACAGGCCCCAGCCCTGAGCACATGCATGACGGCTCACTGTAATGGTCTGCCAGCTGCAGATAGCTGCTGATAGATCCGTTCCCGGTAATGTGGGCACATACATGTAAATGCACAGAAAGATGGCCCATTCGAACTATGGGTAAGATACACTAGAGACCTGCAATTATTATTTTATGATGTTGTGATGGTTTTGTTTTTTCAATATGTGAAACTTTAAATTCCCTCAGGATTAAAAAATGCCTAATATAAATTCAATTTACCATTTTTATTCTGGATGTGTAACATTTCTAATGAAATGAAAATAAACAATCTTTGCAGCATCGAATCATAATACCTGACAATCTATGTGAATCTAAATACTCTATACTGTCATGACAGGGTCTATGTTACACAATAATACAGTATTGTCATGCCCCTGGCAATTCCCACACCCAAATGTCCAAGAGAGGCTGGCTAAATGCATAATGTTTGGTATAGTGTAAAGTTCTGCACAGTGTTCAAATGTCACAGCGCTACTGTAAAGTGTGTTGGTCAATGCGTATTGTTCAACACCTAAGTTTGCGCGGAAAGTCTCGGAAACGGAATCCGGATCCACCGTGGCATTGTGTGGCAGATCATCTGGCCGTGGAAACACTCAGGTACTGAACATTTCTGATGTGGAACATCTGGAATCAAGTGGTGCCAACATCCTCCACAGAGCCAGGAAAAACAGACTGACAACTATGCGGTATGAAAAACCTGTTCACACCAAAGCTGATATGAATACATACATATATGCATACACTATAAATAGTGCTTTACTGCTCTCGGCATCTCCTCGGTTATTTAACATCTTTGTCAATGAAGTCGTTTCTATTTCAGCTGTTACTGCAACTCAGCTATAGTGCTCATGGTCTCAGGTACACAGATGCACCAAAACTTTGTGGCTGGATTTCCATTTGTATATCTGCAAGCCTAGACATAAATAGATAGTGAATGTGCAACCAAAGGAAATAATAGCAGTGCCATTCACAAAGAGGTGTTAGTATGTAGCCAAAGGCAGTCAAGATTACTGGCAGGCTGTCACAGATAAGGACAGAGTTATGTATAGCACATACAGCTTTTGTTATAGTCCTCATATAACCAAGAATTGCATTTTCATAATGATTAAACTATTGGTTTCACCTGACTGACTTTTCCAAAATACAGAGGGCCATACTAGACCAGCAATTTTAGTGTTATTTGCAATAAGTTTCAGTTGAATGATATGGTCTAGTGTTTTTACGCAATATCTTTAAATACATACCTTTTTGACCTAAGGGATTTTTATTACTGTAGATATTATTAAAACATTTATGTAGCAGACAACCTTTCCTCAGGTGATGTCTCAGAGGACAAGGTAAACCCTTGACTCAGGTTTTTTGGTATTACCAATTTATGCAATTTGATACTTGCGTTTAAATATTAAGTGATTTTGTGCCCAGCTGAGAATTTAGACCCACATCCTTTGCGCCCCAAATTAAATTTTACAGCCACTGCATCACTCCAAAAATCTCACAAAACATGAGATAGTGAGCACATCCAAGTAAGCACCTCTCTGCTGCAAGATGGGCAGAATACACCAAGAGCATCACGCTCCACTTCCTTCAGATGACTCGTGTGATTGGAGGGGTGTGATTGAGGGGCGGGGCCTTGTGTGACATCCCACAGCTGCAGCAACAATGCACACTACTATTACTTCCCTGATGAGCGAGAAAATTACCACCTTTTTGGCAGACAAACTACTACTATATGCCAATGTATTTATAGTGCCTGGGAAAGCGCAAGGTGAATAGTCTTGTGCACTGTGGTAGTTCAGCTGTACAATCTGACATCACTGACCCCTTAGCAGTTACTACGTAGTAACTCCCCCTTATGTGTTGCGTCTGTGCAGTTCAGTCCACTGACCTCTTTGCTAATGCATATTAATACAGAGATTTGTGGAGCTGGCAATGTACAGGAAAACACATCACACACTCCAGCAGCACTGAAAGGGATTCAAGGGGAATTGAATCAATAGGGCTCAGTGATTCAAATTCATTTTTCATTGTTTTTCGTTCATACTTTCACTACAGGGACTTCAATGTTTGATATAACTGCAGAAGAAATATGAAGGGCTATGTCAGAGTTCAGAAGCCTCATTATGTTTATTCATCGGTTACTGTTCAATAATCCCAAAAACTGTGACAAGCTTTACCCCAAGGGACTGCTAGCCTGTGTCTTTACTTTCCATCCATCTCTGTGTGTTCACTCCAACTTCACCTTTTTCCACTATTGATCCAACATGTAGCATCACACAAGGGAGGGGTCATTGCATCTGACTGCATCTGAGAGTGGACTACCCCCATTACAACACAGACCGCACTGGTCATCGGTGAAAACCCAGAGAGCCCTTCATTCTGCACCAGTATCCAGATTTTAAATGCATGAGGTTTGCAAGCAATTCAGAGTTCTCCATCAGACAAGGACAGGGACAATATTCATGCTCTATGAAGTGATTTAACTAGAAAGTCCATGGTTTTAACAACTGTGCTGTCATCACATTATCCTGTCTAATTTAAAGAGATTTGTGTTTCTGTGCATTTTATGCTTGTGCAACACAAAATACCAACAAGTTCATTTAAATATATGATTTCTGAAAAATCTGATTTAATCAAATGAGTATTTACTTCTTTTATTTCATACATTATTAGATAAAGTCTCTCCGGTGATCTTCTTGTGAAGAACTTGTGTGTCAATCAGTCTCATCTCTCTCTCTCATCCCTTACAGCACAGACTCATTCAGGCCCCAGCAAGCTCCACTGAATGCATATTCCCCTTGATCCTTTCACTGACAGCTATGAAAGGGATGTGAATGGTTCCACAGCATGCTTAACACACCACAAATATCTTTTTCATGATTCCATTGTGCTTTCCCTCCCAACTCAATAGTCTTCTGACCTTCAAAGCAGCAGCTAAAGGAACTACAGGGACTGCCGTCCTCCCTCGCACCCCTCCTCAGCTACACAAAGTCCAGCAGGCTGTGGATCAGTCAGCGGAGAGACCTTGGTGATTTACGCAACTTGGCACAGGGACCACCAATTAGGCAGTGAGAAACAGAGGGGGGTCACTTCATTGGACAGCCCCTCTCACTAACGCAGCATTCTGAGTGTTCAAAGATCTCCACCATCTACGGGGTTACAGCCATAAAATGGCATGGCAATCTGCTACACCCTCAACCCAAATAGCCCTCTGCCCATGTAAATCTGACAACGCTGACAGAAAATTGGTCTGTGTAGAGGCATAAACACATTTCTTTATTCAGTGTTGTGAAAATACTGCTGACTCCAGCATAGTTACTGTGATGACAATACTGCCAAAATGAGGATGACAGGACATCAAATGCATCATAAATCAAACACAACCAGCCCGCCACCTGTGCTTTTTATCCTTCTGATCATTAAACGGCGCATCATGTTGCTCTTACAATTCATCTTTCGTCCTGCAGTTCCCTGGAACGGGGAAGCCACCGAGACCCAGGGTCACTGGTGGAGATGGTTTTGATCTGTGTCCAAACACTGGATCACACCTTTTTATTTGGCCACATTAAAGCAGGTGCTAAGTACCTAACTGCTCAGACCCACACTGAGAACAGCTTGAGGTCTGTGGTGCTCAAGGAGTGGGACAGTGAACCTCTCTTCCAAAGGATTACAGCTGCGTGTGTGGCTTTTGACAAATGAGAACAGCTTACCGGTCAACCCGAAGGTGTCTGTTCTAAACCTCCCACAATGGCAGATCTGTTTCTCCAGTGGGAACAGTATCCCAGAGGCTGGGGACAGCGACGTTCTGAATGCGTTCAGCTGTAATGAAATTCAAAGCTATGCAAATGGTATGCGCTTTCGGGGGGGGGGGGTGGGGGGGCGTGCCCTCGGCGTTAAATTTAACAGCCGCCAAGTATGAACCAATTTGCTGAAGGAATTTATTCCTCAATGACAACTACATCTTTCTTTAACTGTAAAACTCAACTGTGTCCAATTAAAATGTCAAACCAAATGTAGTTTATTGCTAAAGAATAAAGAAATAAGATGCACATTTTTCTTGCTCCCCCACTACTTGATCCAATTAAACTTATGGTATTTCATTCTTACTTTACTGGAAATGTATGTGTAAACCAGAATATCTGCTTAATGGTCTGTATAGTGGAATTATGGTTAAAGCCCTAGACTCTGGACAACATGGGCAGTTCAAATTAAGCACAGGATATACATTGGGTATAAATCAATGAGTTGTTTCTCTCTGACATCTTTTGAAGTGCTACCTATTTATATTCCTAATAGATTAATGTGTTCACAGATTGCTGGGTTTGTCATTTTCTTTACATTGCTTTGACATTACTGATGATATCAATTACATGAATTTCACACTGATTTGATGCCTGCATGTGCCATGGAGACAGCAGACCTCCAATGGGCAAGACAATGAATGAGAGTATGGTAGTGACATGAAAGTACGCATTGGGGTTGACTGAGATGAGTTTCTCCTTCACAGCAAATTGGTTTGAAATAATGTCATGAAAGATGCTATATAAATGTTATACATTACAATCATTATGTTATGCATTATGATCCAACCAAGCTGACATGGAACTCAGTAAAGTCATATTCTGCAGTATATAAATGCTGCTCAGTGGTATGGGGCTGAACAGAATCCCTGCAGGAACAGCTGTAGTACAATCGCCTTAAGCAAGGTCACTTACCTGCTTTGCTCTGCTAAAACTCCAGTTACATAAACGGGCTGCAGAACATAGTATAAGCCCTATAGTTTTGAGACAATGCAAAGTAGATCAGAGCTAAAAAGTGTCTACCCTGCAAATAAATCAATATCAATTATGTTTTGTTACGAAATGTCAAACATTAGGAGGCAAAAAGTGTGGTTAATTTGTTCAATTTGAAATGTATGTTCACCACTCTGAAGGAGGATAATAAAATCCATTACTGGTACAGTAGCATATTGTTAGGTTGTTTATATCGCACAGAAAGCAAGCAGTGGCACTACAATGCTGAATCAACCACAGAGCTGAAGTAAATAATTGGCCATTGTGACGCCGTCCATCAAATGTCAAGGATGAGCTTTTGCCAGCTTCTTCAATCACAACAAAACCGTACATGTTCAGGCTGTGTGAGGTCAGCCATGGTTTTCATTGCATAGACAATGCAAAATGCTTATATAACTTGGTTATGCAACTTTAATCCATTGTCTGCAATTACTGTCCTACTACTTAGCACACTCTCATTATGTTTCAGCTGACAACAGTGTCGAGGACCAGAGTTTAACTGAATGTTACCCAACCATATTCTCATGAAAACAATGTTGTCCAAGACTGGTGACAGTTTCATAACCTGTGGGTTAAGTTTTTAATTTAATTTGAACTCATCTGACCCAAATCTTTAAGAAATATTAATGATCTTTTGATTTTGTGTTAGCTGTTGAACAAGCAATTGTCAGTATTAGAAAAGCATTCCAGGCACCTCTAGGTACCTCACACAGTAAGGATGCTTGCTCTGAAACAAGCTTGAGCCCCGCGACTAGGTGTGAGATTCCTGGCCACACCATTGCCAGAGAATGATAAGGGGTAAGCTGGGTTGTTTCATTTGTCTCATCGCTCTCTAGCGGCCACTCCTGTTCAGGCCAAGTGCCTGCAGATTCACAAACCAAGTGCATGCTGAGCTTGTAATCCTCCGACATCACAATCTGTATGTAAGTGGTGGTGTATCCACAGTGTGGAAAGAGGCAGGATTAGTTGTCATGTGAATCGGAGGAATCACATGCTTTTGGTGCTCTCCTCCTGAAGTCGACAGGAAAGAATTGCTAATGGGATATCAGCAAGTTTATTTAAGTATGGGTTGGGAAAAAATGGGAACAATCGGGGATGGAAAAACACAATGTAATAACACACATACAATTATTAACCCCCCAAAAAAAGGTTTACCATGTATCAAAGCGGGGTTAGAAGAGATGTCTGAGGTGTGAGTAATATGTAAAAATCAAGGGTCCTCACCACATCATACACCATGACGACCTTCTTCAGCACCTCAGGAAGCAGCCCCTGCGGCTCCATTGTGGGGTACTGGTCCTTCAGGTTGAACAGCAGGAGGGGGGTGTTGTCAGCCCCAGTCAGGCGGGACGACAGAGCCAGGATGCATTGCATGAGGTTGGCCACCGCAGACAGGCCACACAGTTCTTTGAATGGCACAATGGCATTCTGCAGGGGGCAGGAAGAGGAAACAGCGGGGGACATGAAGAGTGTCCCTGCTTTAACTTTTCTCATTACTGTAAATGAGGTTGTTGAGAGTACAATCTGTATGCACAGATTAAAATGCATTCTTACAACACAACTTAAGGGCACCTCTTGCCTATGAATGGGTTTTCCACCACTACTCTCATAAACATCAATATAATCACAGGTAAGACAGACATCAAATGGAAGAAAAAAACAAAATTTGGAATAAAATGCATGCTTAGTTAATGCAACCAAATCTTAAACTGAACTGCAATATCCATCAATATTTTTAATCCAGCAACATACAATCAATGTATTATATCACCATGTAAAATTGTACTATTTTAAATGGCTGAAAAAGTGAGCTGTTGAGTCATATGTAAGGCTTTTCCTTCTGTGTTGTGAAGAGGCTAAATTACCCCATCGCTCCACTATGTGAACGCTGGTAACAGCACAACGGACATGCTTCACAGACTGAGCTTTTTACAGCATTTCAACATGTATTTGCACAACCGAAGTGTCAACATAAACCTGATAACAAGTGATCTCTGCACTCACCCACACTTTCTTTTTTGAACCATTGATTTACAGCATGTCTAATGTGAGACTTACCTTAAATGTGAGAGACACCACATTAATGACATTCATATTCATGTTAGTTCAGTCAATGCCTTTTACAGTATGCTCACAAAACAAACAGATGGAACATCACGCTCAAAACACAAAACAGAAAAAGGTGGGGGAAAGCAGAAAACACCATTAGGTGTAAGAACAGTCGCTCAGATTTTCATGTTTTTTTTTCTATTGCATTTTCAGAGGGACAGAGAACATGAACAGATTCTAGAGATGATTCTGTGAGTCTAATGAGTCTGTACTTAACGTAAAACTCATAAGCCAACAGTCACAAATGTTTAATGGGCAGAGTGAGGTAAAAGGGGGCAGCTCATTTTTTCAGTTTTAATAATGACAGAACTTTTTCCTCAATATAATTTTTATGTTTTGCCAGCCACCAACTCCTCTCATCACACACAGTAGTATAAGATGGACTTAGCACAGAAGGGCAAAGTTTAAACAAAACAAAAAAAATCCAGCCAGGTCAGTCTGAAGTATAGAACTAAAACTAAAAACTAAGGAGGAAAAAAACTGTCAAACTAGCGGCTGGGGTGCAAGACTACTTTATGCTCAATGTGTGCAGCATTGTATACACTAACATGCTAATCTTTGATGGTATGTCCATAAAATACTGCACAAATGAAGTATGGTATTCCTCATTTCATTAAATAATTAATTCAAAGTGACCATTCTTTTCATTTTAAAAATTTGAAACAGTAATTAAGCCGTATCCTTACAGAAGAACAAAATGACCTTATCTCTAGGAATAAAAGACTACATATTGGTTCTTTATTCTAGTCTGTTACACTACTTCACAGAAGCAGCATACTAAAAATAGATCTACCCTGAATATATAAAACCTGAACAATCATGACTGATGCTTTAAATGGCATTTACTTGCAGCAAGTGGCATCAGTATTAGAGTCAGAGTGACTGACTGCACCTGGCGTTTACACTAAATTAAAATATCCCAATGGAAAAAAAAAAAAAAGAAATAAGCAATTCATTTGTGGTAAATGCTGCTGTTCCAGTCAAACCACAGGCTTGAAAAATGCATGAGCCCAGAGAATTCAAAGTATAGAGGGGGGGGGAGAGAGAGAGAGAGGGAGAGGGAGAGAGAGAGCAAGAAAGAGAGGTAATCTGTGCAAATGGCTGATAGTGATGATGTAATACTTAATATATTTATGGAAATGAAATGTTGAAACAATTATGTATTAGTCCTAGTAGTACTAGTACTAGAAGCTGAAATTATCTGAATCAGTTTTTATTACTATTTAATAATTAGAAAGACAGGTTAACAGGATTCTACTTCTTTGCAAAATGGCACTTAAAGGTTTGCTTTTTCAGTCTCCTGAGAGGTAACCTCCATCCCTCAGACAGCATAATCTGCTTTCAGACGTATTACTGCTCGAGCTGAAAGACACATCAAACCTTATTATAGAGCATGCTTTCCATTTAGAATATTAAAGGAGGTATGTTGATAAGCTGCTACCCAAGTGTCTGAATTTACACACTGTCTGGAAGGTTGAATTATTACTGCTTAACGACAGATGTGGAAAGCTTTGAAGTCATCCTGAATTTGTCTAAAATCTTATGCTACACTACCAGTCAGTTTCAGAATTAAATGAAATCTCTGATTATATACAGACTCAGGGTTTTACGTCTGCTGGTGAAGGATTTTTTTATGCTCTCCTACAGTACATAATTTCACTAATTTAAGTTTGAAGGTTTGACACTGAAAATTTCTTTTTCATATATTGACAGGACAAACCTACTGAGTGTTTGGGATTATTACCTGCATGTTCTCTCGGAGGTCCGTGGCTTCTCTCAGTGGCTGAGTTGCGGTTTTGAAGATCTCATCCACAGCCTTGATGACCAGTACTCGCATGGCAGCATACTCTCTGCTCCGTTTGCCTTTGCGTACGGACAGTCCACGTTTGTGGGGCTTGCCCCCTCCTCGTCGGTTGGTGATGGCAACGTGGACAAAGAGCCAGGCATGAGGCAGGATCTCCCCTGTCAGGGATTGAAGTGGGATATGCCGAAAGCCAGGCTGTAGGCACTCAAAAGGAATGGTGTACTGGCCGATGAACTCGTCCCCAATGTAGTCGTCATCAAGCACAACAAAGCGCACCATTGCCAGCTCCGGAAGGTTAATCTGAAATTCAAAGCTCTCATCAAAAATGGGGTTGTCCCCATTTTGGTTGACAGTTTTAGTCCTTTGCTCAGCACAGTCGGCCGGAATGCCATGGATCTCCACATAGACGTACGGGTCAACAACGTCACCCTTTGCACTCGAGCCCTTGGGTTTGGGGAAATTCTGTCCACTAATGATCTTGATGTGCAGGAGCTGTGGAGACACACCCGGGACGGTGTCTTTGGTATTGGCGCTAAAATACGACACCTCCTCCCTCATGATGGCTGGACGCAGGACGTAGCCGCAGTTCCCATTTTGGCGGAACCAGCCAATGTTCAGGTCCATCATCAGGCCGGGTGTTTGGAAGTTCATGGCCACTATCTGGCAGCCACACTTCCAAAAGTCCTGAGGGTTCATGTTGCTTGAGTCAATCCGCATAGGGCTTGGGTACACACGAGCCAGAAACTTCTTATTGTAGTTGACAAAGTCACCAGGGTTGTCCGTGGCACAGCGGCTGGCAAAGACTTCATTGAAGGAGCAGAACTCCCAGTACTTCTGCGACTGAAATGCTGTTTGGAAATCCTTAAACCCCACAGATTTACACAGTGTCACCAGATCGGACAGATCCTTAGAGAGCTGAAACTTTTTTGGTGGAGCAAGGTTAGGCTGCTCCCCCGATTCATTGCTCATCCTCTGGGACATCTCCGCCCCCTCGTCCTCATCGGTCACATCACCCTCTGCACCTGTACAGTTTGGACTCAGCTTCTTACCCTTCAGTAGGATTTTCCCCCTCAGATCAGAGGGTGACGGCAGATAGCTGTCCTCAGTTTTTGGAGGCTCAGTGTGCAGTTTATCACCCAGGATCTTTTTCAGGTGCTGGAACATGACAGTCTGTTGCTTTAAGGAACAATGGTTTTCCAGGCAAAGGATAAGGGGAAACTCGGATGCAACGAATGCGTACTTGTTGATAACGTCGATGACACTGCGGAAGACAATCTGTGATGTCATGGTGTGGCCTGTGTAGATGACTGGCTCGTTGTCAGGCCCATCCCAAACGTCCAACTCCACGCTTCTGCAGCCCATTTTGAGAGCACGTATGTAACCTGTTATGTCAGAGGGGCCCCGGAACTGATCCTCAATCAGGTATGTGTTGTGAGAGGAATTTATGTAATAGTGGGAAAGGGGCTGGTTCATATCCTGACAGACCACTTTCTGTTCAGGGTCAAATATGTGACACTCAGATGACATGAGATAATTGGTGAAGCCATCGAGGGACAGCCAGCCCTTAAGCTGACCTTCTTTAGAAGGCTCGTAGTTTCGGATGACTTCTAGGCTGGTTTCTTCACTTACCTGGGCCATGCCTTGCTCTGCCTCCAGAAACATCATCAGGTCTTTGGTGTCTAAGAACTCCTTGTTACTGGAGAACTGGACCAACAGGAAGTAAATTTCTGGTCTGGTGCAAAGATCATGAAAAACTTCAATGAACTCCTCCTTGGTAACATCACCCCCTACCTTACCTTTGCTTTTGTGAAATTCTTTGAACTTTAGCTCTATTTTTACATTTTTCAGGCCAGGACTTAAGTCTTTGATCAACTGCACTGCAGGGCACAAACTTATCTGCTTGTTGCCTTTGGTATCGGCATCAGCAAAGAGATCAGATAGCCAGGAGGACCGTAGGTTGTCTTGACTACTCTGAATCATGTTCAGGGTGTGTTTTCCATAGGATATCAGATACCTGAGCCCTGTCACCCAAATGTTTGCAACATCTGCAGAGTTCGTAACCAAATCCAGGGACTCGTAATTCTCTCCGTAAATAATTGAGAACGCACAATCCTCTGATATCTGGTCATAAATTCCATTGGTTCGGAAAATGTCTGTGTTCTTTCCTGTCCGCACCTCCTTGATGGATTTGACGTCAATCTTGGCTTTCTCAGATTCCTTCTTAGAGGGCTCCCATCGGAGAGACTGCATGTCAGCATCCAGCAGGAAGTAGCGGTGATAGACACGGGAGTTGGATCGGACCTTCCTCAGCTCGGAGCCCTCCACCATGGCGTTGATGCAGTCACTAGCACTGCTTATTTTCTTCTCTGTGGGCATACTGCTGAAAGAGACGGTCTTCTTCCTCTCCCTGCGCTGCCTTGAACCATCCTACAAAGCAGAGGTTAAACATAATCAGGTCTTGGAAGAGGCATCACCTCATACATTCTGATTATTATTGCAAATAGTTTGAATATTATTTATAATTGCTATTAGCATGTTTTCTGTGGAATATTATTTGGTACTAAGAAATGCATGTATACAAATATGAATGTACACTTAATGCCTTAGTTATTAACAATAGTTATGTTAGTCATTCATGTTTGCCTATGTTGTACTAGATGGTTCCAAGAAGTCAAACAGATATTTTTTTCTAATTTTCTGAGGCTACAAAGTGAGTGCTTGGAAGTTTGCACCCTGGCATAAGACACTTATATAGCACTGTATGTGTTGACCACATCTGTGCATAAATAACACAAAATAAAATTTAAATCATAAAAGTAAATACCAAGGCAAGAGTATCTCTGTAAAGAGGTATTGTCCTACCAAAGCTTTCCTCCAGAGACAACTGAGCTGTAATTAATTCAATGAAAATCTAACTAATGAGATTCATGAGACAAAAAAGGCGAGTGAAATCTGATGACAGCCCATTAAACAGATTCTTAAACAATTACAAAAAAATCAGACAGAAAACCCAACAGACAGCACAGAAAGGAATGATCAAAAGAATTAGGCTGCAAAATGTTAAGTGATGTTTTGCCTTCCAGATTGAAACTCTGCAAATCAATCAGTGATGTTTCCACAGGTGGATCCATGCTCAAGCTGTCCCAAGGCAGAAATTAGGGTTTCTTTTAAATCTGCACCTCTCTGAGCAAAGAAAGGGTTGAACATCAAATTAAATTGTCTCAATTACAGAAAATAATTGCTGTTTCCATCAAATGACTGCAGTTCAGTTGGAGTCTAGATTGGGGTTAGGGGGGAGAGGCCTGCCAACCTCAGATTGATGACAGGAAACGCACACAGGACAAGCAATAATTACAGAAGATCAACAGTGTGACGACGATGTGCAGGCAGACTTATATTTTCTTTTGTTTTTATTTTAGAAGAATGACCCAATGGTAGACAATTGAAAATTATAAAAGATATGATTTAAGATATTTCTTTATCTTTATATTATTTGCAATATATTATTTTTCATAGTTTACCTGAGCCTCTACAGAAACAGGAACTTCAACAACTGGTAAAGGGAACTCAAGGTGGAGTGAAAGTGAGTAGAAAGTGACAATAAAATGTTTTATATTGCATGCAATGTGCAGTGGGACCTACTGCAGAGTTTTTTTCAGAGCAACTCTAAACGGAAGCAAGACACATTGCGCCTGTTCTGAGTTTCCTTTGTGCATGTAAAAACCAAGACAGAGCTATTTAAAGCCTTTGAGGTTTTTTTGTGACATAGCCTGTACTTTTTCTTTTTTTTTTTTTTTATTGTTGGCATATTCTATAATACAGGCTAAATTCACTTTCTCTTCTTTCCAAAATTAGTTTTTTCCCAGAATCAAAAGAAACTGGACCATTTTTGACAGAGGAATCACACAAGACCAACATTCTGTGACAAGTAAGTATTGAGACTACTATAGTTTCCCAATGCCTCTTGTGATAGACAACCACAACATTAAACAATGTTGTCACTTCTCCATCTGTTGAGTACTGATGGCACAATACACTTATAACATACCTAGCTACAATATGGACATGGAAGGCAACTTGAAATTATAATAAACCTTGGTATAATCTTTTATATTTCAGAAATTTGTAGACCCAATGATTCTTATATTTGAAATAAATCAGCTGTTCTAATGTTGGCCAAAACTTATTGTGGTCCTGTTCTCAGAGAGAATTCTCTGCTACATTGTAAAAACACTGCTGTGTAGACATGGTGTCTCCACATCTATGAGCACTCAGCATTGCTAACCCTCCCCAGGCCTACAGAACAAACAGTCAATCAGGTCTGAATATCCCACATCTAAACAAGGGGCGCTTCAAGACAAAACAATCCCACTGGCGAGATTTACACAGACTAAATTACAGCAGACAATGCTGAATTTGTTTGGTCTATTATAAATTTCAGCACTAAACTCCAAACACACATGCCTCACACAAGGCTTAGACCTACATTTAAGAAAATACGATAAGTTTAAGTTTTGTCATCAACCATTAATTATATCATGACATGCCAATACAGTGAGAACATTTTCACATTTCAACCCTTATGCACAAGATAGTAAAGACTGGGCCCATTGCTGCCAGGCCACACATTCTCATTTAGATATTAAGGATCACTGCCAGAATATCACAGGATGAGTGAAATAACTTAAATGGTTAGAACATGGATGGCAGGACCAACAGTAAAGACATAGTCCTTAACAAGCAGGCTGTGTGCAACACACTGCATGTGGCACACCACTTTGACAAATCTGAATCCTTTGTTTATTCACCTTTGTGATTTAAGTTTTTTCCTCCCTTCTCAATTCTGAAAACCTGAAGGATTCTTTGGATCTGTACAGAAAATCCCACTCAGCAAGTGAATGCTGTGCTTGAACAAAGGTGCCTGTCACAGTGCATTATGGGTAAACTCATCTGAAGCATCCCTCCAGTGCACAGTGCTCTCTGTAAACCACGTTTGTGACATTTACCGTACATCCCGGGTTCTCGCTCCAGGTTCTGCTCATAATTTTTACTCAAGCAGGGGGTTATCAACCTTTGCAAAAACTCCAAGTCAGCTTCCATCATCACACAGCCAGTCAACTTCTATCCCTAACCAAACAACCAATCACCTTCTGTACCCAGACCTACTACATGTGGCAACTGAGACAGACACTGAACTAACTAAAAAGTAACTCAAAGTATGTTTTTCCAGGCAAGAGCAACTCCTGCTCATAATACTTTATTACCAGGATAGAAATATAGCCTAAATAATAGTTTCAAAAGTTAATAATTATTCGCATATATAATTTAAAATGACCAGTAACCAGCATGATCAGTGCCATATAGCAGATCATACAAAGACAGATAATATGGCCTAATTCAAGCGTTATAATACACTTACACAAAGGTAGAGTGGACTCACTGAAGAGTACCCCATGTATAGGCTAAACCAAAAGTACACAGCCTCGTTTCCTTCAGTCTAAAAACATATGGTCTACTTTATTAATTGAAATAACCAGATTCCCAAATATTTAACTTCATGATTTTAAGGGTTCATGGGTACTTGTTTCTTAAAGCAAGTAGGCTAATTAATGTAGGCTATATCATTATGCCAAACTGAGAAGAGCCAAGGCAAGTGGAAAGTTCTATTTTCAACCATCAATAAAATGAAATTGAACGGTTGGTCAGCAAATTATTTGCTACTTCACCTCATAGACAATAATAACAAAACTGGGACCTTTGCCCTGTTATTCTCTCAATTTGACATTCAACAACTCATTTCAGCATGAGTGCTTTATATCAATAACATGACTGAAATTTCAACAGTGGGTAAAGTTTATAAGAAGTTAACAAAGATTACAGATTATAGCACACATGTACAAAGACCAGAGATTACAAAACAATATGTCAAAAAACCTGCAAGAGCATTAACGGCATACTTGCTATAATGTTGTGGTTTGCTTCAACAGGCCCTGGGCGTGTAAACAGAGCTGTGGTCAAAACATGGAACATCGCAGTTAATCTTTCCTGTCCACAACATACAAAACAGGGGGAAAAATGGTACGGAAATGCTTTCTTTTTCACAGAGCACTGGAGGCGCCAAAGTGATCTTACTCCTTTTGTGTTTGCTCTCAGGATATAAAGGAGTTCCTGTAGGAAGCAGTTGTATAATAGCCCCATACCACAGCCTGCCTGGCCCCATGTGGTCAGAGCACCTTGGCTATGGATTAGTCTTCTGCTAATACATATTTCCTGGAACTCATTAATGCAAAGAGAATTGCACAGCTAGTGCAGAGTATCATGGGAAATGGCCAGAAAGTTCTCCCTTGAAATGAAATATCAATGCTCCCACAAGCAAATGGGAACTGCTCGGAACAGCAAGGACTAACTGTCGTGGATTATCTCGTATGAAATCCATTTTGAAAATTTTGTCCATACTTCATTTAGTACACTGAGCTGACTCCATTTCCGGCCGTCATTGCCACAGACCTCCACATGAGGAAGTCCAGCTTTCCTTTGTTTACAGAATTAATGGTTGTTAAGCTTGCATATTACTGATTGAAATATCCCAGCGGTACCTCTCAGAACATTCCGGACAAACAGTGAAAAACAGATCAGGGACATCACGTGACCAAGCATGCAAAAAATAGATAAAAGAGGAATGATTGATTGCTCGGTGAGTATGCAGGAGGATCTGTTTTATACCTTTACTTGAAACCCAAAGTTGCTGTTGCTTAATGTTGTAATTTTCCCCAGAAATAATAAAGCAATTTATTATTAATGAGAACATCTGTGCAATTATGCAAATAAGCCCTACACATTTTTACAATTCAGTCATGTCAATCAAAAAGATGTTCTTGTTGTCAATACAGTGAGCAGATATTTATTTTTGAGATTTTTTGTTCAGTAATTGCAAATACATAGCCGATAAATCTTTTGAAACAGACCAACATTTTTTCCTTGCAACAACAAAACTGACAACAAACTTGTGCAAAACAGTTTTAAATTTATTTTTTTTTAAATGTACTTGCGTACAGAATGAGCCATGTTATCAGTATACACAATGGTGTGGCATTAATGGGCTTTGCATTTAGCATGACTGATTTTTCCCAATATTGAAAAGATCGTTTGAGCATTGAAGACACAGTTAGGAAAAGGATGACACAAACAACATCATATACCAAAGTACCACTGTGGTCTTAGGGCTCTGTGAGAGGGCACTTCATGTGTATGGCCCAAATATCCCCATTAAGAAAAAACAATCAGAGATGCAGTGGACCTGAAGTTACAAGATCAGTGAGTAGTTAGTTGCTTTAAGAACAGATATGAGGAAAAGCCGCTTGTAAAGTCAATATGTATTCCAATTAATTTAGAGACACCTGAGGTGGTTCTGAAATGAAAATAAATTTTTGGCCAAGCACTCACAAATAACCTTTACAGCCAATACTGACCGGACATGCTTTTTAAAAAAAAATCAACCATGTTATGAACTACTGGCTGCTATCCATCAATCAAAACTTGCAACTGCTATTGTTTGAAAGGAATCTGCAACTTCCATCTGAGTCTTCCAATTTATTATGGTTTTAGGCAAGTCTTCACTGTCTAAACCGGTTAAGTATGAACATCAACATCGAGGAACAACTTTACCAAATCAGAAATTCTACAGGCAAAACAAGACAAAACAAGACTACAGTAGAGTTGAAAAGGCACATTCCCATACATGTCCTGAATTGTTCTCATTATAAAACCTTGCGGAGCACTTAAGCACTACCAAACCATGACATACCTACCCCTATTCAAAAACCAGGAACACCAACAAAAGCGTCCTTCCAACCCCAGATTTCAAACCACAGTCGTCAAGTCCAGCACTCCAACTAAGGCTGCACAATTTAGCACATATTAATAATCACTTTCACGATTAATAATCAACATCAGCTGCTCAGTAAGCTAATCTAATCCTGAGAGGCTGCACACTTTATTGCGTCGAATACACTCTCTCTGGCAAGTCTGCTGAATCAAATGAAATGTTGCTGACATCCCCACTGTACTGACAAATAAATGTATAATGCACCAGTCAGATCTGAAATGTTATAATCTTGATTTGAGGTGCTTAAAGCTTCAATAAAACAATCTGAGAATAATCACACCAACTGTGACAAAATATTTACTGAACCTCATGATTGGTTTCATCTTCCAAATATCCCAATTAGGGATCACAAAAGTTCCAACATAATTCCTTATTATAAGCGTCAGGGACACCCTAATACCACTGCATGGATCAAACCTTGACCATTGACTGTTCACCTTCCTCCACATTAAGTCCCTGGAAACCGCAAAGGAGGGTTGAAGTCTTTCCCGGGCAGTTGTGCAAGCACTCTGAATATTTGACCTTGATAAGGTTGTCCCACTCCTCTTTTTCTGTCCCTCTCTCAGGGAATTTCCAGCAGCATCCTCCCCATCAGCCGCCTGGTCCATGAGAGCTATAAATCACCCTGACAGCAGCAGAGTCTCCCCGCTCCTCACAGCACTTCTGCTGGGTCACAGTGTTTAACGGCACTGCTCTCCCGTTAAAGACCTGGAGAGTACGTAGCTGTTGGCCCTCGCTTCCATGCTCTGTATTCTGGCCCGCCCGCCATTGCACGGCGACAGTTCAGTCAAATTACTGTCATTATTGTTCACATTCATATTAAAACTCCAGGCAAAGCTGTGTTTCATTCAAAAACCATCCCCCAAATGAGCCCCAAATATTGGAAACATTTTTCAGTGACTTCTGGGCACTAAATACAAATGATAATTCATATGGGTCTTCCAGTCCTCCATTTCTGTGCAGTTACTGTGCAGTGTTCTTACCAATTATTTAGCAAAGATAGTCTCCAACTTGAATTTGCAAATACATTCAAGTCCTTTTAATAAGTGGAAACATGAGTGTTTTCTAATTAGACATGCAATTTACAGGACAAATCTACAAAGAGCAATAATCTATTACACTATTATTGTGTGAATAATAATCTGAACTGCTAAAACACATGGAAAACCTTTTGAGTATAATAAAAAAATTAGCAAAGACTAATGCATCAGTACTTCAGACTGCAGGTTAATCATTGTTGGGTGACACAAAGAGATAATGAGGATCCAGATTCAACCTAATGGCAATGTGTTTTCTCCTTCAGCGTTAGCCAACATTCTTTGTTTGAACATTAAACATTAAATGAGCAACATCAACACTTGTGAAGTATGTGAATCAAGTTAAAATTCACAAATAACAGCCCCAATGGCAGTGGCACTTCTCATGTGTGAGTCAGGTGGGACGCATGCAGATATACAGAAATGTTGCTGGGTGCAAGAGCTGAGCAATGAGTCAGCCCATCAGTGGAATCAGTGGAAGAAATGCTCCGACAACCAGCGGAGACAGCGTCTCTCAGTCACCTTCTACTCAGCCCTCTTTCATGCTCTCTCCCTCTCCCCACCTTCTATTCCTCCCTCTCCCCATGTGCGTACACTCATATGAAATTATTCCCTAAAATTGTTGCACGATTTACTTTTTTACAGCTAGTCCCAGATGTACACTACATAGGTTTTATTTTCTCATTCCAAATTCTATATTCTGTAAATCCTGTGTGACAGCAATGTGAGTTACATCATCTTAGTTTAGCTGTCATCCAGGGTTAGCTACATACATGAATGCCAAATGTATTACCCCATTAATATATCTGGATATGTCCGAAAGACATTTGGGTCAAGTACCATACCCAAGGGTACAACATCAGTGCTTAAACATTTCCTGTTCCTTCCATCATACCATACCACAAGGTTACACAAACACATGGGCCTATTGACCATGTCATGCCAATACAAAAACTAATAAACTGTGCCAGTCTGACCTTTCCTGCTGTTTAAATCCACAAATGACAAGAAAATAAAAAGAGAAGCTCTCAGCTCCCACAAATGAATATTGACTGTGGTCTATCTATGATTCTTAATGGTCATCTTAGATGCACTGGCCATTTTCATTGGCCAGAAGATTCCCCTCTCTGCCCTGGAGGGTTATAGGTGGTGATCATTCATCTGGTCACTCGGCTGAATGAGAACAGCCCATTTCAGCCTGCGGTGGTGAAGCTGTCAGCGGGAACGATTCATACAGATGATGCTTAATGATGATGATCCCCTGTTCAGAACGGCCAGGCTGATTGAGCAGCGGGCTGTAAGTGCAGCGTAGAAGGGAATATTGCGTGAATATCGCTCCCCACCCACACATTAAAGCTCATGCTTTACGTCTCCATTTTGTGTCTCCAGAGGAATCAAATGTCTTCTCGAGCATGTCTGTCAAGATATTTCTTAACTGTCCTAAAACCATAAGACCACATTTCTAAGAAAGGCGAAATGCTCATTTACCTTGAGAGGACAATGTTAATCTATGCAAAGTACACATTGTCTGCCTCATAAATCCAATCAGTGACCCATGAGAGGACCAAAGGAAACTCTACTAGTGTTCCTCTTTATCTCCAGGACACGATCGTCATTCACTTCTCATTTTTCACAGCATTTCCAAATGATTGACAAGAAATAAACAAATCAAGGAAGGATCCGATCTTCCCTGAAGCACTCAGATAACCGCTTGAGTTCTCCGCGTAGTGTGAAGTGACACAATGGACACAAATAACATACTCAGGAGTAAACAAGTACAGGACATAAAAATAAATACAGCACACTTCAAATAAATACCTTTGAATAAAAACAAAAAACTTTCCACAACCACACAATCTGTTCCTCAATCCAGATGCTGCACAGTTCCTTCTGGCTACACAAGACTTTTAAAATTTTCCATAAAAGCAAGATAAACAAGATAAATTGGTTGACTAAGATACAAACCTTTCACTGCTCCTTCCAAAGCTCAAGTTCAGTGTAACAGTTCAAACAAAAAAAAAAAAAAAAAAGAAATCAGACTGACATCAAGAATTAATTTCAAACCAAGTTAAAGATAAATTTGTTTTAAGCCTGTCTTAGAAAAGCTTTTCCATTCAAATTTTAATTTTGCAGCTACTCTAGGAATATAGCAAAATGAACAGAAGCACTGGTACACAACTCCTCTATTAGGGAATGTGAGACTGCTGGGACAAGCAGATTGTGACAATCATCCCCTGTACGGCTGTATTTACCATACTCATGTCTGGTTAAAAAAACCTAGTTAACATCTCATGTCTGGTTCTGATTGGTTGTACACTGAGATAAACAAAGTTTGGTGCAATACTCCCTTTTCTTTGTCTTCCAACTTTCTCTCTGCCTCTCTCTAGGTGCGCAAGGGACTGATCCATTACCAGGTATAAAGTTCACATCACCTTTATTTTTCCATTGTTTTTCCAGAACTCAGCTAAAATCTTTCACCTTGTACTGCACACAATACATAATGTACTAAACAGTCAATTACACCCAAGATAACCAAGAAAATGCTAAAGCCCTCGGTATAGTCCCCTGAAAGCATGACAAAGGACAACCCCTTTTTACCTGAAGAGAAGTGCAGCCTTCAGGAGGGCAATGCCTTTATTTATTTATTTTGGTATGCAGAAGATCACAGACATGGCTAAAAAAACTGCATTGGTTCTTGTCACGCTCCAGGGGGTAGCTGACATTCTCCTCAGGAATTCCTGCTTCCTGATTGGAAGAGGACCTCTTCACCCGAGGAATGGGAGGAACCTTCGGTCAGACCATGTTTTTTTAATTTTTTTCTACTTTTTATGCTACACACTCTTGAAAGCTCATTTTATAATGAAAGCCTTTATTTGCTGTTCAATAAAATACCATTTCATCAAAGGTGAAATGAAAACAAAAAGACAAAAAAAAAACCCTCAGCTTGCTGGTGTTTTTGGTGCGTGTCAAATCTGTAGCCTGCTTCCTAGAATGACTTATTAATGCCTTATTTCTTCTGGAGCTTAACACAGAGGGAAAGCTGAACTTTTTATGAACTTTATCTGAGTAGTCATAAATATAGCATCTTGAAACTTAATACATGAAAATCATTGGTGGCCATAGCTGCCCAGTCCCATGATAATCATATATTAACCAAAAATTTAACAGTGCCAATCAAGGCTCCCCAAACTGCAAATCACACCTCAGATCTGAGGTATCACTGCAACAGACACTGGAAATTTGGGAGGGTGAGTACTGGCAGCAATATCATCTGAAATGTTGTTTAATCACTTCCTTTCCACACTGCAACAGGTTTAGTTCCTGCAGCTACAGCAACAGGACAGACTGTTCAGCTGTTGTACCTGACACAGTCTGCAGAGGTAGCCCCACATGACGAGTCGATATTTAGCTAATTGAAACTCTTTCCCATCTGGACCATGCCAGCACCAACTGTCCCAAAGAGGAACATGATCAGCTGTGCACAGCCTCCTGCTAACTCTCAAGCACAGTCAATGGTGGGGAGATCGGGTATGTACCAGTGTTATGTACAAGCACCTTCACCATATGCACCACTCTTGAGACCTTTTAAAAAACTGTATCAAAGACTAATATAAAAAGGGTCTAATTAAAGGTAAATCCTTAAGGGTACAGGCACCACTCTTTTACTGAAGGACTCCTCAAAATTTTAATTAGCAGTATGCAAACTTTGCACCCTTGCGGGACTGCCTGTCCACATCTTGCATGAATTAAAGTTTTAATATGAAATTATTAAATGTAAAATAATTAAAAGTGCTCAAAGTTCAGCAGAGAACTTCATAGGCCTTCTCAGGGCAACATGTAAAAAGGGGGAGGGGGGGAGGGGCACTGAAACAAAGACACTTTCATTTCAAGAGCATACATCAAGACAGGTGATAGGCTTCAAATTGGAAAACATACTTTTGTATGAATGCATTCGTTTGTGTTTCTTCCCCTGGTGAGAGAGAAAACAACCACAGCAGGGAGCAGTGGTGTCTTTCAGTCGTCTTTTCCCATTTTGTAGGGAGAGGTTTAAATTGTTGTGGTGCGTCACAGGATAAATTGATCATCAACTCATTCTATTTTGGGTCTCCTGACTGATCTGAGTCCAACCCCTCCGAGTCCTGGGTTTACAGCAGACAGTCTAGTTTTAAAACCCCCTATTTTTGAACTAAATTGCATTATTTAGGCCTTTTTTTTCAGCTAGTGCAGCCATACTAATGACTTAAGGGCTGACTCATTCTGTGTCCACTTTCAACAGTTTGATTTCACTGAGGCAATAAAGTCAAAATTAAAGTCCCACTTTGTACGCTGTGCAACACCATTTTCAAAGGACAGGATTTGCATATAGCTGAAAAATGTTAGGGCCAATTCCAAAAAATTGATGTCAGTGACACGTATCAGTATCGTGGCCATAAAGGTCCATTCTCAGACTTCCTCCTAAAATGATTTTCCATGTGCTGTGAATATGTTTTTGCATTTATTGCAGATGTGTCATAGCACAGTTACTAAAGCAGAGACCATAACTTTAACAACTACATCCATGAGCACCACCCACTCTGCTTCTGTTTTATAAATATTTCTCAGAGTGAAATCACAAAGAAATTTTGGTTGGGATGGGCCAATAAAATAAACAGAAAATGTTGCTTTAAGGAAACACTGGATTACTAGTAATACTGTCACTGTGAAAAAATATTGTTTTGGTGTAAATTGATATTATTTGTTAAAATCACAAGAAATCAACTACAAGCCATCCTCTGCAGGAACACTTCAGTGTTCAATGCTTGGCAAAAACATCTTTTGATTGAATGGTCAGCCAATACATGAGATCAGAGGATGTTTCAATGCATCATGTATCAGTATCAGCTTATCATGTGTTTGGACTTTCTCGTGAGTGGTCGGTATTGCTGCACATTACAAAGGATGTAGCCTGAATGTATTTATTTGTACAACTTTTTGGCTGTGGATTTGTGCAGATTTTGCTGAATATTTTATTAGATAGAAAGTGATTTTGCCAGTAGCACTGTTCTCTCATAAAAATGGTTAAATAATAAATTGACTTAAATAACCTAATAAAATATCATAAATGCAATAACTGCATATACAGCATTTTGATCGATAAAATCTATTTATACTTTTCACTCTTGGATGTGTCCATTACCAAAGAAATCATTTTAAATTCTGTTTCGATTCATAGTAAGTTGCTTCTTAACAAGTAGAGATAATTAATGGGACACTGCAGCTTCTCCAGTCCATTATCAGAGCAGAGATCGAAAGCACTGGGCTCACAAGCAACTGCACCCAGAGGCATCAACCACCTATTCCCATGGCTGGAGACATGATAAAAAAAACGCTCCAGACCCAGCCAGCTGTCATGGGGCCCACACCATATGTAGGCCACATCAGTCCTGTGCCTTTTATCAGTCTTAGAATTTCATTACTACCTCCAAAACAGGTGAATTTCTCAAGGTCTCTTAGACAGACTGAAATGTTCAAATTTCAGATTTTCGAAGCAAAGCAGAAAATATAAAGCCTAAATAAAACAGTAACCGGCAAACCTTGTTGTTTCACAAACTTCTCAAGCAGCTCGAATGTTTATCCACCAATGCTGACGACATCCAAGTCTATTTTTCAAGAATCTAGTTAATGTGTCATCTCCTTTGATTCTCCAACAAGAAATGCTGTCCAGAGAGGAACTCTGGCAGCTGCACTAATGTATGGGCATGTCACATGTGTTCATCCCCAGTTCTGATGAACCTGGAATGTCAAAGAACCTCTCTGGAAACTGCCTTCACATGCCATTGAACATCCACTGGATGGACTGATTTCCTTTCTGGTTCAAAGAAAAATTTACATGCAGCTCTGCTACTGGACACAAGACTCTCTCCTGCCCAGAATAAAAAGAATCAAATGTGCTAAATAATGCTGAAATCCTGATGTTGTTCCAACACTGCAAATTCACCAAGTGGCGGCTTAAGATTGAGCAGCTCCCACCCCAAATGGAGATTCAGCACCATACCTACCACAGAGATCGATATAATGTACAAAACGAAAGATCCAGGATGCAGACTAATAATGCACAAGAAAAGAGAGAAAGTGAACTTGACTTGCCTTTTCCTCTCATGATTAAGAGCTATGATGCATAACCTGACAGCACGCAGTGACAGTTTAACTGCTTGCAACACTACCGTACTTGCTTTAGCATTGCCCAACCTTGATGAGGAAAGTCAGTTTTTCTGGCTGGCACCCAATTCTGCTCAATCCCCCAAAAATGCAGAGAACAATGCACAGCCTCTTTTCAATTACCTCCAGACTGCTGTTGGACTCTCCAAGGACAGAGCAAAACCCTGTCAGGACAGCTGCTGCAGTGCGCTGACGTCCTGCCAGCACCACAACATCTGCCTCAGTGTCTGTCGCCTGTTCTGTATGAGCACGATCTACTGCTTCCTCTCCTTTGCTGCGTCTCAACATCCTAAACGGTGTCAGCACGGCCGTTGGTCCATGTTTACATTCAAACTATTTCGCAGATCGTACATAGGGCCTATTTTATTCATCACACCATTGGCTTACTCAGAAACAAGTGAAGCAGTTTGTGTCTGCTTAATGTTATTAACCTGCAAGTAGGCCACAGTCTACCATAGCCTGTAAGTAATTACACAAATATGCCTGCAGTCACCATTTACATTATGGCAAAATGAAAGATGGTGTAATAGTGTTTTTTAAACTACAGTGGTAGAAAAACTAATTACAGACAAACAAAAAAACTTCACAAAAAAAACTGCCAAATATACGTATTAACATAATACTAATATCAAATATTTTAAAAGCATTAATTTATTAAAGGTCTGAAGGTTTGTGCAAATGACTGCTTTCAAAATCTTTTAGATCACTCATGTTATTTTACGAACCAAAATAAGAAAGTGTTTAAAACATCTACTATAGCAAACATATATTGGTAATTAATATTGGCATTAATAAATAACACATATATACTGTAAACTGTTAAATTGCCACTGTGTTCATTATTTTCTCCTCACTCCTGCATGTACACACATGTAATGTTGCTGTTTGGGCAAAGGAAAACTCAGGGTGTTGGAGCTATGTCAATATCTGGAACCAAACACATTACTGGAATAATTCAATATCTGCACCAAAGATGATGCCAAAAAATGCTGACAAATTATTCTGGCCAAAGTGAGAAGCCTGAATACATTTCTGAAAGCATTCCGATGCAGAAATGAAATGAACCCAAGGGTCAATCAATTTGCTGCATTCTAAACAGCACAGTGGACACACACAGTAGGAGTACTTAATTTGGTAAAAACCGGTCACGCAATGGAGCGTCTGAAAACTGCCAAAGTTTTTCCAGCACTTCTGATGTGATGTGTAGTGTGATCCACATCTCACCCCAACGTGTTCCTATCCTTTTCTGCAATTTTGTTTAACATCTAGGGCAACCCAGAATCTACCAGGCCGAATGTTAGAGGAGGACATCTGAAAATAAGTATTTAGAGGTCATTAAGGCCTATACATAAATGTAAGCATTTTCGTACAGATGCATATCAGCTTAGCCTGTGGATAAAGGATGGTTTATCTATAATCTCCAGCTCTTTGCTCATAATACAATACAACGTACATCGGGTGACATCTGACCCACCAGGTTAACTGGGACTTACATTTTCAGAGAGAAACATGAGCAATACAGGTTAGCCTTTACTGTCATTTCTATTTAGCATTTCTGCAGCAGGGGAATAGCCTCTGAGAAACAGGTGGAAAATATTAAGAATTTACTTGATATTGAATTGTATCTGAATTGAAAAAGTAACACAACAATACATGCTATGTTTAATTCCAAAACTATTGTTTAGAAACAGTATATACTGTACTTTATTGTTACCTGACCAATATTGCACTAGTATATTACTGGATTATTATTATTATACACTGTTTCATGACCATGTTTTTACTGTCAGGCCAGTCTCAGAAAGATGAAGTTGCAGGCCTAAAGCAAAATGCATTCATAAATCAGGTTATGAGTCACTTAACTAAATTAAAATCCTATATTTCACCAAATAAACAAGTATCTAGATAATATAGAGTATAGAGAGCTGTACTCTAGAGTTTCTAGAGTATAATCATTTGTATATCTTGTTTCTGCTACTTGATATCAGGTTTTCTGTTAATTGACCAATTTCATCCACTGATTTTAAATTCTTTGAAGGATAATGTAATGTTAATGTAGACAGTTCCAAATGTATTTTTCAACTTTAATTTTGAATTTGTTTATCTAAGCTGAATATAGTTTTGCCATTTTTTCTGAGTACTACTGGAGAAGGACAGTTGAACCTGTATAGCTTAAATCCCAAACAGCAGCACTGTGATAGCCTGTGATACCTTCTTCAGTTAATGTAGGCCTGGTGCTGGCCATCGGCTCTTGTTGGGTAACATGTAATGTTCTAAGATAAGTCTGCTGATGTACAATATGATGTTGAGTGGTGTTGAAATCTTTTCTTGAAACCATTAAAGGGTTACATCATTGTAATCTTCTCCAACGGTAACAATGTTTACCGAACACCAAGGAGTCCTTTTCACACAGGCAAATATGCCCAAGGTAGTTAATGTACAATATACACAGCTTGAACACACACAAGACTCGCATCTTGTCCATGATAGGTGACTTTTCAGGTATCATCAGTCAGTTTAATTGGTATGAAAACCATTTCAGAACCCATTTAAAGATGACTCATGTCATTTTGCCCTATTTACACATGATTGTGCAGCTTTCATTGGTCACGCCCCATTTTCTTCACCATGACATGTCTATTATAGTGCAAAACAGAAAGGCCTAATAAACCCTCTTAGTAAACAATGAAGAGAATAGGGAAGAACAAAATCTCTGAAAAAGCAGAAGCCTGTCCATATCCACAGCCAAAAGCTTGAAATCAAAGGACCTTTCTTTTCGCCATGCAAATTGATGTTAATTTGTTTAGTACAGCAGCAAAAGCTTCTGGAAGCCATGCAGTGGCACAGCTAGAGAGCAAACAGTTGTTTTCTCTTTTGAAATGTGCCATGCACTGCTAGGCCAAGATTAAAGAACCAACTGCAATTTTCAGGCCCTCGAATGGTCTGTGGGCTTTTGCGAGCACTTTCTATTTCCCTTCCCTGTGCGGTGTCTTCACTACTCTTTGCTCTGTGTATGGAAGAGCGGGAGGATGAATTTGACAAAGAACACCTGCGGTGGTAATTATCTCTAAGTACCTTCTTTTTTCCTTTTCACAGCTGCCTGTACAGTATTCTTTATTTGAAATGTTCCACACCAATCCATACTGATGTCCTGTTACACAACAGAGGCAAATGTGTGCACTAATGCATAGGCCTATAGGTCTTAAAATGCTTCAAAACGATGATGGACACAGACACGTGGACGCACATGCATTAAAGGTCGCAATAATATGGAAATAAATATGGAGATTAAACATTCTGCATATGATCTTGGAAAGCGATTGTTTCTTCAACCCAGGCTAAGCCTATGTCTGATGGATGCTGTCAAGGCCACTTTCCCACAAGACCACAACATAAGAATGTGTAAGGACATGAGCTGACCCTTCAGACCATCTTCACTTGTAATGTTCATATATTTTAAAATGAACCTACTTGAGTGTTGAATAATGTGTGTTTTTGAGGGCTTTAGTGTCACTGACTCAGCTGCTTTATTTGAAATATCATTTTGACTCCACCCCACAGGTGGTAGAAATTTCCAATGCTATTAATAAAATGTGACAGTATAATAATGTGATTGTATAATATTAAACACAACAAGCTGGATGAAAAATAAAGGCTTTTATCTGAATTTAAAACAGAATGGTAAATAAAACCATCATATCCAGTATGAATATAGATACTATAATTAACTAAAAATATGAATAAAGGTGATACAAGAAAATACAATGCAGTAATATATTAATTCTGACAAGCATAATGAGCACAACACCATTACGTGAACAAAGGTGATAAAATGAACAGACACGCACAGACTTAAAAGCACCCTGTAAACCAGCCAAAAACAAATCCCAATATAGATTGATTTTCACCCTCTCAATCTTGAATGTGTCCTCCGGTCAGGAACAGTCTGTGATGGAGCCATGACGGGAACACAATGACCTCTACATATCATTACATGAACGGCAATCAATGTCAAAATCACAGACAGCTCTGACGGTTGTGTGCTTCTCCGCAACCTTAATTCAGTATCAGTCAGTGCATAGAACAAGACCAGAAGGCACATTCAGCCTGAGGAATAGCATAAGTTATTTTGAATAAACTGACAGGTTTGCACAAGGATAGAATAGAATAACAGAGAATAGAAACAAAAACAACTGCCAAACCTTTTTGATGTGTATCTAACAGCAATGTCAAGAATCCTATATACTTCCTGTTCTGGAGGAACATGCAGATGGTTAATGAAATGGCAGCATATAATTATATAACAAGGTGTTTTAGAGGCAGTGTGAACAACAGAGACATAAGACAGTAATGAGGTTTGAACCTCATAATTCTGAGGTTTGCAGAAGTGCAATATTCTCCCAATAGGCCTACAAATGCCACTCCACACCAACTGTATCTCATGATAGATAAGCTTACTTAAACCATGGGGTAACTTACACCTGACATTGACTGCAACACCTGACAAGGCGAACCAGGCTATGTGACTACCAGCAACAAGTCTGAAGCTCCATTACTCTGGATTAATAATTTAAGAGGACACCGAGAGAATGTCAAACTGGCAAAGCGAGTGCTTCTGACGTTTCCATTCGATTCAGCATTACTCCATATTTCACAGCTCATGGTCTATTTTCCAACAAAAGGATTGTTTCAGAGGAAAAAGGGTGGGAGGGTGTAGGTGTGGTCTTTTCATTCGGCAATTCCAATTTAAAGTCTTAGTTACAAACGGGTGGCCTCTATCCTGCCCTGTGCTCCAGTCACGCTGAGCGCAGTATATCAGGGACCATTTCAGGAGGGGCGAGTCCTCGCACGCGCAGTGGCAAGGGGCTCCTTTGGGGGTTCTGAGCAGTCATCAATAATTCACCTCCGTCATGGAGGCCAGCCCGTTTCCTCACTCCCCTGCTGATCACTAAATCTGTCAAGCGGTAGGGGAGAGAGCAGAGAAGTCCCTTACTCGCTGCGTCCAGGTGAGTAATGTAGGCAAGCCTTGAGCATTTGAGGTCTAGAACTTTCACAGCAGCGTCAAGCTGGCCCAAGCCAGTACATATTTCACATTAACAAGAACTTCAGAAACTGAAAGGGAGCTCACAGGAGCTGCATGTGCAGAAGGACGGAGGTCCGGGACTGTATTATCGCTCTGTTTCGTTGAGAAGAGGGTGTAGTGCTTAATTAGAGAGCAGGATGGAACCCCAGGTGGAGCACTGTCATTGTTGCCTTCAGCAAGGAACAGAATTTATTCTGTAAATATCCAGCTCTCCGAAGCGCTAACATGTAAAATGTGCCCAGGGCAAGGGCATCTGTTGAGCAAATAAATAACATAATTAAGCTTGGAATTTAACAGGAGTGAAACCAAACAATTCATTAATTGGCTATTTGACCATGAACACTTTAATCTAAACCTCTAATATGTTTACTTGATGTACTGCTAATCCAACTTAGCGCAGTAGCAACAGTAGACATATTGATGATATTTAGGCCATTACAGACCTTATTTCAACATCAAAAGCTTACAAATTTGAAAGACGACATCCTCACAGGAAACAAATATACTTTGGAGTCTTACAGTGCAAAATAAGTAGTTAAATAGGCCTAACTGATTATAAAAAATCTCTCAAAGCCCTGCTATTCAAGATGCATAGTGATTCCAAAACACAACCCCAACAAAGCATAATTCTGAACTTAGATCATCTTGGAGGGAGCAATAACATAGATGTGAAAATGCTAAAGATGGAAAAGCTAGAACAAAAATTATTCATGCAACCCTTGCAAAAAAAAAAAAAAGTCATATTGTTAGATGAAAAATTATTTAGTGAGATATTAGATTTAACAAGTATTGTTCGATGAAAGAAGTGTGATTCTATTTGATAATAAAGCACACAGAATGCGCTTGGTCACAGGCCTACATTCCAAGAGGGGTCACTGACATTGTGCATGCTTGTCATATCCAACACTAATACTTTCCCAGGGTTTCAGTTTCAAATGTGTTTCATGTACTTATATTTGATGTGAAAACAATGGATACTTCTTCATAAAACATCTATGGCTATGTGGTAACACACACAACACCATCAATACTGGAGACAAGTCTACGGCTAGGGAGGTAAAATATCCACTAGTGCTAAAACAACACATTCAACCAGCTTCAGTACAGTTTAAGATGTGTAACATTGACCCCATTGCTGCAGGTTCAAATTCCAAGATACTAGAAAAACATAACAGACCAATAAAGGCCTCCAGTCTACCATTACCGGTCTTTGCAAGTGGATTGGATTATCGAGTACAAGTGGGAGCTCTGTTTTGAGTACTGTTTTTTGCGTTGTCTGGACTAAAGCCTGGCTCACTGAGTGATTTGAGACGGCAGCAAGCCAGGGATTGTGACAGAAGATCTTTAATCACCAACACTGTCGCTAACGATCGGCTGTTGGCTAATGCCGATGTGGTCTGGCCCAGGACCAAGGCTTGGGCAATTAGGCCACATTTGAGCTGTAAGCACACAAGATAGCCCCATAATGCAGTAAGAGGTACCTGACCCACTGCACAGTGCATGGCTATTCTCTGCCAGGCCTGTGCCAAAACTGACAGAGACACTCTATACACACTCCACTGGCAGATGAACCACTCTGCAATACAGTTAGACTACATCGTCCTTACTTTCATTTCCAAAGTGAAATATTAATGTGAAATATTAATATGCCAGCTAATGCACCCAGACTCCATAGCGCTCAAGAGGCCTTCATTAGGTTTAGGCCCACTAGCTTGCAAAAATCTCCATTCTAGGGTAGCACCCCAAATTTCACCAGGCATTGGGTAGACTAGTTATGCCAGAATCAGAGCAGCTTTCCTCACACAACGCTGGTCTGTATTTCACTTTTCATGTTTGAATGAACTTCAGTAAATCAGGAGGTTTATTCTATGTTCCACTCCTAGCCTGTAGTAGTAAACTGAATTAATTTCCCACTCTCACCTCCACAGGCGTATAATGAAGCCTGCCACTTTTATTCACTCATTACCTGGAACAGGTTTTGAACAAAGTCCACACAGAGCTAATATGGACATTTTTCATCTCAAAAGATTAAGTACTGCAATTACAATAAAATACATTAAGAACCAACATAATGAAAAGCACAGTTATGAAATAAGTTATTGGAATAATTACATAACGTATAGCATAACCAATATAGTGAAAATGACCATTATGAAACAGGTTATTAGAATATTTATATAATATATTCTAATACAGGACTATATTACATTAACAACATTCGAGATATTATAATAATGACAGTAGGCTAAGAGAGCTGTCTTCATCAACAGTGCTTATGTATTCCAGACACTGCTTATTAACAGAAAATCCTGATATGAATTAAGAGCACATGTCCCTTTAAACAACATGTTCACCAAAGATCACACAACTCCTTTCAAGCACCCCCCTTCCTCCTTGACTAGGGTGTGTGGAAGGGCAGGAAACAGGAAGTTAAACAGTGAACTTCTGTGTGTTCGCTCTTCCTTTCACTTTGGAGCATGGTTTTTTTGATACAATCTGCTGAAACTGAAGCCCTGTTTAGAGGGCTGGTCGTACCTCGTTGAGCCACAGAGGCAGACCTTGACTCGACCTTAGCCTTCAGCATTCCCTTTCTTTACCCCCCACTAGCTCGACTATGGACCACCGTCACATCACCACCCCACCCTTCGGCCAATAGCTGCACGTCACCAAGACAGTTTCCACTGCTGCCGCTGTACTGTCAATTAAGCAGTGTGGGTTCGTTGTCATGACCACATCCTCTCACAACTACATGACAGCTTACTGTTACCAGCAAAGGCGATGAGAGTACTGACTCACACCTACCTCTCCCATGCAACGCCTCATTCATCCCCATTTAACATCTCCTTCACAACTACTCTTCTGACCTAGGAAAGGGCTTGTACTTTTCAGTATAATAAATGTTCAGGATGCTACATCCTCACAGAGACCTACGGCAGGACTCACTCAAATGCACTTCAAACTAGAGCACAATCAAAATGAGTCTTTCAGGCCATTTGCAATTTAATCAAAAAAAAAAAGGAAAAAAATGTAATGACAAATATGTGTTGACCAAGTTGCATATACACTTAAAGAGACAATGCATGTTTGACCACACCCCAACCCAAATTCAACCAACTCAGCTCTGTCCAAGGTTATTAATAGTGTGATGGTTACGAAAATGAAACTTTAGATTCCAGCAATTGCTTGAATATGTTAAGTGCCAGGACAATGCATGCTGAAATAGAAGTCATTGCATAAAAAATTTAAAATGGGAGGGATTCTCAAACCCGTCCGGCATCAGAATCATGCTGGAAGCCGTATATGACCCCAATCTTAACATTATTCTGTTTCACCGAATTTCATCATGACGCAAACACAGAACTCTCTGTGTCTTCTCCACAGTACTAACCATCTATCTCTCACGATCATAGAGCACAGTTCTTAAATGTTGATATTAAAGGGGTTTTTTCCCCTTTTTGCCTTTTATGGTATCTTTTATTAGTGATATTCAAACTTTTGTGTTCTTTAAGCAACACATTTTTGATGTGATTCAACTGCTTTTTAAAATGATTACATAGGCTGTAGAAGGAAAATGAGAAACTCAACCCAAGATGGTTAGCAGACTTAAGAAGTAAAAGTAAGTAGAAGTAAAAGCTGGCATTTCAATTGCAGATTTCTTTTTTATCTTTATTAGCTTTATCTTTGTCATATCATATATTTGTCATACGATTGCTTCATATATATAAGTATATACTCCATGTGAAATAACATCACACTTAGCTCTTATATACACTGCTTTAGTAGGTTAATGTGTCATTGCTAAACTCAACAGAAATTAACACCAACAGAAAGTCCCTTTACATGAAATGTCAATATGATATGAATTTTACTGAATTGATAATGGAAAAAAGAAGTGCCCTGTTTAGGTTTGTGTCATCCTGAACCACAATCCTGCTTTTATTACTGATGTACTTGTGGAGCAGGGTCTTTCCAGTGTAATGTTCCCTTTCAAGCACCACAATGTGAAACTTTCCAAGGCCAATGATTTGGCTGTGAACATGAAAGTGAAACTGAACTTTTTATAGCAATGATCAGGATTTGTGGTTTCATTATTCAATTTCCAAAACCAACACATTTTACTGATGTAGGTACTGCACTTACCATAATTCCACTTCTGTGCTTTGAAGACATAATCTACCACCTTATAAAATAACTTGGGTAGGTAACTAAACATTAAGGCCACAAGACTTCAATGAGACAATGGGAGTGCTTGAAAAGTACTGGTGAGGAAGTCAATATACTGGTGCATCATGCATTATCCCATTTCACAGACCCTTGCATTCTGCAATTACAGTTTCCCTGCTCATCTACCTTACTACTTTTGACAGTTCATATTCTTAATAAACAATATTAGGTAATACTTTTAGAATTATTCACATTAAAACTGTGCCAAGACAATTGCTTGTTCTGTTTCAAATTATGTTCTTTAGGACAAACAGTCTAAAAGTGTTCTTTTGAACACCACCTCCTGCTTAGAGCTGTCGTGGCAAAAGTAAGTCCACACTGTTTAGGGCTGTAAGGCAGCTTAATAATGATTATGCAGCATGGAGAGCTACAGCACACAAAGTTGTAAACCACAGCTCTGCCAGGGGCTGTCCTTGGAGAGAATTTATACCTGGAGAGATATGGGGAATATACGGTTACACAAAGACATCTACATAACTGGGTGTTTATTGAACATGCATATACAGAGGGTACAGGGAGCTGAAGTGAACCTTAAATAGGTCAATGTCAAATGAACAGGCCTGACATTGAGACATAACACACAATGAACAAAAATCTAGGTTTCCACAGAGCTGAGACATTAGTCCCCCACTAATGGGAAAAACCCCAGATTTATGTTTATTTTCAGTTCTTATAATTCTAAAGGCATCAAGATCATGAGGAGAAAAAAACCAGAGAGACAAAGAGCAATCACACATAAGCAGTCCAAAGGGAAGTGAAAAATAATTGTGACTGGAACATGAAATATCTTATTTTCGAATTATAGCCTAGGCCTAAATATTTAAGGTCTTCGGGGCTGTGTTCTTTGTTTCCATATGCAAAGTCTTCTCATAACGAACCACTCATGAATGCTAATAACACAGAATTTAATTCCACACATAGTACATGGCTCCAATTAACAGATCACAATTCAAAGCGTGAAAGCAAATAAGAAATGCATGACACTTAGACCAGCAGTGAGGACCTATGCACTGCGAGTAGAGCAAATACTTTCATTTTGCTTCTCAATTTTTCATTCAGGATAGCCTCTGATACCACATATAAAGGCTAATGCACAGCCTTGTTTACTGAAATATACAGGCCTGAAATGAAACAGACACCAGGGAAAATAGCCATGCTCAGTAATCAGCTGTGCTGAAGGACATGGGGAAGTCAACCATCTATCAGGCATGACATCACGCCCAGATAACAGCAGAGAGAAATGTCTGTAACGTTAATGGGGTAAGCGTCTGACTCAAGCTACAACTGACCTTAAAACAGACGAACGATGAGTCACAACAGCTTGTACAATGGCTGTGGCAGAAAACGAAGAAAAATTGCGCCTCTAAATGCATGCATGCATGCCCTGGAGCCTTCCATGGTTTAGCTACCTGAAATGAATCCTCATGAAATCAAATTAAATGTCATGCACGTAAAAAAACCTCTCATAATAGTTTACAGTACATGCTGTAACATACAGGCAACCAGTTCCCTCATGCACAAAAGACAATCTAAGTGAGTCTTTCAAGGAAATGGTCTACAGAAACATCTGAAAGGGTACAATGGTTTAATCACTGTGATGAGTAGAGCAGGGCAAAGCAGTCCTCAGGACATCCTGACATCACCTAACATCACCATGCAATAGTGGGCTGAGACTTCTCAAAGAATGCGATGTATGAGAGTTACACAGATAACAGGAAACGAGGCTACACAAAAGCCATGATCTATTCTGCGCCACACAAACTGATGCCCTGTAGAACTGAGCTCCACTCAAGTGGATACGCTCTCTAGGAGTCTTCTATGCATAGTCACACAGGTGATTATTCAAAGCAATGCAGAAAGACAGAGAACCTTGATATGTCAGAAGACCTGGACTGCTTCAGGCTGGTATGAATTCCTCAGAATGGGGGGTGGGACGCTGGCTGTAAGGAAGGGACTGAGAGCTTTCTAACCCTGCCACAAAGCCTCTCCCACGCAGTTATTCAACTCATTTGTCACAGTGTCCACAGGCAGGCTGTGTTGATGTGGGACAGTTATTCATGAGCTCCTGGACAGCTGATGCTAAAACCAACCCAATTAGGCTGTAGGATGGAAATGTGGTAGAGTTCCATTCCTCTTGCTTACCTGCTACCGCCATGGCCACCTGCCTGTGTGCTCCTGCTAAAATAATGACTTTAATTACAATGACCTGCTGTTGTTGCAAAGCATATGCAGTAAAATCTCCTGAAAAATGTGGTAATTAATTTACTCTGTTTGACCTCAGTAATAGTGAAGTTCAATACATCCCCACCTCACCTAATACAGCAGTCTGGAAGTAATAGGCTAAATCCAAATGAAATGTTAATATGAGATTAGTTCTTACCAACGCCAGAGTAATTTCAAACACTGCTTTGTTTTAAATATTATTAGTAAAATCGTAATTGTTAATAATAGCTCATTTAAATTTAAAATGTATGCCCCTGATTTAAATCCATACTAATTCTTAAGAGATTTTTTTTTTACTGTACCCAAACAATATTTCAGTTCTCTGTGATGTCATCTTTAGATCGGCAGACTAATAACTACGGGCCAATGAAAGGCCAGTAACTGATTTAGATCTTGTTCACCCTAGTTGAAGGGTGATTAATGATATTGACTAAACACATTCGTGCTTTCCTGAAAAAAGCAAAATTTTAAAGGTCTGACCTCAATCTAAAGCAGAGAAGTGGATGTGCATAAAAATCACACAATGCTTCATATTCTCAGATTTTGATCCAACTGACAACTTGTGTCAGTCAGATCAATCCCAATTCCATATAATTTCTAATTCCATGAGAAAAATCAGCCCATTCAAAAAACCTCAAATTCTTCTTCACTCAACCAAGTACAAGCCCTGACAGCACCCTCACTCCTCAACCCAGAGGAGTAGATACCTGTCTTCTTTTGCAGAGTTGCTCAACTCCGGTCCCGGAGGGCCACAGAGTCTGAAGGTATTTGCTGAAACCACAGAATACGCCACCTGATTTCAGTAATTAGCTCATCTCAAGGACCAAGGAGGAAAAAGAAAAAGTAAAAGCAGGTGGTGTAATGTGAGTTTAGAGCAAATACCTGCTGACACTATGGCCCTCCAGGACTAGATCTGAACAGCTCTGCTCTATTTTGTCTCCCTTATCCTCATTATCTAGGATTATCCTGCAAAACTGTTTAAATCTTCAATTCTTTTAATCTCATCTTGCACCGCGTTACCTTCTATCTTTCCCCCTTTTTTTAGCAACCTCTCAACTCTCCAACCTCTACTCATTCTACCAAAGTCAAAATGTCCACCACATGTAGTGCTTTCTATTGTTTAACCTCCACCCTAGCATCCTGCTCTTTAAACTCTTCGCCACTTCCTTTTCTAGTCTACCTCAGCCAATGAAAAAGGCCATAGGCTTACTTCCCTCCCCAAAACATTAAATTGATGATATTTCTTCAAAAGCAGCAAAGATTCTGACAGTTGTGAAGATTATTTGACTCTCCAAACCACCTCTGACAAGCCCACACAGCACTGGAGACTAGGCTTTGGCCTGTGTTGGAATTCTCAGGCCAGCAGACTACACTTTACCTAGAAAATATCATGCATACCTGGGGAAAAAAAAAAACTGCCGTTGCATTTGGAAAAATCAAACACTTATTGGTAGAGGCTCCAAGTCATCTGCTGGCTTCGGGAATTTTTGTTTTCTTGGCTAAGGTTACCAGCCTGGAAGTCAGATGTAAATCTTTCTATAGTGTTGTTAATATCCCTTGTGTGGCATATGTGAATATATTACTTTAATAAAACACAAGCCCCAGTGCTTGGCATGCGTAATGGCAAAGTAACGGTAGGGGCAGTGTGTCAAGAATTAGACTGGCATAAGCTTGTGCACCATATGCTACCAGGAAAAACCTGGCACCAGCCCAAGCCCACTGTAGACTTCTAACAACATTTCTATGGCAACAAATTAGGTCTACTATTGACAGCCGCAACATTTATTTGAAGTAAAACAGTGTAATGTACTTGATAGCTTAAGCCAACGTAATGCCATAATCATGTCTCCATTACACCCTATGACACTTGACATAATGCTTATGCCTTCTTATTACATCACCTCATATTCTGAATACTTGAACAGAGGTGCTATGAATATTTTTTCTTTCCACAAAATGCAAAAACATATCACTTCAACATTACAGTCTAAACTGTAAAGCTGAAGTGACTGTTTATAAAATAACAAATCTTCAGTCCATAAGACTGTCATTGTCTTTGCATTTTGAGGTCTTTATCAATATAATAATGTCCAGACAATCACACACACTTCAATGCTTCAGGCCAGATAGCAATCAAATCAATCTAAAAATCGAATCTTTGAGTGCAAGGTCCAATCAGCTGCAAATGTCATTAACTGTAGGACACGGAGCAAGTTTTTCGATTTGGTTAAATGGCAAAAGCTACACAGAGGCCAGTCATTAATGTTCATCAAGATGCTGATATAAGACATGACAGCTCACATCAATGAGTACCGTTTATTTAAAATAAACTCTGCCACACTGAGAGAGCAGTTAAATGAAATATGTGTTTAACCCCATGTTTTAATGGTAGGAATTGTGATATGACATTGTGCCCATCAAGCACCAAAATGCTCCCAATACAGAGTTCTCAAATTATGCCCTAGAGTCCTAATTGTGGTAAAGCAGTAACAGTGCGGTCGATGAGCATTTCCCTGCAGCTTCTGTAATGTTCTGGCCCCTCTCTCTCCTATGGTAACTAAAACACCTCTTTACTGGCAGATCAATAACCAGCACACAAGGGAAGGCTCCTAATATATGGCTCTTTCACTTCATTGCTGGGACTTTTTCAAAGAACACATCAAATGTGACTGAACTTACCACAATGTTTCTACATAAGGGCTGGACATGTGCAGTTAAGTGCAGGCTTCCATCTGACTGATCTGACAGCAGTACGTCTATGCTGAAATACAATGGTCTGAAATGTGCATCTCGTTTTAAGTGCTCTGAAAGGCATTGACGCTTAAAAGAATACAGATCGAACATTGTGCTTCAGTATTTTACCAAACAGCAGTATAGTAACACATCTCCATCTTGATTGCAGATCAAGTCCAACAGCTACAATTAAAAACATTGCGTAGCCCAGCATAACTGCCTTCATTACTTACTGCTGCTGTCATATACAACTGCATTGTGTTCATCAGTTAGCCTTATCTTTAACATTGGTGTGTTCCATAATTATACCATTTCTAAAAGAGCAGACTACTTGACTGTTAAACCTGCAACAACACAATGCAATGTTTGTTTAATCTGTAAGTCTATATTGTTTGAAGTGATCTCAGGAGTAATGTTCCCTCATTGAAAACAAATCTGGCAGAAATCGTAACTCATGTTACTGTCATCTTTATTAGAAAACTGTTTGTGTATTGATTGTAAGAATCAAATCATTTCACCTGTGTCTTTGGGTTTATGGGTTTACAAAAACTGTATCTAACCAATGTGTCTGTAAGAATATGAAATATGAATCTATATTTTTCAAAAGCTGGCCCAGAAATAGAGAAACTGAAAATGAACATGAATTAAATGCAAAGTTTGTTTCCCTTTTATTTTTCCTCTGCAACGTGTTCAGATGTTTAACAGCCTCTGGTAGTTTGTGGACGAAAAGTTCGTTCTACTTCAGTCAAAATTCTGCCGAAATCTTGAGTGTGCTGCGGTCACCTGATCGAGCACTGTACTGTTGCCCATCTAATTTAAGTGACACTATCATTGACAAAAGTTTTCAGTACTGTCCAGTGAGAATATTGATTTAAATTAAGATGTTGACTAAATCGCAATGATTCAACTGATACATCCGTTTTAAACTTGTGGAAAAAGCATTTGTCTTCGTAGAAGCACATCAATAAACGGATTGGCAGATTATACGGAGAAGTAGCCTATATTTCGCAGCCAGTAAGACAAGCAATCGAATATATCGATCAGTCTGCCAGAACATCTTACTATTACAATGTCCGTATAACCTTTTCCCCCCACTAATGATAAATAAATTTTGCAACCCACAAACCAAGTATCTGCGATCAGGTTCCAGGTACAGGATTAAGCTGTAACAGAAAGATTTTGTCGACTAAGTTCAGTTCCCTTTGCAAATGTTAGGTAATGTTTGAAAGCTAATACAGGATAAAGGGTGACCTGAGGGCTTAATTGAACATGACCAGGCACATAGATGGCTAAGCACTAAGAAATGCAGGATGCGGGAATGGGTTTACTTGGGTATCTTACCTTTATAATACTGCTTCTCCGAGGTATCCCCGCTTTCGGATCTAGTCCAACAGAGGTGCTGTTGGCCGTTTCCAGTCCAGGGCTGTCAGATTTGGTTGGAGATTCGGGGCCAACCATGGCTGGTACCCCACAGTCCCCGTTTGACACAGATTCTTTGCACTGCGCCTCATCTTCTGTCTCATCCACGATCCCGGCGAGTTTCTTCTCAGTAACGGTTGAAGACACTCCTCCGTTCTCCCCGAACTCCGCCATAATAAGTAAAGTTTAGCTACTTTAAAAGCCCTGAACTTTGAATATCAGCCTCGTTCAGTTCGACACGGTGTTGGTTAATTTGTTTGTCTCTGGATAACAACTGAAGGTAATGCTCATTTAGTGTCTCGCCTGAGAGGCTCCGGGCAAAGTAATTCCTAACATAACAATTTACAGACATCACATCCAGCTTAGCCAACAAGTTACAAGTTTAGTAACTAGCGAATGTCCAAATATCCAACGTAAGGTTACAAAGGTAAATATAGGCTATAACTGGTTAATCAATTCCATTTGCCTGATTCAACTAGCTTACCAGGCAGCTAGCACAGCTCCAAAGTCATCATTGTCTTTCAATGATACTTGACACTGCACAGTAAACTAATTATTCAAACTTCTCAAAATCGTCCAAATGTGGGATTGAGTTAGCTGAGCTCTTTTTGTATTTTGCCAGCCGACTGTTAACAAAAATGAAAGGATAAAGGTTGAGCCAAACGCTTGATTCAACTTACGTTAGTGCTAGCTGCATTAAAATCCCGTGTATGGTTAAAGTTTTTTTGCTAACGTCAGCCAGCTAGAATTGGCTAGTTAAATTACTATCTTATACTAACTAGCTAAATACTGTGCATGAAGAATCTGCTACGTTACCTTGATTCATCAGTCACTGGTGCCAATGGTGCCAAGCAGCTAGCTACAAATCGAATATCGCCCAATGTTAACCGTTACAGGAAAAAAACGGTTTTCGCTACATTATCAAGTTGGTAACAGTTAACGTTAGCAGCGTTGATAAGTATACGGCTTCCTAAACTCACCGGTCAGTGTTTGGTGTGATCAGATTCTGCAACGTTAGCTGGCCAGCGCGCTGTAACTGACTGTAACGTTAAAGATTTTAGGCAGCTACCAAGCAATACATATCTAAAATAGAGACGCTACCTCTACTTGCAAGCTAATAAGATAGTTGCCAATTATATGCTGGTCCAATTATCCGTGATATTGGATTAAATGATCAAATGTTTCAAGTAATCCCCAAGAATAAATACGTCAAATGTTGAGGTGATGGTAAAAATGTTCTTCCTCTTCTTGACAACGCGATGACTTGTAAAGCTAACTAGCTAGCATTTCTATCTATCTAGACGAGCCAATTTGTGAGCATCCTTGCTATTCTGTAGCTAGCTAACCAGCATTAGCAAAAGAAGCACGAATAGTATCCAGATATTGCTGGCTAGCTAACTGGCTAACGCTAGCGGGGTTTTAATCAAACATCACTATTCAACCTATTGAGCAGTGTTACGACCGCTCAGTCAAAGGCGGCTGTTAAAAACTCAGGTGAGATGCCCGTTTGCGGGCGATATTGGTCCAGCTTTAATATTTCTCAACGACACGGTGACAGTTCGGAATACGAATTAGCTACACTCGCTTCCTCAAAACCAACCCTCGCGCGCTGTGTGCCCACGGCTACCGACCAACCGAAACAAAACTTGCCGTCACTCAAATACCAGCACTAACCATTTGATGACTGTTAACGAAACTCCGCCTATTGTAGCAGCAGAACACTCCTTTCATTTGTTCATGCGTTGAAAATCCCACCTATGGACTGTAAATTCTAAACATGTCAGTGAAACAAAATATTTGACTCTATTAGTCTTGTAATGACCAAGACACACCCGCATTGAATCGCCGATTTACGGTTAGCCTACCTGGATGTGCTTTCAGTTTGCGTGTTCGTTACAACAGCAATTATTTGCTGCAGCTCATTACATTTAGGTTTTGTCGCTGATCAAAGTGGCCTTTTTAAGACCAAGCATGCTGTACCATCGATTGATTGTTCTGCACGCTCACTGCTGTCCAGATATATTGTCCATATATATGTAAAACAAAACAACTCGTTTATTATCGGGAAAACCACCACAACACATATTATGAATACCCACATACTGTAACCTAGTTCCTTGCAATATTTATTTCATTTGCAATACATCTGCTGTTCTGTTTTCATCTGATTCTGATTCTGTATTCTTACATTCTTGCTAAGCTGAAACACCCAGGTAGACACTAACTAGCTGTTCCCAGTAGCCTACAACGTTTAATTAAGGATTACTTTTCTAAAGATCTGGACTGACCCAGCATTCATGATAACTATTGAGTGCAAGATTAGAACTTACTTCCATTAATCATATCAGAACTGGGTCATTCAGTACAAGCTGAATGAATGAAATTTGCCTAAGTATGAAATATGTTTTTTTTTTTTTTTTTATGAAACCATTGAAAACATAGCTCAGAAGCTTCATTGTGGGATCTGAGTCAGGAGGTTGTGGGTTCAAATACTTGGTGAGCTGCTGCCTTCAGTGTTGAGTAGGGTACCTGCCTTCATTGCTCTAAGATAACTGAAATCACAGTGTTAGAATGGTTTAGATGATTTTGAAGATGTTAAATTGTGAGCAGTGGATAGAGACTAATTTATTAATTAAGTAAAAACTGGTTTAATGTTAATAAGAATGTACATATTGATTATATTAAACATTTAATTATGTATTCCTCTGATTGTAAGTACTTTTGTCCTGAGTGATGTTGGAAATGAATGCATGAATTAACACTGTTGAAGTGTTTACACATTACTGAGCCAGACCTCACTTCTAATAACTTATTGGACATTAGAATTAAATGTTTTATTCACAATTGACTCGTGTTAATACCCTCAACCTTGATACATTTATCAACAATAAAACACTATTAATAAATATCAGTGGTGCGCTTCAATATAAAGACCCTGAGGGTATATATGTGACGTGTAGTTGTAGGTATGCTGGTGCAGGAGGATTTCAGTTATGTAATACTGTGTTGTCATAGGTATTCGAGAGTCATGCGGTTGTAGATAATTACATAGGGGTATGTATATGTAGGTATGTAGCTGTGTAGTTGAAGGTATGTAGGGGCAGTAGGAATGCAAGGGCATTGTGGTGAGCGCTGTACTTTAGGCATGCCAACAAAAGTAATACAAATTAGCTGCATGCGCTTCATTAAAACCAGCCCTCATTCTCTGCATTGCTTCTGGCTGTAAACCAGCCGTAACAAAGCTTTGCATCAGACCAATACCAGCACGATGCATTTTATGATTGTTAAACATTTGTCTGCTATTTGCAGATGTAGAACACTCCCTTCCTTTTCATGGCAGATAATAAAAACCCCACCCATGATAGTTTCACCAAAAATAGGGCATGTAGGGGAAGTGTGGTCATAGGTATAATGAGAGAAGTGTAACTGCAGCTTTCTAAGGCTGCATTGTCATAGATATGCAATGGCTCATGTAGCTATCGACATGCATGAGGTGATAGGGACACATCAGCAATGTGATTGTGGGTATACAAGCACAATTAAATGCTAGTAACATCCTGATAGAATTCCAGGCTGGTATCTGTAGCCAGTTGAGGTGAGGTAAGGCACTGGAATACCTGAACAGGAAGAGAAATTCTCAGAAGGAGCCAAGACACTGAGTGAGAAAGATCAGCCAGTGCAGGTCAGAGCAGCAAATTTATTACTTCAAATCAAAAGCTGGAGTCAAATCCAGAGTTTTACACATGCACTAATAAAACTCCAAAAATTTTGTAGACCAGAGGTGTTTATGACAACATTGCATATCTGTATTCAAGGGACCGTAGTTATAATTGTTAAACTAACAAGGTTTCAGTATCATCAGTGATGCTTATCTTTATGCCTAGCCATTGTGTCAATGAAGTAAAACTCCACCCCTGACCGTGCAGAGGGAAGAATTCAGTCTTACCACTCCCACGTATTATATTTCCCACACCTTAGGATTGAATGGCAGCCTTCTTTCACAGCTATTCTACCATGCCTCTGTTTGGTCTTGTGTTCATAAATATTAAGGGACAAATGTAGTACAATTAAAACAAACATTTACTTCTGCTTCAAACAAGGTTTTTCTCACTAGGCTATTGTTTGTCTCGGCTTTATGACTTTGTATGGGTTCTGTTTTTATAGTATCAGAAATCAGTTTCTGGCAGCCCACCAAACTTGATCAAAGAGCTGATACATCGCCTCATTTGCACCTTTTTTTATTTCTGGCCATTATTGTTTCATTCCTCTACCAACTCTGGCCAGTGGCATGCCAGTGCACAGCATAGCTGGGCCATGTGTGGTATTACCTGGGAGGGAGGTAGGGTCCAACGTGATCTTAAAATGGAATGAAAAAAAAAGGCATGACGAAAAAGCAATAACTAAATTGAACGCAATACTTTTAGTCATTGTTTAATTTCTCCTGTCATTATTGCATTCATTTTAATATTTAATTATTTATTTGTGATGTGATGGTCTGGAAACCACTGCTGTATGACACGTGTATTTGTACTAGCCTAGCGCACCAGGCTGGATTCTCATTGTTTTAACAGGATTGTGGTCTGGCATTCCATGACTAAGGCTCAGGTATTATACCTAGCCCGGTGAAATCCCCACAAAGCCCTCTCATTCTGCCCTGCACGCAGATTCTGCAGCTGTCCAAAAGACCCATGGAAGCCCATGCTGGAGGGACTCCTCACATCCCACATACTAGGGAAATACGGGACAGAGCCACTGTAAAAACTCTCTGCTCATGTTGCAGGGATTCAGACTGAAGTTGTGATATTGTGACTTGACTATTTAAGCACAGGGTCAGGAGAACTCAGCCAGAAAACTGTGCTGGCTTGCAGCTCATGAATGATTCATTGACACTGAGTGGATCATTTCAATGGACTGGAGTATGGTTCACCATCCAGTCTCTGCAAAGTCTTTTGATTTGCTCATTAATATCATAGACATGAATCTGGTGGTTGATCTCAGGGAGAAACAGGCCAAGCTGCACCAGTGCAGTGTGGTCAAACTAGGCTGATAAAGAACTTACAGACATTAGAGAGCAGGCTTGTGCCAAGCCATACATGCTGGTTAGCAGTTAGCTTTTTTTACACATATATAATATAATCCTGGATGAACATTTGTGTGCTGTACTGTATGTGTGTACATGCATTGATGTAACCACTTTTGTTTACCTACCTCTGTACAAGGAAGTCACCAGTCATGAAGCTCACTGTTGATCTCCATGTGATTTTTAAAGAAAACATCCACACAGCTTGTATAATCTCTTTTACTCTCACTTCCATTTACATATCAAAAGATTCAATTCAGCCAGACCTCTCCCTGTCGGTAACATTTGGTTCTCTGTTAAGACAGCATTTCAGCAAATATTGCTGTTTCTTTAAAAGATAATAAAAAGAATACCTGTTAACTCCTACAGTCCCACTGACCACTCATGAACATCCTAGTCACGTCCCAATTGGAGACATGACCCTCCGCCCCCTCTTCTTTTTGACACAGCTGTAGGTAGTTTAACAGCTTTGATGTCATAAACAGAGCCCCTCAAACATCAACAATGATCAGGCAAGTTTATTTAAAAATGAATATTCAATAGAACTCAATGAACAGAGTAATATTTTGGGGTAGTTGATATTAGTTGTAAACAATATGTAAACATATTGATAGTTTGCCACATCACTTGGTTTCTGCTGGGTTTGCACACCTCTTATTATATTTATGTGATCCAAATGGCATGAGAACAACACACACAGGATATAGGACCATCCATGTAGTGAATCTTCTCAGCCACAGGTACTACAGGTGAAACACAGTGGTTACTATTCTGATTGAACTGCTGAGAATGGGGAAAAGATCTGATAGTCTTGAGGATGTAAATAAATGCAGTGGAAATGTAATCAATGGAAAGAAATAAAGTCTCAAATTAAGACTTTTGTTTAGGTTTAGGCTTCGGTTTGCATGCCTGTTTTGAAAGGCATACTGTGTAGCTTTGACTGATGATTATTTTCAAAAGAGCACAACAGAGACATCTGCTGGTTAAAAATATTACTGCACTATAGTGCAGTTAAAAATACATAAACTTTTCACTTAAGGTCATTTAAACATTAAATATTAATATAATTACTTAAGATAATCATTCTGAAATATTTATGAGTTCATTTAGACTTTATTGAGCTGCCCAAGCTGAGAAATCAAGAATTATCGTGTGAATATCATCACAATCAACTCGATATTTTCAGTCACAGGTTTGGCAGGCTGAGAGGACAGGACAGGGTAAAAGGTTATGAGAAGGTAAAGTGATGTCAATCAGCCTGCTCTTGGTAATAATGGTGTGTTTTATGTTCAGTTTAGCATTTTTATTTGGTTAGCATCAGGTAATGTTTCTGCTTTGCCTCCCTTAACTTTGTGGAAGACAGTAAACAGCTCTGGCACTGCTCAATTTATTACACCGATACCCTTCAAAGCTATTTGTAGTGCATTCTCTTATTGAAGTGTTTCTCATCTTTATTATCCATTACACAAATGTCTCCTGCCTTTACATCCAAAGCACACATGCAGAGGTATATTTGTCCCTTTATCTTATGCTCATTTGAAGCTACTGTGTAAATGGGTAGTCACTCCTTGGTAGTTGGTAGTAAAATGAAATTTGTGTTTTCACATTGATTTCAGACTAAAAGAAGGTACATGTATTAAATGCTTTGAGACATGTAACGGTGTGACACTGGGATAAATACGGGGCTGAATTTACCTCTAACAGTGACTGGCATCAGTGCTCAGAAACTCAGCCGATCTCTTTTTGTTATAAATCTATTTGATACATTATGCAGTCCCTGCTGTCACGCTAAGTACATATCACATGACAATAAAACAATAACAGAGGCAGCTACAGAACAGAGAGAATGCCAAATAAACATGGAGCTCATAAAGTCCAGAAATGTAAACACATATCTCAAAAACATTTTTAATATAAAATAAGCCAAGTTGTTCTCAACAATATGATTTCAGAGAAATTAAACAAGCAACATTCCAAAGCAATCCTTTCCAACTCTCCTTACGTTTGTGCTTGAAACTTGGCTCAGTGTATCTTTCATCTTATGTCCCCTCTCTCGTTTGGTTTCTGTGCGCACCATGAGGGAAAGATGAAGATTTGTTGTGCATACTGTGTAACTAGAAAATTCTTTCAGACGTTAACACAAGCACTACATCAGATTTTCATTTATTTGTTTTCATTCTTATTCTGCTTTTGCTCAGACTACCATTCTGGCATAATGACTACTGACCTGGTATAGTAACTCAAAGTTTGATTCCCAGTGAAGCACTGCAATTGCACATTTAAACAAGGTACTTCACTGGACCAGCTCAGTGAGAGTTCAGCTGCAGAAATGTGCAGCGTGTGAAATATAGATTGTGAAAGTCACACTGGATAAGAACGTCTGCTAAATGTAATTTATGTATACATTTATTCAGCACCTTTCAAGCAAGTTAGATTAAGGTGCTTAAGCAAACAATGGATAAAACATCAAAAACAGAACAAGATAAGTTGTAATAAAAGCTATTAATATATGCTGATAGTTGTAAAGAAATTAAGAAAAGAAAACAAATGAATAACCATTAAAGCTTATTTATAAAAATGTGTCGTTAAATGTGATCGCAGAAGATAACATTAACACCGCGGCTCTGAAGTCCAAAGGGAGAAGGTTCCAGAACCAAAGGGCAGTAACTGAAAAGGCAGGATGCAGGAAAATCTAACAATGATTTACATAGTGATCGATGAGGGTGACTGGTTTAATACAGTCACAACAGCTCATGTACTGAGGTGCCATGCACCAGGGATGAGCACAGGGGAAAGTACAATTCAGTTAAGGTATTTCTCAGGAAAATGCAGTTATTGGGATTCTTTAATATATTTCTGAGGGAAATAAAGGGGTTGTGGTTTGGGACTATGTGACCTGGGTCATTTGTATGTGTCTCACGCTCAGTGCGTGAGAACTGATAGCCCTGTATCACTCAGAGTGTGTTGCAAATACTTCAGCGCAAAGGTCAAGTTAAGATCTACTGTGCTTGTGTGAATTTCCTCTTTTGTGGGGTTTTCCAACAGTAAACTCTTACATAAGTGTAGCTGCTTTAGTTACATTTCCAGACCTATTGACTTTTTATGTACGAGTATATAAAAGTATACATTTTATATGTAAGTTATTAACAAAGGCAAAAGGCTTTTGTGTCGCTGGTAAACCTGGATTAAAAACTCAAAGGTGCCAGAGTTTGGAACATTGTTTTGTGCTGGCAAGTAGCTGTTTGTGTTCTGATTAGATAACATATTAGAAATTGAATTGGTAAAATGCTCATTGTGCATGGTATACTGCACACATTGTTCATTCTGAATGGCTACTCCTGTTCATTTTTAATGCCAATGTTTGCAGTGCTAAACCGTCTGAGACTGTTGAGTAAATAATGACCAGTAGGCAATGTGGCCAGTAAGTTTCCATGTCACATGTCACATGTCTGCAGCATCTTTTTCTAACTGTGATATAATTTCTTTGCAAAAAGGTATAGTCTAATACAGCATGGATGACATATGGTGGCTCTGAAGTGCAAAACACAGATACAAAAGATAAATTCAAAAACAAAAACTGTGCCCTGCAAATACAACTTATACTAACAAAAAGTACAGTAGTGTGCAAAACAAACATGAAAACAAGTGATCTCAAAGAGCAAAATGCAGCATAACATTATGGAAATGCATCACACACATCCAATAACATATGGTGTATGAGAGAGGCCTCATGAGCACAATCTGATATGTGGGCAAACTGTGGTCACCCTTTCTTTGCCCCCCCTCCCCACTTGCTCCAATAGTAACAGAGTACAACACAAACATTCAATATACCGTGTAAATGACAGAGAATGTAGACATAGTGGTTATAATGACAAGGAAAAGTCCACTCGGCAAACCCTGATGATAGAAGTCTTTCATTTCTCTTTTGACCCATAGTGATTTTAATCACACAGACAATCAACGTAAAACCAAGTCATAACAAAATGGTATTGGACCTTTTGTTTTTGTATTTGTGTTTTGCACCTCAGGACCGCTCCTTTTTCTTTTTGTATGTTGTGTTTGCACTCACTGGCTGCACTTTTTGTATTTGCACTTTATGTTTGTATTTGCATTTTTGCCTTTCATGGCTGCAGGTGTGGGGTTGTGTATTTTCTTTGTGTTTTTTGTGTTTTGCACTCCTGAGCCAAGGTTGTCATGTCTCATAATGTTATTTCACTGTAAATGAAAACCAAATCCTCCACTCCCAAAGATTCTCGCAGCACTTGGAGCTAGCCTACTGTATGCTGTGCACATTTGTGTTGATTGGATGGTCTCTCAGAAAGTTTGCCACCAGTTTTTAAAAATCTGGAAGGAACAGCTGAAATCTGGAGACTGTGAGTCAGTAAATCTGTTAAATGTCAGGCTTTGCAATGGAGATTAATTTGTTTATCTGTGTGTTTAAGGAACTGTGAAGTGTTCTTGTGCAAGTAACTACAACTAAGCTGGGTTTAGATATATTCTTTTAGATATATAAACATTGATTCTCATGTCAAACATCAGATTTGAACGCTACAAACCCCATGTGATGTGGATAATACAGTGTAAACAATATTATTAATGGCAGGATCCTGACCAGCAACAGTGGTGTTAGTGAACTTTTATTGTCAATGAAACACAATGAAAGCAAGGAAAAAACAGATGAAAGTGACTGTATTAATATTGATTAAATAATGTTGAGTAAATTTCATTCATTTGAAAAGAATACATTTTGCACTGCATCTGTAGTGTAGAGTAGAACCTTAGAGAGACCAACCACTGAGTCTGAGTCTGTAATTCCATGAGCCGTGCTCTGCAGCCGCAGGCTCTGCTGATCCACATGACGACTAGCTTAAACTAAACTGAATAGCTGCAAAATGTGCCACTTTTTGGGTGTTTGCAAACAATGAAGGAATTCACATTCTGCATGGGCATGGAATGGGCAATAGGAACAAAAACACTTTGTTTGTTTTGGAACTTTATTTTGCAAAAGTCAAAATAAGTCATTTTTGCAAGGCCTACTTCAGCCCCAGATGGGAGAATGACGACCATCCAGTGGTGCTTGTTTGAACTGTAAGCAGGATGTTGGCAAACCTTTTTCAGACAACTTTGTTTTTGGTTTATATTTTCAGAAAGAAGTTTATCTCATGACAAAAGGCAGTTTGGACCATTTTTGAGAAAATCCTGTAAAGGTTTTTTTTTTTGGCAAGATTTTGGAATAATCGCAAGCTACCCAGGTACAGAATTCAGGTTTTGACACCATCACTTCTTTGCATATGTTTTTTGTGGTTTTTTCAGCTGCCAGGACACTTATAGTTATCGTGTACAAATGAACAGACTCCAAAAACAAAAAAACCCCAAGATGTTGTGCCAGCATTGAGCTGGCTGAAGCCTGGGTTTGCTGAGGCAGAAGGGGCACAGTGGGTACTGGCATTGGGGCGAGTCACCCATCCATTATGATTTTGGGCTTGGGACTGCATAAACACAAGTGTCAGTTTTTTTTATTTGGTGTAAACACACAGACCAAAATATCCTGATAGGCTGACCTCTAACCTTACAGGTTAGGTTCGGTACGGGTTTAGGGGTTCAGTCACAGCAGTAATTTTGACATAACCTACAAAGTTACGAATAATGTTGTTCTGAATGTCCATTTCTTATGTTTTCATGTTTCTGTGGTATTACTGACTTTTTAAAAATCTTGGTAAAATATGGTTTGTTGTAATACTGGCACACTGAAGTATGAATTGAGTCATATATTAGTCATATACATTTTTCTTTGGCACAATAGCAGCAGTGGAACTTTTGCCCAACTCTAGTTAACTACAAGCAAGGATGCCCTTGATTATTACTCACTGGAGAGACCAACAAACCAAAATCCAGTATAAGCTTGAGATTTTTATTATCAGTTCATGCTATTTAAGATGTGTCAGGCTCATCCATGATTTAAAGAAGCAGGATCTAGCAACATGCACAACCTAATATCTTAACAGACTGAAGTAAGGACAATTAAGTGAAACAAACAGCTTATCAGCTTTTCTTCTTCAGTGTTGACCCATGACTCTTACACTATTGTCTGATAGATATAAACATCAAAACCACACGCTTAAATGCCTAAAACCAGGGGGCCATGGAGTCTAGCCTCAGAGTGCTGTCACTTCTTCCCTGGTGCGATGATCTGGTCGTGGCAAAGACACAGAGCCGGACACCAGGCATGGACGAGGGGGTTCCCACACCCCGCCTCACGCTTCAGGGCAGGGCAGTTGATGTATTTGTTGATATATGGGCATGGGTTGGCTAATAGGAAGCAATAAAGTGAGAATATTACAAAATGAAGATTTCATCATATTGGCATATCAATTTAGCATACTGATGGAAGCTGAACTCACATCTGAATGACAGAAACACACCAGTAATTAACAATTAAATACTTTTGATAACAGTACAATACTAACACTTTAGTTCTACAATATGTGTCAAGAACTTGTTGCGTCACACTCTTCTGCTAGAGACATGATATGTGATTGGAGTTCAATGCATATCTATATTTACATATAATTTGCATTTGAAATGTATAACTGGTAGTTAGGAGAATGTGTTACAATATGTCCTAATGGTCATATTAGGATTAATTGATATGTTTTTTTCTAATTACTATATAAATGCTCAGATTTATGACAAAAGGAGCATATGCAGACATGCCCCTCTTTGAATATTAGAGAATGAAGCAGAGTATAAGAATAATAAATGGTTTGTCTTTCATTGCTAATTGTAAGTGCTGGTCTATTTATTATGCAGATGATCCCGGCAGATACCCCTCTTTATTGACAGGGGGTAACAGGGAGAGACCTGCGGGGCAAACAGTAATCCTTTCTAGCAGAACCCCAGATGGGCGTGGACTGAACCATCGGCCTGGTTTGATTGGCACACTTGAACAAAGATGGTGGCACTCACTGCACAGCTTGTCATCGCAGGCGTTTGGGCAGTCTGCGCAGGGGGTGCCGACTGTGTACGGTGCTACTCGTCTGAAGTTTCCACTGTGGTACAGAGCAAAACACAAGCCAGAACGTGATACACGTCAATGCTCAACTCCAATAAGGAAGCCTTCATATGCCTTTACTGTGTCTGAATATTGAGCAGGGGGACACATATTAGACAACAGTTAGGGGCAAATGTTGATTGGATCCTGGCCGTAATATAGTTGAATACATGCCTATGCGTGTATCGTATCATCAGAATGTCATTTAGTTTCGTAGCACTAACAGTGATAAATGCTGAATTATATGCATGTCTGTGCTGATATCTCAGCTGATTGCGTTGATAGCTGAAATTGTATTTCCGTGTTATTAACTCCTGGTTTACTTTTAGGGTTGTTACTGTGCATACTGTGCATAATAATGACTAATGATTATTTATTCGTAACTCAATCATTTCATTTCCTTGACAGGTTAATTGACCTGAGTGTTTTTTCATATTTCTAGGACAGCGCTTCCCTCCTCTAGGGTATTTTTTCACTTCTGTTGTGATCTGTGCTCTTGTCTCTGTGTTGGATAATGTCTGTAATGTATTGTAATGTGTTGAAATGTAATGTCATGTTGTGTAAAGTTTCCGATGCCACAGGCCAGGGTGGGCAGGGACAACGTACGCTCGGTAGTAATGGCAACCGTAGAAATACTTGGAGCCTCCGCAGGCAGCCACCCCACATCCCACTTCATAAGAGCTGTACCACACCACCTAGGGCAAACAAAATGGCCAGTTCCTGAAATGCACCCATCACAAGCAGCCTACTTGAAACACACCTGCCATTGTCACCTTTTCATTAACACTCACTTTAAGCACACCTGCCTTTACTACCTGACTGTGTACCTGCTGTTTATATAATTATATTTGCATTTGGCTGTTAAGCTTAATGACAGGCAAGATAATGTCATGTAATGATTCATATCTGCTGCAGTCACCTTTCTCTGAAATGCACTGGTCAAACAATCACCTGTATCTTAAGAACACCTTCATTTGAATCACATGCATCACTATTACCTATACCCACGATGCACTTGTTGCTGTCACCTGAGCCCATTATCACCAAACATAAAGTGCACCAGACAGTATTAAATATATTTGACACACACCAATGGATTGTGCAGAGCCCTCAAGTTTATTTTTTAATAAAACCATAAAGTGGTCCACAAATGAATAAACATATAACACATATAAATAAATGTATAGCATGACTAAATCAATGTTGTATCCTGTTGTGAAATAATTATACACAAGAGGAAAGAGATCAGTTTTTCTTTTGAATTTAAAGTTTAAATGAAGATTTATACTGTATGTATAATCAAAATGCATTGGAATGCATGAGATGTCACCTGTGTGTAATGGCCGATCATGCCGCCGTTTGCAGATCCGTTGGGATACTGGTAATTTTTAACCTCACTGTGCCAGGCCTGAATGACTTCAGTCCAGGTCACGAGTGCACTGGCCTCCAGAAGGTTCTCTCCACATTCATAGTCTGAAACACACAGAAATGTGTCAAAATGATAGGAACTAAAGGCTCTTTATTCATTACCTTTATTCATACCTTTTGGCTCATGTGCTTCACAGGACCCTGGAATGTTGGTGGCTCAAGCCACAGTAAGATCAGAGCAGCTGTTGAGCCCTTGAGCAACAGCCTAAACCCCACATCACTACCAGAGGGGATTAGCCCCTGGTTTGTCTAATCAACTGTAAGTCACTTTGACTAAAAGCGTCAGCTAAATTACTGTAATGTAATGAAATGCTTGGATACTGTGGTGGTACTTTTGATCAGATTTCTGTGCTGTACCAGAACACAAATTCATTAATCATATGTGCCCTGAGTGATCTTTCTGGGTTTGTTTTTTAATTTAGGTGGTGTGGGAAATAGAGTAAGACCATGGGGGGGGGTGTACCTCCGATCATCCGGGTGCTGGGGGGCCCGTGTCTCATTGAGCATGTGTTGACCCAATCCTGAGCACTCTTTGCTGCAGCTGCACTCCAACTCTGCAGACGAGAGCAGACAGGTGAGACAGAAAACAGGAAAGCATTCAGAAAAGTCAGACACAGAGCTGAAACACACCTGCCTCTAACATGTATACATTAAAAGACAGTGAATGTGCAGTTTTATATTTTGCCTCTTCATTGTAATCCATCCAAATGAATTTGGCTACAAAAATGTATGAAATTTGAAATGACAACAATATTATCTTGTTTCATGAGGTGCAGTTTTAGCAGTAAAATATGTCTTGTGTTAACTGCCTGTGCATCTACTGTCAGACAGTTTTCCCGAGGGTGGGTTAAAACCCCCCATCACTCCTGCCTCAAATTACTGAACGTTTAATTCAAATTGTGTGATCTGTATGTTAAACCTGTTTCATATGTAAGTCATATCTATTACTCCTACTGAAGTTAACCTCATTGCAACAACAGATAACAAGACTGAAAAACGTATACCAGTATGTACTTTGAAACACCTGTTAGCATTACACCTGAAACATAACCTCTGTTATGAGAAATGAAAATTATATCTGAAAATGCAATAAGACAGAATAGTGTCAGGTGGGTGAGGCACATAGATACAAGGCTAACATGTACTGAATTGAAATGGTTATTTCTGTGACCTATTGAGAGATTCGTAAGCAGAGATCATTTACCATATCCCCACACTGCAAATGCAGCAAGAAATTTGAGGTAATTTCTCTGAAGATTTAAGATAAGATCATATCTCCTGTGTGAATAACCTCCACCAAACCGTCTGCTAAAGGAAATTCATCAAAGATGGTAGTGATGAGGCCCCGGCCCCTCGGAAGAGCTTTCTTCCACTACATAAATTACCCACAAAGCAGGAGAGATTTTAATGTACACACACATAATTTATTTTTCACTCCGTGTTATTTCTTCTCTTTTTCTTGCTTCAGCATGCGTCCTTAGAAGCGTGAAGACAAAAATCCTGTTTTATTAGAAATGTACAAGTCCATAGTATTTAGGAATTTACTGTTTTACAGAACGTATGAAATTCAGAACAGTTAATAAATGTTTTTTTACAGTTGAAGACTGGAGGCCAGAGGATGGCAATGTGTACATGTTTTCATTGCAACCAGTCTCTTTAATATTTGTTTCAATTAAATAATTTAATGTTTTTTTTTTTATTTAATTGATGTGACTTTTTTTCCCCAGTGCTGAGAGTGTGTAAAGCCTACATGAAGATGGAGATGAGCATTGCTGTATGATATATGAGTGGAAACTAGATGAAACCTGGCAAACCCTGCTGTCCTGGAAGGCTGTGTGAGGTAAAGGCACAGAGTGAGAGGAAAGCTCACCATCTTCAGCATGTTGCTGGCAGTGGGCTGCACTGCTCTCCTGAAGGCATTGTGTACATTCACAATCTCCTCCTGAACAGTCGTACTGTCAGTGGAAATCCTGTACTCAAACATATCCGTACATATACACATTCAGGCAGGTGCGCACGAACCAACATGTGGACATACAGAAGTACAGACACACACAACACACATGCATGTACATGCGCAATAACACACACATACACACACAGAGCCATTCAGGAACACATAAAATAGATTCACAGGTATTCACACATAAATCCGCATGCACATACAAAACCACCCACAAACAGCAAACAACACATACAAACATATGCCCACATACATACTCACATACACAACATGCAACACACACACACACATACGCACACATCATGCGGGCACGCACACATGCACCAGGAGAGACAGTAATTCATTAATCAGTGCCTTATCAATACTGCAAGAGAAAAAATATATATAACATATTTATGAACACAGTTTAATATGAATGAAGTAATAAGAGTTTAAGTAACTCTTACCTGGCTGAGTGTTGCATGAGGGCAAGGGAAGGAAAACAAAACAGTAATTAGGTGATGTAGCTAACAATGATTTTCTTTTTAGAACTGGACTTGACTACAGCACCTTTTCTATCTCTCCATCTAAACTTATTTTTATATTCTAAAAGGAATTATATTTTCATCCATGTCAAACCACATTATAAAAACCATGTTGTAAAAAGTGGGGTCAGCACTGAGAGACATGTGGGAAATGTTTTAGGTTATTAAAATATATCATTGATTAATCAGAAGCTTGGAGACTTTTTAGGAGGTGTAAAACCACACCGGTGCCTCTGCCAGTCATATGAATGTAAATCATCTCTAATATAGTTTAGAATATGCTTCTGCACACACTAAGGCTTTGTAAGAGAGCAAGCATCATTACAGTGTAAATTAAGAATACGCACTGCACTGTACAGTACGCACTGGGCTCATCATTTTTGGGTTTAATTTTTATCATTTTTTTAAATTATAGAATGCATCTGTGTCATTTTACTTTAAAATCTGTGAAAATATGATTTGAGATATGATAGCCACAAAATTTAATTAAGAATTTTGCATTATGAAAATAACAAAGCAAATTCCCTGGAGAAAATCATACTGTAATGTCTAAAATGTGATATCACTTTTTAGTGAAGGCTCGGATAAGGAATCAAAATTGAAAAATGAAGTCTGCACTTGTTGTTGGATAACCCCATGAAGTTACAAGTAAACAGCATTTATCTGTCCTCTGAGTCATCTGTCTCCTAACTTTTCCTTAAAAAGTGTAACTTCATGAAAGTGGTTTACAATATAGTGCAATGGTTTACACTGAGTATACCCATGTGAGGATACCCACCAAATTGCCAAAGACAAGACCCAGATTGAGTAGAGCCAAAAAGCACACAAACGCCGCAGACATGATGTCCAGAGTCCTGAGGACAGATAAACAGACCTGGATCACTTAAACAGGTAGGGATCTGTGTGTGAGTTCTGCCGATCCTCTACTTTTCCCTCCTCAGGTGACGCATAATCGATAACTTATTTAGGTTGTACAGGATAAATGCTAAAAGCTGCCACTTGCAATATTTATGCTAAAGGCAGACTGTCAGCAAGAAATCAACAGTCATCTCTCATTTCTCAGTGAGAGACGTGACCGAAAGACCTGGCCGCATAACGAGGCTTTCATGGCGCATTACCTCACTTATTCTGAGTGATGTGCCGCATGCCTGTCGCATTACCTGATGCATGGCCTGATGCATTTGCCTAATTCATTGCCATGGTTTTAACATGCATTTCAAAGACAAATCTTTCCATTAACTTACACGCACTACTGTGTTCTTGCATTTGAAGACTCAAACCTTCTCCTCCACTTAGTGGACAGAGGTATCTGCCAGTGACAGAGAAATACAGATGCTTTTTCAAAAACAGTGCACTTTTTTATATATACTGTTTTAAGAGAGAATTAAGGTATTATTCAAAGAGTCAGCTGACATCTAACAGAAAGACTTAATTGCGAGGCCGGTACTGGCACGTTAAACAGCTTTAACTTGTTTAAATGAAGACGGATGACAGAGTAAAAATGATGATGGATGTTTTGATAATGGCATGTATCTCAATAGGCAGGAAGATAAGAACAATGTCACATTAATTATGACATTTCACAGCATGAGTAACTATGACGTGGCCGACAGGTGCTCTTTTTTTCAGTCAGCCATGGGTGAGTGTGCTGCTGGGTGTTTTATCTGGTCTAATGGAGTGAGCTGAAAAATAAAATGCTGCTGGTACATTCAACTTGGAGTGTGAAATGCCAGGATTCCTCTTATGTACATAATCAACTGTGACGTGTTTACAGTGGACACACACTTAATGGGCAGATCAGATACTTCTGTCTTTTTTAATGATTTCTTATCACTCACCCCCACCCGAAACATATGGAAGAAATACATTTCAAATGATTGAATGCCATTCAGAATAACTGCAATCATGATTATGTTACAGGAAAAACATCACTCACTGGTGAATGCAGAATCACATAGAAAACAATTCTACTTAATTGTAACAGATTGCATTTTGTGTTGAGGATTCCACCACCATGAATAAACATCTAATACAATTATAATCTATGTAATATTTAAGGCACATTTAATTCATGAGAGTATGGGTTAGTCTCTTTTTACTTTCCTCCTAAGTAAACATTTGTTCATGTTTTTCTGCAGTCAGAAACATATGACAGGAAGGCGATCAGCAAAGGCAGTCACAGAAACTTGTATTTTCTAATTCCTTTTTTTTTTAAATAAAATTGAAAATACTATTTATTACCATTGAATATTCAGCTGCTCCTCCATTGTCATTTGTTGATAATACCTCATAATTATTGCATTAACCTTACTAATAAGAGGAGCTGCTGTTCTTTTGACACTTGAAAAGAGGCATCACACAAAAGCATGTTTTAAAGTGCATATGAGAGATTTTGAAAATGCATAGATGAAAGATTAAAAAGAATGAAAATATAATACATTTAATAATGAATAATATATTTGGCATTTACAGAATGTTAAAGAATCAAAGACAGATGGTATTAAAATGCTTACGTGCAGTGACAGATGGGGATGTTGTTTCCAGTCTCTGAGGCTTGGACTGGTTTTACCTTCCTTTTATACACACCACTGCAGCCTATAGGTTCTTACTGTCATTCATTTGTTTATCAGGAGTAGATCTCTTTTTCAATATTTATATGAAACTATCGAAGAACAATAGCACAGCTATAGAATTATTGACTATGGACTACGGACTATGATTATCATAATGGGGGTGTAGTTTGTAAAAGGCATCATAGGCGCAGCATAGAATGAAGGAGGTGTCTTTCACTTTGTGTAAATAACCGCACAATAGATTAATATCTTAGATCACTTATAGATAAATTACATGTGAAAGTTCAAGTCAGTTCATTTTCATGCACGTCACCTTTTTCTATCTCCTGCACAAAAAGACTTCCCCCGCTACAGGGAAAAAAAGGTCCAGCCTCTGGGTATTACTCCCACAATGGACCACACAAAAGAACAGCACAAAAGACATTCATTGTTTAAAAATTCATGTTATTAGTTATATGTTATTATTTTATAATGAAAACTGTCTATAAGATCCAATTACAGCACAGACCTGAAAATTGATTATTAACTCTAATGTTGGATAATATCTGGATAATATCTAGATACTAATCTTTAGATAAAATTTGCTTAATACATATTAAATTATTCAAGAATCACCAATCCACTCCTCTGTAGGCTTAATTTCATAATCTATTCACCTTTGAATATGAACAGAATTTAACTAGAATGCAAGTAGGACATGCTGTCCATATGTGCATAGCAAGAATCTTTTCCTTCAGTAATCAAACATAATGAATGTTCAAGAGAAGTCAGGGGAACAGTTATTATCTTAAGTATTAATATAAATATTAAATAAATAAAATGACAGTTGTTTTCATTTGTATTCCTCCCAAAGATTAATCTAATTCAGGGAGTTTTCCTTTAACTGTAATGTTTGGCAACATTTATCCTTTCTTAGCCTGATGCCCAAGTAATCAAAATAAAAATGGCTCCATAGATGTTTGTTCTGTTGCAGAAATCCTGGGTATGCTCATATAAGAAATCCCAAGATCCCAAGAGCAAATACTAACCTGCTTTATGTTTCCAGACAATGGTTCTTTATTTGAAAACTTCTACGCTCCATATGGTTATGGTCACTTTACATTAAGTCACATGAAATGCAAGGCATATCCATGTGATTTACATAAATATTGAGCTCACAGAACCTGGTGACAGATCGCCACGAGGAAAAAAACAAACTAAAAAATAACTAATGTGTTGCAATCCAATTCTTAAGTGGTGAGCAGGTTAGCAGCAATGCACACTGCTCTCAGTTTAGAGATACATTTGATTTGAATGGTGCATACGGTAATGGGCAAGGCACATATAATAGGATTCTTGGTACCACAGTGATTAATACAATCTGGACTTCCAAGAAATTTTCCCACCTTGGGTCAATATGGTTATAAACACATAGAAAGCACTCTTAGAAAGTTCTGGAATTGTTCCCTGGTGACTTCTGAATAATGCTATCTGTGCTAATAGCCCAACATGTTTTCCCTGTTGGTTTACTGGTCCTCAGATATTAATAACCACAATAATTTTTTTTATGATATCTCGAGTGAGGAATGAGCCAAGGATTTTTGGCATGTCTATGATACTACAGTGGGACAATCAACAAAATAAATACTCTAAAAATAATTATTATAATTATAAGTATTATACAGCCACCTCAAACCAAACAACATCTCTTGAAGAATTTAACCCCGTACTCTTTATTATTTCTAGAATATAGAAAAACTAAGCACATAAAAAATGTCTCACTAACTCCACAACTCATATACATATGTCAGGGGAATTAAAAAAGATTAATGTTTCTATACACTGTCTTGAAAAATTTGATTTTGTGACTGCCACATGACCAGTGGTGTTTTCTTTGAAACCTCATTTTTATTTCTGGTTGAAATAAAAAAATGTCTTTCAAATCCTAACAACACTTTAACCACTGTAGCAGAAGAAAATCACATAACTCTAAAACGTACTTATGCTCCAGCATGCGTTATACCATCAGACTTCTGCTCTGTTTTATTTTTGAAGTGTTAATTTTTATGCATTTTTATCATTTAAATTGAAAGAGGTTTGTTCTTCTATGCAAACATGCTATTTTTTAGGTGCTAAGATATCGAAGCTTTTTTGTTTCTAATACCCACTTAGTAATATTAACTTTGACACTACGAAATGTTGTATATTGTTGATCATACAGTATATTAATACATTATTTTTTGGGTTTATGTGTACAAAATAATGTGAAAAACTGTTCCAAATCCAAAGGTAATGTGATTCAAAGAGGACTTTGTGTTGAAATAAAACGCAAATGTATTACTTTACCACATGTAATGAGATTTACTGAGCCTGAAAGTAATTTTCGGATGGGTTACTTAAGGGGAAACAGGCATAAACAGGCAAAAAGATGATGACTGTCACTGTTTTAAGAAGGTACAGTCAAATTAAAGATTACAACATAAAGAACAGCTATTTTCTTAATTCAGGTAAATCTGATTCTGCCACAAAGTTCAATAACTTCTCATGGGAACATGTTTTGGGATACTTAAAGATTGAAATTCAAAAGAACATAATAACAAAAGAATATAATATGTTGTTTTCATCATGCATGTAATGAAACATTTTACTGTATAGTACCTGACAAAAACTATGGGCCACACAATTTGGCAACCCAGTAAGGTTGGTGACCCAGATCTTGTGGCAGCATAGTTACCAACACTGTTTGGGGTGTATAAAAACAGTTTCCCTTCACAGTGCTCTGAAAACAAACGACTGACGATAACAGGTCTCTCCAAGACAAGGCACCTGGCTTACTCTCCACCCTCCTTCCAGGATGTGGATACAGATCCTTTTTAACTTACAGCAGTATATCCCGGGGATTTGCAAACAAATGATGCTGATTCTGGAGGGAGGGGATCAAAGTGTGGTGGAATGGATGGCTTGGCTGCTCTGTATACTTGAAAGAGAACAGGCCCTGTATATTTTACCTCCCTGTGTTTTAAATGAAGATTCACTGTAGAGCATGTAAATATTGTTGCTATGATGAAGGAAAAATAGATCCATAATCCTTAGTTTATCTTTATAGTCTGTGTGTGTGTTTGTGTATGTGTGTGGTGTGTGTGTGTGTGTGTGTGTGTGTGTGTGTGTGTGTGTGTGTGTGTGTGTGTGTGTGTGTGTGTGTGTGTGTCTGTGTGTGTGTGTGTGTGTGTAGGTGTGTGTGTGTGTGTGTGTGTGTGTGTGTGTGTGTGTGTGTGTGTGTGTGTGTGTGTGTGTGTGTGTGTGTGTGTGTGTATCCATGCACATTTTTGTGTGAATAGTTTGGGGGTGTTGTCATTGTAGTATGATGGAATTATTAATACAGTAACTCAACATCTGTCTTGAGGGTTTATAAAGGCACTGTGTAAATAATGCTATCTCTCACATACTACCATGATACATTGGTCCTCTATTATTAGGTAACCTTAAGGGTATAGGCATAATTTTCTCATACTGTGCTGTTTTACATTAGATCCTTTACATCTGGTAGATTTTTGGACATGTTCCCCTACCCCCTTTCTTATTCTTGCTCTCAGGCCTCCCAGGGGTCCATCCATAACAGATAAATTGCTATGCAGGTTCAGATCCTGCATCAGGTGAGGCTGTTGGTCTGGAGTGAAGCATTAAACCTGGATTTGTCAGAAATAGCAGTATTATAGCTCTAACACAAAGCAAGATGCAGATGATTAAAATCCTCAGTGGTTCTCTCTGACCCCCAGAGCACACAACGATAGGAATGACATCCCTCACAGATCACGGGCTGGTGTGTACAAAATGATCCTGAATTTGAACTCTTTTTGGGGACAGGTATTTGCTGAAGAGATAGGCTTAAAGAGTTGTTGTTTCTTGTCTCATCACTTGATAGAATTATCCAGGGACATCTTAACTTTGACTTTTTCATATGCCGATTATCAGAATATTTGAGAATAACTTTACAAATTATTAATATAGATTAAGGTTTCTGGACATTTACTATTTATTGGACCAAGTCTGCCCAGTGGATAATAACCACAGTTTAAAACGATGATATAAGACAGCACCACGGTTGCAGTGCACCTGCTAAACATTCCCACATTCGTATACTCAGCTGCTGTCTGTGACACCCTGACCTGCTGTATCTTAAATCACTTTGGGTGCCATAGGGAGAATCGCTTTCTCTTATTACTACTGTAAGAGCTGGTTTTATGCTTTTCTCCTCACAGCCACTGCTCATAGCCTTGACAGTAATTACAATAACCAAAGCCCTCTAGTGCCTTATTGCTTTAATCAAATCTTGCCTTCACTGTGGGAAATTTTAAAGTTCAGGTTTATTGAGAAAATTAGTTTTAAAAAGAGTTGTCATCCTTAACATGATTCAATAGCTTTTATTATAAAATGTAACGAGGCTATTCATGCAGGAGCCATTTTACCCGGCATGGAAAGACAGAGTTAAGAGTGATGAAAATGTACTGTCTCTCTTCCAAGGTCACTTCCTGTGCCTGACAAACTAGCCAGGATTATTTCAGACTCATCTGTGACAGCTGCTTCGTTCACAATAAACTCTGTAATTAATTCCTGTCCATTCCTGGCACAGTAATACATATTTACTGCATTACAGATCAAATAATGAAGTGCTGAATTTCCATCCCTCTGGACTGAAATGCAATATTTAAAACCACAGATTTTCAAATTCCTATGAAAGTACGATACAGTATAAACAGAATAGGATAGAATTATGTTAACACAACAAAGGTGAAAAGGCATAGAGCATTTTCTTATGAAATTTTGAAAACACAGAAAATATCCTTTGGGTCCTTATTAGACCTTGGTGAAACAGTGATAAGATTACAGGGTGTTCAAATTGAAATTTAACAATTTTACCCTTTTCATATTAGAAAAACTAGTAAGCTAAAATAACTAACAGTTGAACACCATTATTACGGCCCAAAGATCCACAAAGTCTCACCGACTACTTAATATTTCTCGAAGCTGTAGTAACTAGTTACCTGGCTAGTCATTTCATCTACTTAATATTATGGAATGCAATAGCCAGCACATTGAGTACAAAGCCCAGAATACATAACCTCCATACAGTAACTGAGCAAGTTTATTCTTCCATATAATCAGTTGGCGATTTGAGGGGGGATGAGGGGGGATGCCATCCCCCTTGTTAACCTGCCATCCCCATTTTATATGTGTGTGTGTTGGTTGGTGGTGTGGGGACAGGGGGGTGTTCCCATTGGGCCATCCCCCTGTTAAAAATGAACAAATCACCTACTGCATAAAATCCTGCCTGAACACTACTGTCTCTGCGAGGTGGTTCCCTAAAATGTTAATTTTTAAAACAGACAGAGGGAATATCACTATATAACCTACTTTCCCAATATAAATGATGTCATGATTTGTCTGGTCATATAGGGATGTGTGTGAAGCTGTCCCCTCTCTGTTCTATTTTTTTCTGGGTTGTACAGTGGATAGCATTGCTGCCTGACTGTAACTGCTGCTGTGGCTGCTCAGTGATGCTTATTTGGGGCTGATTTATGGTACAGTAAAGCTGTCACACCCCTACAATCATCGACTTAACATACTACACTGGGGCCTGTGGCCTCCTTTTCCTCTCTTTGGGTTTTTATTCCACATGCATCTCTCTGCCAGGCACTGTAAGGATCCGACCCAAGATTTACTCCTGATGTGCTCCAGACACAACTGAGCACTCGATCTGCTCTGTTCCACTCTTTGCGCCCATCACATCATTTCTTTGCTGTGCGTTAATCTGTTAAATCTACTGAATGCAACAAAAAAGAAATTGCAACAGTTTTGATGAAGTTAAATTGTCACAGGAAATGTTCTGTCATGCATTGATTTTTTTATAGGCAGAGAGCTGAATTGCTCAGAATCAGTTGATCGATCAATCAATCAGTTGCTCAGTCGATTGGTCGGTCAGTTGATTGAAATATGCACAACAGTAAAAAGTGCAAAGTTAAAATGATATTGTGTAAGTTTTAATGGGCAAATAGACAACACAAGTTTGTAATGGACGCGGACAGCTGCAGTGTGTGCGGGGTGTAGTGTACAGGTGTGTTGTGACAGCGTAGAACTCCTGCCTTGTATCTTTTCAAGTCCTCTTGCTTGTCCAAGAAAAAATAATGCCATGTAGGTATTTTAATGTGGAGTAAGCATTGCACATGATATTGATTCTTTTAACCCTGTTCTTACTTTGTGTTTGTCCTCATTTCAATCATGTATTTCTCTTCTGTACAGTAAATCTTAACCGGCATCAAAATTTGCCATTGGCATGTCTCCTTTGATGTACAAACAAGACAGGACACTAGAGGGCAGTCTTGCTTAAAATGTAAAAGTGGTGTCTCAATTCCAAGCTAACATGAGCATTTGGAGCTGAATATTCTTCAATTGATGTTGGAGCTGGAAATAGCAGCATCACAAATAACACTAGATGAGACTGGTTACTCACTCAGTCCAGCATGTGTATGAATTTATGCTGGATCTGAGTTCAGCTATATAAATTTTTATTATTAATTATGTTGTGGTGTTTTTCTGAAAATCACAAATTGGTGAAGTGCACAATCTGCCCATACACTTAAATACATTCATAACTTCAGTTTAAGCAGGGCAGGTTTTTGCATGTTTACTTTCATATGCTGCTCAAAGTACTTTCATTTTGAAAGCATGTAAGTTGTGTGCTTGTACAGATATGAATTTGGAAAGATTAGATGTGAATTGGTAAAGCTCACATCACGTGTTCAGTGTAGGAATTAAAAAGTAAATTGAAATAAATAAAATGTTTTTGGCTGGCTTAATACATAGTTGATCTGTGTGCCAGTAATCTCCCCTCCCCCTCCCTCTCTCCCCTCTGTCAATATGCAACACTGGTTGTAAAGGGGAGGAAGTGAAGTGGTTAAAATCCACACAGCTATATAACAGATGCAATGTGAATCTTGGCTCTCTGCTGATGATCAGATTCAATATGTTGCAGTCCTTAGTGACTTGGCAGATATTCACTTGCATGAAAAATATAAAATATATCAGTCACAACTGACGTATTTGTATTAAATATCCCAATGAATGTAATACAAAGTTTTATGTGTGTGGAAGATAATTTTCTTAGAGGACTTCCTAATGGAAATGTATGGATATTAATTATACTGAAAGAGAATCATAAATACACTTTTTACTTTCATCAAAACCTGTGCAGGCTTGGTTAGGTTTGATGGCGAAAGTCTCAAAAGCATATTACGGGCCTTTGTGGTCCGAACTTTTGATCTTTGTCCCGAAAATCAAAGAGTTGAGGAGAAGAGCGAAGACAGCATTTACTGAGTATCACTTTTCATCTGTGTGTATTTGGGCCACATTAGAGACTAAAGCCACTCTGGTGCTGGACAGGCACCCTGAAAACATGAACCCCTCTTATTGGCTTCATTACCACAGGATGAAAGCACCTAACAACATCCCCCCTCCCCACCAAGGCCCCCATCCACCGCGCCCCATTATCTAAAGGGTATTGAGAAGTGAAGGGCTAGATTTTTCAGTCATGATTCTTGTGGTTTTATTTTACACATTCGAGAGAGAGTGCAACAACACTGAGGTTGTCACCTTCATATGCAACCTAGATATATGTCTCATATGAAAACAATGAAATAAACACATTTTATTGCAATATTTGCCATCTGTTTCCCTGTTTCTTTTTCAGTCTTGTTTCACATTCCAATATTTTTCTTGTGAAAATGTGCTATTTGCAGTACATATTTGCTGAGTGATCCCTGCTGACACTTTTAAGCAGGCCTTCTGACAGGTTGTGTCTGTGTCTCCTTTTCTTCAAGGGTTGCAATCTTTTGTGGAGTTAACTTGCAGGATCTAGGCCGGCTTCGGTTTGATTAATGACAGATTGAGGCAATTAGAATGTGAAGACACACGCAAGCCCAGAATTTAATGACCATGTGTCGCCCTATCATTAGTATCTAGATTTTGATTTATATATTTTATTACTAAGAGACATTTCTAAGCTCCTAACTTTACAAACTTTATTATGGACCGTCGCTAAAGTCACATGGCTGAAATATTGTGATACAACAAAAATGGCTGCTCCAATAGTTAAGCTTTTTGTATAATAGTAAAATAGATCTTTAGTTGGTTGATTTTATGTGAATAAACTGTGTGAAGACGACTGAAGGTATACTGTGTATATGAGGACTGGTCTACTGATTTGGCATTCATATGCACAGGTTATTAAATATTATTATAAAATAACCAAACCAACTTTGGATTGCGTAACTGTCCAATTTACACTTGTGTAATAAATGAAGGGAAGCAGTAATTATGGGTGTTTTTCTTTGATCAAATAAGATCATCGAAATTGGAGGTGGTGAATTCACTGAAAGTCCTGTATGATTAAAGAATGTATCATGTAAACTTGAAAACTCAAGAATTAACTAAATGAAAACTCTGGTGCTGGTGAGGCACTATTGTTGATTTTTCTGTTTTCAATATTGCCATACGGATTCAGAATGCATATATATTCACTTCCCCTTCATATGTGTTAAGTTGTGCCACATTGTTAGTGTAAATCAGTATTCAAACATAAGACCCACACACGCAGAACACAAAGACATACACACTCACACAAATGTAGTGTACTACAGTGTAATGAATTCAGACTTGATGTAGAATCTTAAGAGCAGAGAATTCCTGGGGGACAGCGAACACAGTCTGCTAATAGCACATTCAGATTGGGTTGCTGGGAGCCCAGTTGTAATGAAACCAAGAATGTATCCAGAATGTGATTGAAAAGTAACGTGAAGAGGCCTTCTGGAATTTCCAATACATTTTCAGAACTCTCATACAAATTAACATGTACACATTGCATGTCTTGTATATTTTCTCTCTACATGTCCACACAGCATGCACAAACGTGCACATTGTCATTTTAGCTCTTATTGAGCTCTAACAGCTTGAACACCCTGGAGTAGTACAGTCCTGCAAAACTTTCCAGTGGAATGGCTATGTGGATGGGTGACCTGGGAAAAATAAGTCGCTGTAAGAGATGGCATTGATGAGCTGGCAGGAGGAAATTCCTCCCACTGGACCAGGTCAAAGACCAGCATCCCAGCGCAATAACGGGGACCTGGTACTCTGGGAGGTGACATCCACAGGGTTAGACATTAAGCCCAGACCCTAACACGCAACGGCTATTAGAGACCTCACAGCATCCCTTACCCAAAAGAGTGGGGCTGTCCCCTGGTGGCATAGGTTACTATCCTGGCCTTCTAATCATTCCATAGTTGAAATAGCTAAATAAATACCTGACTCTCAATTTCAACTAATTTGTGGTGGCTATCTGGTGCAAACAGACGGTTGCCACGCATCCACCCTGGCGCTGTGCATGAGCAAGGTCACTGCAAACAGTGTAGCTTTTTAACATGCAGAGCTTTCAAATGATTTCCATTGTATTAATGTATCGGTGGGATGATGGTACTTCCATTGGGATAGCATCCCATTTGGCATCATTGGGTTCACTTATGAGACTGAACTCAAGACTACAAGCAAATAGTGCAGTTGTTTTATCATGTTTACCCGCAGCATTTTAAGTTTTAGGTCAAGCTGATGTTTCCTGTTGCCTTTGGCACGTTGTATGAAAAAGGTATTACAGATAAAGGCTGCAGCCACTTACAGCTGAACCATTATCTGTGTGTGACTGTCTAATGGACTGAGAGAATGTCAAGATGCGTCACCTTGGTCAAGATGAGAGGCTAATGTATCAATCAATACATTATAGCAAATATTGACATGCTAATTCTTCTGGGTTTGGTCAGATAAACAATGAAAACCTCACATGGAAAGCACCCTCAGCTTTCATTACTAATGAATTAGTTATGTGCATTAGCACCATTAGCATACAAAATGAACATTTACAGTAAACATTTAGCATAGCCTCTATGCAAAACTATTTGGAGATATGCAAATTAACGGCTGGTCTTCTGCTTCAAGCAGGTGTGGTTTATTTAAATTGAAACATGTTTATATAAGCATCAGGTCTTACTTTCCCAGGCTTGTGGAGACTGGGGTGCTGAAATGGCAGCAGTCTGGCTTGCGTAGTTATTGTAGCAGTGGCCAAATGGTGAAACACATGATTGCATCTGCTACCTAATTAAAATGGAAAATGAAAAATCATGTTTTTGAGGCCGCGTGGGGATTTTAATTTCCTATAAACACATCTGTTTTTTTTTTCCTGTACCTTCTGATTAAGGAGTGGCAATAGTTGTGTTATGTTGTTCAAATGGCAGTGGTCCCTGCTTATGAATTTAGGAAGGTTACCTGTCTCTGTGTCAGAATGCTGTCCCTGGATCAGTCGGCCCTTCTGCAGATTATGCTAAATAATAGATAGGCAGCTATAGGGGGCCTCGTCTGAGGCTTATAAAATATAAATTTCACTACAGAAGAGTGCAGACATAGCCCTCCTTAGCCACTAAATGCCCCTCTCTCTCACACACACACACACACACTCACAACTCAAGTACCCCAGCCTTGCCATGTCTCCTGTTATCTCTCTTTTGCTCATCCATTCTTTCCCATGTTTCCATTCCATGGCTCTGCTTACTGACCGTTGGCTCACTGTAAATCTTTATTCCCTTCTTCTAATATCTGTCTGCCCTCCTCTTTTCCGTCCTCCCTCTGCTTCTGCCCCCTCTCCCCCTCCCTCACGTCCTCCCTCTATCTCAGCACCCTCCCTCCCTCCCTTCTGCCTTCTCTCAGATGGTTTCCTCAGTCAGTCAAATGGAACCGTAGAGGCTGCTGGAGGAGTCGGGAGTGAGTGAGGGGCTGAGCTGAACTGTGACGAGGTCAGACCAGTCTTTTGTTTACAGACAGTCGGGGGAGAGGAGCGAGGCAGAGGAGAGACCGCGCACGTACAGCAGGAGAGAGAGAGAGCGAGAGAGAGAGCGCGAGAGGAGGTAGAGATGTCAGAGGATGTGGTTTTCCTGAGCTTGCAGAACATCGTTGAGGCATACTTTGAGCATGACTTAAACAAGAGGAGGCAAAGTGTATCCACCGCGCGCTTAGCTCCTGTCACTGCTCCGCTGCTGCCGCTCGCGAGAGGAA